>JAWZYU010000082.1:290438-890438 GCA_038380435.1 Ryuthela nishihirai
GACATTCTTTCAAAGTTTTACAGGTGAATGAGACAACTACTACGAAGTAGTGAACATCTACTATGGAATTTTTTCAAAATTCAATTCGTTGGTTTCTTGATATGTGGCTATGGTTGTTTCCTTTCTAAGCGGTACTTCGGGGAGAGAGTCAGCTCGAGGTGAAATGGTAAGCTCACAAGGGTTAAGATTTAATTAAGGGAACCTACTGGAGACTTGTTAAGATATGAAAACCTTCTTTGGAGTTGTGTGTGTCCTTTACTGGGCAGAGCCAGATCGTCTTCCTATTTTCTCACCCAGTATAGGGTAGGATTCGGTTGGGTTGTTTTACCTCTAAGCGGCACTTTTTTTGCACACCATGGGCTAAATGGCCAGGTCAAAAGGACCCCGAAGGCTGAGGGAAGGTTGGGGGAAGGGACCCACTGGAACAGCTGTTAGAAGACAGATGGTAGCCTCCCGTCAAGGTCATCCAGCGTGTTCTTTAACGTTGGGTTGTTTTACCCCTGAGCAGCACTCTTTTTGCACACAATGGGCTAAATAGCCAGGTCTCATGGACCCCGAAGGCTCAGAGAAGGCTGAGGGAGGGGACCCATTGGAACAGCTGTTGGGAGACAGATGGTAGCCTCCTGTGAAGGCCATCTAATGTGTTCTTTAACGTTGGATTGTTTTACTTCTGAGTGGCACTTTTTCGCACACCATGGATTAAATGGCCAGGTCACAAGGACCCCAAAGGCTCAGAGAAAATTGGAGGAGGGGACCCACTGGAACAGCTGTTGGGAGACAGATGGTAGCCTCCCGTCAAGGCCATCCAGCGTGTTCTTTAACGTTGGGATTTACCTCTGAGCAGCACTCTTTTTGCACACAATGGGCTAAATAGCCAGGTCTCATGGACCCCGAAGTCTCAGAGAAGGCTGGGGGAGGAGACCCACTGGAACAGCTGTTGGGAGACAGATGGTAGCCTCCTGTCAAGGCCATCCAATGTGTTCTTTAACGTTGGATTGTTTTACTTCTGAGCGGCACTTTTTCGCACACCATGGATTAAATGGCCAGGTCACAAGGACCCCGAAGGCCTTCGGGTTTTGTGACCTGGTCATTTAATCCATGCATTTAATCCGTAATTTGTGAGACTGTCTACCTGGATGAACACGCTGGATGGCCTTGACGGGAGGCTACCATCTGTCTCCCAACAGCTGTTCCAGTGGGTCCCCTCCCCCAACCTTCTCTGAGCCTTCGGGGTCCATGTGACCTGGCCATTTAGCCCATGGTGTGCAAAAAAGTACCGCTCAGAGGTGAAACAACCCAACTTTAAAGAACACGCTGGATGGCCTTGACGGGAGGCTGCCATCTGTCTCCCAACATCTGCCCCAGTGGGTCCCCTCCCCCCAACCTTCTCTGAACCTCCGGGGGTCCTTGTGACCTGGCCATTTAGCCCATGGTGTGCAAAAAAGTGCCGCTCAGATGTAAAACAACCCAACCTTTTACATTCTAAGCAATCTAAAAAAAAGGGGATATCACATATCACAAGCTAGGATTGGTAAGGCAAAAAAGCCCTCCAATGTCCTGGACTGACATAATGCAGATGTTTGAATAACTGTAAACTGATTATCTTCTCTTCCAACCTAAACAGAGACATAATATCTCCTCTTGATATATGCCACGTCATCTAACTAGTTTAGCATCGGAAAGAAATACAAGCATTATATTATTGCTTTTAGTTAATCAATTTAGTAGCTGGGAGGGTAACACAGATATTGTCTCTCTTTATGGGTCACAATTTAGAGCGGGGATCATAAATGGAAGTTGAAATCGCCTGATGTTTTGCTGACTTTTATAAATCGGTCAAGGGCGAAAATTTATACTTTTGGTTCAAATAAAATGATTGGAAAAGGCGGGGGGGGGGGGGGGGGGGGGGGCTCAGTCGGTAGCGCGCCAGGCTCGTAATCTGTAGTTCCCAGGTTCGAGTCCCAGCTGGATCAGCCTTGAGATTTATTTCCGCAAAACTCCCCGCCCTGCCCATGGTCAGTAGGGGACACCGATGGGCTTGGAAAGGCCGCCGTCCGTCGGATGGGATGTTAAGCCGTGGCTCCGTATGTGGGAGAGCCATACCGTGTGCACGTTAAAGAACACGCTGGATGGCTTTGACGGGAGGCTACCATCTGTCTCCCAACAGCTGTTCCAGTGGGTCCCCTCCCCCAAACTTCTCTGGGCCTTCGGGGTCCTTGTGACCTGGCCATTTAGATCATTGTGCAAAAAAGTGCCGCTCAGAGGTAAAACAATCCAACGTTAAAGAGCACGCTGGATGGCCTTGACGGGAGGCTACCATCTGTCTCCCAACAGCTGTTCCAGTGGGTCCCCTCCCCCAACCTTCTCTGAGCCTTCGGGGTCCTTGTGACCTGGCCATTTAGCCCATGGTGTGCAAAAAAGTGCCGCTCAGAGGTAAAACAACCCAACGTTAAAGAACAGTCTGGATGACCTTGACGGGATGCTACCATCTGTCTCCCAACAGCTGTTCCAGTGGGTCCCCTCCCCCAACCTTCTGTGAGCCTTCGGGGTCCTTGTGACCTGGCCATTTAGCCCATGGTGTGCAAAAAAGTGCCGCTCAGAGGTAAAACAACCCAACGTTAAAGAACACTCTGGATGACCTTGACGGGATGCTACCATCTGTCTCCCAACAGCTATTCCAGTGGCTCTCCTCCCCCAACCTTCTCTGAGCCTTCGGGGTCCTTGTGACCTGGCCATTTAGCCCATGGTGTGCAAAAAAGTGCCGCTCAGAGGTAAAACAACCCAACGTTAAAGAACACTCTGGATGACCTTGACGGGATGCTACCATCTGTCTCCCCAACAGCTGTTCCAGTGGGTCCCCTCCCCCAACCTTCTCTGAGCCTTCGGTGTCCTTGTGACCTGGCCGTTTAACCCATGGTGTGCAGAACAGGGCCTTTCAGAGGTAAAACAACGAAACCCAAATTGGAAAAGGGGCGTTGCAAAAATAAAACAGCGAAATAGAATTGACATTTCGTTGGCATGTTTGAAACAATTACAACAGAGGAAATAATTAGGAAATCGCGGTTATGGACCGCAACGTTTGGAAAAATGGGTTGGGTTGTTTTTAATGATGGTGTCACTTTCATGCACGCAATGGACTAAATGGCCAGGTCACAAGGACCCCAAAGGCTCAGAGCAGGTTGGGGGAGGGGACCCACTGGAACAGCTGTTAGGAGACAGATGGTAGACTCCCATCAAGGCCATCCAGCGTGTTCTTTAACGTTGGTTTTTTTTACCTCTGAGCGGCACTTTTTTGCACACCATGGGCTAAAATGGCCAGGTCACAAAGACCCCGAAAGCTCAGAGAAGGTTGGGGGAGGGGACCCACTGGAACAGCTGTTGGGAGACAGATGGTAGCCTCCCGTCAAGGCCATTCAGCGTGTTCTTTAACGTTGGGTTGTTTTACTTCTGAGCGGCACTTTTTTGCACACCATGGGCTAAAATGGCCAGGTCACAAAGACCCCGAAAGCTCAGAGAAGGTTGGGGGAGGGGACCCACTGGAAGAGCTGTTGGGAGACAGATGGTAGCATCCCGTCAAGGCCATTCAGCGTGTTCTTAACGTTGGGTTGTTTTACCTCTGAGCGGCACTTTTTTGTACACCATGGGCTAAAATGGCCAGGTCACAAAGACCCCGAAAGCTCAGAGAAGGTTGGGGGAGGGGACCCACTGGAACAGCTGTTGGGAGACAGATGGTAGCCTCCCATCAAGGCCATCCAGCGTGTTCTTTAACGTTGGGTTGTTTTACCTCTGAGCGGCACTTTTTTGCACACCATGGGCTAAAATGGCCAGGTCACAAAGACCCCGAAAGCTCAGAGAAGGTTGGGGGAGGGGACCCACTGGAACAGCTGTTGGGAGACAGATGGTAGCCTCCCGTCAAGGCCATTCAGCGTGTTCTTTAACGTTGGGTTGTTTTACCTCTGAGCGGCACTTTTTTGCACACCATTGGCTAAAATGGCCAGGTCACAAAGACCCCGAAAGCTCAGAGAAGGTTGGGGGAGGGGACCCACTGGAACAGCTGTTGGGAGACAGATGGTAGCCTCCCGTCAAGGCCATTCAGCGTGTTCTTTAACGTTGGGTTGTTTTACTTCTGAGCGGCACTTTTTTGCACACCATGGGCTAAATGGCCAGGTCACAAGGACCCCGAAGGCTCAGAGAAGGTTGGGTGAGGGGACCCACTGGAATAGCTGTTGGGAGACAGATGGTAGCTTCCCGTCAAGACCATCCAGCGTGTTCATTATCATGCACAGGGTATGGCTCTCCAGCACACGTGCCACGGCTTAACGTCCCATCCGACGGATGGCGGCCTTTCCAAACCCGTCGGTGTCCCCTAATGATCGTGGGCAGGGCGTGGAGTTTTGTGGAGATAAATCTCAACGCTGGCACAAGTTGGGACTTGAACCTGATGCATTTAAAGACAGAGTGAAACTCCAACCTTTAAAAATTGAAAAAAAAAAAACTCTAAGGAAAATCAAACTTTACCAAAAATAATTATTAGAAACTCTGTAAAGGAAACATGTTTGCCCCGTGGCAGAGTGGTTTGCGCGCTTGGCTACTGATCTAAGGGACCTGGGTTCGAGCCCTGGCAAGGCATGGATGTTCGTGATGTTTATTCTGCTGAGGTCCTGCCATCTTCACAGACCTTCTACTATGGTATATAAACTGACAGACTCCTGTTACAACTCTGTGGCAAGCAGCTGCTTGAGGGGTATTTATTTTTGAATCTTTTGGCAATGTGTTGTTTACTTCTTTAGCTGCAAAATTGTCTAATGATTGCATAGACGGAATTTCTTTACATAAAAAGTACAGTCGCTCAAAAAAGTATCCGAACAGTACGGTTGATTACAGAATAAAAAAAAATATCTGGCAACGTTTTTTTTAGAAATTAGCGATCTGGCAACCGTGTCACGTGACACGAAGGTTGTCAGATCATTAATTTCTAAAAAAACTCGTTGCCATATCTAATACAATATATTTTATTTTCAATCTCAGAAGTACAGTCGCTGAAAAAAGTATCCGAACACTATGGTTGATTACAGAATTCAGAAAAAACATCTGGTAATGATTTTTTTAGAAATTAGCGATCTGGCAACCTTCGTGTCACGTGACACGAAGGTTGTCAGATCACTAATTTCTAAAAAAAATCGTTGCCATATATATGTCTAATAAAATATTTTATTTTCATCTCAGAAGTACAGTTGCTCAAAAAAGTATCCGAACAGTACGGTTGATTACAGAATTAAAAAAAATATCTGGAAACGTGTTTTTTTTAGAAATTAGCGATTTGGCAACCTTCGTGTCACGTGACACGAAGGTTGCCAGATCACTAATTTCTAAAAAAAAATCGTTGCCAGAAATTTTTTCTGAATTCTGTAATCAACCATGGTGTTCGGATACTTTTTTGAGCGACTGTACCTTCTTAAAAATGTAAAAAATTCCTCAATTTTTCCCCCTATTTCCAATCGGAAAACTCTTCATCTACAAAGCGCTCTTTTCTTCAATTCAACTGTCAGTCCACTTCACCAGGCCTGATCCCTCGTGCATCACAACAGCCTCTAAAATCCCATCACGTGACAAATTTCTGCATCCATTTAGTCTCCTTCTCTTTGCATTCGCGATGTCAGAATTGTTCCGTTCTTCGCATCCCCCTTTCCGACTTCCTGGCACTCGCATTTATTTCGTCCCGGAAAGCGACCGGAAGTTGCCAGCAGCAACGTCCACGTTTCGCTAGTTTCTCCACCGATCCTCTCCTCCACCTGTAACCATGGTAACTAACGTCCGTGGCGTTTACATCGGTACCGATACGACGGCAAAGCAAATAGCTGTCAGAGTCAGTCTAACTCAAGAGAACCGGTATCTCCTTTTTTTTTATATGTCTATTTTTCTTTTAAAGAGTTTCTTTTTTTCTCTTACTTCCATTTCGTCGATGTGTTCTTTTTATTTTATTCTCTTCTTGATGATAAGAACCCAATTGCTGTTTTCCTTATTTCCTCGTTACTTAGGAGACTCGTGGCAATAATGCACGTGGGGGATTTTATTTGTTGCTATTTTTCAGCTACTGTTTCGCTTTTAGAAGCTGAGTTGTTTTTTAGACATGTAAATAAAAGAAAACGGACAAAACATTCCTGAGATTTCCCATTAAGATTTTGTTACATAAATCAAGGATTGAAAGATTGAACCCTAAGTGCTTCAGAAAAACAGCCCAAAAATCCAAATTTAAGAATGAAGACATATTTTGTATTTTGGAGTGATATTTAATATAAGCGATTCAAAATATATGCAATATTTTTATAAAGCCTTTTGATACAGTCGCTCAAAAAAGTATCCGAACGCTATAGTTGATTACAGAATTCAGAAAAATATCTGGCAACGATTTTTTTTTTAGAAATTAGTGATCTGGCAACCTTCGTGTCACGTGATTACAGAATTCAGGAAAAATATCTGGAGCGTGTACAGTTTCTGTACACGCTCTAGTTACCGTTCACAGCAAACTGGAGCGTGTGCAGTTACCGCACACGCTCCAGTTTGCTGTGAACGGTAACTGCACACGCTCAATATTTCCGTGAGTGAGCCCACACGATCTAGTATCAAAATAACATGACCACCTACAGTCGCTCAAAAAAGTGTCCGAACACTATGGTTGATCACAGAATTCAGAAAAAAGATCTGGCAACGATTTTTTTTTAGAAATTAGTGATCTGGCAACCTTCGTGTCACGTGATTACAGAATTCAGGAAAAATATCTGGAGCGTGTACAGCAACTGTGCACGCTCCAGTTACCGTTCACAGCAAACTGGAGCGTGTGCAGTTACCGCACACGCTCCAGTTTGCTGTGAACGGTAACTGCACACGCTCAATATTTTCCTGAGTGAGCCCACACGATCTAGTATCAAAATAATATGACCACCTACAGTCGCTCAAAAAAGTATCCGAACACCATGGTTGATTACAGAATTCAGAAAAAAATATCTGGTAACCTTCGTGTCACGTGACACGAAGGTTGCCAGATGACTAATTTCTAAAAAAAAAAATCGTTGCCAGATATTTTTTTCTGAATTCTGTAATCGACCATGGCGTTCGGATACTTTTTTGAGCGACTGTACAGCAAAAAAAAAACCACAGAAACAACTACATCTCTTCCAGTTGATCTGAGGAAGATTGGTAAAGATCTTTTGGGAATTGCAAAAAAAAAGATGTTCGCGTAACTTTTGCGTTGGTGAATTAAAGCAACACTGGGGGAAAAAATGGGGAAAAATTGTTTAAGAAGAGCAGCAACAGGCTTTTGATAGGAAAGGGCAGAATGGGAGCGTTTGGTGATGAAGATGCGAACAAATGAAGAAGATTGGGAGAGGATAGAAGCTGGAGGAGCATCTCGGGTTATATATGAGGAGGGATTAAGCGAAGAGAAAATGAAAGTAGTCGTCAAATTACTTGGTCTACGGAAGACAAAGTAATCCTCTCGTACGGGAGAGTTGACGTAGGACTCGTGATGAAGAAATGATCATAAGAAGAAAGCATCTTGTTGCGATGGTGACGGATCATTGTGATGATGTGGATGAAAAGATTTTGAAAGTGAGAATGAAATCGGTGTTTTTGTTCGTTTATAATTTATGTGTTTTTTGTTAGCAGTTTTAAAGGAATCTCTTACTGGATGTGTGTTTTGTTTTTTGGCTTGTGCAAATAGTGGGAAAAAGTATCCGAAGACTCGGAATTGTGTAGAGCAGCGGTTCTAAATGTGGGGTACGCGTACAGTCGCTCAAAAAATAATATCCGAACACTGTGGTTGATTACAGATTTCAGAAAAAATATCTGGCAATGATTTTTTTTTTAGAAATTAGTGATCTGTCAATTGTCAGATTACTAATTTCTAAAAAAAAAATCGTTGCCAGATATTTTTTCTAAATTCTCTAATCAATTATAGTGTTCGGATATTTTTTCAGCGACAGTACCTAATACAGTAAACGAGTTTCACAGATCACTAATTTCTAAACAAATCATTGTGTTCAGATATTTTTTCTGAATTCTGTAATCAACCATTGTGTTCAGATATTTTTTCTGAATTCTGTAATCAACCATTGAGTTCAGATATTTTTTCTGAAATCTGTAATCAATCATTGTGTTCAGATATTTTTTCTGAATTCTGTAATCAAACATTGTGTTCAGATATTTTTTTCTGAATTCTGTAATCAGCCATTGTGTTCAGATATTTTTTTCTGAATTCTGTAATCAACCATTGAGTTCAGATATTTTTTCTGAATTATGTAATTAACCATTGTGTTCAGATATTTTTTCTGAATTCTGTAATCAACCATTGAGCAGATATTTTTTCTGAATTATGTAATCAATCATTGTGTTCAGATATATTTTCTGAATTCTGTAATCAACCATTCTGTTCAGATATTTTTTCTAAATTCTGTAATCAGCCATTGTGTTCAGATATTTTTTTCTGAAATCTGTAATCAACCATTGAGTTCAGATATTTTTTCTGAATTATGTAATCAACCATTGTGTTCAGACATTTTTTTGAGCGATCTTACCCCTTTGGGATACGCGGGAAAATTTTTTGGGTAAGCCGTGAGGGCTCACAGGTCGCTAGATCTAGTAACCAAGTCGCTAATTTGGCATTAATATACTATAATTATAGTTTCTTTATCTATATAAGGATTATCTATATATACGCCAGTTGCACACACATTTTCTAGTTAAGCATGAGAACAACTGGTGTAGAGGTTGCATTGGATAGCTATAAGAGACAAATGTGTTGGAAGGTTTTACTTCTGAGTGGCACATTTATTGGACAAAATGGGCCAAATAGTCAGGTCACAAAGACCCCAAAGTTTCGGAACTTTGTAAGAAATCCACAGGAGTGCTGTTAAGAGAGAGTTGGGTTGGAGTATTTAATCTCTAAGTGGCACTTTTTTGACACAGTGAGTTAAATAACCAAGTCACAAACACCCGATGATTCAGAGAAAGTTGGGGGAATGAGACAACCCATTGGAACAGCTGTTGGGAGACAGTTGGTATCCTCCCGTCAAGGCCATCCAGCGTGTTCTTTAACGTTGGATTGTTTTACCACTGAGCGGCACTTTTTTGCATACCGAGGGCTAAATGGCCAGGTCACAAGGACCCCGAAGTTTCAGAGAATGTTGGGGGAGGGGACCCACTGGAACAGCTGTTGGGAGACAGATGGTAGCCTCCCGTCAAGGCCATCCAGCGTGTTCTTTAACGTTGGATTGTTTTACCACTGAGCGGCACTTTTTTGCATACCGAGGGCTAAATGGCCAGGTCACAAGGCCCCCGAAGGCTCAGAGATGGTTGGGGGAGGGGACCCACTGGAACAGCTGTTGGGAGACAGATGGTAGCCTCCCGTCAAGGCCATCCAGCGTGTTCTTTAACGTTGGGTTGTTTTACCTCTGAGCGGCACTTTTTGCATACAATGGGCTAAATGGCCAGGTCACAAGGACCCCGAAGGCTCAGAGAAGGTTGGGGAAGGGGACCCACTGGAACAGCTATTGGGAGACAGATGGTAGCCTCCTGTCAAGGCCATCCAGCGTGTTTTTTAACGTTGGGTTGTTTTACCTCTGAGCAGCACTTTTTGCACACCATGGGCTAAATGGGCAGGTCACAAGGACCCCGTAGGCTCAGAGAAGTTTGGGGGAGGGGACCCACTGGGACAGCTGTTGGGAGACAGATGGTAGCCTCCCGTCAAGGCCATCCAAGCATGTTCTTCAAAGTGTACAGGCCATGTCTCTCCCGCGCACGGATCCACGGCTTAACATCCCATCCGATGGACGGCGACTTCTCCAAGCCCATCGGTATCTCCTTTCTCATCCAGAGACAAGGTAGGAAGTTTTGCGGAGATAAATCTGAACGCTGGCATGGGTGGGACTCGAACCTGGGAACTGCAGATTACGAGCCTGGCGCGCTATCCACTAAGACCCGTCCATGTGAGAACTGGATACACACGTATACATATAGCATAAAAATCGGCAGTCCTTCAAATGAATGGAATCGATCGAAAAATGGTGACTCTTTAGCATTAAAATGAAACCACATAAAAAAAAGATACAAAAAGGAATTTATATTTTGTCGTAAGACATTTGCTCATTGCACTTAAAAAAGACGCACCGCATGCACATTCTTATAGAATATATTGCAAAAAGTGTCCGGACACTTTCGTGTTAAGTGAACGAATAGCCACATTCAAATCTACCTAACTTTGGAAATAAGCTTTTTACGGAAGATTATTTTCAAATTTAGATATTTTGAAGATCTCGGTCAGAGCTCTCTAAATCTTTATTTTCTGCAATATTAATATTAATTTTTAAAAAGTTATGGAAGCTATAATATTTAACAACAGATGTTATCGCACACCACACAACATTTTCCATCCAAATTGATGAAAACTTCAAAAATCCATACACAAAATTCAAATATTGCTAGTTTTCAAAACTAGCAAAATTTAACTTAAACGTTTCACCTTCCATAATTCTTTAAATATTAGATTAATATTGTAGAAAATAGAGATTTAGAGAGCTCTGACAGAGATCTTCAATTTATGTCTAATCCTAAAATTGACAGAAGATATTGTTAAGTTCTCATGCTTAACTGGAATATTGTGTTCTTTAACGTTGGGTTGTTTTACCTTAAATAAAGCTGAAATATTTAGTATGGGTTAAACAGTCAGGTCACAAAGACCCCAAGGTTTCGGAACTTTGTAAGAAATCCACAGGAGTGCTGTTAAGAGACAGTTGGGTTGGATTATTTAATCTCTAAGCGGCACTTTTTTGACACAGCTGTTGGGAGACAGATAGTAGCCTCCCGTCAAGACCATTAAAAACTAATATTAATATTGCAGAAAATAAAGATTTAGACAGCTCTGACCGAGATCTTCAAAATATCTAAATTTGAAAATAATCTTCCGTAAAAAGCTTATTTCCAAAGTTAGGTAGATTTGAATGTGGCTATTCGTTCACTTAACATGAAAGTATCCGGACACTTTTTGAATTATAGTGTTAAATATTTCAGCTTCCATAACCTTTTAAATATTAGACTAATATTATAGAAAATAGAGATTTAGAGAGCTCTGACCGAGATTTTCAATTTATATCTAGTGACTTTTTTCCGTAAAAAGCTTATTTGCAAAATTATGTAGATTTGAATGTGGCTATTCGTTCACTTAACATGAAAGTGTCCGGACACTCTTTTTTGTAATATAGTGTACACAACCGATGGCAAACACGAACCTTATGTGTGTCGTGGCGAATATATCTGCTGCTCACCTTTTTCCTGGAGCTTCAGGCATCGCTACTTTGAGGAAAACTCTCAAGGAAAGAACAGACCCCCCCCCCCCAAAAAAAAAAAAAAAAAAAAAAAAAAAATGCGACATAACGCCGAAACCAATTTTTTTACTCCACGGTGGAGTGTCGGAACGAAACATCGGAGCAGCCGAAAAATTTCTCGTCGTTTGTCGAGCACGAGAGTAGAGAAAACAACCGAGCACCATCATGGCTGACGCAGGAGTTTTGTTCCACTTCATCGACTTCCTCCCGGAAATCGGTTTTTGTCTCGAGCTGTTGCATAGGAAGAAGAAAAAATATTAGAAAAAAAAAAGCACTGAGAAAGAAAGCGAATAACGGGTTAGAAGTGGTAGATGGTCGGAAGAGAGATCTTGCGGACGTCTGGGAGAACCACTAGCAATTTTCTCAGTAGTTTGCGCGAGCCTAGTGATTGTGTTTTGTATCTCATGTTTTTTGTTCGGTTTCTCTTTTTATTGTTGTTTTTACTCCTTTTTTCTTTCACGAATACTTGTTGCGAAAAAGGGGTGGGGGTGGCTCAGTCGGTAGCGCGCCAGGCTCGTAATCTGTAGTTCCCAGGTTCGAGTCCCAGCTGAGTCAGCGTTGAGATTTATCTCCGCAAAATTCCCCGCCCTGCCCACGGTCAGTAGGGGACACCGATGGGCTTGAAAAGGCCGCGCGTCCGTCGGACGGGACGTTAAGCCGTGGTCCCGTGTGCGGGAGAGCCATACCCTGTGCACGTTAAAGAACACACTGGATGGCCTTGACGGGAGGCTACCATCTGTCTCCCAACAGCTATTCCAGTGGGTCCCCTCCCCCAACCTTCTCTGAGCCTTGGGGGGTCCATGTGACCTGGCCATTTAGCCCATGGTGTGCAAAAAAGTGCCGCTCAGAGGTAAAACAACCCAACCCTTGTTGCGAAAAAGTTCAAGTGTAGCTCTCTCCCTTAAAATATTCACCGTGATTTTAATGAAAGAGAGATATATATATATATTTACAAATTAAAATGGATGAGCACTTAGCGTGAGTTCAATGAATTAGTATATAACAATGATAATTCGAAAAAAATGAAATTTTTTACAAAAGTATGGATGAAATCATTTATACAACTTAAATTCAATCAGTGCTTATCATATAGGTGGGGGGTGGGGGCGGGGGTGGCTCAGTCGGTAGCGCGCCAGGCTCGTAATCTGTAGTTCCCAGGTTCGAGTCCCAGCTGAGTGAGCGTTGAGATTTATCTCCCCAAAAATTCCCCGGTCAGTAGGGGACACCGATGGGCTTGGAAAGGCCGCCGTCCGTCGGATGGGACGTTAAGCCGTGGCCCAATGTGCGGGAGAGCCATACCCTGTGCACTTTAAAGAACACGCTGGATGGCCTTGACGGGAGGCTACCATCTGTCTCCCAACAGCTGTTCCAGTGGGTCCCCTCCCCCAACCTTCTCTGAGTCTTCGGGGTCTATGTGACCTGGCCATTTAGCCCATCGTGTGCAAAAAAGTGCCGCTCAGAGGTAAAACAATCCAACGTTAAAGAACACGCTGGATGGCCTTGACGGGAGGCTACCATCTGTCTCCCAACACCTGTTCCAGTGGGTCCCCTCCCCCAACGTTCTCTGAGCCTTCGGGGTCCATGTGACCTACCCATTTAGCCCACGGTGTGCAAAAAAGTACCGCTCAGAGGTAAAACAACCCAACGTTAAAGAACACGCTGGATGGTCTTGACAGGAGGCTACCATCTGTCTCCCAACAGTTGTTCTTGTGGGTCCCCTCCCCCAACCTTCTCTGAGCCTTCGGGGTCCTTGTGACCTGGCCATTTAGCCCATGGTGTCCAAAAAAGTGCCGCTCAGAGGTAAAACAACCCAGCGTTAAAGAACACGCTGGATGGCCTTGACGGGAGGCTACCATCTGTCTCCCAACAGCTGTTCCAGTGGATCCCCTCTCCCAACCTTCTCTGAGCCTTCGGGGTCCTTGTGACCTGGCCATTTATCCGATGGTGTGCAAAAAAATGCCGCTCAGAGGTCAAACAACCCAACCCAATCGAGAATCTTACAGACAACTAAATGTAATTATATACCAAGGGATGACACACAGAACAGTTAAGAATACCAAGGGATCAACTTTTGTTACCGAAAAGTTGAGACCAGCTCTGTGTCTACTTGACTGACATATTACAGTCGCGAAATTAAAAAAATCCGAACCACTATGGTTGATTACAGAATTCATAAAAAATATCTGGCAACGATTTTTTTTTTTAGAAATTAGTGATCTGGCAAACTTTGTGAAAAATATCTGAACACCATGGTTGATTAGAGAATTCAGAAAAAGAATCTGGTAACAATTTTTTATAAAAATTAGGATCTGGCAACGTTCGTAAAAAAATATCCGAACACGATGGTTGATTGCAGAATTCAGAAAAAAAAATAAATAAAAATATCCGATCACTATGGTTGACTTACAGAATTCAGAAAAAATATCTGGCAACGATATTTTTTAGAAATTAGTGATCTTGCAACCTTCGTGTCACGTGACACGATATTTTTTCCAATACATTTTTCCGTGTGCAAGATCTTTCCGTGTCTTTTTTTCCGTGTGTTCCGTGCCTTTCCGTGACACGTGACACGAAGGTTGCCAGATCACTAATTTCTAAAAAAAATCGTTGCCAGATATTTTTTCTGAATTCTGTAATCAACCATGGTGTTCGGATACTTTTTTGAGCGACTGTAGGTGGTCATATTATTTTGATACTAGATCGTGTGGGCTCACTCACGGAAATATTGAGCGTGTGCAGTTACCGTTCACATCAAACTGGAGCGTGTGCAGTAACTTCACACGCTCCAGTTTGCTGTGAACGGTAACTGGAGCGTGTACAGTTGCTGTACACGCTCCAGAGATTTTACCTGAATTCTGTAATCACGTGACACGAAGGTTGCCAGATCACTAATTTCTAAAAAAAATCGTTGCCAGATATTTTTTCTGAATTCTGTAATCACCCATGGTGTTCGGATACTTTTTTGAGCGACTGTAGGTGGTCATATTATTTTGATACTAGATCGTGTGGGCTCACTCACGGAAATATTGAGCGTGTGCAGTTACCGTTCACAGCAAACTGGAGCGTGTGCAGTAACTTAGGAGCGTATCCAAACTGGAGCGTGTGCAGTAACTGCACACGCTCCAGTTTGCTGTGAACGGTAACTGGAGCGTGTACAGTTGCTGTACACGCTCCAGATATTTTTCCTGAATTCTGTAATCACGTGACACGAAGGTTGCCAGATCACTAATTTCTAAAAGAAATCGTTGCCAGATGTTTTTTCTGAATTCTGTAGTCAACCATAATGTTGGGATACTTTTTTTGAGCGAATGTAGTCTGAGTAAAATTAATCGTTAATTAAAAATCAGAATGCTGCAAATTTTTTTGAAATTTATTTCATCGAAACAGACGAGAAAGCGATAAAAAAAATCAGTGGAATGAAATCCAAGCACTTTCTTTTACCAATAAGCAAATACTTAGAAAGAATATTTGTTTCCCATTTCCATGGTTCATTTCCGAAACAGTGTTGCTCACTTGAAGGAAATTAATTGGCTGCTTGTTCATTCTTGCAGTTAATTAAAACCAGAATATCCCTCCACAACCACTGGTTAAATCACGTGAATGCTCGTCATCGTGAGGAACGGACAGATGAAAGCTGCTGAACAAAGTAAGGAGAATAAAAATCGCAGGAAGAATTAATTTCTCGACTTTTGCTTTAAAAAAAAAAGAAAAAATCTGATATCTTCCAAGTGAAATAAAGATTATTTAAAAAGGACTGTGAGTGGAATTAGAGTAATAAGAGAAGCATATTCATAATCTGACAGAAGATATATATATATGTTACCGCTAAAGCTCGAAAGCCGTTAATGTGCACATTACCTAGCTAATCTGCAGATTAACTGATTTGCTCCGTTAACGTGCGGAATCAAAAGTTTTCCGCATTTTACCTAGGTAATGTGCACATTAACGGCTTCCGTATCGTTAAAGTTCAAAAGTTTGTTTCTCTCATAGTGGTGAATCTCTTGAATATGAATCTTCGTGTCACGTGATTCACTTGTCTCCATTATAAAAAACGCCCCGGATGAGCGGAGGCCAAGTGAGAACGAATCGGTAAAGTGATTCATTCTTGATAACGAATCACTAAAATGATTCGTTCTCACTTGGCCTGCTCATTTTGGGGGCGTTTTTTATAATTCGGACGACTGATTCATGTTGACAGAGGGATGACCCTCTCTGATAGAGGGATGACCCTCTCAGAGGGATGACTCTCGGACACTAGATAAATAACATTATGTTAATTTAAGCGTACAGAAACGTTTCTGTTGTTCCAGCAAAGATCTTATTTTCACTTTAACGAGTGCCTAGTAGGTAATGTGCAGATTATCCAGGTAATTTGCAGATTACCTAGGTAATTTGAGAAATGAAACAATTTTCCGCACGTTAACGGATCACCCTAGTTAATCTGCACAATACCTAGATAATCTGTAGAATAACTGATTTCTGCACTTTAGCGGAACATATATATGAAAAGAAAAATTTAAACAATTTTTATGACTCTGGTTAATGAAAAAGCATCAAAATCGATTTAGAAAAATTGAACTCGAATTTCACGTTTTTTTTTCCTGTTTGAACTTCAAACTTATCTTTTGTAAGAAAATGCTCATCTTAATGGGAGTGGATTTAAAAAATTTTGCAAATCTCAGAGAATCTGAGCATCGTGGCTCTTTCTTTAGAAAAAACGTAAACCGGAAGGTAATAGTCACGTGAGGTGAGGATCGAAGTCTCGCTTTCAAACAAAAAATATTGTATAAGTTTAAAAAAAATTCTTTTAAAGCAAAAATAAAAAGTTATGTTACCTCGACCACCTAGGATAAGAGTTAAAATAAATGAATATCAAACCCAATTGGTCCGTTTGGAAAGGGAGAAAAAAAAATAAACTCTTGTATTTTTCGCTGCCGATTATTTTAATCATTAAATGAATAATGAAACAAATGCTTCCATGATATTCAGGAATCTCCATTCTCAGTAAACTCCACCTTGAATCTCCATCCTTAGTAAACTCCATCTTATCTCCATCCTCAGTAAAGTCCTCCTTGAATCTCCATCCTCAGTAAACTCTATCTTATCTCCATCCTCAGTAAACTCCATCTTGAATCTCCATTCTTAGTAAACTCCATCTTGATTCTCCATTATCAGGAAACTCCATATTGAATCTCCATCCTCACTAAACTCCATCTTGATTCTCCATCCTCAGTAAACTCCATCTTGAATCTCCATTCTCAGGAAACTCCATCTTATCTCCATCCTCAGTAAACTCCATCTTGCTTCTCCATCGTCATGAAACTCCATCTTGAATCTCCATTCTCATTAAACTCCATCTTGATTCTCCATTCTCAGGAAACTCCATATTGAATCTCCATCCTCACTAAACTCCATCTTGATTCTCCATCCTCAGTAAACTCCATCTTGAATCTCCATTCTCAGGAAACTCCATCTTATCTCCATCCTCAGTAAACTCCATCTTGCTTCTCCATCGTCATGAAACTCCATCTTGAATCTCCATTCTCATTAAACTCCATCTTGATTCTCCATTCTCAGGAAACTCCATATTGAATCTCCATCCTCACTAAACTCCATCTTGATTCTCCATCCTCAGTAAACTCCATCTTGAATCTCCATTCTCAGGAAACTCCATCTTATCTCCATCCTCAGTAAACTCCATCTTGCTCCTCCATCGTCATGAAACTCCATCTTGAATCTCCATTCTCAGGAAACTCCATCTTGATTCTCCATTCTCAGGAAACTCCATATTGAATCTCCATCCTCAGTAAACTTCATCTTATCCCCATCCTCAGTAAACGCCATCTTGAATCTCCATGCTCAGTAAACTCCATCTTGATTCTCCATTCTCAGGAAACTCCATATTGAATCTCCATCCTCACTAAACTCCATCTTGATTCTCCATCCTCAGTAAACTCCATCTTGAATCTCCATTCTCAGGAAACTCCATCTTATCTCCATCCTCAGTAAACTCCATCTTGCTTCTCCATCGTCATGAAACTCCATCTTGAATCTCCATTCTTAGGAAACTCCATCTTGATTCTCCATTCTCAGGAAACTCCATATTGAATCTCCATCCTCAGTAAACTTCATCTTATCCCCATCCTCAGTAAACGCCATCTTGAATCTCCATCCTCAGTAAACTCCATCTTGATTCTCCATTCTCAGGAAACTCCATATTGAATCTCCATCCTCACTAAACTCCATCTTGATTCTCCATCCTCAGTAAACTCCATCTTGAATCTCCATTCTCAGGAAACTCCATCTTATCTCCATCCTCAGTAAACTCCATCTTGCTTCTCCATCGTCATGAAACTCCATCTTGAATCTCCATTCTCAGGAAACTCCATCTTGATTCTCCATTCTCAGGAAACTCCATATTGAATCTCCATCCTCAGTAAACTTCATCTTATCCCCATCCTCAGTAAACGCCATCTTGAATCTCCATCCTCAGTAAACTCCATCTTGATTCTCCATTCTCAGGAAACTCCATATTGAATCTCCATCCTCACTAAACTCCATCTTGATTCTCCATCCTCAGTAAACTCCATCTTGAATCTCCATTCTCAGGAAACTCCATCTTATCTCCATCCTCAGTAAACTCCATCTTGCTTCTCCATCGTCATGAAACTCCATCTTGAATCTCCATTCTTAGGAAACTCCATCTTGATTCTCCATTCTCAGGAAACTCCATATTGAATCTCCATCCTCAGTAAACTTCATCTTATCCCCATCCTCAGTAAACGCCATCTTGAATCTCCATCCTCAGTAAACTCCATCTTGATTCTCCATTCTCAGGAAACTCCATATTGAATCTCCATCCTCACTAAACTCCATCTTGATTCTCCATCCTCAGTAAACTCCATCTTGAATCTCCATTCTCAGGAAACTCCATCTTATCTCCATCCTCAGTAAACTCCATCTTGCTTCTCCATCGTCATGAAACTCCATCTTGAATCTCCATTCTTAGGAAACTCCATCTTGATTCTCCATTCTCAGGAAACTCCATATTGAATCTCCATCCTCAGTAAACTTCATCTTATCCCCATCCTCAGTAAACGCCATCTTGAATCTCCATCCTCAGTAAACTCCATCTTGATTCTCCATTCTCAGGAAACTCCATATTGAATCTCCATCCTCAGTAAACTCCATCTTGATTCTCCATCCTCAGTAAACTCCATCTTATCTCCATCCTCAGTAAACTCCATCTTGCTCCTCCATCGTCATGAAACTCCATCTTGAATCTCCATTCTCAGGAAACTCCATCTTGATTCTCCATTCTCAGGAAACTCCATATTGAATCTCCATCCTCAGTAAACTTCATCTTATCCCCATCCTCAGTAAACGCCATCTTGAATCTCCATGCTCAGTAAACTCCATCTTGATTCTCCATTCTCAGGAAACTCCATATTGAATCTCCATCCTCACTAAACTCCATCTTGATTCTCCATCCTCAGTAAACTCCATCTTGAATCTCCATTCTCAGGAAACTCCATCTTATCTCCATCCTCAGTAAACTCCATCTTGCTTCTCCATCGTCATGAAACTCCATCTTGAATCTCCATTCTTAGGAAACTCCATCTTGATTCTCCATTCTCAGGAAACTCCATATTGAATCTCCATCCTCAGTAAACTTCATCTTATCCCCATCCTCAGTAAACGCCATCTTGAATCTCCATCCTCAGTAAACTCCATCTTGATTCTCCATTCTCAGGAAACTCCATATTGAATCTCCATCCTCAGTAAACTCCATCTTGATTCTCCATCCTCAGTAAACTCCATCTTGAATCTCAATTTCTCTTTCTCGTAATTGAGCAATGATACTTTCATTAATTCAAATTTCGTGCAATTTTTAAACAACAAAACAATAGCATCTTTATACAAAAGAAATTGAAAAAAAAATGTTCATTTTGCTATTTTAAATATGAATATGCAGAAATTCGCAGAGACATACGAGTCTTCTGCAGCTTTGAGGCGATGTCTTCTGAATCTCTTAAGCCGAAACGATCTCCTTAAAAGATTCTCTTCTTTTATCTCCCTTCCAAAATACTCATTTTAAATTCATAGGAGAAATCATACAATACTCTTCTTCTCATGAATTATTTACGAAAGTGGTTACGAATTTATTTCTTTACCAAGAAGAAACACATATCAACAAAGGAGCAGAAATTTATTTCTGAAAATCAATTGTTGTTTTTATACGTTAGGCAATTTCTTTAAAATTTCTCACTGTTGAAAAATTAAATAAGCATTGTTTTAATAATTATTTATACGCTTCTATCTGAACTGAACTTTACCTGTACCGCCTACAATCGTAGAAAAAATTATGCGAACTTTTTTACGACCCACTGGAATCTCAGGTAAAGTTATCGGAACATTTTTACGACCCATTGGAATAGCAGATAAAGGTATGCGAACATTTTTACGACCCACTGAAATCGTAGATAAAAAACATGCAACATTTTTGCGACCCGCCTAGAATCGTAGATAAAATTATGCAACATTTCCACGACCCCCTGGAATCACAGAAAAAAATTATGCAACATTTTTGGGACCCTTTGGAATCGTAGATGAAAACATTCAACATTTTTACCTCCCCCTGGAATCGTAGATGAAATTACGCGAACATTTTTGTGACCCCCTATAATCGTAGATAAAATTATACGAACATTTTTGCGACCCTCTATAATCGTAGATATTATCATGCGAACATTTTTGCGACCCCCTATAAACGTAGATAAAATCATGCGAACATTTTTGAGACCCCCTATAAACGTAGATAAAATCATGCGAACATTTTTGCGACCCCCTATAAACGTAGATAAAATCATGCGAACATTTTTGAGACCCCCTATAAACGTAGATAAAATCATGCGAACATTTTTGCGACCCCCTATAAACGTAGATAAAATCATGGGAACATTTTTGCGACCCCCTATAAACGTAGATAAAATAATGCGAACATTTTTGTGACCCCCCGATAATCGTAGATAAAATTATGCGAACATTTTTGCGACCCTCTATAATCGTAGATAAAATTATGCGAACATTTTTGCGACCCCCTATAAACGTAGATAAAATCATGCGAACATTTTTGCGACCTCCTATAAACGTAGATAAAATCATGCGAACATTTTTGTGACCCCCGATAATCGTAGATAAAATTATGCGAACATTTTTGCGACCCTCTATAATCGTAGATAAAATTATGCGAACATTTTTGTGACCCCCTATAATCGTAGATAAAATTATGCGCACATTTTGCGACCCCCTATAATGGTAGATAAAATTATGCGAACATTTTTGCGACCCTCTATAATCGTAGATAAAATTATGCGAACATTTTTGCGACCCCCTATAATCTTAGATAAAAAAATGCGAACGTTTTTGCGACTCCTTCGAATCGTAAATAAAATTATGCGAACATTTTTGCGACCCTCTATAATCATAGATAAAAATATGTGAACATTTTTGAACCACCTAGAATCATAGATAAAATTATCCAGCCCTTTCTCTAAAATGTAGAACCTACGTACTTAAATATTTTTTAAACACTTAGGATAAAATGAAATAAAATGACCTTTGTTGCATTTAACGCAATGTATTTGTCATAAACACTTTATTATTTAGAAACACAAAGTCTCGTATAACAATGCAGAAGAATTTTCGCTAAAAATACCAACAAATATAAAACAATGAGAGTTTTGCGACCCCATTCCAAGATGCTCGCGACCCCGTTAAGGGTCGTGACTTAAAGTTGAGGCTTTGGGTTGGGTTGTTTTACCTCTGAGCGGTACTTTTTTGCATACCATGGGCTAAATGGCCAGGTCACATGGACCCCGAAGGCTCAGAGAAGGTTGGGGGAGGGAACCCATTGGAACGGTTGTTGGGAGACAGAGGGTAGCCTACCGTCAAGGCCATCCAGCGTGTTCTTTAACGTGCACAGGGTACGGCTCTCCAGCACACGTGGTCACGGCTTAACGTCCCATCTGACGGACGGCGGCCTTTCCAAGCCCATCGGTGTCCCCTACTGACCGTGGGCAGGTCGGGGAATTTTGCGGAAATAAATCTCAACGCTGACCCAGCTGGGACTCGAACCTGGGAACTACAGATTACGAGCCTGGCGCGCTACCGACTGAGCCACCCCCGCCCCAAAGTTGAGAGCAATTTTGCTAAAGAATAATCTATAGTTTAGAGAGTTTTTATTATGAACTGGTAGATTTTTATATTCTTGGAAATATTCACCTTTCAAAAGAAAACAAAAAAAAACCCCTCATAGTTTGATATCGATTTAGTTATTTAGATTTTTATTATTCAGATTTCTCCCTATTCGTATTTCAACGAATTCAAAAATTAAGAGTACAATTTAAAAAACGCAAATTTTCATAAGAAATATGGATTTTTTTTTAAATTCGAAAGACGTTTAATGAGCATTTAAATTAAATTTTTACCGTTTAATGAGCATAAAATTAAAAGCGGTAAAAAAAATTCAAATATAGGTACAGTCGCTCAAAAAAGTATCCGAACACCATGGTTGATTACAGAATTAAGAAAAACCAAAACTGGAAACGATTTTTTTTAGAAATTAGTGATCTGGCAAACTTCGTGTCACGTGACAAAAAAAAACCCATCGAGATATATTTTTTTAATTCTGTAATCAACCATAGTGTTCGGATATTTTTTTGAGCCACTCTACCTTGGTAAAAATGGAAACTGTCTGTGATGAGTTACAAATTGTTAGTGGAATTAAAATAAACAATATGTTCCTTTTTTTTGCGTGAACTATCATTGGCAGAATATCACAGATTTCAACCCTGCAGCAATCGAATATTGGATATTTTTTCCGTAATTCCACGAAAGACGTACTTTATTAATGCATTTCTGAACTCTCCTTTATTTTTGTTATCTCGCTGCCTGGTGTGTATTTTTGGAATTCAGAATGTTATAAAATCCGAAAATGGTAAAAACGAAAACAAAAACTAATTTAGATTCTTATTTTAGATCTCTGGTAACATTAAACGCGAGGCATTGGACGAGGAGACAATATTGATGTTGACGTTTGTTGTAAGCGAATGAAATATTGATGTTCAATATCACTGTAGGAAAGAATTGGTAGCAGAAATTTCCGCCAGAAGATGTCTCTTAAAACACAAAACCTTTCGTTCGAAGACTCGAAGTGGATTTATTTATTTATGCAGCTCATCACAGATTAAAAATAATCGAATTATTTTGTGTGTGTTTTCTCTTCTTCTTCGTGCAAAGATGAAATTCATTTTATCTGACTTATTTTCCAGATATACACAAACAAAGAACAAAATGTAAAGGAAGTACAGTAGCTGGAAAAAAGTATTGGAATACTACGGTTCATTACAGAATTCAGGAAAAATATCTGGCAACGATTTTTTTTTAGAAATTAGTGATCTGGCAACCTTCGTGTCACGTGATTACAGAATTCAGGAAAAATATCTGGAGCGTGTACAGCAACTGTACACGCTCCAGTTACCGTTCACAGCAAACTGGAGCGTGTGCAGTTACTGCACACGCTCCAGTTTGCTGTGAACGGTAACTGCACACGCTCAATATTTCCGTGAGTGAGCCCTCATGATCTAGTATCAAAATAATATGACCACCTACAGTCGCTCAAAAAAGTATCCGAACACCATGGTTGATTACAGAATTCAGAAAAAATATCCGGCAACGTTTTTTTTTAGAAATTAGTGATCTGGCAACCTTCGTGTCACGTGATTACAGAATTCAGGAAAAATATCTGGATCGTGTACAGCAACTGTACACGCTCCAGTTACCGTTCACAGCAAATTGGAGCGTGTGCAATTACTGCACACGCTCAATATTTCCGTGAGTGAGCCCGCACGATCTAGTATCAAAATAATATGACCACCTACAGTCGCTGAAAAAAGTATCCGAACACCATGGTTGATTACAGAATTCAGAAAAGATATCGGGCAACGATTTTTTTAGAAATTAGTGATCTGGCAACCTTCGTGTCACGTGACACGTGTGTTCATTTGTTCGTTGGATGTCTCATTGGTCGGTTTATTAGCTGTACATTTGTTGGTTGGATCACTGATTGAGATGTTTATTACTGGAATGGCTAATTGTTAATTATTCTTCCTGTCACGTGACACGAAGGTAGCCAGATCACTAATTTCTAAAAAAATCATTGCCAGATATTTTTTTCTGAATTCTGTAATCAACCATAGTGTTCGGATATTTTTTACGAAGGTTGCCAGATCACTCACTAATCTCTAAAAAAATCGCTGCCCGATATTTTTTTTCTGAATTCTGTAATCAACCATAATGTTCGGATATTTTTTTTACCAAGATTGCCAGATCACTAATTTCTAAAAAAATCTTTTCCCAATATTTATTCTGAATTCTGTAATCAACCATAGTGTACGGATATTTTTGTACACGAAGGTTGCCAGATATTTTTTTTGAATTCTGTAATCAACAATATTATGCAGGGATAAAAGTAATTTGCTGAACATTTGAAGTCTGATATAGTATTATATATAAGCTTTGAAATACAGTCCTCAAAAAAGTATCCGAACACTGTGCTTTATTATAGAATTCAGGAAAAATATCTGGCAACGATTTTTTTAGAAATTAGTGATCTGTCATTGCTGTCATCTTCGTGTCACGTGACACGAAGGTTGTCAGATCACTAATTTCTAAAAAAAATCGTTGCCAGATATTTTTGTTTCTGAATTCTGTAATCAACCATAATTTTCGGGTATTTTTTTGTACGAGAAGGTTGCCAGATCACTAATTTCTAAAAAAAATCGTTTCCAGTTATTTGTTTTCTGAATTCTGTAATCAACCATAGTGTTCGGATATTTTTTCTACACGAAGGTTGCCAGATCACTAATTTCCAAAAAAATCGTTGCCAGATATTTTTTCTGAATTCCGTAATCAACCATAGTGTTCGGATATTTTTTTGATCGACTGTACATCGATAAAATTATCTTCTGAAATATATATAAGTTTTTAAATACATTGATAAAATTATCTTCTGATTTGTTTATGCAATCCATTAAAATAATTGCATTTATCGTGGAAAATAAAATTGAGAAAATTTTAAAACAGCGGAGGTAAGAAAGACATTTCTTTGCAAATGACTTGACTAAAATTGAATCATCACAAAACGAAAATGAATAGAAAAAAAATGAAAGATAGCTTTTTTTTAAGCTTTAAAAAAATAATGAAAGCATTAATTTCTAATGTACGCAATAATTTATTCTCCGTTTAATAAAAACGATGTCTCTAATGTCTTTTAAAATATTCAGGAAGTAAATATCTGCATATTTTTAAATATTAGAAAATTTAAATGAGGCCTTTATGTTACGAAATACACTTCTTCAGAAAAGTTCTTTTTCTTTTAACTTTTTTGTTGAAACGAGACGTGTTCATTTTTCTTGAACAGTTGGAATTCTTAGAGTTTTAGAATATTTATTTTTCTGTGTGAATCATTAATGAGGTTTCTATTGCAGGTCTAGAAGAAAAAAAAAAGTCGGAAATGAAAAAAAAAAGTTTTTTTTTTTCACAAGAAAACGTGTGTTCTATGAACATTGTGTCGTTTAGAGTTGAATATAATTTTTCAATCATTATAAACTTTTATATTTTGCGAAGGAACGGTCTTAACTGACTTGATGCAGTGAGTCTGGGTTGGGTTGTTTTACCTCTGAACGGCACTTTTTTGCACACCATGGGCTAAATGGTCAGGTCACATGGACCCCGAAGGCTCAGAGAAGGTTGGGGGAGGGGACCCACTGGAACAGCTGTTGGGAGACAGATGGTAGCCTCCCGTCAAGGCCATCCAGCGTGTTCTTTAACGTGCACAGGGTATGTCTCTCCCGCACACGGGGCCACGGCTTAACGTCCCATCTGACGGACGGCGGCCTTTCCAAGCCCATCGGTTTCCCCTACTGACCGTGGGCAGGGCGGGGAATTTTGCGGAGATAAATCTCAACGCTGACCCAGCTGGGACTCGAACCTGGGAACTACAGATTACGAGCCTGGCGCGCTACCGACTGAGCCATCCCCGCCCCCTGTGGGTCTGGCATCTTCCAGAAATTGTTTTCAGTTCACCGATTTCGCATCAATGTTTTTTTTTTATTTTAATTACTTCCCATGCAACAGTGGAAGAGATAAGTTGGTTCATCAGGCTCTTAATGTGTACAGTCGCTCAAAAAATATCCGAACATTACGGTTGATTACAGAATTCGGAAAAAAATATCTGGCAACGATATTTTTTAGAAATTAGTGATCTGGCAACCTTCGTGTCACGTGATTACAGAATTCAGGAAAAATATCTGGAGTGTGTACAGCAACTGGAGCGTGTGCAGTTACTGCACACGCTCCAGTTTGCTGTGAACGGTAACTGCACACGCTGAATATTTCCGTGAGTGAGCCCACACGATCTAGTATCAAAATAATATGACCACCTACAGTCGCTCAAAAAAGTATCCGAACATTACGGTTGATTACAGAATTCAGAAAAAAATATCTGGCAATGATAATTTTTAGAAATTTCCGTGTCGAATTTTTACCATTTCCGTATCGAAACTTAGGGTGCTTGAAATCTGTTTAATTTAACCCATTTTGTACAAAAAACTGAAACCCCGAGGTAGGGGGGCGGGGGTGACTCAGTCGGTAGCGCGCCAGTCTCGTAATCTGTAGTTCCCAGGTTCGAGTCCCAGCTGGGTCAGCGTTGAGATTTATCTCCGCAAAATTTCCCCGTCCTGCCCACGGTCAGTAGGGGACACCGATGGGCTTGAAAAGGCCGCCGTCCGTCGGATGGGATGTTAAGCCGTGGCTCCGTGTGCGGGAGAGCCATACCCTGTGCACCTTAAAGAACACGCTGGATGGCCTTGACGGGAGGCTACCATCTGTCTCCCAACAGCTGTTCCAGTGGGTCCCCTCCCCCAACCTTCTCTGAGCCTTCGGAGTCCTTGAAGCCTGGCCATTTAGCCCATGGTGTGCAAAAAAGTGCCGCTCAGAGGTAAAACAACCCAACGTTAAACAACACGCTGGATGGTTTTGATGGGAGGCTACCATCTGTCTCCCAACAGCTGTTCCAGTGGGTCCCCTCCCCCAACCTTCTCTGAGCCTTCGGGGTTCATGTGACCTGACCATTTAGCTCATGGTGTGCAAAAAAGTGCCGCTCAAAGGTAAAACAACCCAAATCCTATATTCCATCCCTCCCCCCAGTTCCCGATATAAACTCACCCTAATCATCCCCTCATCTGATTTTCCTGAGTAACTATGGCAACGTTGAGAGCAAACGAAGCAATGCAAACCAGTGTTGCTATGATATTTGAGAAGAACCAGCAATAATCCCGCTGTATTATCTATTATAGACGAAATTGCTTCGGTATCTGTTTAATAAATTCCAATCTCTCCCGCCATTTCTCAATCCATCATGATCTCCCACATCCTGTCTTTCAGCATCCATCAGCGTCACGAGATGCTCTCATCACGTGATGGATGGTTTCTCCCGCAAATGCCTCGGAAACAATGTACGCCTTGTTCTTCTGCTTGGTCCACCCTACGAAACAATGGACCGATAAAACACTCTACCGAAGCCCCCCCCCCCCCTTAACAACGAAAAAAAAAAAAGGATGAGAGAAACACAAGAGTCACATACTTGGAGAGGTTGGCAAATTGTTTAAGATCGGTTACAATGAGTAAAGGGTTTTATTTGACGTTCATTTGATGGAGTGTTCACCTATTCATAGTGGGGGAACTTTTCTTGGTGACAGAATACCTAGCTGACCAGGTCGTATAGAGACTGAAGACACGACACGTGATTGAGTGTTTTTCGTTTTCCAGGAACTGGTGGATGGTTAATTTATCATAAAAATAGAAAAAAATGGGCGTGAGTTCAGAAGAATGCTTAGCAACAGAAAATATAAATTAAGTCATTTGTTTCAAAGGCACAAGACTACATGCATAAAACAAATTGAACTGACACAAATCCGTGTCCTCATCATTATGAAGCTAAACCATATAAAGTGTTCTCAGCGTCTATTAACTATACTTCAAATCCTTGTACTAAAATTGTTTAAATATTTACGCAAATGGAATATTAATTAAACATTTGACAAGTAACGTAAATTTCTTTGTTGAAATAACTGAAAGTGAACAAGGTTCAGATTAGCAATTCTTTTTATACGCTATGTTGTCATTAAACTCTATTTGCTTTCCGTGTTTTCTTTTCATCAATGTAAGTAAACTTGATCGTTTACATTAAGGGTTGGGTTGTTTTACCTCTGAGCGGCACTTTTTTGCACACCATGGGCTAAATGGCCAGGTCACATGGGCCCCGAAGGCTCAAAGAAGGTTGGGGGAGGGGACCCACTGGAACAGCTGTTGGGAGACATATGGTAGCCTCCCGTCAAGGCCTTGCAGTGTGTTCTTTAACGTTTTGTTGTTTTACCTCTGAGCGGCACTTTTTTGCACACCATGGGCTAAATGGCCAGGTCACATGGGCCCCGAAGGCTCAGAGAAGGTTGGGGGAGGGGACCCACTGGAACAGCTGTTGGGAGACAGATGGTAGCCTCCCGTCAAGGCCATGCAGTGTGTTCTTTAACGTTGGGTTGTTTTACCTCTGAGCGGCACTTTTTTGCACACCATGGGCTAAATGGCCAGGTCACATGGGCCCCGAAGGCTCAGAGAAGGTTGGGGGAGGGGACCCACTGGAACAGCTGTTGGGAGACAGATGGTAGCCTCCCGTCAAGGCCATCCAGTGTGTTCTTTAACGTTGGGTTGTTTTACCTCTGAGCGGCACTTTTTTGCACACCATGGGCTAAATGGCCAGGTCACATGAACCCCGAAGGCTCAGAGAAGTTGGGGGAGGGGACCCTTTGGAACAGCTGTTGGGAGACAGATGGTAGCCTCCCTTCAAGGCCATCCAGCGTGTTCTTTAAAGTGCAGAGGGTATGGATCGCCCGCACACTGGCCACGGCTTAACGTCCCATCCGACGGACGGCGGCCTTTTCAAGCCCATCGGTGTCCTCTACTGACTGTGGGCAGGGCGGGGAATTTTTCGGAGATAAATCTCAACGCTGATTCAGCTGGGACTCGAACCTGGGAACTACAGATTACGAGCCTGGCTCGCTACCGACTGATGCACTCCCGCACCATCGCTCAAGGCTTAACACATTAAAGAAACACTTATTTGATCTTACACCTTTCCTGAATTGCGCAAATGTCTAACTCTCATAAACTCTACATTTTGAGAGAAAAAAAAAAGTATCCGAAAAGAAAAAATCTCACCCTTGATAATAAACTCGAGTAATCTTCCCTGATAGAGGATATTTTAATGACGATACCTTTTTCAACAGCTCTTGAAGTGTGTCTGTCGCCGAGAGTAAGAAGAAAGAGAAGATGGGATCAGTTTCGTGAGAGAGAATAGAGGATGGCGGCTACATTGAAGGATATGTAGAGAATAATGCTGAAAAAAAGATCTCAAGTACTTAGTTCAAGATGCTGGTGATGCGCTGTGTTCCTCATCACTTCACTCAGCCTCTCCGAGTCAAGTTTCCTCATCCATCTCTAAATCCATTTCTGCCGCAGACGACCTCGACAAATATTTAACCTGCGGGAAAGATCGGTAAGGGAGTTTCCTTTTTTTTATTCTTCCCCCCCCCCCAGTTACTTTTCTCTTTGGTGGGATTTTTTTTTTGTTCTTTTTTTTTTGTGTCTCGTTTTCTGGTTCTCTGCGAACGAGATTTTTGTTCTCACTTTTCGGATGGGGATTTTTTTTTTCTTTTCTTTTAATTATTTCTAGTTCTCACGCATTGGTGACGTAATTTAAAAGCGGAAGAATACTTCTGAAACTGACGATAAATGATTGTCACGTGATCCTCTCCAGAGATCTCATTTGTTTCATTCTTGAAAACAGTTGTGCGCATGAATAAGTTGTTTCCAAATAAAGGCAGAACACGAGCATCCGGATTATCAATGTTTATGTACAGTACCTCAAAAAAAAAATATACGAACACTATGATTGATTACAGAATTTAGAAAAAATATCTGGCAACGATTTTTTTTAGAAATTAGTGATCTGGCAACCTTCGCGTCACGTGACACGGTTGCCAGATCGTGGAGGGGACCCACTGGAACAGCTCTTTGGAGAGAGATGGTAGCCTCCCGTCAAGACCATCCAGCGTGTTTTTTAACATTTGGGTTGTTTTACCTCTGAGCAGCACTTTTTTGCACATCATGGGCTAAATGGCCAGGTCACATGGACCCCGAAGGCTCAGAGAAGGTTGGGGGAGGGGACCCACTGGAACAGCTGTTGGGAGACAGATGGTAGCCTCCCGTCAAGGCCATCCAGCTTGTTCTTTAACGTTGGGTTGTTTTACCTCTGAGCAGCACTTTTTTGCACACCATGGGCTAAATGGCCAGGTCACATGAACCCCGAAGGCTCAGAGAAGGTTGGGGGAGGGGACCCACTAGAACAGCTGTTGGGAGACAGATGGTAGCCTCCCGTCAAGGCATTCCAGCGTGTTCTTTAACGTTGGGTTGTTTTAGCTCTGAGCGGCACTTTTTTGCACACCATCGCCTAAATGGCCAGGTCACAAGGACCCCCGAAGGCTCAGGGAAGATTGGGGGAGGGAACCCACTGGAACAGCTGTTGGGAGACAGATGATAGCCTCCCGACAAGGCCATCCAGCGTGTTCTTTAACGTGCACAGGGTATGGCTCTCCCGCACACGGGGCCACGGCTTAACGTCCCATCCGACGGACGGCGGCCTTTCCAAGCCGATCGGTGTCCCCTACTGACCGTGGGCAGGGTGGGGAATTTTGCGGAGATAAATCTCAACGCTGACCCAGCTGGGACTCGAACCTGGGAACTACAGATTAGGAGTCTGGCACGCTACCGACTGAGCAGCCCCGCCCCCAGGAAAAAGACTCGAACCTGGGAACTACAGATTAGGAGCCTGCACGCTACCGACTGAGCCAGCCTCGCCCCCAGGAAAAGCCCGTCCCCTGTAAGTTTAATACGCCATAATAAAAGATCTGTGAGAATGGCTGGACCTCAACAGGAAGACGAATTAAACAACCATGTCTTATTCGGGGATCGAACCCAGGTTCTTTTTATCACCAGCCAAGCGCGCTTACCACTTGGCCACCTAAACTAAAAATTACTTTAGGAAGATGAAACCCTGCTATCCTCACAAAAATCGAAAGAAAAGCACTTTTTTTGTGGCCAAAGTTCCCCGACTGAACCACCCCCGCCCCCTTAGAACAGGGACGGGGGTGGCCCAGTGGGAGCGCGTCATGCTCGTAATCTGCAGTTCCCAGGTTCGAGTCCCAGCTGGATCAAGGTAGAGATTTATCTCCGCAAAATTCCCCTTTCTTCCCACCGTCAGTAGGGGACCCCGATGGGCTTGGAAAGGCCGCTGCCCGTCGGATGGGACGTTAAGCCTTGGCAACGTGTTCGGGATAGCCATGCCCTGTGCACGTTAAAGAACACGCTGAATAGCTTTGATGGGAGGCTACCATCTGTATCACAACAGCTATACAATGGGTCCCCTCCCCAAACGTTCTCTGAACCTTCGGGGTCCATGTGACCTGGCCATTTCGCCCGCAAAAAAAAAGTGCCGCTCAGAGGTAAAACAAGCCAACGTTAAAGAACACGCTGGATGGCCTTGACGGGAGGCTACCATCTGTCTCCCAACAGCTGTTCCAGTGGGTCCCCTCCCCCAACCTTCTCTGAGCCTTCGGGGTCCATGTGACCTGGCCATTTAGCCCATGGTGTGCAAAAAAGTGCCGCTCAGAAGTAAAACAACCCAACCCAAAGCCTTCTGGGTCCTTATGACCTGGCCATTTAGCCCACGGTGTGCAAAAAAGTGTCGCTCAGAGATAAAACAATGCAACACTTCGAACAGGAATAAAAAAAAACACCTTTGCTCAAATTTAGTCGAGTGTATCAAGAATAAAAAACAGACACAAAAAAAAAATATCTTCATCAAGTAGTGAGCACTAAAGCGTGTATTTAATGTGCTGTTGTTCCACTGTGGGTCTTAAAAAGGATTGAAAATAGAAAAAATAAGCCCAAGAAGAAAGCCACTTTTGGGCATCAACGGATTCCACGAATTGCTATCGTGTGTGGTGCCTCCCTACCAAAGGATGGGAGGGACCGTGGAAGAGCCCGCAATGTCATCTCGGTCAGGATCAGTGAAGCGAAATCTTCCTGGTCAATGAGCCAAAACCTCTCGGCATTCTGCCGAAGGCGGTTGACGTAATGGGGTGTAGCGGGATCATGTGACCCAGAGAACTTTGGTATCAACCTTGACCCAATAGGAGGTGAATGAGTATCGGTTGCGGTCATATAGTGTTTGGATGACCACTGTAAATTGATTGGAAGCTACTTGAATTTTATCTGCGTAGGTTATTTTCTTTCTGGTTCGTAGCAAATTTTGATCTATAAATAGAATGGAGGTAATGCAGAGGTGGAAAGATAAACATGTTTATATTTTTTGTGACCAAAAAAGAGAGAATATTTAAAAAAATTTTTTTTTGATGATGCAAAGGTTTGATAGGAAATTTTGTTAATAGTAATGTTACAGCTGATAAAGGACTTTAGGGCGCAATTTTCATGTTAGAAATGAGTGAATCAAATGTTAACCTTTCGGGTAGGGGTCCGTGAATCAAATGCTAACGGTTAGGGGTGGCTTCCATTAACCAAATGCTAACGGTCGGGGGAATCGGGTTCCGTGAATCAAATGCCAATAGTTGGGAGTGTAGTTCCGTGAATCACGCTAAATCGTTGGGGGATTCCGTGAATCAAATGCCAACGGTTGGGGGTGGTGTTCCATGAATCAAATGCTAACGGTTTGGGGTGGCTCCTAATAATCAAATTCTAACGTTTGGGGGTCGGGTTCCGTGAATCAAATGCTAACAGTCGGGGTTAGGGTCCGTGAATGAAATGCTAATGGTTGGAGGTGTAGTGCCATGAATCAAATGCTAACGATTGGGGGTGGCTCCTATTAATCAAATTCTAACGTTTGGGGGTTGGATTCCGTGAATCAAATGCCAATGGTTGGGGATGTATTTCCGTGATTCAAATGCTTATCATTGGGGATTCCGTGAATCAAATGCTAACAGTCGGGGTTAGGGTCCGTGAATGAAATGCTAATGGTTGGGGTGTAGTTCCGTGAATCAAATGCTTATCGTTGGGGGATTCCGTGAATCAAATGCCAACGGTTGGGGTACTCCTAATAATCAAATTCTAACGTTTGGGGGTCGGGTTCCGTGAATCAAATGCTAAGAGTCGGGGTTAGGGTCCGTGAATGAAATGCTAATGGTTGGGGTTGTAGTGCCATGAATCAAATGCTAACGATTGGGGGTGGCTCCTATTAATCAAATTCTAACGATTGGGGATCGGGTTCCGTGAATCAAATGCCAATGGTTGGGGTGTAGTTCGTGAATCAAATGCTTATCGTTGGGGGATTCCGTGAATCAAATGCCAACGGTTGGGGTGGTGTTCCATGAATCAAATGCTAACGTTTGGGGGTGGCTCCTAATAATCAAATTCTAACGTTTGGGGGTCGACTTCCGTGAATCAAATGCTAACAGTCGGGATTAGGGTCCGTGAATGAAATGCTAATGGTTGGGGGTGTAGTGCCATGAATCAAATGCTAACGATTGGGGGTGGCTCCTATTAATCAAATTCTAACGTTTGGGGGTCGGGTTCCGTGAATCAAATGCTAACAGTTGGGGTTAGGGTCCGTGAATGAAATGCTAATGGTTGGAGGTGTAGTTCCGTGAATCAAATGCTAACGGTTGGGGGTGAGGTTCCGCGAATCAAATGCTAATGGTTGGGAGTCGGGTTTCCATGAATCAAATGCTAATGGGTGGGGTTCCATTGCTGTATAACTTCCCCCCCCCCCACAACTAGATCCTGCCCAGATCAGGAATAAATATTATTCGAAGTTGATAATTTGAGTATCATTTCAGTCCGATTCAAGGTATTCTGTTTAATTCTGTTTAATCATCAAGATTCGTTCAGTAATTTTTTAATATTATATGTTTTAATTCTCTCTAAAATATTTGATCGTTAAATGGCTTAGAAATCAAAACGTTTGTCACTAGTTAAAAATATATTCGCCTCATAAAAAAGGGGTTAAAAAATACGAAAGGAAAAAAGGGACTTCGTGGCCACCTTATCTAGGCAGGATATTTCTCTATTTTATGCCACTTCGATAAATACAGTCAGCGGCCATTTTGTTTGGTATAGGTTCACGTTTTGTTAAGAGTAACTCAGAAACTTTTTAAAAAGCTTCAAATCCACTAGACTGCCGCTAGCCTCGGATCCACTGGACAGATGTCATCGTGGGATCCACTGGACAGATGTCATCGTGGGATCCACTGGACAGATGTTATCCTCGGATCCACTAGATGGCCATTAGTCTTGGAACACTGAACAACTGTTAACCTCAAATCCACTGGACAGATGTGATTCTCGGATCCACTGGACGGACGTTAGCCTCGGATCCACTGGACAGATGTCATCCTACAGCTGGTAGCCTCGGATCCACTGAACAGGTGTCATCTTCAGATCCATTGGACAGCTGTTAACCTCAGATTCACTAGACCGCCATTAGCCTCAGATCCACTGGACAGATGTCATCCTGGGATCCACTGGATGGCCATTAGTCTCGGAACCACTGGACAGATGTTATCCTCGGATCCACTAGATGGCCATTAGTTTTGGAACACTGAACAACTGTTAACCTCAGATCCACTGGACAGATGTGATTCTCGGATACACAAGATGGCTGTTAGTCTCAGATCCACTGGACAGATGTCATCCTGGGATCCACTGGACGGACGTTAGCCTCGGATCCACTGGACAGATGTCATCCTACAGCTGGTAGCCTCGGATCCACTGAACAGGTGTCATCTTCAGATCCATTGGACAGCTGTTAACCTCAGATTCACTAGACCGCCATTAGCCTCAGATCCACTGGACAGATGTCATCCTGGGATCCACTGGATGGCCATTAGTCTCGGAACCACTGGACAGATGTTTCCTCGGATCCACTAGATGGTCATTAGTCTTGGAACACTGAACAACTGTTAACCTCAGATCCACTGGACAGACGTGATTCTCGGATACACAAGATGGCCGTTAGTCTCAGATCCACTGGACAGATGTCATCCTGCAATCCACTGGACGGACGTTAGCCTCGGATCCACTGGACAGATGTCATCCTACATCTGGTAGCCTCGGATCCACTGAACAGGTGTCATCTTTGATCCATTGGACAGCTGTTAACCTCAGATTCACTAGACCGCCATTAGCCTCAGATCCACTGGACAGATGTCATCCTGGGATCCACTGGATGGCCTTTAGTCTCGGAACCACTGGACAGATGTTATCCTCGGATCCACTAGATGACCATTAGTCTTGGAACACTGAACAACTGTTAACCTCAGATCCACTGGACAGACGTGATTCTCGGATACACAAGATGGCCGTTAGTCTCAGATCCACTGGACAGATGTCATCCTGGGATCCACTGGACGGACGTTAGCCTCGGATTCACTGGACAGATGTCATCCTACAGCTGGTAGCCTCGGATCCACTGAACAGGTGTCATCTTCAGATCCATTGGACAGCTGTTAACCTCAGATTCACTAGACCGCCATTAGCCTCAGATCCACTGGACAGATGTCATCCTGGGATCCACTGGATGGTCATTAGTCTCGGAACCACTGGACAGATGTTATCCTCGGATCCACTAGATGGCCATTAGTCTTGGAACACTGAACAACTGTTAACCTCAGATCCACTGGACAGATGTGATTCTCGGATACACAAGATGGCCGTTAGTCTCAGATCCACTGGACAGATGTCATCCTCGGATCCAATAGATGGCCTATAATCTCGGAACCACTGGACAGATGTCATCCTCGGATCCACTAGACAGCTGTTAGTCTCAGATCCACTGGACAGATGTCATCCTCGGATCCACTAGACAGCTGTTAGTCTCGGATCCACTGGACAGATGTCATCCTCGGATACACTGTACAGCTGGTAGCCTCGGATCCACTGAACAGGTGTCATCTTCAGATCCATTGGACAGCTGTTAACCTCAGATTCACTAGACCGCCATTAGCCTCAGAACCACTTGTAAGCCATTTTTAAAAATGTGTAGTAATTGGAATCCCCCCCCCCCAAAAAAAAAAAAAAAACGTATTTTTACAGTACATATTATACTCTTTCATACAATTTCTTTTTCATTGCATAAAAAACTGCATAAACTCGTAACAGTAATGCTCTACAGTTCACTTGAAATACCCGACACATTCAATAACTTTCAATGAAATGTTATTACAAAGTGAAATCATTACACATTTCGAGGGGTCGGGGGTGGGTCAGTCGGTAGCGCGCCAGGCTCGTAATCTGCAGTTCCCAGGTTCGAGTCCCAGCTGGGTCAGCGTTGAGATTTATCTCCGCAAAATTCCCCGCCCTGCCCACGGTCAGTAGGGGACACCGATGGGCTTGGAAAGGCCGCCGTCCGTTGGATGGGACGTTAAGCCGTGGCCCCGTATGCAGGAAAGCCATACCCTGTGCACGTTAAAGAACACGCTGGATGGCCTTGACGGGAGGCTACCATCTGTCTCCCAACAGCTGTTCCAGTGGGTCCCCTCCCCCAACGTTCTCTGAGCCTTCGGGGTCGTTGTGACCTGGCCATTTAGCCCATGGTGTGCAAAAAAGTACCGCTGAGAGGTAAAACAACCCAATGTTAAAGAACATGCTGGATGGCCTTGACGGGAGGCTACCATCTGTCTCCCAACAGCTGTTCCAGTGGGTCCCCTCCCCCAACCTTCTATGAGCCTTCGGGGTCCATGTGACCTGGCCATTTAGCCCATGGTGTGCAAAAAAGTACCGCTGAGAGGTAAAACAACCCAACGTTAAAGAACACGCTGGATGGCCTTGACGGGAGGCTACCATCTGTCTCCCAATAGCTGTTCCAGTGGGTCCCCTCTCCCAACCTTCTCTGAGCCTCAGGGGTCCTTGTGACCTGGCCATTTAGCCCATGGTGTGCAAAAAAGTGCCACTCAGAGGTAAAACAACCCAACAAACCACTTTTCGAGACATTTAAATTTTTCAGTTTTTTGATATTTTTGAAGTTACTTTTTCTTTATTGACATATTTTCCCAAGCATTCGATATCTTCTTATTCCAACTTTCTCTTAACGAATGCAAGAAAAAAAATATCTTAACTTTCTTTTCTTGACGAGGTATTAGACTATGTACGAAACAGGGGAAAACCAAAAAATATGAAGTTCAGAAATTTATTCAAATTTGAAGCAGAACAGCTCAAGGAACAAAATAATTATGTATCTTTTTTTTTATACCGCTTTCGACGAAAGATTTCGGAAGAGACATACAGTCGCTCAAAAAAGTATCCGAACACTATGGTTGATTACAGAATTCAGAAAAAATATCTGGCAACGATTTTTTTTAGAAATTAGTGATCTGGCAACCTTCGTGTCACGTGATTACAGAATTCAGGTAAAATATCTGGAGCGTGTATAGCAACTGTACACGCTCCAGTTACCGTTCACATCAAACTGGAGCGTGTGCAGTTACTGCACACGCTCCAGTTTGCTGTGAACGATAACTGCACACGCTCAATATTTCCGTGAGTGAGCCCACACGATCCAGGTCTTTGTGAGCTCACATGATCCAATGTGCTGTGAACATTAACTGCAACCGCTCCAGTTTGCTGTGAACGGTAACTGCACACGCTCCATATTCATTGCATTATACAGGGTGAATCTGAAAAAGTGGGCAAAACTTTACGTGGTGGTAGAACGCAGCTATACGAGCAATATTCGTCATAGAATGTATGGGCGGAACGCAAGCGGTGAGAAGTTAAAAGGTAGTTTTCCACTGTCACATTTAAAGAATGAACACAAGAAGGAGAGGAGATACTTCAGAAAACATTTTATTAACAGGAATGTAATTGAGGAACATGCTCAAAGAAATTGCTCAAAAGAGCATATCCGCCATTTCGTGGTTAGTATAACCAGCCATCCTCTCGGCAATCCACGGTAGAAATGCCGTTGGGTGCGAGGACCGACCCTTTTATACCATTTCCAACGCCACCTAGCGGCTCGCCGTTTGCGTTCCGCCCATACTTTCTATGACGAATATTGCTCGTATAGCTGCGTTCTACCACCCCGTAAAGTTTTGCCCACTTTTTCAGATTCACCCTGTATGTTCATACGCATTATATATATTAAAAAACATCCGAACACTATGGTTGATTACAGAATTCAGGAAAAATTATCTGGCAACGATTTTTTTTAGAAATTATTGATCTGGCAACCCTCGTGTCACGTGACACGAGGGTTGCCAGATCACTAATTTCTAAAAAGAATCGTTGCCAGATCACTAATTTCTAAAAAGAATCGTTGCCAGATATTTTATATATCTTGATCAGATATCAGATATATTATATAGAGACAGTTTTTGGAAGGATTGATAACAAAAAAACTAATATTCTACAAAAGAAAGTCCCGAAAATTATTTTCACATTATAAGCATGACTGAGTGGTTAGCGCTCTTGGCGACTGCTGAAAGAGACCTGGGTTCGAGTCCCGAAGGACATACTATAGCGTATTAAACTGACAGGCTCCTGTTAGATCTCTATGGCAAGTAACTACTTGAGGTTTTTTTATTCATTTATTTTTTTTATAAGAGGTTTGAGTTGTTTTACGTCTAAGTGGCAATTTTTTGCAAACAATGGGCTAAATGACGAAGTCACAAGGATCCCAAAGGCTCAGAGTAAATTTTTGGGAGGGGACCCACTGGAACAGCTCTTGGGAGACAGATGGTATCCTCCCGTCAAGGCCATCCAGCGTGTTCTTTAACGTTGGGTTGTTTTACCTCTGAGCGGCACTTTTTTGCACACCATGGGCTAAATGGCCAGGTCACCAGGACCCCGAAGGCTCGGAGAAGGTTGGGAGAGGGGACCCACTGGAACAGCTGTTAGGAGACAGATGGTAGCCTCCCGTCAAGGCCATTCAGTGTGTTCTTTAACGTTGGGATGTTTTACCTCTGAAAGGCACTTTTTTGCACACCATGGGCTAAATGGCCAGGTCACAAGGACCCAGAAGGCTCAGAGAAGGTTGGGAGAGGGGACCCACTGGAACAGCTGTTGGGAGACAGATGGTAGCCTCCCTTCAAGACCACCCAGCGTATTCATTATCATGCACAGGGTATGGCTCTCCCGAACACGTTGCCACGGCTTAACGTCCCATCCGACGGACGGCGGTATTTTCAAGCCCATCGGTGTCCCCTCCAAACCGAGGCCAGGCTGACGGTTTTGCAGAAATAAACCTTAACGCTGGCCCGCTGGGACTCGAACCTGGGAACTACAGATTACCCGTTTGGGAAGCTACCGATATAGCCACTCCTCTCCAAAACACGAAACCAAGACCACCCCTCTCCAACAGATAGCCACCCCACTTCATCTCTAGGGGGGCGGGGGGTGGCTCAGTCGGTAGCGCGCCAGGCTCGTAATCTGTAGTTCCCAGGTTCGAGTACCAGCTGGGTCAGCGTTGAGATTTATCTCCGCAAAATTCCCCGCCCTGCCCACGGTGAGTAGGGGACACCGATGGGCTTGGAAAGGCCGCCGTCCGTCGGATGGGACGTTAAGCCTTGGCCCCGTGTGCGGGACAGCCATACCCTGTGCACGTTAAAGAACACACTGGATGACCTTGACGGGTGGCTACCATCTGATTCAAGGCCATCCAGCCTGTCCTTTAACGTGCACAGGGTATGGCTCTCCCGCACACGGGGCCACGACTTAACGTTCCATCCGACGGACGGCGGCCTTTTCAAGCCCATCGGTGTCTCCTACTGACCGTGGGCAGGGCGGGGAATTTTGCGGAGATAAATCTCAACGTTGACCAGCTGGGACTCGAACCTGGGAACTACAGATTACGAGCCTGGCGCGCTACCGACTGAGCCACCCCCGCCCCACGATTTTTCGACCGCAAGTCTAGAAGAGATCGTTGTAAATATTTCAAATCCAATAGCTTCTGAGAATGTTGCTTCCACGTGATCAAAATATAAGAAGCGTTTTAAATCACAAATAAGCAAAATAAAATTTCTGTCCCGTATTCGTGATTATAAAGTGATCACCTATTCCCTTTCGGTAATCGAAAAGCAAAAAAAAAATAAACTGATTTTCAAAACATTTATTTTTTCCTGATAACCATTTTTGCCTTTCATTTTTTTAGACCCAGAACTCTTCTCTCTCTCTGTTTTTTTTCTATCTTAAACTTTGGCAAATTTAATGGATCGAATTCCACAATTCTTTTCTGTGTTTAAATTTGTATTTTTCGCCGTGGAAGCGACGCGTTTCGAACACAGCAGCTGCAGATGACGTCTCGAAGTCGAAGCTCGTGCCTTGATTCTCTATTCAACTCCTTTACAAAAGGCGAATATGGAATTTTTTTTTTAATGAAAGAGTTAAGGTTTTAACTTAAAGATTCTCCTGAAAATTCTATCCTCCGCTTTTGTAAGAAGAAATAACTCAACCTTTTGTGTACAGAATGTGTTTAAAAATCTTCCTGGAAGATTTCGTTGTGGAAGCGATCTCTGATTAATGAATGCCAAACAAGTTTCATAAACTTTCGTGTTGACTCTTGTTTTCGTAACGAATACTGATATGTATATGCAGTATACCTTTCATAAATTGTTTACAGACTGCAGCTAGGTTTTGATTAATTATTATGTTGTAGGAGAGCATCGCCGAATTTTAGTGTCACAATTGAGGAAGTGGGCGTCTCGTTAACCATCGATTTCAAAGGTGTAAAATGAATGGAAGTCTCATGGAGTGTGGGCATTCCAGTGAAGAAGTTTTCCTTTTCTTTTTAGGGTGATGAAGGAATCATTGATATTTTTGTTTATATGCTAAAGAAGATGGAAATTCACAAAGTGTCAAAATACACATATATATATATGTCAGGTACGCCCAGGTTCGGTAGTTTTACCTCTGAGCAGCGCTTTTTTGCACACCATGGGCTAAATGGCCAGGTCACATGGATTCCAAAAGCTCAGAGAAAGGTTGGGGGAGGGGACCCACTGGAACAGCTGTTGGGAGACAGATGGGAGCCTCCCGTCAAGGCCATCCAGCGTGTTCTTTAACGTTGGGTTGTTTTACCTCTGAGCAGCGCTTTTTTGCACACCATGGGCTAAATGGCCAGGTCACAAGGACCCCGATGCTCAGAGAAGGTTGGGGGAGGGGACCCACTGGAACAGCTGTTGGGAGACAGATGGGAGCCTCCCGTCAAGGCCATAGAGCGTGTTCTTTAACGTTGGGTTGTTTTACCTCTGAGCAGCGCTTTTTTGCACACCATGGGCTAAATGGCCAGGTCACAAGGACCCCGATGCTCAGAGAAGGTTGGGGGAGGGGACCCACTGGAACAGCTGTTGGGAGACAGATGGTAGCCTCACGTCAAGGCCATCCAGCGTGTTCTTTAATGTTGGATTGTTTTACCTCTGAGCGGCACTTTTTTGCACACCATGGGCTAAATGGCCAGGTCACAAGGACCCCGAAGGTTCAGAGAAGGTTGGGGGAGGGGACCCACTGAAACAACTGTTGGGAGACATATGTTAGCCTCCCGTGAAGCTCATCCAGCGTGATTTTCAACGTGCACAGGGTATGGCTCTTCCGCATACGGGGCCACGGCTTAACGTCCCATCCGACGGACGGCTGCCTTTCAAGTTCACTCGAACCTGGGAACTGCAGATAATGAGCCTGGCGCGCTACAGACTGAGTCACCCGCGCCACGCACGGACCAGGATTTAGTTGCTCTTTGGGGGACGAGAATTTAGTTTAGGAGGAAATTCCGAGAATTTAGTTTAGGAGGAAATTCCGAGAATTTAACTGGGGGAGGGGGTGGACACTGAAGAATAAGACTGAGAAATAAAATGAATAAGAACTGAAAATAAGACTCGAATAGGTTTTCCCAATTACTAAAGTATGCTACCAGACAGAAAAGGTTGAAATGATTTATCTATATGGAATGAGAGTTTATAAATAAAAAAAAAATAAATACCTCCTCAAGCAGCTGCTTGCCACAGAGGTCTGACAGGAGCCTGTCAGTTTATATGCCATAGTAGAAGATCTGAGAGGATGGCAGGACCTCAGCAGATAAACGTCACATACATCCATGCCTTACCCGGGGCTCGAACCCAGGTCTCTTAGATCAGTAGCCAAGCGCGCTAACCACTCGGCCATGGTTTGATCTATTCTTTAGTGTCGGAAATAGTACACTTTTTTTTATTAAATACTCCCTCTAGCAGCTGCTTGCCACAGAGGTCTGACTGGAGCCTGTCAGTTTATATGCCATGGTAGAAGATCTGAGAGGATGGCAGGACCTCAGCAGAAAAACGATACACATCCATGCCTTACCCGGGTCTCGAACCCGGTCCCATTAGATCAATAGCCAAGCGTGCTAATAGTTTCCATAAATTAAGGAAAATCCCTACGTTAAGTCAATGGGATGCTGAAGTCAAAGCTCTATAACTTCTAAAATAAGCTGTTTCGTTTTGAAAAATGTGATTGCAGATGAAGATCTCAATCAAATAAATCAATATCTCGATTTTCAATAAGATTCGTTCAGTATTTAATGAGTTATGGAAGTTTGAATATTTAACAACAGCAATGCCAGTCTTAAGAAGCTTATAAAAAACTGAAGAATAGTGAAAGAGTTCTTTGCACAAAGTTCTAAAATACAAACTTCTTTTATTAAACACTTTGATAAAATGCTTATTACTAAGTTTTAATTAATTTCTGAAGTCAATTTTGGTGGCTGGTATTGTTAACGCTAAATATCTCGTACATATTTCGTTCAGCGATTAGTTTTACTAAGTACTGCCAGTAGACTGATTGGTAAGGCAATAATAACACTACAAGGGCCTCAGAATTAGTGTACTATATATTTACGATATTATTTTCTTCCGCCTCGTACATATTTCGTTCAGCCATCAGTTTTGCTGAGTACTGCCAGTAGACTGATTGGTAAGGCAATAATAACCTACAAGGGCCTCAGAATTAGTGTACTATATATTTACGATATTATTTTCTTGTGCGTCGTACATATTTCGTTCAGCTATCAGTTTTACTGAGTACTGCCAGTAGACTGATTGGTAAGGCAATAATAACACTACAAGGGCCTCAGAATTAGTGTACTATATATTTACGATATTATTTTCTTGTGCGTCGTACATATTTCGTTCAGCTATCAGTTTTACTGAGTACTGCCAGTAGACTGATTGGTAAGGCAATAATAACACTACAAGGGCCTCAGAATTAGTGTACTATATATTTACGATATTATTTTCTTGTGCGTCGTACATATTTCGTTCAGCTATCAGTTTTACTGAGTACTGCCAGTAGACTGATTGGTAAGGCAATAATAACACTACAAGGGCCTCAGAATTAGTGTACTATATATTTACGATATTATTTTCTTGTGCGTCGTACATATTTCGTTCAGCTATCAGTTTTACTGAGTACTGCCAGTAGACTGATTGGTAAGGCAATAATAACACTACAAGGGCCTCAGAATTAGTGTACTATATATTTACGATATTATTTTCTTGTGCGTCGTACATATTTCGTTTAGCTATCAGTTTTACTGAGTACTGCCAGTAGACTGATTGGTAAGGCAATAATAACACTACAAGGGCCTCAGAATTAGTGTACTATATATTTACGATATTATTTTCTTGTGCGTCATACATATTTCGTTCAGCTATCAGTTTTACTGAGTACTGCCAGTAGACTGATTGGTAAGGCAATAATAACACTACAAGGGCCTCAGAATTAGTGTACTATATATTTACGATATTATTTTCTTGTGCGTCGTACATATTTCGTTCAGCTATCAGTTTTACTGAGTACTGCCAGTAGACTGATTGGTAAGGCAATAATAACACTACAAGGGCCTCAGAATTAGTGTACTATATATTTACGATATTATTTTCTTGTGCGTCGCACATATTTCGTTCAGCTATCAGTTTTACTGAGTACTGCCAGTAGACTGATTGGTAAGGCAATAATAACACTACAAGGGCCTCAGAATTAGTGTACTATATATTTACGATATTATTTTCTTGTGCGTCGTACATATTTCGTTCAGCTATCAGTTTTACTGAGTACTGCCAGTAGACTGATTGGTAAGGCAATAATAACACTACAAGGGCCTCAGAATTAGTGTACTATATATTTACGATATTATTTTCTTGTGCGTCGTACATATTTCGTTCAGCTATCAGTTTTACTGAGTACTGCCAGTAGACTGATTGGTAAGGCAATAATAACACTACAAGGGCCTCAGAATTAGTGTACTATATATTTACGATATTATTTTCTTGTGCGTCGTACATATTTCGTTCAGCTATCAGTTTTACTGAGTACTGCCAGTAGACTGATTGGTAAGGCAATAATAACACTACAAGGGCCTCAGAATTAGTGTACTATATATTTACGATATTATTTTCTTGTGCGTCATACATATTTCGTTCAGCTATCAGTTTTACTGAGTACTGCCAGTAGACTGATTGGTAAGGCAATAATAACACTACAAGGGCCTCAGAATTAGTGTACTATATATTTACGATATTATTTTCTTGTGCGTCGTACATATTTCGTTCAGCTATCAGTTTTACTGAGTACTGCCAGTAGACTGATTGGTAAGGCAATAATAACACTACAAGGGCCTCAGAATTAGTGTACTATATATTTACGATATTATTTTCTTGTGCGTCGCACATATTTCGTTCAGCTATCAGTTTTACTGAGTACTGCCAGTAGACTGATTGGTAAGGCAATAATAACACTACAAGGGCCTCAGAATTAGTGTACTATATATTTACGATATTATTTTCTTGTGCGTCGTACATATTTCGTTCAGCTATCAGTTTTACTGAGTACTGCCAGTAGACTGATTGGTAAGGCAATAATAACACTACAAGGGCCTCAGAATTAGTGTACTATATATTTACGATATTATTTTCTTGTGCGTCGTACATATTTCGTTCAGCTATCAGTTTTACTGAGTACTGCCAGTAGACTGATTGGTAAGGCAATAATAACACTACAAGGGCCTCAGAATTAGTGTACTATATATTTACGATATTATTTTCTTGTGCGTCGTACATATTTCGTTCAGCTATCAGTTTTACTGAGTACTGCCAGTAGACTGATTGGTAAGGCAATAATAACACTACAAGGGCCTCAGAATTAGTGTACTATATATTTACGATATTATTTTCTTGTGCGTCGTACATATTTCGTTCAGCTATCAGTTTTACTGAGTACTGCCAGTAGACTGATTGGTAAGGCAATAATAACACTACAAGGGCCTCAGAATTAGTGTACTATATATTTACGATATTATTTTCTTGTGCGTCGTACATATTTCGTTTAGCTATCAGTTTTACTGAGTACTGCCAGTAGACTGATTGGTAAGGCAATAATAACACTACAAGGGCCTCAGAATTAGTGTACTATATATTTACGATATTATTTTCTTGTGCGTCGTACATATTTCGTTCAGCTATCAGTTTTACTGAGTACTGCCAGTAGACTGATTGGTAAGGCAATAATAACACTACAAGGGCCTCAGAATTAGTGTACTATATATTTACGATATTATTTTCTTGTGCGTCGTACATATTTCGTTCAGCTATCAGTTTTACTGAGTACTGCCAGTAGACTGATTGGTAAGGCAATAATAACACTACAAGGGCCTCAGAATTAGTGTACTATATATTTACGATATTATTTTCTTGTGCGTCGTACATATTTCGTTCAGCTATCAGTTTTACTGAGTACTGCCAGTAGACTGATTGGTAAGGCAATAATAACACTACAAGGGCCTCAGAATTAGTGTACTATATATTTACGATATTATTTTCTTGTGCGTCGTACATATTTCGTTCAGCTATCAGTTTTACTGAGTACTGCCAGTAGACTGATTGGTAAGGCAATAATAACACTACAAGGGCCTCAGAATTAGTGTACTATATATTTACGATATTATTTTCTTGTGCGTCGTACATATTTCGTTCAGCTATCAGTTTTACTGAGTACTGCCAGTAGACTGATTGGTAAGGCAATAATAACACTCTAAGTGCTTCAAAATGTGGTTTTATGTAGAAGAGAATGCAATTTAAAGGCTTCCACCGGCCACGATTGTTTTGTTCACACATTGTCTTTGTTGAACAGTGTTAACTCTTTCTCTGTTTCAGAGTGTCCTTGCACGAACCGTGACCGTTAGCGGCGACCGCAAACACTAGTCCATACGCCCTCTGTGGGAAAAATCGATCACTCCGAAACTAGGTCTCGGTGAACGACGAGGAAACAGGCTGATTTAGCTGCAGAGAATCGTCTTATAAAAGGGGAACTCTTTTGTTCACAGATTGCTGGATAAGTTGGCTATTATTCGAGGGAAATTCTCCTCTCCAAACTTCTCTTATAATCACAAAGTGAGGGAGAGATGTTTGTACGAAATAATGGACAAACTTAAAGAAAAAAAAATTACTGACGGTACGGTTGTTTGTTTTCTTTAAAAAAATTAAACGACTGTTCATTGCAGATATGTAAAGTGAATTAATTTGCTTTTTAGATGACTTATTGGGAAATCTAATGGTGTTTTGGATCGTGTTGATAGTTGTGTGAAATTCAGTGTATGGTTTCGGTAGCGCGCCAGGCTCGTAATCTGTAGTTCCCAGGTTAGGGTCCCAGCTGTGTCAGTGTTGAGATTTATCTCCGCAAAATTCCCCGCCTTGCCCACGGTTAGTAGGGGACACCGATGGGCTTGGAAAGGCCGCCGTCCGTCGAATGGGACGTTAACCCGTGGCCACGTGTGCGGGAGAGCCATACCCTGTGCACGTTAAAGAACACGCTGGATGGCCTTAACGGGAGGCTACCATCTATCTCCCAACAGCTGTTCCAGTGGGTCCCCTCCCCCAACTTTCTCTGAGCCTTCGGGGTCTATGTGACCTGGCCATTTAGCCCATGGTGTGCAAAAAAAGTGCCGCTCAGAGGTAAAACAACCCAACGTTAAAGAACACGCTGGATGGTCTTGACGGGAGGCTACCATCTGTCTCCCAACAGCTGTTCCAGTGGGTCCCCTCCCCCAACCTTCTCTGAGCCTTCGGGGTCCATGTGACCTGGCCATTTAGCCCATGGTGTGCAAAGAGTGCCGCTCAGAGGTAAAACAATCCAACATTAAATAACATGCTGGATGGCCTTGACAGGAGGCTACCATCTGTCTCCCAACAGCTGTTCCAGTGGGTCCCCTCACCCAACCTTCTCTGAGCCTTCGGGATTTTTGTGACCTGGCCATTTAGCCCATGGTGTGCAAAAAAGTGTCGATCAGAGGCAAAACAACCCAACGTTAAAGAACACGCTGGATGGCCTTGACGGGAGGCTACCATTTGTCTCCCAACAGCTGTTCCAGTGGGTACCCTCCCCAACCTTCTCTGAGCTTTCGGGGTCCATGTGACCTGGCCATTTAGCCCATGGTGTGCAAAAGAGTGCCGCTCAGAGGTAAAACAACCCAATTTTAAAGAACATGCTGGATGGCTTTGATGGAAGGCTACCATCTGTCTTTCAACAGCTGTTCCAGTGGGTCCCCTCTCCCAACCTTCTCTGAGCCTTCGGGGTACATGTGACCTGGCCATTTAGCGCATGGTGTGCAAAAAAGTGCCGCTCAGAGATAAAATAATCCAACGTTAAAGAACACGCTGGATGGCCTTGACAGGAGGCTACCATCTGTCTCCCAACAGCTGTTCCAATGGGTCCCCTCCCGCAACCTTCTCTGAGCCTTCGGGGCCCTTGTGGCCTGGCCATTTAGCCCATGGTGTGCAAAAAAGTGCCGCTCAGAGGTAAAACAACCCAACCCAATCCCGCAACCTTCTCTGAGCCTTCGGGGTTCATGTGACCTGGCCATTTAGCCCATGGTGTGCAAAAAAGTGCCGCTCAGAGGTAAAACAACCCAACCCAATCCCGCAACCTTCTCTGAGCCTTCGGGGTTCATGTGACCTGGCCATTTAGCCCATGGTGTGCAAAAAAGTGCCGCTCAGAGGTAAAACAATCCAATCCAATTACCGAAACTCGTGTACATCGATACGCCGTCTTGATTATTTCGGTAATGGAAGCTAGCTGCGTCACGATTTCACACCAAACTCCCCCCTAATTTTCTACCCCTTTCGCAATGAACCAGTCGAGCAGAAGATAAATGCGAGAGGCAGGAATTTTCTGCCCCCCAGCAGATTTGAAGCAATATCGGGGGGGGGGGGGAATTAAATAGCTCCCAATCCGTACACCTACACTTGTTCTACATATAATAGATTCCTGCCCTACGGTAATTAATAATCAGTAGCTAAGCCATGATTATTCAACAGAAGCTGAAAGCAATATTTATAGGCATGGTAGCAGATTCCTGAGGTATGTGGTTGGGGGGGGGGGCGGTCAGATTGGTAGGGGAGGGATTAATTTGAGAGATAGTGAGGAAATGCAGTGGCGAATTAATTAAAGTACACATACTTTCGTTTGCGTTGTGGTGATTAATTCACGTCGTCTGTGAAAGTCTATGACATTTTTTAATGAACGGGTTAAAGAGCAAATAATGTATTAATCAACTCAAAGATTGTCCCAAAAGCCCCTCCTAGTTTCCCGCCAAAAAAGCTTTTTCTTCATTGCAGGGATGGTTTGTTTTACCTCTGATCGGCACTTTTTTGTATACAATGGGCTAAAAACTGTATGACATTTTTTAATGAACGGGTTAAAGAGCAAATAATGTATTAATCAACTCAAAGATTGTCCCAAAAGCCCCTCCTAGTTTCCCGCCAAAAAAGCTTTTTCTTCATTGCAGGGATGGTTTGTTTTACCTCTGATCGGCACTTTTTTGTACACAATGGGCTAAAAACTGTATGACATTTTTTAATGAACGGGTTAAAGAGCAAATAATGTATTAATCAACTCAAAGATTGTCCCAAAAGCCCCTCCTAGTTTCCCGCCAAAAAAGCTTTTTTTTCATTGCAGGGATGGTTTGTTTTACCTCTGATCGGCACTTTTTTGTACACAATGGGCTAAAAACTGTATGACATTTTTTAATGAACGGGTTAAAGAGCAAATAATGTATTAATCAACTCAAAGATTGTCCCAAAAGCCCCTCCTAGTTTCCCGCCAAAAAAGCTTTTTCTTCATTGCAGGGATGGTTTGTTTTACCTCTGATCGGCACTTTTTTGTACACAATGGGCTAAAAACTGTATGACATTTTTTAATGAACGGGTTAAAGAGCAAATAATGTATTAATCAACTCAAAGATTGTCCCAAAAGCCCCTCCTAGTTTCCCGCCAAAAAAGCTTTTTTTTCATTGCAGGGATGGTTTGTTTTACCTCTGATCGGCACTTTTTTGTACACAATGGGCTAAAAACTGTATGACATTTTTTAATGAACGGGTTAAAGAGCAAATAATATATTAATCAACTCAAAGATTGTCCCAAAAGCCCCTCCTAGTTTCCCGCCAAAATTTTTTTTCTTAATTACAGGGATATTTCAGGGTTGAGTTGTTTTACCTCTGATCGGCAATTTTTTTGCACACAATGGGCTAAATGGCCAGTTCACAAGGATCCCGAAGACTCAGAGAAGGTTGGGGGAGGGGACCCACTGGAACAGCTATTGGGAGACAGATGGTAGCCTCCCGTCAAGGCCATCCAGAGTGTTCTTTAACGTTGGGTTGTTTTACCTCTGAGCGACACTTTTTTTGCACACCATGGGCTAAATGACCAGGTCACAAGGACCCTGAAGGCTCAGAGAAGGTTGGGGGAGGGGACCCACTGGAACAACTGTTGGGAGACAGATGGTAGCCTCCCGTCCAGCGTGTTCCTTAACGTGCAGTGGGTATGGATCTCCCGCACACGGAGCCACGGCTTAACGTCCCATCCGACGGACTGCGGCCTTTCAAAGCCCATCGATGTCCTCTACTGACAGTGGGCAGGACGGGGAATTTTGCGGAGATTGCCAGATCACTAATTTATAAAAGAAAATGTTTCCAGATATTTTTTTCTGAATTCTGTAATCAACCATAGTGTTCGGATAATTTTTTGAGCAACTGTATATTTTCTCTCTCTTTTGTTGAAAAGTTCAGAAATCGAGTAGAAAAAAAAAGGAAAACAATGTTTTCTGTTACTAAATATTGCGACGCAGTAATTATGAGGCAAGAATATATATAAAAAAATGTTATTTGTTTCTCGTTACATTATTGTTAGCGGATATCGATTTGTTGGTCGAACAATGGACAGAAAAATATTTTTTTTGTGGCATTGTTTGATGAATAATATTAAGTTTGCTTAATATAAAAAGTACCAAGCGCCCTTGTCTATAAAAGATGTTGTTTAATTTATAAATGATGGATCACCTTACAAGAATGAAAAAATATTTTTTGGCGCGTTCATTTTGGGGATTTTATTTGGAGTTTGGGAAATGTTTTTGCTGTTGTTACTAGAGAATGAAATAGGCATTCATTTAACTCTCGTAATGAAAATTTTTATTGAAAAAAAAAAGGTTTTGTTTTACCTCTGAGCGGCATTTTTTCGCAAACAATGGGCTAAAGGCCAGGTCACAAGGACCCCGAAGGCTCAGAGAAGGTTGGGGGAGGGGACCCACTGGAACAGTTGTTGGGAGACAGATGGTAGCCTTCCCATCAAGGCCATCCAGCGTGTTCTTTAACGTTGGATTGTTTAACCCCTGAGCGGCACTTTTTTGCACAACATGGGCTAAATGGCCATGTCACAAGTACCCCGAAGGTGCAGAGAAGGTTGGGGGAGGGACCCACTGGAACAGCTGTTGGGAGACAGATGGTAGCCTCCCGTCAAGGCCATCCAGCGTGTTCTTTAACGTTGGGTTGTTTAACCTCTGAGCGGCACTTTTTTGCACACCATGGGCTAAATGGCCCGGTAATGAGGACCCCGAAGGCTCAGAGAAATTTGGGGGAGGGGACCCACTGGAACAGTTGTTGGGAGACAGATGGTAGCCTCCCGTCAAGGCCATCCAGCGTGTTCTTTAACGTTGGGTTGTTTTGCCTCTGAGCGACACATTTTTGCACACAATGGGCTAAATGGCCAGATCACAAGTACCCTGAAGGCTCAGAGAAGTTTGGGGGAGGGGCCCACTGGAACAGCTGTTGGGAGACAGATGGTAGCCTCCCGTCAAGGCCATCCAGCGTGTTCTTTAACGTGCACAGTGTATATCTCTCCGGCGCACGGGGTCACGGCTTAACGTCCCATTCGACTGACGGTGGTCTTTCCAAGCCCATCGGTGTCCCCTACTGACCGTGGGCATGGCGGGGAATTTTGTGACTTTTGCCCTACACAATTTTTATGTCACGTGACACGAAGGTTGTCAGATCACTAATTTGTAAAAAAATTCGTTGCCAGATATTTTTTCTGAATTCTGTAATCAACCATAATGTTCGGATATTTTTTTGAGAGACTGTACAAAACAGGAACGGGAACTTTAGCAACATATACAGTCGTATCAGAATAATGTGACCACCCACCATAGTATACGTATGGTAGGTGGTCATATTATTCTATGACAGTGTTTTATTTTCTTTTGTAAAAAATTTCATTTCAGTTTTAAACTTTTCAAAATACTGGTAATGCTGAAAATTACCATTACTTTGCGTATAAAAAATTTCGAAGACTTTTTTACCTTTAATTCTTTAGCAAAATTTTCAAAGATGAAACGCGATTTTAAAACAATTGCATAACTATCTGATATAAAATAATTTTCCTCATTAAATTATGGGCGTGGGTGGCTCAGTCGCTAACGCGCCAGGCTCGTAATCTGTAGTTCCCAGGTTCGAGTCCCAGCTGGGTCAGCGTTGAGATTTATTTTCGCAAAACTCTCCACCCTGCCCACGGTAAGTAGGGGACACCGATGGGCTTGGAAAGGCCGCCGTCCGTCAGATGGGACTTTAAGCCGTGACCACGTGTGCTGGAGAGCCGTACCCTGTGCACGTTAAAGAACACGCTGGATGGCCTTGACGGTAGGCTACCCTCTGTCTCCCAACAGCCGTTCCAATGGGTCCCCTCCCCCAACCTTCTCTGAGCCTTCGGGGTCCATGTGACCTGGCCATTTAGCCCATGGTGTGCAAAAAACTGCCGCTCAGAGGTAAAACAATCCAATCCTCATTAAATTATTAATCCAAAACTAAAACTAAATTTAACATTTAAAAGGTTTCGCATCATATTCAACTACCGCTGATTTTATTGACAACAATTTCTTCAATTCGCAATGCAATTCCTGTTTTTTTTCTGAAAGCGTTTACTCATTGCTTGAAAGCAAATCTTTCCAGTGCAAAACTTCTTTATGTTTACCGAAGCATTCTGTTAACAAATTGCCAAGCCAAATTACCCGTGGGTCGCGAAAAAGGACAAACACACACACACAAGGGACGAAACCAATTCTTCCGAACGACCAAGCGAAAAAAAGATTCCCTTTTGCCAATGTTTAGTGGAAAATTCTTCCCTCTCATCTGACGTCCAGAGGAAAAAAGCAATAAAAATTTCATTTCGCTCAGTGACTTGCTTGGGCGGTGATTTTTATCTTCACTACCACTTACGCTTTCTTGATTCTTTTGACTTTTTTTTTATTTACTTACCCCTCCCCCGTCCACCTTCTTCCCTCATTTACCCTCCTCCCCTTCCACCTTCTTCCCTCATTTACCCTCCTCCCCCGTCCACCTTCTTCCCTCATTTACCCTCCTCCCCCTTCCAACTTCTTCCCTCATTTACCCTCCTCCCCCTTCCAACTTCTTCCCTCATTTACCCTCCTCCCCCTTCCAACTTCTTCCCTCATTTACCCTCCTCCCCCTTCCAACTTCTTCCCTCATTTACCCTCCTCCCCCTTCCAACTTCTTCCCTCATTTACCCTCCTCCCCCTTCCAACTTCTTCCCTCATTTACCCTCCTCCCACTTCCACCTTCTTCCCTCATTTACCCTCCTCCCCCTTCCAACTTCTTCCCTCATTTACCCTCCTCCCCCTTCCAACTTCTTCCCTCATTTACCCTCCTCCCACTTCCACCTTCTTCCCTCATTTACCCTCCTCCCCCTTCCAACTTCTTCCCTCATTTACCCTCCTCCCACATCCACCTTCTTCCCTCATTTACCCTCCTCCCCCTTCCAACTTCTTCCCTCATTTACCCTCCTCCCACTTCCACCTTCTTCCCTCATTTACCCTCCTCCCCCGTCCACCTTCTTCCCTCATTTACCCTCCTCCCCCTTCCAACTTCTTCCCTCATTTACCCTCCTCCCCCTTCCAACTTCTTCCCTCATTTACCCTCCTCCCCCTTCCAACTTCTTCCCTCATTTACCCTCCTCCCACTTCCACATTCTTCCCTCATTTACCCTCCTCCCCCGTCCAACTTCTTCCCTCTTTTACCCTCCTCCTCCTTCCAACTTCTTCCCTCATTTACCCTCCTCCCCCTTTAAACTTCTTCCCTCATTTACCCTCCTCCCCCTTCCGACTTCTTCCCTCATTTACTCTCCTCCCCCGTCCAACTTCTTCCCTCATTTACCCTCATCCCCCTTCCAACTTCTTCCCTCATTTACCCTCCTCCCCCTTCCAACTTCTTCCCACATTTACCCTCCTCCCCCTTCCAACTTCTTCCCTCATTTACCCTCCTCCCCCTTCCAACTTCTTCCCTCATTTACCCTCCTCCCCCTTCCAACTTCTTCCCTCATTTACCCTCCTCCCCCGTCCAACTTCTTCCCTCTTTTACCCTCCTCCTCCTTCCAACTTCTTCCCTCATTTACCCTCCTCCCCCTTCCAACTTCTTCCCTCATTTACCCTCCTCCCCCGTCCACCTTCTTCCCTCATTTACCCTCCTCCCCCTTCCAATTTCTTCCCTCATTTACCCTCCTCCCCCTTCCAACTTCTTCCCTCATTTACCCTCCTCCCCCGTCCAACTTCTTCCCTCTTTTACCCTCCTCCCCCTTCCAACTTCTTCCCTCATTTACCCTCCTCCCCCTTCCAACTTCTTCCCTCATTTACTCTCCTCCCCTGTCCAACTTCTTCCCTCATTTACCCTCCTCCCCCTTCCAACTTCTTCCCTCATTTACCCTCCTCCCCCTTCCAACTTCTTCCCTCATTTACCCTCCTCCCCCTTCCACTTTTTCCCTCATTTACCCTTCTCCCCCTTCCAACTTCTTCCCTCATTTACCCTCCTCCCCCTTCCAACCTCTTCCCTCATTTACCCTCCTCCCCCTTCCAACTTCTTCCCTCATTTACCCTCCTCCCACTTCCACCTTCTTCCCTCATTTACCCTCCTCCCCCTTCCAACTTCTTCCCTCATTTACCCTCCTCCCCCTTCCAACTTCTTCCCTCATTTACCCTCCTCCCCCTTCCACTTTTCCCTCATTTACCCTGCTCCCCCTTCCAACTTCTTCCCTCATTTACCCTCCTCCCCCTTCCAACTTCTTCCCTCATTTACCCTCCTCCCCCTTCCAACTTCTTCCCTCATTTACCCTCCTCCCCCTTCCAACTTCTTCCCTCATTTACCCTCCTCCCCCTTCCAACTTCTTCCCTCATTTACCCTCCTCCCCCTTCCAACTTCTTCCCTCATTTACCCTCCTCCCCCTTCCAACTTCTTCCCTCATTTACCCTCCTCCCCCTTCCACTTTTCCCTCATTTACCCTCCTCCCCCTTCCAACTTCTTCCCTCATTTACCCTCCTCCCCCTTCCAACTTCTTCCCTCATTTACCCTCCTCCCCCTTCCAACTTCTTCCCTCATTTACCCTCCTCCCCCTTCCAACTTCTTCCCTCATTTACCCTCCTCCCCCTTCCAACTTTTTCCCTCATTTACCCTCCTCCCCCTTCCAACTTCTTCCCTCATTTACCCTCCTCCCCCTTTCAACTTCTTCCCTAATTTATCCTCCCCCCTCTTTCTTCTGTCGCCGTTTCGCCAAACGATAGGAAGAAACGTTCTCGTATTCGGCAACACATTGCTCTGTTGATGGAAATTGCGCATCACAAGGCTGCCCGCGAACAACAATGACGCTGATGCTGATTGCGTCACGCGGACGGATAGAGGGAAGAGAATGGCTTTTTGTTGTCTCTCCTCCGTTTCTCCTTCGTTCATTCTTGGCAATCTTTGCTTTTTCGGGTTTCGAATTCCGATGACATGGGAAGTGCATTAAGTGTTAATTAATATTTCCTTAAAAGCAAAATTATAATAACTATTAAACGTAAATTCGCTTGAAAAAAAAAACTCCAACAAAACAGCCAAACAAAAAAATAAACAACGTTAACAACAACAGGTTGTTTTACCTCTCATCGCACTTTTGTGAACAAAAAGGGCTAAGTGGCCAGGTCACAAGGACTCCGAGGGCTCGCAGAACGCTGTGGGAAAAGCATTCAATGGAAAGTTGTTAGGAGACAGATGGAAACTTTATAGCCTGGGAAATTTATAGTAAAGTTTTGGAGACAGATGGCACGCTATAAAGAACACGCTGGCTATCCAGCGTGTCCTTTAACGTGCACATGGAATGGCTCTCCCGCACACGGGCCACGACTTTACATCCAATCGGAGGGATCACGGATTTCACAACATTTCTGAGATCTACGACCCGAAATTTCCCCAGGAACCAGTTTTTAGCCCTCTAGCATTGGTAGACCTATGCTTTACCTTTGACCTCGAAGCAGCCATCGTATCCCAAATTCCACATCATTTCTGAGATCTACGACCCAAAATATCCCCAGGAACCAGTTTTTAGCCCTCTATCACTGTTAGATATATGTTTGACCTTTGACCTCGAAGCACCCATCGTATCCCAAATTCCACATCATTTCTGAGATCTACGACCCGAAATTTCCCCAGGAACCAGTTTTTAGCCCTCTATCACTGTTAGATATATGTTTGACCTTTGACCTCGAATGACCCATCTTATTCAAATCGTATTCCATCGTTTCAATCTACGACCCGAAATATCCCCAGGTGCCAATTTTTATCCCTTTATCACCTTTAATCTACAACTGACCTTTGACCCGGAAAAAATCCTCCGGATCGAAAATTTTGTAACGTTTCCAACATCGAGTCACCGGAAGACGCCAAATTTTCACGTATCTAGCACAAAGGGATGTTTCTAGATCCACATTTGACCTCTAAATGACCTCTACGTGACCCCGAAGGACGCTTCGGAGGTCAAATTTTGGGATATTTCTCGAGATTTGCGCACCGGGTCAAAATTTCAAATTTCGTCGCTAAAATGAACAATCAAGGAAATAACAATGAAGGACTCATTGTTAAACTACGCAAGAATGGTTCGCTTTACAGGAAATAAAAGACATTTAAAATGGTTTCTTTTTCTTTTCCGTTTTCAATGAACCCAGTTGATCCCAAGGGCATGTGAAAGAGACTCGTTTTCAATGTTACGCGGAGAAGTGATGCGTTGCTAGGCAACCGCACTGCTGCTTCGGCATCGTCTTCTTCCCCCCCCCCCCCACCGAAGTGCTTCAGGCGGCTGATCTGCGTTAAAAGTTTTCTATTCTGCTCTTGAAGATCGCAAAACTGTTCCCTAGGGAACGGATATAACTCCTTCGCTCGAGGGACACGAGAGGTGGGGAGAAAAATGGGGGAAAAGTAGGGATTTATTTTTCCATGCTGAAAACAAGAGAAAATTCTTAGAAAAAGAGAGCTTCTTGGAAGAAAGTTTCCCTGCCGAAGTTTTCAATTTTTTTTAATGGATTGGGTTGTTTTACCTCTGAACGGCATTTTTTTGCACATAATGGGCTAAATAGCCAGGTCAGAAGGACCCCGAGGGCTCAGAGATTGGGTTGGGTTGGTTTGTTTTACCTCTGAACGGCGTCTTTTGCACACATGGCCTGGACGGCGTCTTTTGCACACATGGCCGGCGTCTTTTGCACACATGGCACAGTGGGCTAAATGGCCAGGTCACAAGGACCCCGAGGGCTCAGAGATTGGGTTGGGTTGTTTTGTTTTACCTCTGAGCGGCATTTTTTTGCACACCATGGGCTAAATGGCCAGGTCACAAGGACCCCGAGGGCTCAGAGATTGGGTTGGGTTGTTTTGTTTTGCCTCTGAGCGGCATTTTTTGCGCACAATGGGCTAAATGGCCAGGTCACAAGGACCCCGAGGGCTCAGAGATTGGGTTGGGTTGGTGTGTTCTACCCCTGAGCGGCATTTTTTGCACACAATGGGCTAAATGGCTAGGTCACAAGGATCCCGAGAACTCAGAGATTGTTTTGGTTTGTTTTACCTCTGAACGGCATTTTTTGCACACAATGGGCTAAATGGCCAGGTCAAAAGGACCCCGAGGGCTCAGAGATTGGATTGGGTTGTTTTGTTTTACCTCTGAGCGGCATTTTTTGCACACCATGGGCTAAATAGCCAGGTCACAATGACACCGAGGGCTCAGAAATTGAGTTGGGTTGGTTTGTTTTACCTCTGAACGGCATTTTTTGCACTCCATGGCCTAAATGGCCAGGTCACATCCAGGCCATCCAGAGTGTTCATTATCATGCACAGGGTATGGCTCTCTCGCACACGTTGCCACTGCTTAACGTTCCATCCGACGGACGGCGGCCTTTCCAAGCCCATCGGTGTACCCTACTGACCGTGCGCAGAGCGCTGATCTGGAAACCTTCGTGTCACGTGACACGAAGGTTGCCAGATCACTAATTTCTTAAAAAAATCGTTCCCAGATATTTTTTTCTGAATTCCGTAATCAACCATAATGTTCGGATACTTTTTTTTGAGCGACCGTATCATCATGACGACGCATATAGATGAAAATGTTTCCTCCACCGACCAAGTGATAAAGCATTCCCCATCCAAAATTGCTGCAGCCATCAACTATTATCCAGGCGTCCTATGTTCAGTCCGACGGTTAGTGTTGGCTATTTTCCAAGGCGGTGTCTGATTCTCCATGATGATGATGATATTTTCCAGAGCTGCCAGCAAAAACGCAGAGCCAGTAACTTCAATGCAACGATTGTTGTTCAGTTTTTTTCTTTTGTTGTTGGAAGCGACTGTTCGGCGAGCAGTGTTGCTCGCGAGAAAGCCACGCATCGCGTCTCCATTGTTGGCGACAAGGATTTGGCCCAACAATGACACGGGCAATAAAGCTGGAGACGCTGCCATTCTTGAAAGAGACAATGATCATTTGCGTTCGGTGTTGATTGCTTTTTGGAGTTTTGCATTTTTAAAGTTTTCCAGTTCGAATTTTCGCAATTGCAATTTTTCTTTTTCTTTTTATTTGGGTTGGGTTGTTTACCTCTGAGCGGGCACTTTTTTGCACGCCATGGGCTAAATGGCCAGGTCACATGGACCCCGAAGGCTCAGAGAAGGTTGGGGGAGGGGACCCACTGGAACAGTTGTTGGGAGACAGATGGTAGCCTCCCGTCAAGGCCATCCAGTGTGTTCTTTAACGTTGGGTTGTTTTACCTCTGAGCGGCAATTTTTTGCACACCATGGACTAAATGGCCAGGTCACATGGACCCCGAAGGCTCAGAGAAGGATGGTGGAGGGGAGCCACTGGAACAGCTGTTTGGAGACAGATGGTAGCCTCGCGTCAAGGCCATCCAGCGTGTTCTTTGACATTGAATTGTTTTACCTCTGAACGGCACTTTTTTGCACACAATGGGCTAAATGGCCAGGTCACAAGGACCCAGAACATCTACCATCTGTCTCCCAACAGCTGTTGAAGTGGGTATCCTCCCCCAACTTCTCTGAGCCTTCGCGGTCCTTGTGACCTGGCCATTTAGCCCACGGTATGCAAAAAAGTGCCAGTCAGCGGTAAAACAATCCAACGTTAAAGAACACACTGGATGGCCTTGAGGGGAGGCTACCATCTGTCCCCCAACAGCTGTTCCAGTGGGTCCCCTCCCCCAACCTTCTTTTAATCTGTCTCCCAACCAGTGGGTACCCTCCTCGAACCTTCTCTGAGCCTTCTTGTGACACGAAGGTTGCCAGATCACTAATTTCTAAAAAAAACTTTGTGAGATATTTTTTTTTCCGAATTCCTTAATCAACCATAGTGCGCGGATATTTTTTTCACGAAGGTTGCCAGATCACTAATATCTAAAAAAAATCGTTGCGAGATATTTTTTTTCTGAATTCCTTAATTAACCACAGTGTTCGGATATTTATTTTCACGAAGGTTGCCAGATCACTAAGTTCTAAAAAAATCGTTGCAAGATATTTTTTTTTCTGAATTCGTTAATCAACCATAGTGTTCGGATATTTTTTTTTCACGAAGGTTGCCAGATCACTAATTTCTGAAAAAATCGTTGCGAGATATTTTTTTTCTGAGTTCCTTAATCAACCATAGTGTTCGGATATTTTTTTTCACGAAGGTTGCCAGATCACTAATTTCTAAAAAAATCGTTGCGAGATATTTTTTTTGTGAATTCCCAATCAACCACAGTGTTTGGATATTTTTTTTCACGAAGGTTGCCAGATCACTAATTTCTAAAAAAAAAAATAGTTGCGAGATATTTTTTTTCTGAATTTCTTAATCAACCATAGTGTTCGGATATTTTTTTGAACGACTGTACATGCCGAAAAAAATGCGCAGAAACTAAAAAAAAAAACATCACTCACAAACATAAAATAAAGCCCAGCTGTGAACGTAAAAAAAAAACATTTTTCGGACTTTTGCACAGATAAATGGCATCTACTTTCGCGCCAGACATTCCAAAATACATTTTCTGTCCTCAACATCCCTGGGTAAAGAAGCGCCCACTCGCAGAATCCGGCCGAGTCCAGTGGCCGCCACATTCACTCCGGATCCTAGCCCTGCAGGAGCTCACGGAGCTGTCAGTGAGCGGCGCACGTAGCAGCCACGTGACTTGTGGAATAGCCTCCTTGCCCTTGTGTTGAATAGCGGTAATATATAATGCATAACTCGTACAATTTCCACAGTATCTTGAGAAGAAGTGCAATAAGTTGTTCGAGCCGAAAAGTTGGAAAGAATGTTTAAGCCATTTATTTGCTCTCTTTTCTGCTCTGCACGAGAGAGCGACAAAAAAAGAGATACGGCAACAATGAAAGTGGGCCAGCTTATTTAATCTCAATGTTGGATTCTCACCAACAATGGAGAGCGAGGGGAATTCTTCTCTCGATTGTTGGGCGAGATATTTTTCCGACCAGAATTGATGTTGCGTAATAACAATGAAGGGATATGAATTTTTTTTTTGAGTTTGGGATTTGATAAAAGTCGTTTTTATATGCATGCGGATATTGATATGTGGAAAAGATATTCCGATTTTTTTTGTGGAATAGTTTCGAATTTTGCGGTGTCATCAGTGTGCATGAATTCGATTGCCTGTGAGTCTGTCGTATTGTTATGCGAAAGGTAGAATGCTGATTTTTTGTGTTGATGTGAGTGGATGAGGGCGCCATCTTGGGCGGAGGGGGGAGGGAATCATCACCCTCATCATTTTTAGAATTATGGTAATCGAAACCGTGGCGAAAAAAAAGTATTAAACACACACTCAGCTTGTATGGTTTTTTTTTATAGATAGAGTCGTTCAAAAAATATCGGAACACTATGGTTGATTACAGAATTCAGAAAAATATCTGGCAACAATTTTTTTTTTAGAAATTAGCCATCTGGCAACCTTCGTGTCACGTGACACGAAGGTTGCCAAATATCATTAATTAAAACAGTGTCTCGCAAAGTATGTGCCGCGAGAGATTTTCAAATTGACACTAGATATTCCAAAGATTTCATTTTGACTTGACTAGTGTTATCGACGTGCTTTAATAAAATTCTTTCAGATTTTATCAACTGGGATCTTGTATTTATCAAGCTTTTTCCAAATTTTGGTATTAATTTTTGACAAATATTTAAAACAAACATCGAGTTATGAATTAAAGAACGAGAGCAAATCTTCAAGTAAAACCAGGCTGATGACTTGAACAAAGCGCAAATATAATGACGATTATATAGAGTTTGCTTTTATTCTTTTTTAGGTGTGCCGCGGGAAAAAAAAATTAGATTCAGTGTGCCGCGGAAAAAAAATTACATTCAGTGTGCCGCAGAGTAAAAAAGTTTGCGAGACACTGAATTAAAAAAAAATCTTTGCCAGATATTTTTTCTGAATTCTGCAATCAACCATAGTGTTCGGATATTTTTTGAGCGATTTTGACACTAAAGGTTGCCTGATCACTAATTTCTAAAAAAACTTTGCCAGTTTTTTTATTAACTCTGTAATCAATTATAGTGTTCGGATATTTTTTTGAGCGACTGTACCTAATAAAGTACACGAAGGTTGCCAGATCACTAATTCCTAAAAAAATTCGTTGCCAGATATATTTTCTAAAATCTGTAATCAACCAGAGTGTTCGGATATTTTTTTGATCGACTGTACCTAATAAAGTAAACGAAGGTTGTCAGATCACTAATTTCTAAAAAACTCGTTGCCAGATATTTTTTTTTCTGATTTCTGTAATCAACCATAGTGTTCGGATACTTTTTTTTAGCAACTGTACCTAATAAAGTACACAAAAAATTGCCAGACTTCTAATTTCTAAAAAAATCATTGCCAAATATTTTTTCTGAATTCTGTAATCAACTATAGCGTTCGGATACTTTTTTGAGCGACTGTACAACGGATAGACAAACAGCTCGTGTTCCTCGACGTGTTTCGAAAACAATTTGATTAAAGCTAAACATTAAACTAAAAAGGTTTAAAAGATTTTAAAACGAAATTAATGTTAGTCTCGCCTTGTTTCAAATTGTTTTCTTTTTTCAACAGAAAGTCTTAGTTGCTGCAATTGTTGGTGCGACAATTGGCTGCGTTCATTGTTTTCGGTAAACTATTGTTGCATTGTAGGAAAGCAGATTTTTGCCTAATTATTTACATTTGAACGAGTCAGCAGAAATGAGAACAAAGTATTTCACAAGTACTACGAAAATTTCTTTATCATTATTTAAATAAGTATTATAATTGCAATTAACGGGAGACAGATTATTTTTGTCTTTTCGTTTAATTAGAAACTTTTGATTCACATTATTTATTTGCTCTGGTGTGAATTCCACGACAACTTGAGTACAAAATGTAAAGGTTACGTGTTTCTTTTGTAAACTGTAAAGGTTACGTGTTTCTTTTGTAAACTGTAAAGGTTATGTGTTTCTTTTGTAAACTGTATAGGTTATGAGTTTCTTTCGTAAACTGTAAAGGTTATGAGTTTCTTTCGTAAACTGTAAAGGTTATGAGTTTCTTTCGTAAACTGTAAAGGTTATGAGTTTCTTTCGTAAACTGTAAAGGTTACGTGTTTCTTTCGTAAACTGTAAAGATTATGTGTTTCTTTCGTAAACTGTAAAGGTTACGTGTTTCTTTCGTAAACTGTAAAGGTTACGTGCTTCTTTCGTAAACTGTAAAGGTTACGTGTTTCTTTTGTAAACTGTAAAGGTTATGAGTTTCTTTCGTAAACTGTAAAGGTATGAGTTTCTTTCGTAAACTGTAAAGGTTACGTGCTTCTTTCGTAAACTGTAAAGGTTACGTGTTTCTTTCGTAAACTGTAAAGATTATGTGTTTCTTTCGTAAACTGTAAAGATTATGTGTTTCTTTCGTAAACTGTAAAGGTTACGTGCTTCTTTCGTAAACTGTAAAGGTTACGTGTTTCTTTTGTAAACTGTAAAGGTTATGAGTTTCTTTCGTAAACTGTAAAGGTATGAGTTTCTTTCGTAAACTGTAAAGGTTACGTGCTTCTTTCGTAAACTGTAAAGGTTACGTGTTTCTTTCGTAAACTGTAAAGATTATGTGTTTCTTTCGTAAACTGTAAAGATTATGTGTTTCTTTCGTAAACTGTAAAGGTTACGTGCTTCTTTCGTAAACTGTAAAGGTTACGTGTTTCTTTTGTAAACTGTAAAGGTTACGTGTTTCTTTTGTAAATTGCATAGGTTATGTGCTTCTTTTTTAAAGTGTAAAGGTTATGTGCTCCTTTTGTAAAGTGTAAAGGTTATGTGCTTCTTTTGTAAACTGTAAAGGTTATGAGCTTCTTTTGCAAAGTGTAAAGGTTATGAGCTTCTTTTGCAAAGTGTAAAGGTTATGAGCTTCTTTTGCAAAGTGTAAAGGTTATGAGCTGCTTTTGCAAAGTGTAAAGGTTATGACCTTCTTTTGCAAAGTGTAAAGGTTATGAGCTTCTTTTGCAAAGTGTAAAGGCTATGAGCTTCTTTTTCAAAGTGTAAAGGTAATGTGCTTCTTTTGTAAATTGTAAAGGTTATGTGCTTTTTTGTAAACTGTAAAGGTTATGTTCTTCTTTTGTAAACTGTAAAGGTTATGTGCTTCTTTTGTAAACTGTAAAGGTTATGTGCTTCTTTTGTAAACTGTAAAGGTTATGTGCTTCTTTTGTAAACTGTAAAGGTTATGTGCTTCTTTTGTAAACTGTAAAGGTTATGTGCTTCTTTTGTAAACTGTAAAGGTTGTGTGCTTCTTTTGTAAACTGTAAAGTTATGTGTTTCTTTTGTAAAGTGTAAAGGTTATGTGCTTTTTTGTAAACTGTAAAGGTTATGTGCTTCTTTTGTAAACTGTAAAGGTTATGTGCTTCTTTTGTAAACTGTAAAGGTTATGTGCTTCTTTTGTAAACTGTAAAGGTTATGTGCTTTTTTGTAAACTGTAAAGGTTATGTGCTTCTTTTGTAAACTGTAAAGGTTATGTGCTTCTTTTGTAAACTGTAAAGGTTATGTGCTTCTTTTGTAAACTGTAAAGGTTATGTGCTTCTTTTGTAAACTGTAAAGGTTATGTGCTTCTTTTGTAAACTGTAAAGGTTATGTGCTTCTTTTGTAAACTGTAAAGGTTATGTGCTTCTTTTGTAAACTGTAAAGGTTATGTGCTCCTTTTGTAAACTGTAAAGGTTATGTGCTTCTTTTGTAAAGTGCAAAGGTTATGAATTTCTTTCGTAAACTGTAAAGGTTATGTGTTTCTTTCGTAAACTGTAAAAGTTATGAGTTTCTTTCGTAAACTGTAAAAGTTATGAGTTTCTTTCGTAAACTGTAAAGATTATGAGTTTCTTTCGTAAACTGTAAAGATTATGAGCTTCGTTCGTAAACTGTATGAGTTATGTGTTTCTTTTGTAAAGGTTATGTGTTTCTTTTGTAAATGTTGTGAGCTTCTTTTGCAAAGTGTAAAGGTGATGAGCTTCTTTTGCAAAGTGTAAAGGTTATGAGCTTCTTTTGCAAAATGTAAAGGTTATGTGCTTCTTTTGTAAACTGTAAAGGATATGTGCTTCTTTTGTAAACTGTAAAGGTTATGTGCTTCTTTTTTCAACTGTAAAGGTTATGTGCTACTTTTGTAAACTGTAAAGGTTATGTCCTTCTTTTGTAAACTGTAAAGGTTATGTGCTTCTTTTGTAAAGTGCGAAGGTTATGAGTTTCTTTCGTAAACTGTAAAGGTTATGTGTTTCTTTCGTAAACTGTAAAGGTTATGAGTTTCTTTCGTAAACTGTACGTTATGTGTTTCTTTTGTAAAGGTTATGAGCTTCTTTTGCAAATTGTAAAGGTTATGAGCTTCTTTTGCAAATTGTAAAGGTTATGAGCTTCTTTTGCAAAGTGTAAAGGTTATGGGCTTCTTTTGCAAAGTGTAAAGGTTATGAGCTTCTTTTGCAAAGTGTAAAGGTTATGAGCTTCTTTTGGAAAGTGTAAAGGTTTTGTGCTTCTTTTGTAAACTGTAAAGGTTATGTGCTCTTTTGTAAACTGCAAAGGTTATGTGCTTCTTTTGTAAACTGTAAAGATTATGAGTTTCTTTCGTAACCTGTATGTTATGTGCTTCTTTTGTAAAGGTTATGTGTTTCTTTTCTAAATGTTATGAGCTTCTTTTGCAAAGTGTAAAGGTTATGAGCTTCTTTTGCAAAGTGTAAAGGTTATGAGCTTCTTTTGCAAAGTGTAAAGGTTATGAGCTTCTTTTGCAAAGTGTAAAGGTTTTGTGCTTCTTTTGTAAATTGTAAAGGTTATGTGCTTCTTTTGTAAACTGTAAAGGTTATGAGCTTCTTTTGCAAAGTGTAAAGGTTATGAGCTTCTTTTGCAAAGTGTAAAGGTTATGAGCTTCTTTTGCAAAGTGTAAAGGTTATGTGCTTCTTTTGTAAATTGTAAAGGTTATGTGCTTCTTTTGTAAACTGTAAAGGTTATGTGCTTCTTTTGTAAACTGTAAAGGTTATGTGCTTCTTCTGTAAACTGTAAAGGTTATGTGCTTCTTTTGTAAACTGTAAAAATATCTGACAATGATTTTTTTTTAGAAATTAGTGATGTGGCAACCTTCGTGTCACATAAGACGAAGGTTGCCAGAGCACTAATTTCGAAAAAAAATCGTTGCCAGATATTTTATTTGACTTCTGTAATCAACCATAGTGTTCGGATATTTTTTTGAGCGACTGTACACAGGGTATGCTATCTCCGACTGACGTCGGCCTTTCCAAACCCATCGGCGTTGCCTTTATGACCGAGAGAAGAATAGAGCGGAGATAAATCTCAATACTGTCGCAGCTGGGACTCGAATCTGGAAAACTGAAGATTACGAGCCTGGTGGATACAATACACGTCCTGTTAGTTAAGTTACATTCGCGTCTGTTTACGCAAATACGAAATGAGGAGGGATACGTATTCTTCTGTGACTGTTATTTAGCTGAATTAAAGTCTGGTTAAGGGTTGGGTTGGGTTGTTTTACCTCTGAGCGGCACTTTTTTGCACACCATGGGCTAAATGGCCAGGTCACATGGACCCCGAAGGCTCAGAGAAGGTTGGGGAAGGGGACCCATTGGAACAGCTGTTGGAAGACAGATGGTAGCCTCCCGTCAAGGCCATCCAGCGTGTTCTTTAACGTTGGGTTGTTTTACCTCTGAGTGGCACATTTTTGCACACCATGGGATAAATGGCCAGGTCACATGGACCCCGAAGTCTCGGAGAAGGTTGGGGGAGGGGACGCACTGGAACAGCTGTTGGGAGACAGATGGTAGCCTCCCGTCAAGGCCATCCAGCGTGTTCTTTAACGTTGGGTTGTTTACCTCTGAGTGGCACTTTTTTGCACACCATGGGCTAAATGGCCAGGTCACAAGGACCCCAAAGGCTCAGAGAAGGATGGGGGAGGGGAGCCACTGGAACAGCTGTTTGGAGACAGATGGTAGCCTCGTGTCAAGGCCATCCAGCGTGTTCTTTGACATTGAATTGTTTTACCTCTGAACGGCACTTTTTTTGCACACCATGGGCTAAATGGCCAGGTCACATTGATCCCGAAGGCTCAGAGAAGGTTGGGGGATGGGACCCACTGGAACAGCTGTTGGGAGACAGATGGTAGCCTTCCGTGAAGGCCATCCGGCGTGTTCTTTGACGTGCACAGGGTATGGCTCTCCCGCACACGGGGCCATGGCTTAACGTCCCACCCGACGGACGGCGGCCTTTCCAAGCCCATCGGTGTCCCCTACTGACCGTGGGCAGGGCGGGGCGGACAGAAGAACAAATGTATTGATAAATAATTAGAGAAAGAAACAGACAGAAGAACAAATATATTGAAAGATAATTAAAGAAAGAAACAGACAGAAGAACAAATATATTGATCAATAATTAGAGAAAGAAGCAGACAGAAGAACAAATATATTGATAAATAATTAGAGAAAGAAACAGACAGAAGAACAAATATATTGATAGATAATTAGAGAAAGAAACAGATAGAACAAAGAAATTGATAGATAATTGAAGAAAGAAACGGACAGAAGAACAAATATATTGATAAATAATTAGAGAATGAAACAGACAGAAGAGCAAATATATTGATAGATAATTAGAGAAAGAAACAGATAGAAGAACAAAGAAATAGATAGATAATTAAAGAAAGAGACAGAAGAACAAATATATTAATAAATTATTAGAGAAAAAAACAGACAGAAGAACAAATATATTGATAGATAATTAGAGAAAGAAACAGATAGAAGAACAAAGAAATTGATAGATAATTGAAGAAAGAAACGGACAGAAGAACAAATATATTGATATATAATTAGAGAATGAAAGAACAGAAGAACAAATATATTGATAAATAATTAGAGAAAGAAACAGACAGAAGAACAAATATATTGATAGATAATTAGAGAAAGAAACAGATAGAAGAACAAAGAAATTGATAGATAATTAAAGAAAGAGACAGAAGAACAAATATATTCATAAATTATTAGAGAAAAAAACAGACAGAAGAACAAATATATTGATAGATAATTAGAGAAAGAAACAGATAGAACAAAGAAATTGATAGATAATTGAAGAAAGAAACGGACAGAAGAACAAATATATTGATAAATAATTAGAGAATGAAACAGACAGAAGAGCAAATATATTGATAGATAATTAGAGAAAGAAACAGATAGAAGAACAAATATATTGATAGATAATTAGAGAAAGAAACAGACAGAAGAACAAATATATTGATAGATAATTAAAGAAAGAAACAGACAGAAGAACAAATATATTGATAGATAATTAGAGAAAGAAACAGATAGAAGAACAAATATATTGATAGATAATTAGAGAAAGAAACGGACAGAAGAACAAATATGTTGATCAATAATTAGAGAGAGAAACAGACAGAAGAACAAATATATTGATAGATAATTAGAGAAAGAAACGGACAGAAGAACAAATATGTTGATCAATAATTAGAGAGAGAAACAGACAGAAGAACAAATATATTGATAGATAATTAGAGAAAGAAACGGACAGAAGAACAAATATGTTGATCAATAATTAGAGAGAGAAACAGACAGAAGAACAAATATATTGATATATAATTAGAGAATGAAAGAACAGAAGAACAAATATATTGATAAATAATTAGAGAAAGAAACAGACAGAAGAACAAATATATTGATAGATAATTAGAGAAAGAAACAGATAGAAGAACAAAGAAATTGATAGATAATTAAAGAAAGAGACAGAAGAACAAATATATTAATAAATTATTAGAGAAAAAAACAGACAGAAGAACAAATATATTGATAGATAATTAGAGAAAGAAACAGATAGGAGAACAAAGAAATTGATAGATAATTGAAGAAAGAAACGGACAGAAGAACAAATATATTGATATATAATTTGAGAATGAAAGAACAGAAGAACAAATATATTGATAAATAATTAGAGAAAGAAACAGATAGAAGAACAAATATATTGATAGATAATTAGAGAAAGAAACAGATAGAAGAACAAAGAAATTGATAGATAATTAAAGAAAGAGACAGAAGAACAAATATATTAATAAATTATTAGAGAAAAAACAGACAGAAGAGCAAATATATTGATAGATAATTAGAGAAAGAAACAGATAGAAGAACAAAGAAATTGATAGATAATTAAAGAAAGAAACAGACAGAAGAACAAATATATTTAGGTATAATTAGAGAAAGAAACAGATAGAAGAACAAAGAAATTGATAGATAATTAAAGAAAGAAACAGACAGAAGAACAAATATATTTATGTATAATTAGAGAAAGAAACAGATAGAAGAACAAAGAAATTGATAGATAATTAATGAAAGAACAGACAGAAGAACAAATATATTGATAAATAATTTAAGAAAGAAACGGACAGAAGAACAAATATGTTGATCAATAATTAGAGAGAGAAACAGACAGAAGAACAAATATATTGATAGATAATTAGAGAAAGAAACAGACAGAAGAACAAATATGTTGATCAATAATTAGAGAGAGAAACAGACAGAAGAACAAATATATTGATAGATAATTAGAGAAAGAAACGGACAGAAGAACAAATATGTTGATCAATAATTAGAGAAAGAAACAGACAGAAGAACAAATATATTGATAGATAATTAGAGAAAGAAACGGACAGAAGAACAAATATGTTGATCAATAATTAGAGAAAGAAACAGACAGAAGAACAAATATATTGATAGATAATTAGAGAAAGAAACGGACAGAAGAACAAATATGTTGATCAATAATTAGAGAAAGAAACAGACAGAAGAACAAATATATTGATAGATAATTAGAGAAAGAAACGGACAGAAGAACAAATATGTTGATCAATAATTAGAGAGAGAAACAGACAGAAGAACAAATATATTGATAGATAATTAGAGAAAGAAACGGACAGAAGAACAAATATGTTGATCAATAATTAGAGAGAGAAACAGACAGAAGAACAAATATATTGATAGATAATTAGAGAAAGAAACGGACAGAAGAACAAATATGTTGATCAATAATTAGAGAAAGAAACAGACAGAAGAACAAATATATTGATAGATAATTAGAGAAAGAAACAGACAGAAGAACAAATATATTGATAGATAATTAGAGAAAGAAACAGACAGAAGAGCAAATATATTGATAGATAATTTAAGAAAGAAACGGACAGAAGAACAAATATGTTGATCAATAATTAGAGAGAGAAACAGACAGAAGAACAAATATATTGATAGATAATTAGAGAAAGAAACAGACAGAAGAACAAATATGTTGATCAATAATTAGAGAAAGAAACAGACAGAAGAACAAATATATTGATAGATAATTAGAGAAAGAAACAGACAGAAGAACAAATATATTGATAGATAATTAGAGAAAGAAACAGACAGAAGAGCAAATATATTGATAGATAATTTAAGAAAGAAACGGACAGAAGAACAAATATGTTGATCAATAATTAGAGAAAGAAACAGACAGAAGAACAAATATATTGATAAATAATTTAAGAAAGAAACGGACAGAAGAACAAATATGTTGATCAATAATTAGAGAGAGAAACAGACAGAAGAACAAATATATTGATAGATAATTAGAGAAAGAAACAGACAGAAGAACAAATATGTTGATCAATAATTAGAGAGAGAAACAGACAGAAGAACAAATATATTGATAGATAATTAGAGAAAGAAACGGACAGAAGAACAAATATGTTGATCAATAATTAGAGAAAGAAACAGACAGAAGAACAAATATATTGATAGATAATTAGAGAAAGAAACAGACAGAAGAACAAATATATTGATAGATAATTAGAGAAAGAAACAGACAGAAGAGCAAATATATTGATAGATAATTAGAGAAAGAAACAGACAGAAGAACAAATATGTTGATCAATAATTAGAGAAAGAAACAGACAGAAGAACAAATATATTGATAGATAATTAGAGAAAGAAACAGACAGAAGAACAAATATATTGATAGATAATTAGAGAAAGAAACAGACAGAAGAGCAAATATATTGATAGATAATTTAAGAAAGAAACGGACAGAAGAACAAATATGTTGATCAATAATTAGAGAAAGAAACAGACAGAAGAACAAATATATTGATAAATAATTTAAGAAAGAAACGGACAGAAGAACAAATATGTTGATCAATAATTAGAGAGAGAAACAGACAGAAGAACAAATATATTGATAGATAATTAGAGAAAGAAACAGACAGAAGAACAAATATGTTGATCAATAATTAGGGAATGAAACAGACAGAAGAGCAAATATATTGATAGATAATTTAAGAAAGAAACGGACAGAAGAACAAATATGTTGATCAATAATTAGAGAATGAAACAGACAGAAGAGCAAATATATTGATAGATAATTTAAGAAAGAAACGGACAGAAGAACAAATATGTTGATCAATAATTAGAGAGAGAAACAGACAGAAGAACAAATATATTGATAGATAATTAGAGAAAGAAACAGACAGAAGAACAAATATGTTGATCAATAATTAGAGAGAGAAACAGACAGAAGAACAAATATATTGATAGATAATTAGAGAAAGAAACAGACAGAAGAACAAATATATTGATAGATAATTAGAGAAAGAAACAGACAGAAGAGCAAATATATTGATAGATAATTTAAGAAAGAAACGGACAGAAGAACAAATATGTTGATCAATAATTAGAGAAAGAAACAGACAGAAGAACAAATATATTGATAAATAATTTAAGAAAGAAACGGACAGAAGAACAAATATGTTGATCAATAATTAGAGAGAGAAACAGACAGAAGAACAAATATATTGATAGATAATTAGAGAAAGAAACAGACAGAAGAACAAATATGTTGATCAATAATTAGAGAGAGAAACAGACAGAAGAACAAATATATTGATAGATAATTAGAGAAAGAAACAGACAGAAGAACAAATATATTGATAGATAATTAGAGAAAGAAACAGACAGAAGAGCAAATATATTGATAGATAATTAGAGAAAGAAACAGACAGAAGAACAAATATATTGATAGATAATTAGAGAAAGAAACAGACAGAAGAACAAATATATTGATAGATAATTAAAGAAAGAAACAGACAGAAGAACAAATATACTGATAGATAATTAGAGAAAGAAACAGACAGAAGAACAAATATATTGATAGATAATTAGAGAAAGAAACAGATAGAAGAACAAATATATTGATAGATAATTAAAGAAAGAAACGGACAGAAGAACAAATATATTGATAAATAATTAGAGAATGTAACAGACAGAAGAACAAATATATTGATAGATAATTAGAGAAAGAAACAGAAGAACAAAGAAATTGATAGATAATTGAAGAAAGAGACAGAAGAACAAATATATTGATAAATTATTAGAGAAAAAAACAGACAGAAGAACAAATATATTGATAGATAATTAGAGAAAGAAACAGATAGAAGAACAAAGAAATTGATAGATAATTAAAGAAAGAAACAGACAGAAGAACAAATATATTTATGTATAATTAGAGAAAGAAACAGATAGAAGAACAAAGAAATTGATAGATAATTAAAGAAAGAAACAGACAGAAGAGCAAATATATTTATGTATAATTAGAGAAAGAAACAGATAGAAGAACAAAGAAATTGATAGATAATTAATGAAAGAACAGACAGAAGAACAAATATATTGATAAAAAATTAGAGAAAGAAACAGACAGAAGAACAAATATATTGATAAATAATTTAAGAAAGAAACGGACAGAAGAACAAATATGTTGATCAATAATTAGAGAGAGAAACAGACAGAAGAACAAATATATTGATAGATAATTAGAGAAAGAAACAGACAGAAGAACAAATATGTTGATCAATAATTAGAGAGAGAAACAGACAGAAGAACAAATATATTGATAGATAATTAGAGAAAGAAACAGACAGAAGAACAAATATATTGATAGATAATTAGAGAAAGAAACAGACAGAAGAGCAAATATATTGATAGATAATTAGAGAAAGAAACAGACAGAAGAACAAATATATTGATAGATAATTAGAGAAAGAAACAGACAGAAGAACAAATATATTGATAGATAATTAAAGAAAGAAACAGACAGAAGAACAAATATATTGATAGATAATTAGAGAAAGAAACAGACAGAAGAACAAATATATTGATAGATAATTAGAGAAAGAAACAGATAGAAGAACAAATATATTGATAGATAATTAAAGAAAGAAACGGACAGAAGAACAAATATATTGATAAATAATTAGAGAATGTAACAGACAGAAGAACAAATATATTGATAGATAATTAGAGAAAGAAACAGAAGAACAAAGAAATTGATAGATAATTGAAGAAAGAGACAGAAGAACAAATATATTGATAAATTATTAGAGAAAAAAACAGACAGAAGAACAAATATATTGATAGATAATTAGAGAAAGAAACAGATAGAAGAACAAAGAAATTGATAGATAATTAAAGAAAGAAACAGACAGAAGAACAAATATATTTATGTATAATTAGAGAAAGAAACAGATAGAAGAACAAAGAAATTGATAGATAATTAAAGAAAGAAACAGACAGAAGAACAAATATATTTATGTATAATTAGAGAAAGAAACAGATAGAAGAACAAAGAAATTGATAGATAATTAATGAAAGAACAGACAGAAGAACAAATATATTGATAAAAAATTAGAGAAAGAAACAGACAGAAGAACAAATATATTGATAAATAATTAGAGAATGAAACAGACAGAAGAGCAAATATATTGATAGATAATTTTAGAAAGAAACGGACAGAAGAACAAATATGTTGATCAATAATTAGAGAGAGAAACAGACAGAAGAACAAATATATTGATAAATAATTAGAGAATGAAACAGACAGAAGAGCAAATATATTGATAGATAATTTAAGAAAGAAACGGACAGAAGAACAAATATGTTGATCAATAATTAGAGAGAGAAACAGACAGAAGAACAAATATATTGATAGATAATTAGAGAAAGAAACGGACAGAAGAACAAATATGTTGATCAATAATTAGAGAAAGAAACAGACAGAAGAACAAATATATTGATAAATAATTAGAGAATGAAACAGACAGAAGAGCAAATATATTGATAGATAATTTAAGAAAGAAACGGACAGAAGAACAAATATGTTGATCAATAATTAGAGAGAGAAACAGACAGAAGAACAAATATATTGATAGATAATTAGAGAAAGAAACGGACAGAAGAACAAATATGTTGATCAATAATTAGAGAGAGAAACAGACAGAAGAACAAATATATTGATAGATAATTAGAGAAAGAAACGGACAGAAGAACAAATATGTTGATCAATAATTAGAGAAAGAAACAGACAGAAGAACAAATATATTGATAGATAATTAGAGAAAGAAACGGACAGAAGAACAAATATGTTGATCAATAATTAGAGAAAGAAACAGACAGAAGAACAAATATATTGATAGATAATTAGAGAAAGAAACGGACAGAAGAACAAATATGTTGATCAATAATTAGAGAAAGAAACAGACAGAAGAACAAATATATTGATAGATAATTAGAGAAAGAAACGGACAGAAGAACAAATATGTTGATCAATAATTAGAGAAAGAAACAGACAGAAGAACAAATATATTGATAGATAATTAGAGAAAGAAACGGACAGAAGAACAAATATGTTGATCAATAATTAGAGAAAGAAACAGACAGAAGAACAAATATATTGATAGATAATTAGAGAAAGAAACGGACAGAAGAACAAATATGTTGATCAATAATTAGAGAAAGAAACAGACAGAAGAACAAATATATTGATAGATAATTAGAGAAAGAAACGGACAGAAGAACAAATATGTTGATCAATAATTAGAGAAAGAAACAGACAGAAGAACAAATATATTGATAGATAATTAGAGAAAGAAACGGACAGAAGAACAAATATGTTGATCAATAATTAGAGAAAGAAACAGACAGAAGAACAAATATATTGATAGATAATTAGAGAAAGAAACGGACAGAAGAACAAATATGTTGATCAATAATTAGAGAGAGAAACAGACAGAAGAACAAATATATTGATAGATAATTAGAGAAAGAAACGGACAGAAGAACAAATATGTTGATCAATAATTAGAGAGAGAAACAGACAGAAGAACAAATATGTTGATAGATAATTAGAGAAAGAAACGGACAGAAGAACAAATATGTTGATCAATAATTAGAGAGAGAAACAGACAGAAGAACAAATATATTGATAGATAATTAGAGAAAGAAACGGACAGAAGAACAAATATGTTGATCAATAATTAGAGAAAGAAACAGACAGAAGAACAAATATATTGATAGATAATTAGAGAAAGAAACGGACAGAAGAACAAATATGTTGATCAATAATTAGAGAAAGAAACAGACAGAAGAACAAATATATTGATAAATAATTAGAGAATGAAACAGACAGAAGAGCAAATATATTGATAGATAATTTAAGAAAGAAACGGACAGAAGAACAAATATGTTGATCAATAATTAGAGAAAGAAACAGACAGAAGAACAAATATATTGATAGATAATTAGAGAAAGAAACGGACAGAAGAACAAATATGTTGATCAATAATTAGAGAGAGAATCAGACAGAAGAACAAATATATTGATAGATAATTAGAGAAAGAAACGGATAGAAGAACAAATATATTGATAGATAATTAGAGAAAGAAACGGACAGAAGAACAAATATGTTGATCAATAATTAGAGAGAGAAACAGACAGAAGAACAAATATATTGATAGATAATTAGAGAAAGAAACGGACAGAAGAACAAATATGTTGATCAATAATTAGAGAGAGAAACAGACAGAAGAACAAATATATTGATAGATAATTAGAGAAAGAAACGGAGAGAAGAACAAATATGTTGATCAATAATTAGAGAAAGAAACAGACAGAAGAACAAATATATTGATAGATAATTAGAGAAAGAAACGGACAGAAGAACAAATATGTTGATCAATAATTAGAGAAGGAAACAGACAGAAGAACAAATATATTGATAAATAATTAGAGAATGAAACAGACAGAAGAGCAAATATATTGATAGATAATTTAAGAAAGAAACGGACAGAAGAACAAATATGTTGATCAATAATTAGAGAAAGAAACAGACAGAAGAACAAATATGTTGATCAATAATTAGAGAAAGAAACAGACAGAAGAACAAATATATTGATAGATAATTAGAGAAAGAAACAGACAGAAGAACAAATATATTGATAGATAATTAGAGAAAGAAACAGATAGAAGAACAAATATATTGATAGATAATTAGAGAAAGAAACGGACAGAAGAACAAATATGTTGATCAATAATTAGAGAGAGAAACAGACAGAAGAACAAATATATTGATAGATAATTAGAGAAAGAAACGGACAGAAGAACAAATATGTTGATCAATAATTAGAGAGAGAAACAGACAGAAGAACAAATATATTGATAGATAATTAGAGAAAGAAACGGACAGAAGAACAAATATGTTGATCAATAATTAGAGAGAGAAACAGACAGAAGAACAAATATATTGATAGATAATTAGAGAAAGAAACGGACAGAAGAACAAATATGTTGATCAATAATTAGAGAAAGAAACAGACAGAAGAACAAATATATTGATAGATAATTAGAGAAAGAAACGGACAGAAGAACAAATATGTTGATCAATAATTAGAGAAAGAAACAGACAGAAGAACAAATATATTGATAAATAATTAGAGAATGAAACAGACAGAAGAGCAAATATATTGATAGATAATTAGAGAAAGAAACAGATAGAAGAACAAAGAAATTGATAGATAATTAAAGAAAGAAACAGACAGAAGAACAAATATATTTATGTATAATTAGAGAAAGAAACAGATAGAAGAACAAAGAAATTGATAGATAATTAAAGAAAGAAACAGACAGAAGAACAAATATATTTATGTATAATTAGAGAAAGAAACAGATAGAAGAACAAAGAAATTGATAGATAATTAAAGAAAGAAACAGACAGAAGAACAAATATATTTATGTATAATTAGAGAAAGAAACAGATAGAAGAACAAAGAAATTGATAGATAATTAATGAAAGAACAGACAGAAGAACAAATATATTGATAAAAAATTAGAGAAAGAAACAGACAGAAGAACAAATATATTGATAAATAATTAGAGAATGAAACAGACAGAAGAGCAAATATATTGATAGATAATTTAAGAAAGAAACGGACAGAAGAACAAATATGTTGATCAATAATTAGAGAGAGAAACAGACAGAAGAACAAATATATTGATAGATAATTAGAGAAAGAAACGGACAGAAGAACAAATATGTTGATCAATAATTAGAGAGAGAAACAGACAGAAGAACAAATATATTGATAAATAATTAGAGAATGAAACAGACAGAAGAGCAAATATATTGATAGATAATTTAAGAAAGAAACGGACAGAAGAACAAATATGTTGATCAATAATTAGAGAGAGAAACAGACAGAAGAACAAATATATTGATAGATAATTAGAGAAAGAAACGGACAGAAGAACAAATATGTTGATCAATAATTAGAGAAAGAAACAGACAGAAGAACAAATATATTGATAAATAATTAGAGAATGAAACAGACAGAAGAGCAAATATATTGATAGATAATTTAAGAAAGAAACGGACAGAAGAACAAATATGTTGATCAATAATTAGAGAGAGAAACAGACAGAAGAACAAATATATTGATAGATAATTAGAGAAAGAAACGGACAGAAGAACAAATATGTTGATCAATAATTAGAGAGAGAAACAGACAGAAGAACAAATATATTGATAGATAATTAGAGAAAGAAACGGACAGAAGAACAAATATGTTGATCAATAATTAGAGAAAGAAACAGACAGAAGAACAAATATATTGATAGATAATTAGAGAAAGAAACGGACAGAAGAACAAATATGTTGATCAATAATTAGAGAAAGAAACAGACAGAAGAACAAATATATTGATAGATAATTAGAGAAAGAAACGGACAGAAGAACAAATATGTTGATCAATAATTAGAGAAAGAAACAGACAGAAGAACAAATATATTGATAGATAATTAGAGAAAGAAACGGACAGAAGAACAAATATGTTGATCAATAATTAGAGAAAGAAACAGACAGAAGAACAAATATATTGATAGATAATTAGAGAAAGAAACGGACAGAAGAACAAATATGTTGATCAATAATTAGAGAAAGAAACAGACAGAAGAACAAATATATTGATAGATAATTAGAGAAAGAAACGGACAGAAGAACAAATATGTTGATCAATAATTAGAGAAAGAAACAGACAGAAGAACAAATATATTGATAGATAATTAGAGAAAGAAACGGACAGAAGAACAAATATGTTGATCAATAATTAGAGAGAGAAACAGACAGAAGAACAAATATATTGATAGATAATTAGAGAAAGAAACGGACAGAAGAACAAATATGTTGATCAATAATTAGAGAAAGAAACAGACAGAAGAACAAATATATTGATAGATAAGTAGAGAAAGAAACGGACAGAAGAACAAATATGTTGATCAATAATTAGAGAAAGAAACAGACAGAAGAACAAATATATTGATAGATAATTAGAGAAAGAAACGGACAGAAGAACAAATATGTTGATCAATAATTAGAGAAAGAAACAGACAGAAGAACAAATATATTGATAGATAATTAGAGAAAGAAACGGACAGAAGAACAAATATGTTGATCAATAATTAGAGAGAGAAACAGACAGAAGAACAAATATATTGATAGATAATTAGAGAAAGAAACGGACAGAAGAACAAATATGTTGATCAATAATTAGAGAGAGAAACAGACAGAAGAACAAATATATTGATAGATAATTAGAGAAAGAAACGGACAGAAGAACAAATATGTTGATCAATAATTAGAGAGAGAAACAGACAGAAGAACAAATATATTGATAGATAATTAGAGAAAGAAACGGACAGAAGAACAAATATGTTGATCAATAATTAGAGAGAGAAACAGACAGAAGAACAAATATATTGATAGATAATTAGAGAAAGAAACGGACAGAAGAACAAATATGTTGATCAATAATTAGAGAAAGAAACAGACAGAAGAACAAATATATTGATAAATAATTAGAGAATGAAACAGACAGAAGAGCAAATATATTGATAGATAATTAGAGAAAGAAACAGATAGAAGAACAAAGAAATTGATAGATAATTAAAGAAAGAAACAGACAGAAGAACAAATATATTTATGTATAATTAGAGAAAGAAACAGATAGAAGAACAAAGAAATTGATAGATAATTAAAGAAAGAAACAGACAGAAGAACAAATATATTTATGTATAATTAGAGAAAGAAACAGATAGAAGAACAAAGAAATTGATAGATAATTAAAGAAAGAAACAGACAGAAGAACAAATATATTTATGTATAATTAGAGAAAGAAACAGATAGAAGAACAAAGAAATTGATAGATAATTAATGAAAGAACAGACAGAAGAACAAATATATTGATAAAAAATTAGAGAAAGAAACAGACAGAAGAACAAATATATTGATAAATAATTAGAGAATGAAACAGACAGAAGAGCAAATATATTGATAGATAATTTAAGAAAGAAACGGACAGAAGAACAAATATGTTGATCAATAATTAGAGAAAGAAACAGACAGAAGAACAAATATATTGATAGATAATTAGAGAAAGAAACGGACAGAAGAACAAATATGTTGATCAATAATTAGAGAGAGAATCAGACAGAAGAACAAATATATTGATAGATAATTAGAGAAAGAAACGGATAGAAGAACAAATATATTGATAGATAATTAGAGAAAGAAACGGACAGAAGAACAAATATGTTGATCAATAATTAGAGAGAGAAACAGACAGAAGAACAAATATATTGATAGATAATTAGAGAAAGAAACGGACAGAAGAACAAATATGTTGATAGATAATTAGAGAAAGAAACGGACAGAAGAACAAATATGTTGATCAATAATTAGAGAGAGAAACAGACAGAAGAACAAATATATTGATAGATAATTAGAGAAAGAAACGGACAGAAGAACAAATATGTTGATCAATAATTAGAGAGAGAAACAGACAGAAGAACAAATATATTGATAGATAATTAGAGAAAGAAACGGACAGAAGAACAAATATGTTGATCAATAATTAGAGAGAGAAACAGACAGAAGAACAAATATATTGATAGATAATTAGAGAAAGAAACGGACAGAAGAACAAATATGTTGATCAATAATTAGAGAAAGAAACAGACAGAAGAACAAATATATTGATAGATAATTAGAGAAAGAAACGGACAGAAGAACAAATATGTTGATCAATAATTAGAGAAAGAAACAGACAGAAGAACAAATATATTGATAAATAATTAGAGAATGAAACAGACAGAAGAGCAAATATATTGATAGATAATTTAAGAAAGAAACGGACAGAAGAACAAATATGTTGATCAATAATTAGAGAAAGAAACAGACAGAAGAACAAATATATTGATAGATAATTAGAGAAAGAAACGGACAGAAGAACAAATATGTTGATCAATAATTAGAGAGAGAAACAGACAGAAGAACAAATATATTGATAGATAATTAGAGAAAGAAACGGACAGAAGAACAAATATGTTGATCAATAATTAGAGAAAGAAACAGACAGAAGAACAAATATATTGATAGATAATTAGAGAAAGAAACAGACAGAAGAACAAATATGTTGATCAATAATTAGAGAAAGAAACAGACAGAAGAACAAATATATTGATAGATAATTAGAGAAAGAAACGGACAGAAGAACAAATATGTTGATCAATAATTAGAGAAAGAAACAGACAGAAGAACAAATATATTGATAAATAATTAGAGAATGAAACAGACAGAAGAGCAAATATATTGATAGATAATTTAAGAAAGAAACGGACAGAAGAACAAATATGTTGATCAATAATTAGAGAAAGAAACAGACAGAAGAACAAATATATTGATAGATAATTAGAGAAAGAAACGGACAGAAGAACAAATATGTTGATCAATAATTGGAGAAAGAAACAGACAGAAGAACAAATATATTGATAGATAATTAGAGAAAGAAACGGACAGAAGAACAAATATGTTGATCAATAATTAGAGAAAGAAACAGACAGAAGAACAAATATATTGATAGATAATTAGAGAAAGAAACGGACAGAAGAACAAATATGTTGATCAATAATTAGAGAGAGAAACAGACAGAAGAACAAATATATTGATAGATAATTAGAGAAAGAAACGGACAGAAGAACAAATATGTTGATCAATAATTAGAGAAAGAAACAGACAGAAGAACAAATATATTGATAGATAATTAGAGAAAGAAACGGACAGAAGAACAAATATGTCGATCAATAATTAGAGAAAGAAACAGACAGAAGAACAAATATATTGATAGATAATTAGAGAAAGAAACGGACAGAAGAACAAATATGTTGATCAATAATTAGAGAAAGAAACAGACAGAAGAACAAATATATTGATAGATAATTAGAGAAAGAAACGGACAGAAGAACAAATATGTTGATCAATAATTAGAGAGAGAAACAGACAGAAGAACAAATATATTGATAGATAATTAGAGAAAGAAACGGACAGAAGAACAAATATGTTGATCAATAATTAGAGAGAGAAACAGACAGAAGAACAAATATATTGATAGATAATTAGAGAAAGAAACGGACAGAAGAACAAATATGTTGATCAATAATTAGAGAAAGAAACAGACAGAAGAACAAATATATTGATAGATAATTAGAGAAAGAAACGGACAGAAGAACAAATATGTTGATCAATAATTAGAGAAAGAAACAGACAGAAGAACAAATATATTGATAAATAATTAGAGAATGAAACAGACAGAAGAGCAAGTATATTGATAGATAATTTAAGAAAGAAACGGACAGAAGAACAAATATGTTGATCAATAATTAGAGAGAGAAACAGACAGAAGAACAAATATATTGATAGATAATTAGAGAAAGAAACGGACAGAAGAACAAATATGTTGATCAATAATTAGAGAAAGAAACAGACAGAAGAACAAATATATTGATAGATAATTAGAGAAAGAAACGGACAGAAGAACAAATATGTTGATCAATAATTAGAGAAAGAAACAGACAGAAGAACAAATATATTGATAGATAATTAGAGAAAGAAACAGACAGAAGAACAAATATATTGATAGATAATTAGAGAAAGAAACAGATAGAAGAACAAATATATTGATAGATAATTAGAGAAAGAAACGGACAGAAGAACAAATATGTTGATCAATAATTAGAGAGAGAAACAGACAGAAGAACAAATATATTGATAGATAATTAGAGAAAGAAACGGACAGAAGAACAAATATGTTGATCAATAATTAGAGAGAGAAACAGACAGAAGAACAAATATATTGATAGATAATTAGAGAAAGAAACGGACAGAAGAACAAATATGTTGATCAATAATTAGAGAGAGAAACAGACAGAAGAACAAATATATTGATAGATAATTAGAGAAAGAAACGGACAGAAGAACAAATATGTTGATCAATAATTAGAGAAAGAAACAGACAGAAGAACAAATATATTGATAGATAATTAGAGAAAGAAACGGACAGAAGAACAAATATGTTGATCAATAATTAGAGAAAGAAACAGACAGAAGAACAAATATATTGATAAATAATTAGAGAATGAAACAGACAGAAGAGCAAATATATTGATAGATAATTTAAGAAAGAAACGGACAGAAGAACAAATATGTTGATCAATAATTAGAGAAAGAAACAGACAGAAGAACAAATATATTGATAGATAATTAGAGAAAGAAACGGACAGAAGAACAAATATGTTGATCAATAATTAGAGAGAGAAACAGACAGAAGAACAAATATATTGATAGATAATTAGAGAAAGAAACGGACAGAAGAACAAATATGTTGATCAATAATTAGAGAAAGAAACAGACAGAAGAACAAATATATTGATAGATAATTAGAGAAAGAAACAGACAGAAGAACAAATATGTTGATCAATAATTAGAGAAAGAAACAGACAGAAGAACAAATATATTGATAGATAATTAGAGAAAGAAACGGACAGAAGAACAAATATGTTGATCAATAATTAGAGAAAGAAACAGACAGAAGAACAAATATATTGATAAATAATTAGAGAATGAAACAGACAGAAGAGCAAATATATTGATAGATAATTTAAGAAAGAAACGGACAGAAGAACAAATATGTTGATCAATAATTAGAGAAAGAAACAGACAGAAGAACAAATATATTGATAGATAATTAGAGAAAGAAACGGACAGAAGAACAAATATGTTGATCAATAATTGGAGAAAGAAACAGACAGAAGAACAAATATATTGATAGATAATTAGAGAAAGAAACGGACAGAAGAACAAATATGTTGATCAATAATTAGAGAAAGAAACAGACAGAAGAACAAATATATTGATAGATAATTAGAGAAAGAAACGGACAGAAGAACAAATATGTTGATCAATAATTAGAGAGAGAAACAGACAGAAGAACAAATATATTGATAGATAATTAGAGAAAGAAACGGACAGAAGAACAAATATGTTGATCAATAATTAGAGAAAGAAACAGACAGAAGAACAAATATATTGATAGATAATTAGAGAAAGAAACGGACAGAAGAACAAATATGTTGATCAATAATTAGAGAAAGAAACAGACAGAAGAACAAATATATTGATAGATAATTAGAGAAAGAAACGGACAGAAGAACAAATATGTTGATCAATAATTAGAGAAAGAAACAGACAGAAGAACAAATATATTGATAGATAATTAGAGAAAGAAACGGACAGAAGAACAAATATGTTGATCAATAATTAGAGAGAGAAACAGACAGAAGAACAAATATATTGATAGATAATTAGAGAAAGAAACGGACAGAAGAACAAATATGTTGATCAATAATTAGAGAGAGAAACAGACAGAAGAACAAATATATTGATAGATAATTAGAGAAAGAAACGGACAGAAGAACAAATATGTTGATCAATAATTAGAGAAAGAAACAGACAGAAGAACAAATATATTGATAGATAATTAGAGAAAGAAACGGACAGAAGAACAAATATGTTGATCAATAATTAGAGAAAGAAACAGACAGAAGAACAAATATATTGATAAATAATTAGAGAATGAAACAGACAGAAGAGCAAGTATATTGATAGATAATTTAAGAAAGAAACGGACAGAAGAACAAATATGTTGATCAATAATTAGAGAGAGAAACAGACAGAAGAACAAATATATTGATAGATAATTAGAGAAAGAAACGGACAGAAGAACAAATATGTTGATCAATAATTAGAGAGAGAAACAGGCAGAAGAACAAATATATTGATAGATAATTAGAGAAAGAAACGGACAGAAGAACAAATATGTTGATCAATAATTAGAGAAAGAAACAGACAGAAGAACAAATATATTGATAGATAATTAGAGAAAGAAACAGACAGAAGAACAAATATATTGATAGATAATTAGAGAAAGAAACAGATAGAAGAACAAATATATTGATAGATAATTAAAGAAAGAAACGGACAGAAGAACAAATATATTGATAGATAATTAGAGAAAGAAACAGATAGAAGAACAAAGAAATTGATAGATAATTAAAGAAAGAAACAGACAGAAGAACAAATATATTTATGTATAATTAGAGAAAGAAACAGATAGAAGAACAAAGAAATTGATAGATAATTAGAGAATGAAACAGACAGAAGAGCAAATATATTGATAGATAATTTAAGAAAGAAACGGACAGAAGAACAAATATGTTGATCAATAATTAGAGAAAGAAACAGACAGAAGAACAAATATATTGATAAATAATTAGAGAATGAAACAGACAGAAGAGCAAATATATTGATAGATAATTTAAGAAAGAAACGGACAGAAGAACAAATATGTTGATCAATAATTAGAGAGAGAAACAGACAGAAGAACAAATATATTGATAGATAATTAGAGAAAGAAACGGACAGAAGAACAAATATGTTGATCAATAATTAGAGAGAGAAACAGACAGAAGAACAAATATATTGATAGATAATTAGAGAAAGAAACGGACAGAAGAACAAATATGTTGATCAATAATTAGAGAAAGAAACAGACAGAAGAACAAATATATTGATAGATAATTAGAGAAAGAAACAGACAGAAGAACAAATATATTGATAGATAATTAGAGAAAGAAACAGATAGAAGAACAAATATATTGATAGATAATTAAAGAAAGAAACGGACAGAAGAACAAATATATTGATAGATAATTAGAGAAAGAAACAGATAGAAGAACAAAGATATTGATAGATAATTAAAGAAAGAAACAGACAGAAGAACAAATATATTTATGTATAATTAGAGAAAGAAACAGATAGAAGAACAAAGAAATTGATAGATAATTAGAGAATGAAACAGACAGAAGAACAAATATATTGATAGATAATTTAAGAAAGAAACGGACAGAAGAACAAATATGTTGATCAATAGTTAGAGAAAGAAACAGACAGAAGAACAAATATATTGATAGATAATTAGAGAAAGAAACGGACAGAAGAACAAATATGTTGATCAATAATTAGAGAGAGAAACAGACAGAAGAACAAATATATTGATAGATAATTAGAGAAAGAAACAGACAGAAGAACAAATATATTGATAGATAATTAGAGAAAGAAACAGATAGAAGAACAAATATATTGATAGATAATTAAAGAAAGAAACGGACAGAAGAACAAATATATTGATAAATAATTAGAGAATATAACAGACAGAAGAACAAATATATTGATAGATGATTAGAGAAAGAAACAGATAGAAGAACAAAGATATTGATAGATAATTGAAGAAAGAAACGGACAGAAGAACAAATATATTGATAAATAATTAGAGAAAGAAACAGACAGAAGAACAAATATATTGATAAATAATTAGAGAAAGAAACAGATAGAAGAACAAATATATTGATAGATAATTAGAGAAAGAAACAGATAGAAGAACAAATATATTGATAGATAATTAGAGAAAGAAACAGATAGAAGAACAAATATATTGATAGATAATTAGAGAAAGAAACAGATAGAAGAACAAATATATTGATAGATAATTAAAGAAAGAGACAGAAGAACAAATATATTGATAAATTATTAGAGAAAAAAACAGACAGAAGAACAAATATATTGATAGATAATTAGAGAAAGAAACAGATAGAAGAACAAATATATTGATAGATAATTAGAGAAAGAAACAGATAGAAGAACAAATATATTGATAGATAATTAAAGAAAGAGACAGAAGAACAAATATATTGATAAATTATTAGAGGAAAAAACAGACAGAAGAACAAATATATTGATAGATAATTAGAGAAAGAAAGAGATAGAAGAACAAAGAAATTGATAGATAATTAAAGAAAGAAACAAACAGAAGAACAAATATATTGATAAATAATTAGAGAAAACAACAGACAGAAGAACAAATATATTGATAGATAATTAGAGAATGAAGCAGATAGGAGAACAAAGAAATTGATAGATAATTAAAGAAAGAAACAGACAGAAGAACAGAGAAATTGATAGAAAATCAAAGGAAGAAACAGACAGACAGTCAAACAAAGGAAAAGACAGACAATGAGACAAAGAAACAGTCAGACAACAAAATGAAGATTTAAAAAAAGAATCCTTACAAAAGACTATAATGTCATCGTTGGAGTCAGCGATTTTTCTCATATTTGCATAAAATACGGCATGAAACAGAAAGAATGCGTTTCGTTCCACACCTAACCAGCTAGCAGCATATTCTGCATGAAAAGAAACCCGTATTAATAGCGGTTACTTGTTAGAGAGTGTGGATGTCTTTTCTGTGAATAAGACTCCTTAAACAGAGCACGGGGAGAAGTGCTCGAGGAGAAAGAAGCAGAAGAAGAAGAGAAAGATTAATTCGGATGCTGGAGTAAATCCTCCGCATTCGTCATGATGAAACGGATGCTCAGAGCTAGAGATGCTGTGCGCTTCCTATGTCTTTCTGTTTGCCGGAGGATATCTTTGCAATGAAGGATAAATCTCATCAAGAAAGCTGTTCTTTCTGCTCTTCTGTTGGATAACAGATGCCATCTGAGGAAGGATTGATGTAGACTCTAACTTGTTGAGCGATATCTGCTGGATGGACGAAGGAGTTGCCTCTCAAAAATCGATATCGGGATCGATTCTTTCGTACGAGTAGGATGGATCGAGTTTTGAAGTTTTTACCTCTCGGAATCGATATTAGGATCGATTTTTTTTGTAACGATTACGTTGGATCAAGAAGCTTTAAAAATTTTCGTCTCGGAATCGATATTAGGATCGACTTTTTCGTAGCGAGTAGGTTGAATCAAGAAGCAATAATTTTTTATGCCTCGGAATCGATATCGCAATCGACTCTTGCAATGAGTAAGTTAGATCGGAATCGATATAGAGATTGACTTTTTAACAAGTTGGTTACATCAGAATTGATATCGGTATCGACTCTTTAACGAGTTGATTTATTAGAATCAACATGGGGATCGACTCTTTAACGAGTTGATTGTTGATAGCCATGGCTCAACATCCCATCCAACGGACGGCGGCCTTTCCAAGCCCATCGGTGTCCCCTACTGACCGTGGGCAGGGCGGGGAATTTTGCGGAAATAAATCTCAACGCTGACCCAGCTGGGACTCGAACCTGGGAACTGCAGATTACGAGCCTGGCGCGCTACCGACTGAGCCACCCCAAGCCCATCGGTGTCCCCTACTGACCGTGGGCAGGGCAGGGAATTTTGCGGAGATAAATCTCAACGCTGACCCAGCTGGGAACTGCAGATTACGAGCGTGGCGCGCTGCCGACTGAGCCACCCTAAGCCCATCGGTGTCCCCTACTGACCGTGGGCAGGGCGGGGAATTTTGCGGAGATAAATCTCAACGCTGACCCAGCTGGGACTCGAACCTGGGAACTGCAGATTGCGAGACTGGCGCGCTACCGACTGAGCCACCCCAAGCCCATCGGTTTCCCCTACTGACCGTGGGCAGGGCGGGGAATTTTGCGAAGATAAATCTCAACGCTGACCCAGCTGGGACTCGAACCTGGGAACTACAGATTACGAGCCTGGCGCGCTACCGACTGAGCCACGCCAAGCCCATCGGTGTCCCCTACTGACCGTGGGCAGGGCGGGGAATTTTACGCAGATAAATCTCAACGCTGACCCAGCTGGGACTCGAACCTGTGAACTGCAGATTACGAGCCTGGCGCGCTACCGACTGAGCCACCCCAAGCCCATCGGTGTCCCCTACTGACCGTGGGCAGAGCGGGGAATTTTGCGGAGATAAATCTCAACGCTGACCCAGCTGGGACTCGAACCTGGGAACTGCAGATTGCGAGACTGGCGCGCTACCGACTGAGTCACCCCAAGCCCATCGGTGTCCCCTACTGACCGTGGGAAGGGCGGGGAATTTTGCGGAGATAAATCTCAACGCTGACCCAGCTGGGACTCCAACTTGGGAACTACAGATTACGAGCCTGGCGCGCTACCGACTGAGCCACCCCAAGCCCATCGGTGTCCCCTACTGACCGTGGGCAGGGCCGGAATTTTACGGAGATAAATCTCAACGCTGACCCAGCTGGGACTCGAACCTGGGAACTACAGATTACGAGCCTGGCGCGCTACCGACTGAACCACCCCCGCCCCATATATAAAGGAGATACGTTGTTTACTATCATTATTCATTAAATTATTATTGAATAAGAATATCTTTTATTATATTTAATCGGACACTAAAAAACAGTCCAAAATTCTACGTGAAACTGCGAACGTTTTCTTTACAGTAACACTTTGTGGCATTGAGTGCCTATCAGAGAGACACGAGCGCCATCTGGTTCAGATGTGAAAGGACTGCAGAAAGCCCGTGACATGTAAGAGCTTTTATGTAAGTAAATGTCATAGCGATGTGTCTCCTGAAAACTGATTTCTGAATGGTGAGATATCTGTGACGGAAAAAGTCCCTTTTTTTTTGTTGTTGTACATACATCACCTAATGTCAACTTACGCATTACGGGTAAAACTTTGTTTTTGTGGGCGTGATATCTGAGGAGTGGTTATCTCCGCAAAATTCCCCGCCCTGCCCATGGTCGGTAGGGGACACCGATGGGCTTGGAAATTGGCTTGGCTTGGGATTGGCCGTTGGATGGGACGTTAAGCCGTGGTCCCGTGTGCGGGAGAGCCATAACCTGTGCACGTTAAAGAATACGCTGGATGGTCTTGACGGGAGGCTACCATCTGTCTCCCAACTGCTGTTCCAGTGGGTCCCCTCACCCAACCTTCTCTGAGCCTTCGGGGTCCATGTGACCTGGCCATTTAACCCATGATGTGCAAAAAAGTGCCGCTCAGAGGTAAAACAATCCAACGTTAAAGAACACGCTGGATGGCCTTGACAGGAGGCTACCATCTATCTCGCAACAGCTGCTCCAGTGGGTCCCCTCCCCCAACCTTCTCTGAGCCTTTGGAATCCTTGTGACCTGGCCATTTAGCCCATGGTGTGCAAAAAAGTGCCGCTCAGAGGTAAAATAATCGAACGTTAAAGAACACGCTGGATGGCCTTGACGGGAGGCTACCATCTGTCTCCCAACAGCTGTTCCAGTGGGTCCCCTCCCCCAACATTCTCTGAGCCTTCGGGGTCCTTGTGACCTGGCTATTTAGCTCATGGTGTGAAAAAAAGTGCCTCTCAGAGGTAAAACAATCCAACTTTAAAGAACACGCTGGATGGCCTTGATGGGAGGCTACCATCTGTCTCTTAACAGCTATTCCAGTGGGTCCCCTCCCCCAACCTTCTCTGAGCCTTCGGGGTCCATGTGACCTGGACATTTAGTCCATGGTGTGCAAAAAAGTGCCGCTCAGAGGTAAAACAATCCAACGTTAAAGAACGCGCTGGATGGCCTTGACGGGAGGCTACCATCTGTCTCCCAACAGCTGTTCCAGTGGGTCCCCTTTCCCAACCTTCTCTTAGCCTTCGGGGTCCTTGTGACCTGGCCATTTAGCCCATGGTGTGCAAAAAAGTGCCGCTCAGAGATAAAACAACCCAACAACCCAACACCATGGTCTAAATTGCCAGGTCACATGGACTCCGAAGGCTCAGAGAAGGTTGGGGGAGGGGATCCGCTGGAACAGCTGTTGGCAGAAGGCAACTTCCCGTCAAGGCCATCCAGCGCATTCTTTAAAGTACATAAAAAGGTTATGGCTCTGCCGCGCACGGGGAGACGGCTTAAAGTCCCTGACCGTGGGCAGGGCGGGAAATTTTGCGGAGATAAATCTCTAGCTGACCCAGCCTAGACTCGAACCTGGGAACTACAGATTGCGAGCCTGGCACATTGCCGACTGAGCCACCCCCGCCCCATTTGCAAAGTAAAAAACGTAATTCTCTTTGAAAGGGGACTGTCATGTCCACCAGAAGTGATATGCGTTATTCTACTTTATTCTACATCTTAACTTTCTTATTATGCCATCGCTTAAGACGTCTGCGAAAAATCTCCTTTTCTCTAACACGTTCACTAATACCGGAGTTGAGCGACACATTCGAAAGAGGTTTTTCTCTCCTTAATCTGTTTTGCGAATTTTATCTTTTGTTTTCTGTAACTTTTGACGACTAAACGAGATAAATAAAATATAGAGTTTTTTTTTGCTCTTTTCTTTTTTGTGAAGTTTCATCTGAGGACGGTTGAGATGCTATTTTTAGGTAGAGACATTTATCTAATTATGTCGCTTTTCAGCCGGAGAATGTTTATTTAATTCAAATCTCCTCAGCTCAAAGATGCAATCGATGCGGGCTGGCACGTGCAGTCGGCGGTCACGTGACTTTACTGCCCCCCCACTTTCTGTTTTTCGTTGTCAAGTAGCTACGAATTACGTTAAAAAAAAGAACTGATGTCAGAAAATTATTTCCTGCTCTGTTTTTTAGCGATATGCATATGAGCAGAGAATTGGGAATTTATCTAGGGAAAAGGTTGTTTTTTTTTTGGAGTACGTGGAGCCGTTTCGTTTGCGAAATAAGAAATAATTTTCTTTGAGTCGAAAAAGCGAAATTGTTTTTTTTTTTATCGGAGTGGGATTTTTGGTTTTGACTTTATTTAACTAGTATTAATGATCGTTGTAGTTGGGTTTGGTTAAATCGGTTGGGCGCCAGACTCGTAATCTGTAGTACCCAGGTTCGAGTCCCAGCTGGTTCAGCGTTCAGTTTTATCTCCGCACAGTTCCTGTCCACAGGTCACTAGGGGACAGCGATGGCTTGGAAAGATCACCGTCCGTCGGATGGGATATTGAGCCGTGGCCCCGTGTGCGGGAGAGCCATACCCAGTGCATGTTAAAGAACACGCTGGATGGCCTTGACGGGAGATTACCATCTGTCTCCCAACAGCTGTTCCAGTGGGTTCCCAACGTTCTCTGTGTCTACGTGGTACTTGTGATCTGGCTTTGAAGGCCATTGTGCGCAAAAAAGTGCCTCTCAGAGGTAAAACAACCCAACGTAAAGAACACGTTGGATGGCCTTGACGGGAGGATGCCATCTGTCTCCCAACAGCTGTTCCAGTGGGTCCCCTACCCCAAACTTTCTCTGAGCCTTCAGGGTCCTTGTGACCTGGCCATTTAGCCGATGGTGTGCAAAAAAGTGCCTCTCAGAGGTAAAACAACCCGACGTTAAAGAACACGCTGGATGGCCTTGACGGAAGGCTACCATCTGCCTCCCAACAGCTGTTCCAGTGGGTCCCCTCCCCCAACCTTCTCTGAGCCTTCGGTGTCCATGTGACCTGGCCATTTAGCCCATGGTGTGCAAAAAAAGTGCCGCTCAGAGGGAAAACAACCAAACCCTTCTCTGAGCCTTCGGGGTCCATGTGTCCTGGCCATTTTAGCCCATGTTGTGCAAAAAAGTGCCTCTCAGAAGTAAAACAACCCAACCTTAAAGAACATGCTGGATGGCCTTGACGGGAGGCTAATATCTGTCTCCCAACAGCTGTTCCAGTGGGTCCCCTCTCCCAACTTTCTCTGAGCCTTCGGGGTCCTTGTGACCTGGCCATTTAGCCCATGGTGTGCAAAAAAGTGCCTCTCAGAGGTAAAACAACCCGACGTTAAAGAACACGCTGGATGGCCTTGACGGGAGGCTAATATCTGTCTCCCAACAGCTGTTCCAGTGGGTCCCCTTTCCCAACTTTCTCTGAGCCTTCGGGGTCTTTGTGACCTGGCCATTTAGCCCGTATTTGGAAAAAAGTACCACGGAGAGGTAAAACAACCCAATGTTAAAGAACACGCTGGATGGCCTTGACGGGAGGCTACCATCTGTCTCCCAACAGCTGTTCCAGTGGGTCCCCTCCCCCAACCTTCTCTGAGCCTTCGGGGTCCATGTGAGCTGGCCATTTTAGCCCATGGTGTGCAAAAAAGTGCCTCTCAGAAGTAAAACAACCCAACGTTAAAGAACACGCTGGATGACGGGAGGCTACCATCTGTCTCCGAACAGCTGTTCCAGTGGGTCCCCTCCCCTAACCTTCTCTGAGCCTTCATGGTCCATGTGACCTGGTTATTTAGCCCATGGTGTGCAAAAAAGTGCCGCTCAGAGGTAAAACAACCCAACGTTAAAGAACACGCTGGATGGCCTTGACGGGAGACCACCATCTATCTCCCAACAACTGTTCCGGTGGGTTCCCAACGTTCTCTGGGTCTACGTGGTACTTGTGATCTGGCTTTAAAGGCCATTGTGCGCAAAAAAGTGCCTCTCAGATGTAAAACAATCCAACACAAAATTTTTGTTTAATCACAGTCATATACACTGTAGAGCCAAAACATTTTGACTAGTGCGTCTTTGTTCATAGTTTGCGTTATATATATATATATTTTATATATTTTTATATATATTTTTATATTATATATATTTTACTCTTGCGTCCATAGTTTAGGTAGCAAACAAAATAATGGCGAGAAGCACGGGGTAGTCTTGTATGCCTTTTATGTAAACCGCGAAGCTTAATAATAAACAGTGGAGGGCTTTGACCTGGAGGTCACTGGGAGACTACCACTTGTCTCCTAACAGTTGTCCAGTGGGCTTCTTTTCTCGGGAAATCTTCTCTCAGCATTCTTGGGTCCTTGTGACAAGGCAAAAGGACGCTCAGTGGTACAAGTACCCAAACTAAATCTTGTCACACTTACTAGTGTCTTCACACCAAATGGTGTTCCCTTCACACTGACTGTGTTCTCACCTGTAGTGTCCAATATGAGTAGTATCGTCCAGTCGACCTGACTGTGCTCTACCCTGAGGTGTCCTTCCCCACCCTGACTGTGCTCTACCCTGACAGGTGTCCTTCCCCACCCTGACTGTGCTCTACCCTGACAGGTGTCCTTCCCCACCCTGACTGTGCTCTACCCTGACAGGTGTCCTTCCCCACCCTGACTGTGCTCTACCCTGACAGGTGTCCTTCCCCACCCTGACTGTGCTCTACCCTGACAGGTGTCCTTCCCCACCCTGACTGTGCTCTACCCTGACTGTGTCCTCCCCCACCCTGACTGTGCTCTACCCTGACAGGTGTCCTTCCCCACCCTGACTGTGCTCTACCCTGACAGGTGTCCTTCCCCACCCTGACTGTGCTCTACCCTGACAGGTGTCCTTCCCCACCCTGACTGTGCTCTACCCTGACAGGTGTCCTTCCCCACCCTGACTGTGCTCTACCCTGACAGGTGTCCTTCCCCACCCTGACTGTGCTCTACCCTGACAGGTGTCCTTCCCCACCCTGACTGTGCTCTACCCTGACAGGTGTCCTCCCCCACCCTGAATGTGCTCTACCCTGACAGGTGTCCTTCCCCACCCTGACTGTGCTCTACCCTGACAGGTGTCCTTCCCCACCCTGACTGTGCTCTACCCTGACAGGTGTCCTTCCCCACCCTGACTGTGCTCTACCCTGAGAGGTGTCCTTCCCCACCCTGACTGTGCTATACCCTGACAGGTGTCCTTCCCCACCCTGACTGTGCTCTACCCTGACAGGTGTCCTCCCCCACCCTGACTGTGCTCTACCCTGACAGGTGTCCTTCCCCACCCTGACTGTGCTCTACCCTGACAGGTGTCCTTCCCCACCCTGACTGTGCTCTACCCTGACAGGTGTCCTTCCCCACCCTGACTGTGCTCTACCCTGACAGGTGTCCTTCCCCACCCTGACTGTGCTATACCCTGACAGGTGTCCTTCCCCACCCTGACTGTGCTCTACCCTGACAGGTGTCCTTCCCCACCCTGACTGTGCTCTACCCTGACAGGTGTCCTCCCCCACCCTGAATGTGCTCTACCCTGACTGGTGTCCTTCCCCACCCTGACTGTGCTCTACCCTGACAGGTGTCCTTCCCCACCCTGACTGTGCTCTACCCTGACAGGTGGCCCCCTCGGTGTGAGCGCCTGTACGCGGTGAGGGGGACCACCCTGTGAAGGTTCCGCTGGCTCGGCTACCTTTGCAGGGTCCTAAACGCTCGCCCGCGTGTTTGCCGTGCGCGGAGACCCGTGTCCCGGGAAAGGAGGATCCTGGTAGTTGCTCGGGGGTCCCCGTCTTCTCTCCTCAGCTCATGACTGGCGTGGTCCCCATTGGCCGTCTTGCCATTGGGGAGCCTGTCGGGAGCTCCTGGCAACGGGAGCAAACGGGAGCTCCTGGGGTGGCCCCCCCAGGAGCTCCCGTTTGGAGCAGTCCTGCTAGACTGCTCCAAAGTGGCAGGTCCTGCTACTTTGGAGCAGGTGGCAGGTCCTGCTAGGGTCAACCGTGCAGAGCGGTGAGTAACCTTGCCCACGGTCCGGGTACAGGTTTACAAGTTTCCTCACAAATTATTTTCCTTTTGTAGTTATCCTTTCTTTGTGAGGCCAGTTTGGCCATTCATAATTTTATTATTTTACGCTTTGTTTGATTTGTGTAGAATGTTTTGTTCTGCACATTTCTCTTTTTATTTTCCTTATATTTATTTGTGAGGGCTTGGCTCACTGTCTGTGTGGGTATAGTGCCTGCGTAGCCCTGGCGCCCGTCTGGGCGTCCCCTTGTTGGGCTCCGTGGAGGGTGGGGACAGCGGGCACTGAACCACACAAAAACAAACATGCGAGTCAATGAGGAAAATGCGATCACCGCCAACAAGAGGGCTCGACATGAACCCCCGTCTTCTTCTTCGTCTACGTTATCACCGCCGTCGTCTTCTGTGTCTGTGTCTTCGTTCCCAAAGTTCCTGATCATCCACTCCACGGGTGATCAGGTACTTGGGGACATGTCCCCATTTTTTGTAAATAAAGGTTTGAAAGGTCTTGCGGGAGAGCCGAAATCCGTCAAGCGCTTACGATCTGGCGACTTGCAGGTTGAGACCGCTTGTTCTAAACACTCTGAACTGCTCCTGAAAGTCAAGGAAATTGGTGGGGTGGCTGTCGAAGTCACTCCCCATAAAACTTTGAATTCCTCTCGGGGTGTTATCACCGAGTGGGGCCTCCTCAAAGTTACTGAGGAGGAGATCCTCTCGGAGCTCACACCTCAAGGAGTAACAGCGGTCCACCGGGTTTCGACACGCCGTGATGGAAAATTAACACCCACCCGGGTGTTGATTGTGACATTCAATACGCCACGCCTGCCTTCTTACATCAAGGCAGGTTATTTACATTGTGAGGTTCGGCCGTATATCCCAAATCCTCTGCGTTGTTTTCAGTGTCAGATATACGGTCATGCCCGCACAGCATGCAGGGGCAAGCCCACCCGTGCTCGCTGTGGCAGTAAGGATCATCTCGATCCTGACTGCACAGCTGAAAAGGCATGCTGTGTGAACTGCAGTGGCGAACATCCGGCGTACTCCCGCGACTGTCCGAAGTGGAAGGAGGAAAAGGGGGTACAACGCCTCAAAGTCATCAACAACATCTCGTATGCTGAAGCGAGAAAGCTTGCTGCACCGCCCGCCCCGCCTGGCAAGGTTTCCTATGCCAGTGCAGTCATTGGAAAGCCCATCGTTCCAATGACTTCGGTTGCGGTGCAGACTGACATCAGTGTACCACCTACTGAGTCTTTCTCGCCAGCTGCGAAGTACCTCCTCACGCAGGCGAGACCGAGGGTGGTGTCGACTTCGACATCAACCCCGGTTTCCATTCCTGCAGCTCAGCCTTCCACCTCCACCGGAAGGCCTCCTCCCTCCCGTCCTCAGACAGCAAGACCTTCCAAACCGAAGGGGCCCCCACCGGGGCCTAAAAAGAAACTTATCACTCCTTCTCAAAGGGCGGTCACCGATCCATGCCCCTCGGACGATTCCGAGGACATGGATACCGACCGCCCCCTATTCACTAAACCGTCCTCTGCGGCGGTTAAGTTGAATAGAAACACGTCGTCCGCCCACTCTTCTAAGTCCTGAGATGGCCACACTCCTACAATGGAATTGTCGTGGATTCCAGAGGAATCTTGACGACATCAAGGCCCTCCTTCAGGCACAGCAGCCCATCTGTGTGTGCCTGCAGGAGACATACTTGCAGCCAGTCACAGATCCCACGATCCGGCACTTTTCGCTAGTTCGCCGGGACCGGGATGGAGATGGTCCAGCTCGCGGGGGTGTCGCCATCCTCGTGAGCAACCATTCTCCATTCCAGGTCGTACCCCTCACCACCAACTTGGAGGTGGTAGCCATCCGTCTCTTCGTGGGGTTCTCGCTGACTGTCTGCTCTGTATATCTTCCACCTGGGAGCATCGTCTTCCAGGAAGACCTTGATGATCTCGTCTCGCAGCTGCCGTCCCCCTTCCTCATTATGGGGGACCTCAACGGACACAGTCCACTTTGGGGCAATGCTGACACCAACGGGAGGGGTGGGGTCCTGGAGCAGTGGCTCCTGGATCCTTCTCTCTCCCTGTTGAACACCAATGTCAGCACTTACTTTCACTCCCCAACCCGCACTTTCACTGCCATTGATCTCACCATCTGCTCCTCCTCGATCCTTCCACTCTTTACATGGGAGGTCGAGGACAACCCGTACGGAAGCGATCACCTCCCCGTGGTGTGCACCATCTCCCGTGGGGGGCCTTGCAGCCCTTCACGCATCTCACGGTGGAGGCTGGATCGGGCTGACTGGGGTGGTTTTGAGCTGCTCTCTGAGCTCGACGACCACTCCGTCAGCCAGGAGCCAATCAATGTGGCAGTAGCGGAGATAACGGACTGTATCGTAGATGCAGCTGCATCAACAATTCCTCAAACTTCTACACGGTTTCCTCGCTTTCCAAAACCGTGGTGGAATCCAGATTGCACCGCAGCTCGTAAGGCTCAGAACAAGGCTTGGGGGGTGTTTCGGAGATATCCGACAACCCCCAACCTCGAGAACTTCAAACGCGCCAGGGCGAAAGCTCGTTTCGTCCGACGCCAGAGCCAGAAGGAATCTTGGATCAAGTATACGTCATCCATAACCCGCACGACTAGTTCCAAGGTCGTGTGGGATAAAGTCCGGAAGATGAGTGGGAACTACACGTCCCACTCGTTATCGATCCTGGAGCACAATGGACAGGCAATTGCTGATCCCAAAGCAATTGCCGACACTCTGGGGGAGTCGTTCTCCTCCATCTCTTCTTCTTCTTCTTCTTACTCCCCCGAGTTTCTGGCCCAGAAGGGCAGGGCGGAACGCTCTCCGCTGTCTTTCCACTCGAATGGCCTGGAGCCTTACAACAGGCCATTCACAGCGGAGGAGCTTCGCCTTGCTCTGCACTCTTCTCGTGCCTCTGCTGTCGGGCCGGACAATATCCATTATGCCATGCTCCAACATCTTTCACCATCGAGTAAGGATCGGCTGCTCCATCTCTTCAATCGCATTTTTCTCGAGGAGCAGTTTCCGGACTCCTGGCGGGAGGCCATCGTCTTGGCCTTCCCCAAGCCAGGCAAAGATCCCAAGATTCCTTCCAATTATCGTCCAATCGCATTGACGAGCTGCGTGTGCAAGGTGTTGGAAAGAATGGTAAATGCCAGACTCGTCTGGTATTTAGAACATCACGGCCTTCTTTCCAACACCCAGTGTGGCTTTCGCAGGCAACGGTCAACTCTTGACCATCTGATACGCCTCGAATCGGCTATCAGAAATTCTTTTTTAAGAAGAGAGCACCTGGTGTCAATTTTCTTCGACATCGAAAAAGCGTACGACACGGCTTGGAGATTCGGCATTCTTCGTGACCTCCACAGTTTCGGCTTCAGAGGTCACATGCCGATCTTCATCTCCAACTTCTTATCGACACGCTCTTTTCGTGTCCGTGTCGGTAACACTCTGTCGCAGCCGTACCCCCAAGAACAGGGGGTGCCACAAGGCTGCGTTCTGAGGGTTACGCTTTTCGCTGTCAAGATTAATTCTATAACTAGACAACTTCCTCCATCAGTAGGCAATGCCCTCTATGTTGATGACTTTAGCATCTTTTGCTCATCTTCCAGCATGAGGGTCATTGAAAGACAACTGCAAATTGCCCTGAACAATCTTTCGGTTTGGGCGACGGCAAACGGGTTTCGGTTCTCCCCACAGAAGACCGCTTGTGTGCACTTTTGCCACAAGCGTAATCTTCACCTGGATCCCGAGCTGCGGCTCGGGGGTAACATCATTCCAGTTGTGGCGGAGACCAAGTTTCTCGGTCTCATATTCGATCGGAAATTGACCTTTTTACCACACATACGTCATCTTAGGTCCAAGTGCACGCGGGCATTGAACATCGTCAAGGTCCTCTCCTCCCTTTCTTGGGGGGCGGACCGATGTTCTTTGCTCCGCCTGTACCGTGCACTTGTCCGATCGAAACTGGACTACGGATCCCAGGTGTACGACTCGGCCCGGGATTCGGTGGTGAAGGTGCTGGACCCCCTCCATCATCAGGCTCTCCGTGTTTGCACGGGAGCCTTCCGCACCTCACCGGTCCAGAGTCTTTACGTTGAGACCGACGAACCGTCTTTATCTCTTCGCCGTCAGCAGTTGTCCCTACAATATGCTTCTAAATTGTGATCCCTGCCTGGCCATCCCACTTGGGACTGCGTTTTCAGTCCGAAGTGGGAAATGCTTTACAATAATCGGCCGACTGCCATTCGTCCTTTTGGTTTGCGAGTCCGAGGCTACCTCAGAGACATCAACACCAGTCTCGATAGCGTTGCACAGTCGACAGCTGAGCCACTTCCACCATGGCTCGCTGTTTCCCCTACCTGCGATTTTTCCCTGTGCAGGACGGGGAAGGCCTTTACACCCGACTGTGTGTACCGGGAACTCTTTGCCAGCCATCGTGCTGAGCACCCGGACTTCTTGCCTGTCTTTACAGATGGCTCGAAGTCCGGCACTTCGGTGGGATCAGCCATGGTCTGCTGTGATGTAATCATTGCAGACCAGATCCCACTGCAGTGTTCCATCTTCACTGCAGAGTTGCACGCTATCAGCCTCGCCTTGGACCACGTGGCGACTAAGCATCATCGTCGGTGTGTGCTTTACACCGACTCGCTTAGCTCGCTACAGGCTTTGATCTCGGTGAGGCATCGGCCTCACCCTGTTCTTACTAAGATCCGCCAGCAGCTGCATCGTCTGGCAGCCACCACCACCATCCATTTCTGTTGGGTGCCCGGTCACGTCGGTATCAGGGGCAATGACTTGGCAGATGCTGCTGCCAAGTCAGCCACGCCCCTGTCCGACTCTCCGTTGCCGGTTCCATATCTGGATTTCCGGCAGCGTTTTACCATCGAGCTCTGGGCACGGTGGCAGAGATCTTGGTCGGAACAGCTTACAAACAAGCTCTTTGAGATCAAACCTCTCATCAAACCATGGCAGTCTTGTTACCGCAGGAATCGCAAGGAGGAAGTTGTACTTGCTCGGCTCCGCTTAGGTCACTCGTATATTACTCATTCGTTTCTTCTTCGGGCGGACGACGTACCTAAGTGCGAGTTTTGTGACACCATTTTAACTATTAAACATATTTTAATCGAATGTCCGTGTTTTAATTTCGAACGTCAATGTTATTTTAGCTTTCATAATTTTATGTCCGAGCCTCTTACACTCGGACATCTTTTATCTGATCATTGCATTTTATCTCCAGTTTTTAACTTTTTGAAATATTGTGGATATTTTAAACGAATTTGATTTTACCGTAATTTATTCATTATTTACCCCAGGTCTCTTACACCTGGGATTATATTATTTAATATTTCTACACTTGTTTTACTCTGTTGTTTTATCACTTTTCAATGTTGAAACTGTATTTTAACTTTTGGTTACGGGGTTCGATGTCTTTTATCTTTTATATTATCTTTTGTTTGGCGCATTATGGCCTTGTTGCCGATGCGCCATTAAACCCCAAACAACCAACCAACCAACCCTGACAGGTGTCCTTCCCCACCCTGACTGTGCTCTACCCTGACAGGTGTCCTTCCCCACCCTGACTGTGCTATACCCTGACAGGTGTCCTTCCCCACCCTGACTGTGCTCTACCCTGACAGGTGTCCTTCCCCACCCTGACTGTGCTCTACCCTGACAGGTGTCCTTCCCCACCCTGACTGTGCTCTACCCTGACAGGTGTCCTTCCCCACCCTGACTGTGCTATACCCTGACAGGTGTCCTTCCCCACCCTGACTGTGCTCTACCCTGACAGGTGTCCTTCCCCACCCTGACTGTGCTCTACCCTGACAGGTGTCCTTCCCCACCCTGACTGTGCTCTACCCTGACAGGTGTCCTTCCCCACCCTGACTGTGCTCTACCCTGACAGGTGTCCTTCCCCACCCTGACTGTGCTCTACTCTGACAGGTGTCCTCCCCCACCCTGAATGTGCTCTACCCTGACTGTGCTCTACCCTGACAGATGTCCTTCCTCACCCTGACTGTGCTCTACCCTGACAGGTGTCCTCCCCCACCCTGAATGTGCTGTACCCTGACAGGTGTCCTTCCCCACCCTGACTGTGCTCTACCCTGACAGGTGTCGTTCCCACCCTGACTGTGCTCTACCCTGACAGGTGTCCTTCCCCACCCTGACTGTGCTCTACCCTGACAGGTGTCCTCCCCCACCCTGAATGTGCTCTACCCTGACAGGTGTCCTTCCCCACCCTGACTGTGCTCTACCCTGACAGGTGTCATTCCCACCCTGACTGTGCTCTACCCTGACAGGTGTCCTTCCCCACCCTGACTATGCTCTACCCTGACAGGTGTCCTCCCCCACCCTGAATGTGCTCTACCCTGACAGGTGTCCTCCCCCACCCTGACTGTGCTCTACCCTGACAGGTGTCCTTCCCCACCCTGAGTGTGCTCTACCCTGACAGGTGTCCTCCCCCACCCTGAATGTGCTCTACCCTGACAGGTGTCCTTCCCCACCCTGACTGTGCTCTACCCTGACAGGTGTCCTTCCCCACCCTGACTGTGCTCTACCCTGACAGGTGTCCTTCCCCACCCTGACTGTGCTCTACCCCCTGATAGGTGTCCTCCCCCACCCTGAATGTGCTCTACCCTGACAGGTGTCCTCCCCCACCCTGACTGTGCTCTACCCTGACAGGTGTCCTTCCCCACCCTGACTGTGCTCTTCCCTGACAGGTGTCCTTCCCCACCCTGACTGTGCTCTACCCTGACAGGTGTCCTTCCCCACCCTGACAAATGTCCTTCCCTCTGACTGTGTCCGCACGTATTTTGTCCCATATGACTGTTGTTTTCCCTCACCCTATGTTCTCATCTATTGTGTCCCATATGACTCTTGTCTTCCTCCATCCTGACTGTGTCCTCCCGCATTTTGTGCCATCTGCTAGTGTCATCCTCTCACCCTGACTGCCCTCCACATTGACAGGTGTCCTCCTCCATCCTGCCTGCGTCTCATCTATTGTGATCCATATGACGATTTCTTTCCCTATCCTGACTGTGACCTCATCTATTATGTCCCATCTGACTAGAATCATTGTGTCGCACTGACTGTGCCCCATCTTAACAGGTGTCCTCCTCAACCCTGACTGTGTCGTCACCTATTGTGCCTATATGACTATTGTCTTCCGCAATCCTGACTGTGTCCTCACATATTGTGTCCCATCTTTACCTCTTACCCCGATTGTGTTCGATCTTGACCGGTTACACCATTTTCCTGACTGGGTCCTCACCTACTGCATACTATTCGATTAGTGTTCTCCCTATTGTGTCCCACGTGACTGTGTCCTCATCTACTGCATCTTATTCGATTAGTGTCCTCCCTATTGTGTCCCACTGACTGTGTCCTCATCTACTGCATCCCATCCGATTAGCGTCCTCCCTCTTGTGTCACACGTGACTGTGTCCTCACCTGCTGCATCCTATCCGATTAGTGTCCTCCCTATTGTGCCCCACGTGACTGTGTCCTCCCCTACTGCATCCTATCCGATTAGCGTCCTCCCTGTTGTGTCCCACGTGACTGTGTCCTCCCCTACTGCATCCTATCTGATTAGTGTCCTCCCTATTGTGTCCCACGTGACTGTGTCCTTACCTACTGCATCTCATCCGATTAGCGTCCTCCCTATTGTGTCCCACGTGACTGTGTCCTCAAATACTGCATCCCATCCGATTAGCGTTCTCCCTATTGTGTCCCACGTGACTGTGCCCATCCTGACTGGTTTATCCCCAGCCTGAGTCTCCTGCCATGTTTGCGTCCCATCTGTGTCCTCCCCTACTGGGTCCCCAGCTTCACTAGTGTCCTCTACCCCCATCCTGAAAGTTAAGTGTTCTGAAATTGCTTTCATTGAACGAAATGAAATAATTCGTCATTATGAAGTTGTCCAAAAATGTACATTATTGGGAGTGGGGGGGTGGGGGCGAAGATGAAATATCTGTTACTCTATGACGTCATTATGAAAGGTTGGGGTGGGTGAGGATGTGGAGGAAGGGTGTCCTTTGGAGGTGTACGGTGTTTGTTGTGTTGGAGTGTGCAGCGCCACCTCGATCTGTTTAGAGGATCATAAATCATAGTTCATTAAAGTTTTCGTTGTCAAGGCACAGAGCTGTGATTGGCAACGGCAATGAGGTGCACGTGAACTGGAGAGGAGAGCAAATATCTTTCTGAAGACTTAATTAAACTGTCTCGTGCAACCTTGAGAGAGCGATGGGGGGGAGGAGAGGAAAGAATGGGAGGGAGGCTCGTCATTGTCTCGCGAGCTTCCGAATCCGCGCGCACGTGACGGTCGCGCCAATCGGTGACGCTTGTTTCTTCGTGTTGACGCGCGCGCCAGCAAATCTTGACTTTTGTCGCAATCTCTTAATCAAGTGCGATGCTCAATCACGAGGGATGGTGAGAGTGTGTGTGTGTGGGGGTAATCTTTGGTGGGGGGGGGGTAATCTTCGGGACACGACATTTCGACGTGGAGAAATTATTGGGAAAGTTTTGTTTGGGTTCTTTTGAATGGATTGTTTTATTCTCTGAGAGATTCGTGTCCTATCCGATTAGTGTCCTCCCTCTTGTGTCCCACGTGACTGTGTCCTCACCTACTGCATCCCATCCGATTAGTGTCCTCCCTATTGTGTCCCACGTGGCTGTGTCCTCACCTACTGCATCCTATCCCATTAGTGTCCTCCCTATTGTGTCCCACGTGACTGTATCCTCATCTACTGCAGCCTATCTGATTAGTGTCCTCCCTATTGTGTCCCACGTGATTGTGTCCTCCCCTACTGCATCCTATCCGATTAGTGTCCTCACCTACTGCATCCTATCGGATTAGTGTCCTCCCTATTCTATCCCACGTGACTGTGACCTCCCCTACTGCATCCTATCCGATTAGTGTCCTTCCTATTGTGTCCCACGTGACTGTGTCCTCATCTACTGCATCCTATTCTATTCCTGTCCTCCCTATTCTATCCCACGTGACTGTGACCTCCCCTACTGCATCCTATCCGATTAGTGTCCTCCCTATTGTGTCCCACGTGACTGTGTCCTCATCTACTGCATCCTATTCGATTAGTGTCCTCCCTACTGCATCCTATTCGATCTGAGAGGTACTTTTTTTCTCGTACAATTGGCTAAATGACCAGGTCACAAGGACCCAGAAGTGGAAGGGAGGATTCTCACTGGACATCTGTTAGGAGAGAGATGGAAGCCTGTCCCGTTGAGGTCATCCAGCTTTCTCTTCAAAGGGCAAAGGGTATTTCTCTCCACACACGGAGCACGGCTAAACATCCCATCCGACGGACGGCGCTCTTTTCGAGTCCATCGGTGAACCCTACTGATGGAGGGCAGGAGGGGGGGATTTTGTGAAGATAATCTCAACGCTGTCCTAGATGGGACTGAAACCTGGGAACTGAAGATTACGAATTGGAAGTGGATTGTTTTACCTCTGAGCGGCACTGTTTTGCACACCTTGGGCTAAATAGCCAGGTCACATGGACCCCGAAGGCTCAGAGAAGATTAGGGGAGGGGACCCACTGGAACAGCTGTTGGGAGACAGATGGTAGCCTCCCGTCAAGGCCATCCAGCGTGTTATTTAACGTTGGGTTGTTTTACCACTGAGCGGCACTTTTTTGCACACCATGGGCTAAATAGCCAGGTCACAAGGACCCCGAAGGCTCAGAGAAGGTTGCGGGAGGGGACCCACTGAAACAGCTGTTGGGAGACAGATGGTAGCTTCCAGACAAGGCCATCCAGTGTGTTATTTAACGTTGGAATGTCTTTTCTCTGAGCGGCACTTTTTTGCACACAATGGGCTAAATGGCCAGGTCACATGGACCCGAAGGCTCAGAGAAGGTTGGGGGAGGGGACCCACTGGGACAGCTATTGGGAGACAGATGGTAGCCTCCCGTCAAGGTCATCCAGCGTGTTATTTAACGTTGGGTTGTTTTACCTCTGAGCGGCACTTTTATGCAAACAATGGGCTAAATGGCCAGGTCACAAGGACCCCGAAGGCTCAGAGAAGGTTGAGGGTTGGGTTGTTTTACCTCTGAGCGGCACTTTTTTGCACACCATGGGCTAAATGGCCAGGTCACATGGACCCCGAAGGCTAAGAGAAGGTTGGGGGAGGGGACCCACTGGAACAGCTGTTGGGAGACAGATGGTAGCCTCCCGTCAAGGCCATCCCGCGTGTTCTTTAACGTTGGGTTGTTTTACCTCTGAGCGGCACTTTTTTGCACACCATGGGCTAAATGGCCATGTCACAAGGACCCCGAAGGATCAGAGAAGGTTGGGCAGAGGACCCACTGGAACAGCTGTTGGGAGACAGATGGTAGCCTCCCGTCAAGGCCATCCAGCGTGTTCTTTAACGTGCACAGGGTATGGCTCTCCCGCACACGGGGCCACGGCTTAACGTCCCATCCGACGGACGGCTGCCTTTCCAAGCCCATCGGTGTCCCCTACTGACCGTGCGCAGGGCGGGGAATTTTGTGGAGATAAATCTCAACGCTTACCCAGCTGGGACTCGAACCTGGGAACTACGAAAGTTTGAGGGAGGTGACCCACTGGAACAGCTGTTAGGAGAAAGATGGTAGCCTCCCGTCAAGGCCATCCAACGATTGATTTTTTTCCTCTGAGCGGCACTTTTTTGCACACCATGGGCTAAATGGCCATGTCACAAGGACCCCGAAGGATCAGAGAAGGTTGGGCAGAGGACCCACTGGAACAGCTGTTGGGAGACAGATGGTAGCCTCCCGTCAAGGCCATCCAGCGTGTTCTTTAACGTGCACAGGGTATGGCTCTCCCGCACACGGGGCCACGGCTTAACGTCCCATCCGACGGACGGCTGCCTTTCCAAGCCCATCGGTGTCCCCTACTGACCGTGCGCAGGGCGGGGAATTTTGTGGAGATAAATCTCAACGCTTACCCAGCTGGGACTCGAACCTGGGAACTACGAAAGTTTGAGGGAGGTGACCCACTGGAACAGCTGTTAGGAGAAAGATGGTAGCCTCCCGTCAAGGCCATCCAACGATTGATTTTTTTCCTCTGAGCGGCACTTTTTTGCACACCATGGGCTAAATGATCAGGTCACAAGGACCCCGAAGGCCTCAAAGAAGGTTGGGGGAGGGGACCCACTGGAACAGCTTTTGGGAGACAGATGGTAGCCTCCCGTCAAGGTCATCCAGCGTGGTCTTTACCGTGAACAGGATATGGCTCTCCCGCACAAGGGATCACGGCTTAACGTTCCATCCGACGGACCGCGGCCTTTCCAAGCCCATCGGTGTCCCCTACTGACCGCGGGAAGGGCGGGGAGTTTTGTGGAGATAAATCTGAAGTCTGACCCAACTGGGACTCGAACCACTGTGCCCCACCCCTCTGTTGCGTTTCTGAGAACTTCCATAATTTGTATTAACTTTCAGAGCGAGTGTGTTATTTGTCTTTTTTACGAAATATTGATGTAAATCCCTATGAGCAGCAACAGTGTTCTTCAAAGTTTCAGTTGAAATAAATTACTTTATGTCAAGTCAGTTCAAATCAAACTTAGAGAAGAGACAGCAGAAAGAAAAAAAATTTAGTTCTTAAAAAGCCACAGAGAAAAACCTCCACTTATAAATCGAAACATAGAGTCGCTCGAAAAAATATCCGAACACTATGGTTGATTAGAGAAATCAGAAAAAAATCTGACAACGATATTTTTTAGAAATTAGTGATCTGGTAATCACTAATTTTTGATAGCGCACTAGGCTCGTAATCTGTAGTTCCCAGGTTCGAGTCCCAGCTGGGTCAGCGTTGAGATTTATCTTCGCAAAACTCCCCGCCCTGCCCACGGTCAGTAGGGGACACCGATGGGCTTGGAAAGGCCGCCGTCCGTCGGATGGGACGTTAAGCTGTGGCCCCGTATGCGGGAGAGCCATACCCTGTGCACGTTAAAGAACACGTTGGGTGACCTTGAGGAAAGGCTACCACCTGTCTCCCAACAGCTGTCCCAGTGGGTCCCCTCCCAAAACCTTCTGTGAGCCTTCGGGATACTTGTGACCTGGCCATTTAGCCCATGGTGTGCAAAAAAAAAGTGCCGCTCAGAGGCAAAACAATCCAACATTAAAGAACACGCTGGATGGCCTTGACGGGAGGCTATCATCTGTCTCCCAATAGTTGTTCCAGTGGGTCCCCTCTCTCAACCTTCTCTGAACCTTCGGGGTCAATGTGACCTGGACATTTAGCCCATGGTGTGCAAAAAAAGTGCCGCTCAGAGGTAAAACAATCCAACGTTAAAGCACACGCTGGATGGCGTTGACGGGAGGCTACCATCTGTCTTCCAATAGTTGTTCCAGTGGGTCCCCTCTCTCAACCTTCTCTGAACCTTCGGGGTCAATGTGACCTGGCCATTTAGCCCATGGTGTGCAAAAAAAAAAGTGCCGATCAGAGGTGAAACAATCCAACGTTAAAGAACACTCTGGATGGCCTTGACTGGAGGCTACCATCTGTCTCCCAACAGTTGTTCCAGTGGGTCCCCTCCCCCAACCTTCTCTGAACCTTCGGGGTCAATGTGACCTGGCCATTTAGCCCATGGTGTGCAAAAAAAAAGTGCCGCTCAGAGGTGAAACAATCCAACGTTAAAGAACACCCTGGATGGCCTTGACTGGAGGCTACCATCTGTCTCCCAACAGTTGTTCCAGTGGGTCCCCTCCCCCAACCTTCTCTGAACCTTCGGGGTCAATGTGACCTGGCCATTTAGCCCATGGTGTGCAAAAAAAAGTGCCGCTCAGAGGCAAAATAATCCAACATTAAAGAACACGCTGGATGGCCTTGACGGGAGGCTATCATCTGTCTCCCAATAGTTGTTCCAGTGGGTCCCCTCTCTCAACCTTCTCTGAACCTTCGGGGTCAATGTGACCTGGCCATTTAGCCCATGGTGTGCAAAAAAAGTGCCGCTCAGAGGTAAAACAATCCAACGTTAAAGAACACGCTGGATAGCGTTGACGGGAGGCTACCATCTGTGTTCCAATAGTTGTTCCAGTGGGTCCTCTCTCTCAACCTTCTCTGAACCTTCGGGGTCAATGTGACCTGGCCATTTAGCCCATGGTGTGCAAAAAAAAAAGTGCCGATCAGAGGTGAAACAATCCAACGTTAAAGAACACCCTGGATGGCCTTGACTGGAGGCTACCATCTGTCTCCCAACAGTTGTTCCAGTGGGTCCCCTCCCCCAACCTTCTCTGAACCTTCGGGGTCGATGTGACCTGGCCATTTAGCCCATGGTGTCCAAAAAGTGCCGCTAAGAGGTAAAACAGCCCAACCCATCAACATTTAAAAAAAAAGTTTATTTTTCAAAGTTAGACAGCTTTGAAAGCGGGTTTGAATTCAAACGCAGAAAATCTCACACGACGTTCTGTGACGTAGTGTAGTTACAATAATAAATGAGGAAATTTTTTTTTCTTTCCTTGAAGATTTGGCTTGTTTCATTCACGATAAAAATAATTTCTTTTTTACTTCAGTGAAATGATTAGTTAAATACCAAAGCTTCGCCGTGTGTATTGATTGGTAAACATTTATTTTTCAGTTTCGATATTCCTTTTAAAAAGCTTTTACTTAAAAAAAAAAAACTTTAAATGGAATGAAACTCAGCAAAATATAAATCCCGCAGATCTAAAATGATCTGGTAAAAGACATCTCTGAACACTTTAAAAATGTTCTTTTTTATTTCGATTTTTTTCCTTTAAGTGATTAAACGCTGAATAAAAATCTCGTTCGAATTTCACTTCGTTCATTTGTCAAAAGAATTTTTTTTTTTCTTGATCGTTTTATTTATTCTTCGAGATTCGTTGCTAAGGCAACGCATCAACGGAGAACGCATCATAATCGTTCGTTTCAAATTGGCATGGCAACTGATTCTCATCGTTATTTCTTGATTGTCAGAGGACCAGGGAACGTATTCATTAGAGAATGAAATGTTAAAACACGAATTGTTACAGTAAGGGAAAAATAATTAATAAAAAATAAAAATAAAAAAAGCAATTTTTAAAAACGTCTTAAATCGCTGACAAATAGATATATAAATAGATTTTAATTCCCTGACAGTCCCGGGGTACTTTTTTTAATTATATAGTTATCGTAATCCGTCAGAATCTAACATTTTTCTTTAAATCTTTAAATGAAAACTCTTTTGACTTCTGATGAAATTCATCGGTTCCCAGGATACGGCGACGATGATGAGAGTTTCGTAACCATGGTAACGATATTCATCACGAATTGAATGTGTGTTTTCACATTTGCGTCTTTTATAAAGTGGGTGGGACAAATAAGAAGGCATATTTTACACAAGGAATTTAGATTAGGCAAAGGCATTCATTTTCTTCGTGGAATATATTAAATGCGATCGAATTAATGAAATTGGATTCTGATACAAAATGTTTTTGACCAAATGAGTTTTGGGTGATAAAATTAGTGATCTGGGAACCTTCGTGTACAGAATTCGTAAAAAATATCTAGAAACTTTTTTTTAGAAATTAGTGATTTGGGAACCTTCGTGTACAGAATTCATAAAAAATATCTAGCAACGATTTTTTTTAGAAATTAGTGATCTGGGAACCTTCGTGTATAGAATTCATAAAAAATATCTAGCAACGTTTTTTAGAAATTAGTGATCTGGAAACCTTCGTGTACAGAATTCATAAAAAGTATCTAGAAACAATTTTTTCGAAATTAGTGATCTGGGAACCTTCGTGTACAGAATTCATAAAAAATATCTAGCAACGATTTTTTTTAGAAGTTAGCGATCTGGGAACCTTCGTGTACAGAATGCGTAAAAATATCCAGCAATGATTTTTTTTCGAAATTAGTGATCTGGGAACCTTCGTGTACAAAATTCATTAAAAATATCTAGCAACGATTTGTTTCGAAATTAGAGATCTGGGAACCTTCGTGTACAGAATTCATAAAAAATATCTAGCATGGATTTTTTTTAGAAATTAGTGATCTGGCAGCCTTCGTGTACAGAATTCATAAAAAAATATCTAGGAACGATTTTTTTTAGAAATTAGCGATGTGGGAACCTTCATGTACAGAATTCATAAAAATATCTAGCAACGATTTTTTTCCGAAATTAGTGATCTGGGAACCTTCGTGTATAGAATTCATAAAAAATATCTAGCAACGATTTTTTTTAGAAATTAGTGATCTGGGAACCTTCGTGTACAGAATTCACAAAAAATATCTAGCAACGATTTTTTTGGAAATTAATCATCTGGGAACCTTCGTATACAAAATTGATAAAAAATCTAGCAACGATTTTTTTCGAAATTAGTGATCTGTGAACTTTCGTGTATAGAATTCATAAAAAATATCTAGCAACGATTTTTTTTTATAAATTCTGTAATCGACCATAGCTTTCGGATACTTTTTTGAACGACTTTACCATTTTCAGTTTAATAGAAAGGGTTGAGTTAGTCGGTAGCGCCCCAGTCTCTTAATTTTAATTCCCAGATTCGAGTCCCAAATATGCCAGCATTGAGATTTATCTCCGTAAAAATCCCCTCATTGTCCTTGGAGAGCAGAGAAAAACGATGGGCTTGGAAAGGCTGACGTCCATCGGATCGAATGTTAAGCCTTGAACCGATGTCGAGAGAGCCATTCCTTGCACATGTTAAGAACACGTTGGATATCTTTGATGGAAGGCTGCCATCTGTCTACCAACAGTTGTTCAGTGGGTCCCCTCCCCCAACCTTCTCTGAGCCTTCGGGGTCCATGTGACCTGGCCATTTAGCCCATGGTGTGCAAAAAAGCGTCGCTCAGAGGTAAAACAACACAACATTAAAGAACACGATGGATGGCCTTGACGGGAGGCTACTATCTGTCTCCCAACAGCTGTTCCAGTGGGTCCCCTCCCCCAACCTTCTCTGAGCACTAGGGGTTCTTGTGACCTGGCCATTTAGCCCATGGTGTGCAAAAAAGCGTCGCTCAGAGGTAAAACAACACAACGTTAAGAACACGCTGGATGGCCTTGACGGGAGGCTACCATCTGTCTCCCAACAGCTGTTCCAGTGGGTCCCCTCCCCCAACCTTCTCTGAGCCTTCGGGGTCCATGTGACCTGGCCATTTAGCCCATGGTGTGCAAAAAAGCGTCGCTCAGAGGTAAAACAACACAACGTTAAAGAACACGATGGATGGCCTTGACGGGAGGCTACCATCTGTCTCCCAACAGCTGTTCCAGTGGGTCCCCTCCCCCAACCTTCTCTGAGCACTAGGGGTTCTTGTGACCTGGCCATTTAGCCCAGGGTGTGCAAAAAAGCGTCGCTCAGAGGTAAAACAACACAACGTTAAAGAACACGCTGGATGGCCTTGACGGGAGGCTACCATCTGTCTCCCAACAGCTGTTCCAGTGGGTCCCGTCCCCCAACCTTCTCTGAGCACTAGGGGTTCTTGTGACCTGGCCATTTAGCCCATGGTGTGCAAAAAAGCGTCGCTCAGAGGTAAAACAACACAACGTTAAAGAACACGATGGATGGCCTTGACGGGAGGCTACCATCTGTCTCCCAACAGCTGTTCCAGTGGGTCCCCTCCCCCAACCTTCTCTGAGCACTAGGGGTTCTTGTGAACTGGCCATTTAGCCCATGGTGTGCAAAAAAAATACCACTCAGAGGTAAAACAACTCCTGTATTATCACAAAATTCTTCCTAAAAGGCACAATTTTAAATTTTACCTCCAACTTAATACTTTTAAACGAAATGACATCTCTCTATAAATTTTAATGTTACCACAATCAGATTTTTCATGTTAACGTTTCTTGTAAACTGGAGATCTCAAATGATTAAATTAATCTACCTTTCCCAGTAATACTTGAATTAGTACTACCCAAGTTTGTTCCTCCAATATGAGTTACGATAATCAGCAGCGAGGACCGAAGAATCCTAATAAACGAAGGCCTTTTAAAAGCTGCGAAAGCTAATTTCAAGAGCCAGTAAATCTATTTGGAAGACACGGCGTTGCATAAATCAAAAAGGTTCCAACTTATCACGTGCTGCGTTGTGGTTGCCACCAGAGATTACCTCTCTGTACTTGCGATTCTATTCCACACAACTACTCATTATGGGCCTGTTGAAATAATTAATTGAATACAAACTAATGAATGGTTTCTCTCGTATTTATTTAAAGGATTTGTTGTTTTCGTGTTTGTGAATCAATCGCCAACAATCATTTATATTCTCCAGATGCTTCTAGTAATTATTTACCTTGTTGATGTATCAACTATATGATAACGTGCGATTGCAATTTATAATTGTTTACATTTTTCGAAAGGTTCGTTGTCTTGTGAAGTTATGAATTAGTGTTAGATTTATAAATCTCGATCAGTGGAAATGTAATTGGGCAGGGGTGGCTCAGTCGGTAGCGCGCCAGGCTCGTAATCTGCAGGTCCCAGGTTCGAGTTCCAGACGGGTCAGCGTTGAGATTTATCTCCGCAAAATTTCACGGCCTACCCACGGTCAGTAGGGGGCACCGATGGGCTTGGAAAGGCCGCCATCCGTCGGATGGGACGTTAAGCCGTGGTCCCGTGTGTGGGAGAGCCATACTCTTTGCACGTTAAAGAACACGCTGGATGGCCTTGACGGGAGGCTACCATCTGTCTCCCAACAGCTGTTCCAGTGGGTACCCTCCCTCAACCATCTCTGAGCACTAGGGGTTCTTGTGACCTGGCCATTAAGCCCATGGTGCGCAAAAAAGTGCCGCTCAGAGGAAAAACAATCCAACGTTAAAGAACACGCTGGATGATCTTGATGGGAGGCTACCATCTGTCACCCAACCTGTTCCAGTGGGTCTCCTCCCCCAACCTTCTCTGAGTCTTTGGGTCCATGTGACCTGGCCATTTAGCCCATGGTGTGCAAAAAAGTGCCGCTCAGAGGTAAAACAACCGAACCCAGTGGAAATATACACCGAAAAGCCAAAACATTATGAAATAACAACAAAAAATAATATAAAAAAGAAATATAATAAAAAAGCAATAACAGCTTCAAGAAACTATAAAATCAGTAACAACTGCAAAAAACTATAAAAATCAGGAAGAGAAATAGTAAAAAGCTAAAAAATCAGTAACAGCATCAAAAAGATAAAAAAAAATGAGCAACAGCATCAAAAGCTAAAAAATAAATAACAGCATCAGGAACAACAACAACAATTTTTGCCTCCATTTCCATGCAACGCCATCAAAATCCCCCGCATCACCCGCCAAAAATGCTCTGACACCAAAAGGCGTATATCCAGCCATCTGTACGCCATATGAAAGCCAAAAAAAGATTTTGATCCATAAATCTCAGCAGAGGCAACAGGATAGATGTTCACTGGGGCCCGTTATCGTTTCTCCCATCTCTTTTATCAGATCGCAGGATGGAAACTGGAGAGATCTTGCCTCTATCTATCCCTTGGCCTGAGGAATACATCTTCTCTCTTTTTTTCATCTGTTCGTCTACTGCACTGCATCGCACCACTGCCGTTATTTCCAGTCAGCTGGTGTTGGCAGCCAGCACAACAAATATGCGATACAAAAGGCTCATCTACTGTCCCATATTTGGATCATTTCTTGCAGCTTCTATGTTTTTTTTTATTATTATCATCCTATCACTATGTACACTCGCTCGTGAAAATATCCGAACACTATAGTCGATTACAGAATTCCAAAAAAATATCTGGCAATGATTTTTTTCAAAGAAATTAGTGATCTGGCAACCTTCGTGTCGGGCGGGGGTAGTTCAGTCGGTAGCGTGCCAGGCTCGTAATCTGTAGTTCCCAGGTTCGAGTCCCAGCTGGCTCAGCGTTGAGATTTATCTCCGCAAAATTCCCCGCCCTGCCCACGGTCAGTAGGGGACACCGATGGGCTTGGAAAGGCCGCCGTCCCTCGGATGGGACGTTAAGCCATGGCCCCGTGTGCGGGAGAGCCATACACTGTGCACGTCAAAGAACAACGCTGGATGGCCTTGACGGAAGGCTACCATCTGTCTCCCAACAGCTGTTACAGTGGGTCTCCTCCCCCAACCTTCTCCTGAGCCTTCGGGATCAATGTGACCTGGCCATTTAGCCCATGGTGTGCAAAAAAGTGCCGCTCAGAAGTGAAACAACCCAACGTTAAAGAACACGCTGGATGGCCCTGACGGGAGGCTACCATCTATCTCCCAACAGCCGTTCCAGTGGGTCTCCTCCCCCAACCTTCTCCTGAGCCCTTGGGATCTTTGTGACCTGGCCATTTAGCCAATGGTGTGCAAAAAAGTGCCGCTCAGAGGTAAAACAATCCAACGTTAAAGAACACGCTGGATGGCCTTGACGGGAGGCTGCCATCTGTCTCCCAACAGCTATTCCAGTGGATCCCCTCCCCAAACCTTCTCCGAGTCTCCGGGTCCTTGTGACCTGGCCATTTAGCCCATTGTGGACAAAAAAGTACCGCTCACATGTAAAGTAACCCAACGTTAAAGAACACGCTGGATGGCCTTGACGGGAGGCTACCATCTGTCTCCCAACAGCTGTTCCAGTGGGTCCCCTCCCCCAACCTTCTCTGAGCCTTCGGGGTCCACGTGACCTGGCCATTTAGCCCATGGTGTGCAAAAAAGTGCAACTCAGAGGTGAAACAACCCAACCCATAAATAACAAACATTTTCTTTCATAAGCAGGGTTTCTTCGATGTTTCCGGACATTTGTTTCATAAGCAGTGTTTTTCCTTCATAATTAACAAACCTTTCCTTCCATAAGTACTTCTATTTTGTGATCCTCTATTTCCATCAAACATTCCCAAAGGGGAAATATTTCTCTACCCTTTACAGTTCTAAAACAGAGGAGCTTTCTATTAAATCCTAGTACACCCACACACGAACACTGCTGATATGTAATTTCCCAGCAATAGCTGAGCTTCCAATAGAAAATGAGATTCCGGCTTTAACGTAGCAAAACAATATCAGATAACAAACCCTAGCAAAGCGGAAAGGTGCATAACACTTCATCTGATGCTTTAAATAGAAGCCTAGATAAATCCGCCCAGCTGGCAGATTTATGTCTCTTGTTTCCCAATTTAATTAGTTTAGTTTAGCTTTCCCTAGAGAGAACCGAGGCACTAACCAAACAGCTCTGAACCAAACATAAACTACGGGTTATTTCAGAACTACCTGTTGCGTTATGAGAGCTATCTAAACACAAGATTTGTTTAGCCAGTCTTCGTATTCACTTGAAATGAGATGATAATAAATTATGCGATAACTTCGCCAAAATGTCTGAAGTGATGGACACGCAGTGGAGTGCAGTCTGGAGGAAATTCCTTCACGTGCAGATGCTTTCGTCACGTTTTGGCCTAACTTTCTACCTGGTCACTTAGCTCATTTCATTTTACGTGTGGGGCGGGGGTGGCTCAGACGGTAGCGCGCCAAGCTCGTAATCTGTAGTTCCCAGTTCTAGTCCCAGCTGGGTCAGCGTTGAGATTTATCTCCGCAAAAATTCCGCGCCCTGCCCACGGTCAATAGGAGACACCGATGGGCTTGGAAAGGCCGCCGTCCGTCGGATGCGACATTAAGCCGTGGCCCCGTGTACGGGAGAGCCATACCCTGTGCACGTTAAAGAACATGCTGGATGGCCTTGACGGGAGGCAACCATCTGCCTCCCAACAGCTATTCCAGTGGGTCCCCTCCCCCAACCTTCTCTGAACCTTGGAGGTCCATGTGACCTGGCCATTTAGCCCATGGTGTGCAAAAAAGTGCCTCTCAGAGGTAAAACAACCCTACGTTAAAGAACACCCTGGATGGCCTTGATGGGAGGCTACCATCTGTCTCCCAACAGCTGTTCCAGTGGGTCCCCCTTACCCAATTTTCTCTGAGCCTTCGGGGTCTTTGGGACCTGGCCATTTAGCCCATGGTGTGCAAAAAAGTGCCGCTCAGAGGTAAAGCAATCCAACGTTAAATAACACACTGGATGGCTTTGACGAGAGGCTACCATCTGTCTCCCAACAGCTGTTCCAGTGGGTCCACTCCCCCAACCTTCTCTGAGCCTTCGGGGTCCATGTGACCTGGCCATTTAGCCCATGGTGTGCAAAATAATGCCGCTCAGAGGTAAAACAACCCAACGTTAAAGAACACGCTTGATGGCCTTGACGGGAGGCTACCATCTGTCTCCCAACAGCTGTTCCAGTGGATCCCCTCCCCCCAACCTTCTCTGAACCTTCGGAGTACTTGTGACCTGGCCATTTAGCCCATGGTGTGCAAAACAGTGCCGCTCAGATGTAAAGCAACCCAACATTAAAGAACATGCTGGATGGCCTTGACGGGAGGCTACCATCTGTCTCCCAACAGCTGTTCCAGTGGGTCCCCTCCCCCAACCTTGTCTGAGCCTTCGGGGTCCATGTGCCCTGGCCATTTAGCCCATGGTGTGCAAAAAAGTGCCGCTCAGAGGTAAAACAACCCAACCTGTGCTGTTAGATAGAATATTTAGATTAGACATTTTCGGTAAAGGAAATGAGCTTTCTAAATTGTATAAATTCCATACATTAGGAAGCAACGAAAGGGTATGCATTAGTTTGAAAGAAAAAGTATGGTATGAAAGAATGAAAAATAAAAATTGGCAAAATAAAGGTAACAAAAACAAAACATTAAAGCTTAGCTCAATTCAAGCATTGAAATTTGATGTTCAAAATTTAAAAAAAATATTCAAAGTGCGAAAATTATCTTTAAGTGTAAAATGATCTTCATCGTTGAAAAAATTGTATTTAAATTAAAAAAATCTTCAAATAAATAAAAAATTTTCGAAGTTAAAATGCTGATCTTCATGGTTAAAAAATTATCTTCGATTTTAAGAGAGTGATTTTCAAAGTTTAAAAATTATCTGCATTTTAAAAAATTGATCTTCAGGATAAAGAATTTCACCTTCAAGATTATGAAAGTAACCTTTGAGGATAAAAAAATTGGTGATCAAGATTAAAAACAATTGTCTTCAAAGTTAAAATTAACTTGATTTTGAAAATCCAGAAAAATTGATTTTTAACTTTAAAAAAACTTATCTTCAGGACAAAAAAATGTTCTTCATGGTTAAAAAATTTGATTTGCAAGGTTAAAATATTGATCTTGAAGATAAAAAAAGATCTTCAAGTTAAAAAAATTTGATTTGAAAGTTTAAAATATTTATCTTCAAGGTAAAAAAAGATCTTCAAATTAAAAAAAATTTGATTTTGAAAACCATGGAAAAGTGACTTTCAACGTAAAAAAAAATTGTTTTTCAAAGTTAAAAAAATTGATCTGAAAAGTTAAACTATTGATCTTTAAGGTTAAAAAAACGATCTTCAAGATTAAAAAAATTGATCTTGGGGGTGAAAAATTGATCACCAATGTTAAAAAATTTTGATGTTCAAGGTTAAAAAATCAGTCTTCAAGGTTAAAAAAATTTGATCTGCAAGGTTAAAATATTGATCTTCAAGGTTTGAAAAAAAAAAGATCTTCAAAATTGAAAAAAATCGATCTTAAAGGTTAAAAATATTGATCTTCAAAGAAAAAAAAAATTCATCTTGATGGCTCATCTTGTCTCAGAAGAGAACTTAACGAAGAAAAATTGGAAGAAAGAATTAACTAAGACAGAAGGATAGTTTGGTAGAGGTGGGGAGGGAAGAAAAGGGGATGTAAGCTAATTGAATTAGAACGTGCTGCTTGCGCAGGTGCGAAGCAAATAAGAAAATTACAAATCAATTGGTCGAATTATGTGAGAAATGAGGTCATCTCCTGGGAAATAAAGGGTAGGAGTATTTGCGAATGCTCTGAAAGAGGATGAAACTTCTCCCAGTAAACCTTGAACTCATTTGTAAAGAGAATGATAATTTGCATTTCAGGAAGGCTACGTCAAAGCTGAATACTTAATGGAATGGTTAAAGAATTTCTGTTTCCGATTTTTACATTTGGAACTAGGTATCTTTGTTTCTTACTTACGCAGAGTTAATCAAGTTCAGGTGATGCAGGGCAAACTGGAAGAAAGTTTGCATCGTTTTGTTGTACAGCCGCTCGAAAAACTATCCGAACACTATGGTTGATAACAGAATTCAGAAAAAATTATCTGGCAACGATTTTTTTTTACAAATTAGTGATCTGGCATCCTTCGTGTTACGTGATACGAAGGCTGCCAGATCACTAGTTTCTAAAAAAAAAGAGAAAAGATAAAACAAAGAAGATATCGTTGCTCTTTCAACTCTTCGTGCAGCAGAGTAGAAATCGTTGCTCTTTCAACTCTTCGAGCAGCAGAGAAGATGTCGTTGCACTTTCATCTCTTCGTCCAGAAGAGAAGATGTCGTTGCTCTTTCAACTCTTCGTGCAGCAGAGTAAATATCGTTGCTCTTTCAGCTCTTCGTCCAGTGGAGAAGATATCGTTTTTCTTTCAGCTCTTCGTGCAGCAGAGTAAATATCGTTGCTCTTTCAGCTCTTCGTGCAGCAGAGTAAATATCGTTGCTCTTTCAGCTCTTCGTCCAGTAGAGAAGATATCGTTGCTCTTTCAACTCTTCGTGCAGCAGAGTAGAAATCGTTGCTCTTTCAGCTCTTCGTCCAGTAGAGAAGATATCGTTGCTCTTTCAGCTCTTCGTCCAGTAGAGAAGATATCGTTGCTCTTTCAGCTCTTCGTGCAGCAGAGTAGAAATCGTTGCTCTTTCAACTATTCGTCCAGTAGAGAAGATATCGTTGCTCTTTCAGCTCTTCGTCCAGTAGAGAAGATATCGTTGCTCTTTCAACTCTTCGTGCAGCAGAGTAGAAATCGTTGCTCTTTCAGCTCTTCGTCCAGTAGAGAAGATATCGTTGCTCTTTCAACTCTTCGAGCAGCAGAGAAGATGTCGTTGCTCTTTCATCTCTTCGTCCAGAAGAGAAGATGTCGTTGCTCTTTCAGCTCTTCGTCCAGTAGAGAAGATATCGTTGCTCTTTCAACTCTTCGAGCAGCAGAGAAGATGTCGTTGCTCTTTCATCTCTTCGTCCAGAAGAGAAGATGTCGTTGCTCTTTCAGCTCTTCGTCCAGTAGAGAAGATATCGTTGCTCTTTCAGCTCTTCATCCAGTAGGGAAGATATCGTTGCTCTTTCAACTCTTCGTGCAGCAGAGTAGATATCTTTGCTCTTTCAGCTCTTCGTCCAGTAGAGTAGAAATCGTTGCTCTTTCAGCTCTTCGTCCAGTAGAGAAGATATCGTTGCTCTTTCAACTCTTCGAGCAGCAGAGAAGATGTCGTTGCTCTTTCATCTCTTCGTCCGAAGAGAAGATATCGTTGCTCTTTCAGCTCTTCGTCCAGTAGAGAAGATATCGTTGCTCTTTCAACTCTTCGTGCAGCAGAGTAGAAATCGTTGCTCTTTCAGCTCTTCGTCCAGTAGAGAAGATATCGTTGCTCTTTCAACTCTTCGAGCAGCAGAGAAGATGTCGTTGCTCTTTCATCTCTTCGTCCAGAAGAGAAGATGTCGTTGCTCTTTCAGCTCTTCGTCCAGTAGAGAAGATATCGTTGCTCTTTCAGCTCTTCGTCCAGTAGAGAAGATATCGTTGCTCTTTCAGCTCTTCATCCAGTAGGGAAGATATCGTTGCTCTTTAAACTCTTCGTGCAGCAGAGTAGATATCGTTGCTCTTTCAACTCTTCGTGCAGCAGAGTAAATATCGTTGCTCTTTCAGCTCTTCGTCCAGTAGAGAAGATATCGTTTCTCTTTCAACTCTTCGTGCAGCAGAGTAAATATCGTTGCTCTTTCAGCTCTTCGTCCAGTAGAGAAGATATCGTTGCTCTTTCAGCTCTTCGTCCAGTAGAGTAGAAATCGTTGCTCTTTCAGCTCTTCGTCGTCCAGTAGAGAAGATATCGTTTCTCTTTCAACTCTTCGTGCAGCAGAGTAAATATCGTTGCTCTTTCAGCTCTTCGTCCAGTAGAGAAGATATCGTTGCTCTTTCAACTCTTCGAGCAGCAGAGAAGATGTCGTTGCTCTTTCATCTCTTCGTGCAGCAGAGAAGATGTCGTTGCTCTTTCATCTCTTCGTCCAGAAGAGAAGATATCGTTGCTCTTTCAACTCTTCGAGCAGCAGAGAAGATGTCGTTGCTCTTTCATCTTTTCATCCGAAGAGAAGATATCGTTGCTCTTTCAGCTCTTCGTCCAGTAGAGAAGATATCGTTGCTCTTTCAACTCTTCGTGCAGCAGAGTAGAAATCGTTGCTCTTTCAGCTCTTCGTCCAGTAGAGAAGATATCTTTGCTCTTTCAACTCTTAGTGCAGTAGAGTAGAAATCGTTGCACTTTCAGCTCTTCGTCCAGTAGAGAAGATATCGTTGCTCTTTCAGCTCTTCGTCCAGTAGAGTAGAAATCGTTGCTCTTTCAGCTCTTCGTCCAGTAGAGAAGATATCGTTTCTCTTTCAACTCTTCGTGCAGCAGAGTAAATATCGTTGCTCTTTCAGCTCTTCGTCCAGTAGAGAATATATCGTTGCTCTTTCAACTCTTCGTGCAGCAGAGTAAATATCGTTGCTCTTTCAGCTCTTCGTCCAGTAGAGAAGATATCGTTTCTCTTTCAACTCTTCGTGCAGCAGAGTAAATATCGTTGCTCTTTCAGCTCTTCGTCCAGTGGAGAAGATATCGTTGCTCTTTCAGCTCTTCGTCCAGTAGAGTAGAAATCGTTGCTCTTTCAGCTCTTCGTCCAGTAGAGAAGATATCGTTTCTCTTTCAGCTCTTCGTGCAGCAGAGTAAATATCGTTGCTCTTTCAGCTCTTCGTCCAGTAGAGAAGATATCGTTGCTGTTTCAGCTCTTCGTGCAGCAGAGTAGAAATCGTTGCTCTGTCAGCTCTTCGTCCAGTAGAGAAGACAAACCAACCCAAAAGATATTAATCACCTGCCTTGTTGGTTATTCAATGTTATAGAAATTACCTCAACTAATCACAGCGCGGTAATTAAAATATTCCGAAATAGATTGATCAAGGTCAAGTTAGGTCAAACTGAACCATTAACCAAATCCCGAAAATAAATAACCGCGACCGAGTTGCACGTGACACGAAAAGCCTTCGAGAAAATCTGGAGAACGATAATTACCACGGAAGAACTGAAAAACAAAAACACTCCATAATTTTTCATTTCGTTTTTTTTTTTGGAGAAAAAAAATGAAGATTAATTAAGTGCAAAAAGTGTAAGTAATAGCCGAGAGAGATTTGTATGTGTTTTTTTTTCTCTCGAGAAAGTTCACACATAAGTTAATTAAGTTAGGAAATAAAAATATATCATTTAAGAAAAAATGGGGGCATTGAGTTTTGAAAAGATTTTGCTTTTTATTTTTGACGAGTAAGGTTTTCTGGCGCCAGGGGATCTGGCGGTCCTTTCAAATACTATCGACATCAAGTTTCATTTTTATTTCGTTTTCAGTCATCATCAAAGAATTTGTAGTACAATCGCTCAAAAAAGTATCCGAACACTATGGTCGATTACAGAATTCAGGAAAAATATCTGGTAATGATTTTTTTTAAAGAAATTAGTGATCTGGCAACCTTCGTGTACAGTCGATCAAAAAAGTATCCGAACACTATGGTCGATTACAGAATTCAGAAAAAATATCTGGCAATGATTTTTTTTAAAGAAATTAGTGATCTGGCAACCTTCGTGTACAGTCGCTCAAAAAAGTATCCGAACACTATGGTTGATTACAAAATTCAGAAAAAATATCTGGCAATGATTTTTTTTAAAGAAATTAGTGATCTGGCAACCTTCGTGTACAGTCGCTCAAAAAAGTATCCGAACACTATGGTTGATTACAGAATTCAGAAAAAATATCTGGCAATGATTTTTTTTAAAGAAATTAGTGATCTGGCAACCTTCGTGTACAGTCGCTCAAAAAAGTATCCGAACACTATGGTCGATTACAAAATTCAGAAAAAATATCTGGCAATATTTTTTTAAAAGAAATTAGTGATCTGGCAACCTTCGTGTCACGAAGGTTGCCAGATCTGTAATCAACCATAGTGTTCGGATACTTTTTTGAGCGACTGTACGTACGTGTATATACTCTATATAAGGATGGACTGTTGTTTTACCTCTGAGCGGCAATTCATTTGCACACAATGGTCTAAATGGCCAGGTCACAAGGACTCCAAGAGTTCAGAGACGATTGTGAAAAGGGTACCCACTGGACAGCTCTTAGTCGACAGATGGTAGCCTCTCAGGGCCATAGCATGTTCTTTAACATCATAGGGTATGGATCTCCGGCACAAGGGGCAACGGCTTAACGTCCCATACGAAGGACGGCGGCCTTTCCAAGCCCATCGTCGTCCCCTAATGACCGAGGACACGGTGCGTAAAATAAGTAATATTTTTAGGTTTAAGGTCCGTATTAGACCCATACTCAGATTTTTCTTCGCTACAATATCCCCTTGCCTCGAAAGGGGAACCAATGAACCTGGAAAGGCCGTCGTCCGTCGGAACATGCGTTAATCCGTAGTACCGTGTGAAAAAAACCTCATCCATACTCTGTGCAAGTTAAAGAGCACGCTGGGTGGATTTTAAAGTTGTCATATGTCTCATAACAGCGGTCAAATAGTTCCCTTAAAATGCCCAACATGAAGACCAGGGGCGTGTCTATTTCCATCTGGGGGGCGGGGGTGGCTCAGTCGGTAGCGCGTCAGGCTCATAATCTGTATTTCCTAGGTTCGAGTCCCAGCTGGGTCAGCGTTGAGATTTATCTCCGCAAAAATTCCCCGCCCTGCCCACGGTCATTAGGGGACACCGATGGGCTTGGAAAGGCCGCCGTCCGTCGGATGGGACGTTAAGCCGTGGCCTCGGGTGCGGGAGAGCCATACCCTGTGCACATTAAAGAACACGCTGGATGGCCTTGATGGGAGGCTACCACAGATGGCAATCTGTCTCCCAACAGCTGTTCCAGTGGGTCCCCTCCCCCAACCTTCTCTGAGCCTTCGGGGTCTATGTGACCTGGCCATTTAGCCCATGGTGTGCAAAAAAGTGCAGTTCAGAGGTAAAACAATCCAACGTTAAAGAACACGCTGGATGGCCTTGACGGGAGGTTACCATCTGTCTCCCAATAGTTGTTCCAGTGGGTCCCCTCCCCCAACCTTCTCTGAGCCTTCGGGTTCCTTGAGACCTGGCCATTTAGCCCATGATGTGCAAAAAAAGTGCCGCTCAGAGGTAAAACAACCCAACGTTAAAGAACATGCTGGGTGACCTTGACGGGAGGCTACCATCTATCTCCCAACAGCTGTTCCAGTGGGTCCCCTCCCCCAACCTTCTCTGAGCCTTTGGGGTCCTTGTGGCCTTGCCATTTAGCCCATGATGTGCAAAAAAGTGCCGCTCAGAGGTAAAACAACCCAACGTTAAAGAACATGCTGGATGGCCTTGATGGGAGGCTACCATCTGTCTCCCAACAGCTGTTCCAATGGGTCCCCTCCCCCAACCTTCGCTGAGCCTTCGGGGTCCATGTGACCTGGCCATTTAGCCCATGGTGTGCAAAAAAGTGCCGCTCAGAGGAAAAACAACCCAACCCATTTCCATCTGGGTACAAAAAAACAGTCGTTCAGAGGTAAAAACAACTCAATACATCAAATAAATGTCGCATCACAATCCTACACCGATATATAGCCGAATTCAGAGTTTTCCCCCCATATTCCCTGTCACCCTCAGTACACCACCACAGAAGCCAGCAAATGAATCCATCAGGACGCCACGAGACGACTTGTTTATTGCTCTCCTCCTCCTCCGGTTGCCATGACGAACGACCTCGTGCGGTTGCCCGCAGGCTCCGTCGCTCACGACGACTATTGGAAGCGCGGAATTGCGGACAGCAGACTCATGCGGAGGATGGAATGCATACAGAACAACAATATAGCTGCCTGGCTACCTCTCTTCTAGGGTCAACCGGAATCAATAAGTTGACCCTGGCTAACCTAGGAAGACGGATTCTGATGGACGAGTAATATTAAAGTTCGACTCTGAAAATGGAGGTTCCTTTTGGATGATACGTTCAGTGAATTCTTTATGGCTCGCATTTTAAATTGTATTCAGTCTTTGAGAGAAAGATTTTTTAAAAATATTTTCAAGATTTCTTTTGAGGAAATATATATATATATTCAGAAATGGTGGTCAGTTGAATAATGATTATGGTCAGGCCCCGAACAAGGAAAAATAAATCCACTGCAGTATCATATTTTTCTTATCATTTAAAAAATTTTAAATAAATTTTTGGAACAAAATCGATGATAGGCATATATATAATAAATATTTGTTTTGTTATCCTTATTTGCATGGGGCGGGGGTGGCTCAGTCGGTAGCGCGCCAGGCTCGTAATCTCTAGTTCCCAGGTTCGAATTCCAGCTGGGTCAGCGTTGAGATTTATCTCCGCAAAACTCCCCGCCCTGCCCACGGTCAGTAGGGGGCACCGATATGCTTGGAAAGGCCGCCGTCCGTCGGATGGGACGTTAAGCCGTGGCTCCGTGTGCGGGAGAGCCATACCCTGTGCACGTTAAAGAAGACGCTGGATGGCCTTGACGGGAGGCTACCATCTGTCTCCCAACAGCTGTTCCAGTGGGTCCCCTCCCCCAACCTTCTCTGAGCCTTCGGGGTCCTTGTGACCTGGCCATTTAGCCCATGGTGTGCAAAAGAGTGCCGCTCAGAGGTAAAACAACCCAATGTTAAAGAACACGCTGGATGGCCTTGACGGGAGGCTACCATCTGTCTCCCAACAGCTGTTCCAGTGGGTCCCCTCCCCCAACCTTCTCTGAGCCTTCGGGGCCCATGTGACCTGGCCATTTAGCCCATGGTGTGCAAAAAAGTGCCGCTCAGAGGTAAACCCCCCAAACACCTTCTCTGAATCCTCGGGGTCCTTGTGACCTGCCATTTAACCCATTGGGTGAAAAAAAGTGCCTCTCAGAGCTAAAAGCAACCGGACTCTAGCAAAAGAAGATTGCTGGCTGTATACGTTAACATTTTCGACTCTTTATAGTGTTAGATGGTTTTATTATAGCTCATTTACAGCTGGGAAAATTCCAATCGTAAATATTTCATCCGTACTATCGCTTAAAAAAAGTATCCGAACATTATAGTTGATAACAAAATTCAGAAAAAATATGTCGCAACGATTTTTTTAGAAATTAGTGATCTGGCAACCTTCGTGTCACGTGATTACAGAATTCAAGATAAATATCTGCAGCGTGTACAGCAACTGTACACGCTCCAGTTACCGCTCACAGCAAACTGGAGCATGTGCAGTTACTGCACACGCTCCAGTTTGCTATGAACGGTAACTGCACACGCTCAATATTTCCGTGAGTGAGCCCACACGATCTAGTATCAAAATAATATGACCACCTACAGTCGCTCAAAAAAGTATCCGAACACTATGGTTGATTACAGAATTCGGAAAAAATATCTGGCAACGATTTTTTTTAAAAACTAGTGATCTGGCAACGTTCGTGTCACGTGACACGAAGGTTGCCAGATCACTAATTTCAAAAAAAAAAAAAAAATAAATCGTTGCCAAATATTTTTTTGAATTCTGTAATGAACCATAATTTTCGGATACTTTTTTTTGAGTGATGTACCTATCGAACTCAGAAAGAATTTGTTTCTTTTTTTCGCAAAAAATATAAAAAAATTAATTAATCAATAAATCAGCAATTTCAAAATAATTTTGAATATACCTCTGAAAACAAATACGAAAGAAAATAAAAGAATAAACAAATAAAGAAATTTAAAAAAAAGTTCAAATTATTCCACCGTTAGAGGTCGTCGTTAAAGCCTTAGGAAAATGCTACATCATCGTCCAAGAAAAGAATTTTTGAATTTATCTATAAAAACGAAAAAAATAAACGAGTACAAAGCGATAATTTTTTTTATTTACTCGTTATTTTTTTTCTTTTGGAAACGGAACTGAAAAAAAAAGGTTGTTAACGAATCCACCTCCCCCCCCCAAAAAAAAAAAAAAAAAAAAAAAAATTCTCCCATTTCCTAAAAGAAAACCAGTTTAAGCAAGCAAGCAATTTCTAAGCTGGAACTTAGAAACTGTCTTGTTAAACAAAGAACCGTTTTAGGAAGAGTGACATTTCCATGAAACTTCTTCTTTTGTGAACTTTTCTCGTAAATCAATCTCCTCTTTTAAACTAGATCCTTTGAGACTAGTACCAACAGTCCTTCCCTTTTTGGTAGAATTGCTAGTTGAGAGGCAGAGAGAAGATGAAATCCATCCTCACTAGAACAATTGCTGGGTTTCCGATTGCTGAGAATGGGTCCGTCTCCTGGGCAACGGGAAGCAGATTTGGAAAACTAACATATATTCCATGTTGTTGAGGGTTGTTGTCTGGGTTTGCATCTCTCTTTTCTTACATGAGACACAGATCGAGCATGTGACGAAATAAGTGATCTCGCGTGTGAAAGGGGTTTCCATTCCAATAGTGTTTGTGATTTTGCCTCTGAGCGGCACTTTTTTGCACACCATGGGCTAAATGGCCAGGTCACATGGACCCCGAAGGCTCAGAGAAGGTTGGGGGAGGGGACTCACTGGAATAGCTGGTGGGAGACAGATGGTAGCCTCCCGTCAAGGCCATCAAGCGTGTTCTTTAACGTTGGGTTGTTTACCTCTGAGCGGCACTTTTTTTGCACACCATGGGCTAAATGGCCAGGTCACATGGACCCCGAAGGCTCAGAGAAGGTTGGGGGAGGGGACTCACTGGAATAACTGGTGGGAGACAGATGGTAGCCTCCCGTCAAGGCCATCAAGCGTGTTCTTTAACGTTGGGTTGTTTTACCTCTGAGCGGCACTTTTTTTGCACACCATGGGCTAAATGGCCAGGTCACATGGACCCCGAAGGCTCAGAGAAGGTTGGGGGAGGGAACCCACAGAACAGCTGTTGAGAGACAGATGGTAGCCTCCGTTCAAGGCCATCCAGCGTGTTCTTTAACGTTGGATTGTTTTACCTCTGAGCGGCACTTTTTTGCACACCATGGGTTAAATGGCCAGGTCACATGGACCCCGAAGGCTCAGAGAAGGTTGAGGGAGGGGACCCACTGGAACAGCTGTTGGGAGACAGATGGTAGCCTCCCGTCAAGGCCATCCAGAGTGTTCTTTAACGTTGGATTGTTTTACCTCTGAGCGGCACTTTTTTGCACACCATGGGTTAAATGGCCAGGTCACATGGACCCCGAAGGCTCAGAGAAGGTTGAGGGAAGGGACCCACTGGAACAGCTGTTGGGAGACAGATGGTAGCCTCCCTTCAAGGCCATCCAGCGTGTTCTTTAACGTTGGATTGTTTTACCTCTGAGCGGCACTTTTTTGCACACCATGGGTTAAATGGCCAGGTCACATGGACCCCGAAGGCTCAGAGAAGGTTGAGGGAGGGGACCCACTGGAACAGCTGTTGGGAGACAGATGGTAGCCTCCCGTCAAGGCCATCCAGAGTGTTCTTTAACGTTGGATTGTTTTACCTCTGAGCGGCACTTTTTTGCACACCATGGGTTAAATGGCCAGGTCACATGGACCCCGAAGGCTCAGAGAAGGTTGAGGGAGGGGACCCACTGGAACAGCTGTTGGGAGACAGATGGTAGCCTCCCGTCAAGGCCATCCAGAGTGTTCTTTAACGTTGGATTGTTTTACCTCTGAGCGGCACTTTTTTGCACACCATGGGTTAAATGGCCAGGTCACATGGACCCCGAAGGCTCAGAGAAGGTTGAGGGAGGGGACCCACTGGAACAGCTGTTGGGAGACAGATGGTAGCCTCCCTTCAAGGCCATCCAGCGTGTTCTTTAACGTTGGATTGTTTTACCTCTGAGCGGCACTTTTTTGCACACCATGGGTTAAATGGCCAGGTCACATGGACCCCGAAGGCTCAGAGAAGGTTGAGGGAGGGGACCCACTGGAACAGCTGTTGGGAGACAGATGGTAGCCTCCCGTCAGGGCCATCCAGCGTGTTCTTTAACGTTGGGTTGTTTTATCTCTGAGCGGCACTTTTTTGCACACCATGGGCTAAATGGCCAGGTCACATGGACCCCGAAGGCTCAGAGAAGGTTGGAGGAGGGGACCCACTGGAATAGTTGTTGGGAGACAGATGGTAGCCTCCCGTCAAGGTCATCCACCGTGTTTTTTAACGTGCACAGAGTATGGCTCTCTCGCACACAGGGCCACGGCGTGAAGAGACAAGTGATCCGATTAAAAGGGTGAAGGGACAAGTGATCTGATTGAAAGGGTGAAGGAACAAGTGATCCGACTGAAAGGGTGAAGAGACAAGTGATCCGATTAAAAGGGTGAAGGGACAAGTGATCTGATTGAAAGGGTGAAGGAACAAGTGATCCGACTGAAAGGGTGAAGGGACAAGTGATCCGATTGAAAGGGTGAAGGGACAAGTGATCCGATTGAAAGGGTGAAGGGACAAGTGATCCGATTGAAAGGGTGAGGGGACAAGTGATCCGATTGAAAGGGTGAGGGGACAAGTGATCCAATTGAAAGGATGAAGGGAAAAGTGATCCAATTGACAGGGTGAAGGGAGAAGTGATCCGATTGAAAGGGTGAGGGGACAAGTGATCTGATTGAAAGGGTGAAGGGACAAGTGATCCGATTGAAAGGGTGAGGGGACAAGTGATCCGATTGAAAGGGTGAGGGGACAAGTGATCCGATTGAAAGGGTGAGGGGACAAGTGATCCGATTGAAAGGGTGAAGGGACAAGTGATCCAATTGAAAGGGTGAAGGGACAAGTGATCCAATTGACAGGGTGAAGGGAGAAGTGATCCGATTGAAAGGGTGAGGGGACAAGTGATCCGATTGAAAGGGTGAAGGGACAAGTGATCCGATTGAAAGGGTGAGGGGACAAGTGATCCGATTGAAAGGGTGAGGGGACAAGTGATCCGATTGAAAGGGTGAAGGGACAAGTGATCCAATTGACAGGGTGAAGGGAGAAGTGATCCGATTGAAAGGGTGAGGGGACAAGTGATCTGATTGAAAGGGTGAAGGGACAAGTGATCCGATTGAAAGGGTGAGGGGACAAGTGATCTGATTGAAAGGGTGAAGGGACAAGTGATCCGATTGAAAGGGTGAGGGGACAAGTGATCTGATTGAAAGGGTGAAGGGACAAGTGATCCGATTGAAAGGGTGAGGGGACAAGTGATCCGATTGAAAGGGTGAGGGGACAAGTGATCCGATTGAAAGGATGAAGGGAAAAGTGATCCGATTGAAAGGGTGAAGGGACAAGTGATCCGATTGAAAGGGTGAAGGAACAAGTGATCCGATTGAAAGGGTGAAGGGACAAGTGATCCGATTGAAAGGGTGAAGGAACAAGTGATCCGATTGAAAGGGTGAAGGGACAAGTGATCCGATTGAAAGGGTGAAGGGACAAGTGATCCGATTGAAAGGGTGAGGGGACAAGTGATCCGATTGAAAGGGTGAAGGGGCAAGTGATCCAATTGACAGGGTGAAGGGAGAAGTGATCCGATTGAAAGGGTGAGGGGACAAGTGATCTGATTGAAAGGGTGAAGGGACAAGTGATCCGATTGAAAGGGTGAGGGGACAAGTGATCCGATTGAAAGGGTGAGGGGACAAGTGATCCGATTGAAAGGGTGAAGGGACAAGTGATCCAATTGACAGGGTGAAGGGAGAAGTAGTCCGATTGAAAGGGTGAGGGGACAAGTGATCTGATTGAAAGGGTGAAGGGACAAGTGATCCGATTGAAAGGGTGAGGGGACAAGTGATCCGATTGAAAGGGTGAGGGGACAAGTGATCCGATTGAAAGGATGAAGGGAAAAGTGATCCGATTGAAAGGGTGAAGGGACAAGTGATCTGATTGAAAGGGTGAAGGGAAAAGTGATCCGATTGAAAGGGTGAAGGGACAAGTGATCCGATTGAAAGGGTGAAGGAACAAGTGATCCGATTGAAAGGGTGAAGGGACAAGTGATCCGATTGAAAGGGTGAGGGGACAAGTGATCCGATTGAAAGGGTGAAGGGACAAGTGATCTGATTGAAAGGGTGAAGGGACAAGTGATCCGATTGAAAGGGTGAGGGGACAAGTGATCCGATTGAAAGGGTGAGGGGACAAGTGATTCGATTGAAAGGGTGAAGGGACAAGTGATCCAATTGACAGGGTGAAGGGAGAAGTGATCCGATTGAAAGGGTGAGGGGACAAGTGATCTGATTGAAAGGGTGAAGGGACAAGTGATCCGATTGAAAGGGTGAGGGGACAAGTGATCCGATTGAAAGGGTGAGGGGACAAGTGATCCGATTGAAAGGGTGAAGGGACAAGTGATCCAATTGACAGGGTGAAGGGAGAAGTGATCCGATTGAATGGGTGAGGGGACAAGTGATCTGATTGAAAGGGTGAAGGGACAAGTGATCCGATTGAAAGGGTGAGGGGACAAGTGATCCGATTGAAAGGGTGAGGGGGACAAGTGATCCGATTGAAAGGATGAAGGGAAAAGTGATCCGATTGAAAGGGTGAAGGGACAAGTGATCTGATTCAAAGGGTGAAGGGAAAAGTGATCCGATTGAAAGGGTGAAGGGACAAGTGATCCGATTGAAAGGGTGAAGGAACAAGTGATCCGATTGAAAGGGTGAAGGGACAAGTGATCCGATTGAAAGGGTGAGGGGACAAGTGATCCGATTGAAAGGGTGAAGGGACAAGTGATCCGATTGAAAGGGTGAAGGGACAAGTGATCCGATTGAAAGGGTGAAGGAACAAGTGATCCGATTGAAAGGGTGAAGGGACAAGTGATCCGATTGACAAGGTGAAGGGAGAAGTGATCCGATTGAAAGGGTGAGGGGACAAGTGATCTGATTGAAAGGGTGAAGGGACAAGTGATCCGATTGAAAGGGTGAGGGGACAAGTGATCCGATTGAAAGGGTGAGGGGACAAGTGATCCGATTGAAAGGGTGAAGGGAAAAGTGATCCGATTGAAAGGGTGAAGGGACAAGTGATCCGATTGAAAGGGTGAGGGGACAAGTGATCTGATTGAAAGGGTGAAGGGACAAGTGATCCGATTGAAAGGGTGAAGGGACAAGTGATCTGATTGAAAGGGTGAAGGAACAAGTGATCCGATTGAAAGGGTGAAGGGACAAGTGATCCGATTGAAAGGGTGAGGGGACAAGTGATCCGATTGAAAGGATGAAGGGAAAAGTGATCCGATTGAAAGGGTGAAGGGACAAGTGATCTGATTGAAAGGGTGAAGGGAAAAGTGATCCGATTGAAAGGGTGAAGGGACAAGTGATCCGATTGAAAGGGTGAAGGAACAAGTGATCCGATTGAAAGGGTGAAGGGAGAAGTGATCCGATTGAAAGGGTGAGGGGACAAGTGATCCGATTGAAAGGGTGAGGGGACAAGTGATCCAATTGAAAGGATGAAGGGAAAAGTGATCCAATTGACAGGGTGAAGGGAGAAGTGATCCGATTGAAAGGGTGAGGGGACAAGTGATCCGATTGAAAGGGTGAAGGGAAAAGTGATCCGATTGAAAGGTGAGGGGAGAAGTGATCCGATTGAAAGGGTGAGGGGACAATTGATCCGATTGAAAGGGTGAAGGGACAAGTGATCCGATTGAAAGGGTGAAGGGAAAAGTGATACGATTGAAAGGGTGAAGGGACAAGTGATCCGATTGAAAGGGTGAAGGGACAAGTGATCCGATTGAAAGGGTGAAGGGACAAGTGATCCGATTGACAGGGTGAAGGGAGAAGTGATCCGATTGAAAGGGTGAGGGGACAAGTGATCCGATTGAAAGGTGAGGGGAGAAGTGATCCGATTGAAAGGGTGAGGGGACAAGTGATCTGATTGAAAGGGTGAAGGGAAAAGTGATCCGATTGAAAGGGTGAAGGAACAAGTGATCCGATTGAAAGGGTGAAGGGACAAGTGATCCGATTGAAAGGTGAGGGGAGAAGTGATCCGATTGAAAGGGTGAGGGGACAAGTGATCTGATTGAAAGGGTGAAGGGAAAAGTGATCCGATTGAAAGGGTGAAGGGACAAGTGATCCGATTGAAAGGGTGAAGGAACAAGTGATCCGATTGAAAGGGTGAAGGGACAAGTGATCCGATTGAAAGGGTGAAGGGAGAAGTGATCCGATTGAAAGGGTGAGGGGACAAGTGATCCGATTGAAAGGGTGAAGGGACAAGTGATCCGATTGAAAGGGTGAAGGGACAAGTGATCCGATTGAAAGGGTGAAGGAACAAGTGATCCGATTGAAAGGGTGAAGGGACAAGTGATCCGATTGACAGGGTGAAGGGAGAAGTGATCCGATTGAAAGGGTGAGGGGACAAGTGATCTGATTGAAAGGGTGAAGGGACAAGTGATCCGATTGAAAGGGTGAAGGAACAAGTGATCCGATTGAAAGGGTGCAGGGACAAGTGATCCGATTGACAGGGTGAAGGGAGAAGTGATCCGATTGAAAGGGTGAGGGGACAAGTGATCTGATTGAAAGGGTGAAGGGACAAGTGATCCGATTGAAAGGGTGAGGGGACAAGTGATCCGATTGAAAGGGTGAGGGGACAAGTGATCCGATTGAAAGGGTGAAGGGAAAAGTGATCCGATTGAAAGGGTGAAGGGACAAGTGATCCGATTGAAAGGGTGAGGGGACAAGTGATCCAATTGAAAGGGTGAAGGGACAATTGATCCGATTGAAAGGGTGAAGGGACAAGTGATCCGATTGAAAGGGTGAAGGAACAAGTGATCCGATTGAAAGGGTGAAGGGACAAGTGATCCGATTGAAAGGGTGAAGGGAGAAGTGATCCGATTGAAAGGGTGAAGGGACAAGTGATCCGATTGAAAGGGTGAGGGGACAAGTGATCCGATTGAAAGGGTGAGGGGAAAAGTGATCCGATTGAAAGGGTGAGGGGACAAGTGATCTGATTGAAAGGGTGAAGTGATAAGTGATCCGTTTGAAAGGGTGAGGGGAGAAGTGATCTGATTGAAAGGGTAAAGGGACAAGTGATCTGATTGAAAGGGTGAAGTGATAAGTGATCCGTTTGAAAGGGTGAGGGGAGAAGTGATCTGATTGAAAGGGTAAAGGGACAAGTGATCTGATTGAAAGGGTGAGGGGACAAGTGATCCGATTGAAAGGGTGAAGGGACAAATGATCCGATTGAAAGGGTGAAGGGACAAGTGATCCGATTGAATGGGTGAGGGGACAAGTGATCCGATTGAAAGGGTGAAGGGACAAGTGATCTGATTGAAAGGGTGAAGGGACAAGTGATCCGATTGAAAGGGTGAAGGGAGAAGTGATCCGATTGAAAGGGTGAGGGGACAAGTGATCCGATTGAAAGGTGAGGGGAGAAGTGATCCGATTGAAAGGGTAAAGGGAGAAGTGATCCGATTGAAAGGGTGAGGGGACAAGTGATCTGATTGAAAGGGTGAAGGGACAAGTGATCCGATTGAAAGGGTGAGGGGACAAGTGATCCGATTGAAAGGGTGAGGGGACAAGTGATCCGATTGAAAGGGTGAAGGGAAAAGTGATCCGATTGAAAGGGTGAAGGGACAAGTGATCCGATTGACAGGGTGAAGGGAGAAGTGATCCGATTGAAAGGGTGAGGGGACAAGTGATCTGATTGAAAGGGTGAGGGGACAAGTGATCCGATTGAAAGGGTGAGGGGACAAGTGATCCGATTGAAAGGGTGAGGGGACAAGTGATCCGATTGAAAGGGTGAGGGGACAAGTGATCCGATTGAAAGGGTGAAGGAACAAGTGATCCGATTGAAAGGGTGAAGGGACAAGTGATCCGATTGACAGGGTGAAGGGAGAAGTGATCCGATTGAAAGGGTGAGGGGACAAGTGATCTGATTGAAAGGGTGAAGGGACAAGTGATCCGATTGAAAGGGTGAGGGGACAAGTGATCCGATTGAAAGGGTGAAGGGACAAGTGATCCGATTGAAAGGTGAGGGGGAGAAGTGATCCGATTGAAAGGGTGAGGGGACAAGTGATCCGATTGAAAGGGTGAAGGGACAAGTGATCCGATTGAAAGGGTGAAGGGAAAAGTGATACGATTGAAAGGGTGAAGGGACAAGTGATCCGATTGAAAGGGTGAAGGGACAAGTGATCCGATTGAAAGGGTGAAGGGACAAGTGATCCGATTGACAGGGTGAAGGGAGAAGTGATCCGATTGAAAGGGTGAGGGGACAAGTGATCCGATTGAAAGGTGAGGGGAGAAGTGATCCGATTGAAAGGGTGAAGGGACAAGTGATCCGATTGAGAGGGTGAAGGGACAAGTGATCCGATTGAAAGGGTGAAGGTACAAGTGATCTGATTGAAACGGTGAAGGGACAAGTGATACGATTGAAAGGGTGAAGGGACAAGTGATCCGATTGAAAGGGTGAAGGAACAAGTGATCTGATTGAAAGGGTGAAGGGACAAGTGATCCGATTGAAAGGGTGAAGGGACAAGTGATCCGATTGAAAGGGTGAAGGGACAAGTATATCCGATTTGAAGGGTGGGGATAAGTGATCCGATTGAAAGTGTGAGGGGACAAGTGATCCGATTGAAAGGTGAGGGGAGAAGTGATCTGGTTGAAAGGGTGAAGGGACAAGTGATCCGATTGAAAGGGTGAAGGGAGAAGTGATCCGATTGAAAGGGTGAGGGGACAAGTGATCCGATTGAAAGGGTGAGGGGAAAAGTGATCCGATTGAAAGGGTGAGGGGACAAGTGATCTGATTGAAAGGGTGAAGTGATAAGTGATCCGTTTGAAAGGGTGAGGGGAGAAGTGATCTGATTGAAAGGGTAAAGGGACAAGTGATCCGATTGACAGGGTGAAGGGAGAAGTGATCCGATTGAAAGGGTGAGGGGACAAGTGATCCGATTGAAAGGTGAGGGGAGAAGTGATCCGATTGAAAGGGTGAGGGGACAAGTGATCTGATTGAAAGGGTGAAGGGAAAAGTGATCCGATTGAAAGGGTGAAGGGACAAGTGATCCGATTGAAAGGGTGAAGGAACAAGTGATCCGATTGAAAGGGTGAAGGGACAAGTGATCCGATTGAAAGGTGAGGGGAGAAGTGATCCGATTGAAAGGGTGAGGGGACAAGTGATCTGATTGAAAGGGTGAAGGGAAAAGTGATCCGATTGAAAGGGTGAAGGGACAAGTGATCCGATTGAAAGGGTGAAGGAACAAGTGATCCGATTGAAAGGGTGAAGGGACAAGTGATCCGATTGAAAGGGTGAAGGGAGAAGTGATCCGATTGAAAGGGTGAGGGGACAAGTGATCCGATTGAAAGGGTGAAGGGACAAGTGATCCGATTGAAAGGGTGAAGGGACAAGTGATCCGATTGAAAGGGTGAAGGAACAAGTGATCCGATTGAAAGGGTGAAGGGACAAGTGATCCGATTGACAGGGTGAAGGGAGAAGTGATCCGATTGAAAGGGTGAGGGGACAAGTGATCTGATTGAAAGGGTGAAGGGACAAGTGATCCGATTGAAAGGGTGAAGGAACAAGTGATCCGATTGAAAGGGTGCAGGGACAAGTGATCCGATTGACAGGGTGAAGGGAGAAGTGATCCGATTGAAAGGGTGAGGGGACAAGTGATCTGATTGAAAGGGTGAAGGGACAAGTGATCCGATTGAAAGGGTGAGGGGACAAGTGATCCGATTGAAAGGGTGAGGGGACAAGTGATCCGATTGAAAGGGTGAAGGGAAAAGTGATCCGATTGAAAGGGTGAAGGGACAAGTGATCCGATTGAAAGGGTGAGGGGACAAGTGATCCAATTGAAAGGGTGAAGGGACAATTGATCCGATTGAAAGGGTGAAGGGACAAGTGATCCGATTGAAAGGGTGAAGGAACAAGTGATCCGATTGAAAGGGTGAAGGGACAAGTGATCCGATTGAAAGGGTGAAGGGAGAAGTGATCCGATTGAAAGGGTGAAGGGACAAGTGATCCGATTGAAAGGGTGAGGGGACAAGTGATCCGATTGAAAGGGTGAGGGGAAAAGTGATCCGATTGAAAGGGTGAGGGGACAAGTGATCTGATTGAAAGGGTGAAGTGATAAGTGATCCGTTTGAAAGGGTGAGGGGAGAAGTGATCTGATTGAAAGGGTAAAGGGACAAGTGATCTGATTGAAAGGGTGAAGTGATAAGTGATCCGTTTGAAAGGGTGAGGGGAGAAGTGATCTGATTGAAAGGGTAAAGGGACAAGTGATCTGATTGAAAGGGTGAGGGGACAAGTGATCCGATTGAAAGGGTGAAGGGACAAATGATCCGATTGAAAGGGTGAAGGGACAAGTGATCCGATTGAATGGGTGAGGGGACAAGTGATCCGATTGAAAGGGTGAAGGGACAAGTGATCTGATTGAAAGGGTGAAGGGACAAGTGATCCGATTGAAAGGGTGAAGGGAGAAGTGATCCGATTGAAAGGGTGAGGGGACAAGTGATCCGATTGAAAGGTGAGGGGAGAAGTGATCCGATTGAAAGGGTAAAGGGAGAAGTGATCCGATTGAAAGGGTGAGGGGACAAGTGATCTGATTGAAAGGGTGAAGGGACAAGTGATCCGATTGAAAGGGTGAGGGGACAAGTGATCCGATTGAAAGGGTGAGGGGACAAGTGATCCGATTGAAAGGGTGAAGGGAAAAGTGATCCGATTGAAAGGGTGAAGGGACAAGTGATCCGATTGACAGGGTGAAGGGAGAAGTGATCCGATTGAAAGGGTGAGGGGACAAGTGATCTGATTGAAAGGGTGAGGGGACAAGTGATCCGATTGAAAGGGTGAGGGGACAAGTGATCCGATTGAAAGGGTGAGGGGACAAGTGATCCGATTGAAAGGGTGAGGGGACAAGTGATCCGATTGAAAGGGTGAAGGAACAAGTGATCCGATTGAAAGGGTGAAGGGACAAGTGATCCGATTGACAGGGTGAAGGGAGAAGTGATCCGATTGAAAGGGTGAGGGGACAAGTGATCCGATTGAAAGGGTGAAGGGACAAGTGATCCGATTGAAAGGTGAGGGGAGAAGTGATCCGATTGAAAGGGTGAGGGGACAAGTGATCCGATTGAAAGGGTGAAGGGACAAGTGATCCGATTGAAAGGGTGAAGGGAAAAGTGATACGATTGAAAGGGTGAAGGGACAAGTGATCCGATTGAAAGGGTGAAGGGACAAGTGATCCGATTGAAAGGGTGAAGGGACAAGTGATCCGATTGACAGGGTGAAGGGAGAAGTGATCCGATTGAAAGGGTGAGGGGACAAGTGATCCGATTGAAAGGTGAGGGGAGAAGTGATCCGATTGAAAGGGTGAAGGGACAAGTGATCCGATTGAGAGGGTGAAGGGACAAGTGATCCGATTGAAAGGGTGAAGGTACAAGTGATCTGATTGAAACGGTGAAGGGACAAGTGATACGATTGAAAGGGTGAAGGGACAAGTGATCCGATTGAAAGGGTGAAGGAACAAGTGATCTGATTGAAAGGGTGAAGGGACAAGTGATCCGATTGAAAGGGTGAAGGGACAAGTGATCCGATTGAAAGGGTGAAGGGACAAGTATATCCGATTTGAAGGGTGGGGATAAGTGATCCGATTGAAAGTGTGAGGGGACAAGTGATCCGATTGAAAGGTGAGGGGAGAAGTGATCTGGTTGAAAGGGTGAAGGGACAAGTGATCCGATTGAAAGGGTGAAGGGAGAAGTGATCCGATTGAAAGGGTGAGGGGACAAGTGATCCGATTGAAAGGGTGAGGGGAAAAGTGATCCGATTGAAAGGGTGAGGGGACAAGTGATCTGATTGAAAGGGTGAAGTGATAAGTGATCCGTTTGAAAGGGTGAGGGGAGAAGTGATCTGATTGAAAGGGTAAAGGGACAAGTGATCTGATTGAAAGGGTGAAGTGATAAGTGATCCGTTTGAAAGGGTGAGGGGAGAAGTGATCTGATTGAAAGGGTAAAGGGACAAGTGATCTGATTGAAAGGGTGAGGGGACAAGTGATCCGATTGAAAGGGTGAAGGGACAAATGATCCGATTGAAAGGGTGAAGGGACAAGTGATCCGATTGAATGGGTGAGGGGACAAGTGATCCGATTGAATGGGTGAAGGGACAAGTGATCCGTTTTAAAGGTTGGGGGGACTGATGATTTGATCCGATTTGAAGGGTGGGTGGGATGAACTGATGGAGCACAAATAAGCTTTCGGCAATAAAATTTTCTTTCCGTTTTAGTTATCTTTGAAAAACCTTTTTTCTTTTAAATTAAGGTTAGTATACATTTATATTTTAAATATATTTGCCCTCGGTTTCCATTTCTAATGTTCCGAAGGGGCGATGATTGACACGGCCGCCTAGCTCACATATCTTCTCTTAGATCGCATCGTGGGACTTTGAGACCTGGAAATTTAGCAGATTGTGTTCGCAAAAGTACAGTCGCTCAGAAAAAATATCCGAACACTCTGGTTGATTACAGAATCCAGAAAAAATATCTGGCAACGATTTTTTTAAAGAAATTAGTGATCTGGCAACCTTCGTGTCACGTGTCACGAAGGTTGCTAGATCACTACAGAATCCAGAAAAAATATCTGGCAACGATTTTTTAAAGAAATTAGTGATCTGGCAACCTTCGTGTCACGTGTCACGAAGGTTGCTAGATCACTACAGAATCCAGAAAAAATATCTGGCAACGATTTTTTTAAAAGAAATTAGTGATCTGGCAACCTTCGTGTCACGTGTCACGAAGGTTGCTAGATCACTACAGAATCCAGAAAAAATATCTGGCAACGATTTTTTTAAAAGAAATTAGTGATCTGGCAACCTTCGTGTCACGTGTCACGAAGGTTGCTAGATCACTACAGAATCCAGAAAAAATATCTGGCAACGATTTTTTAAAGAAATTAGTGATCTGGCAACCTTCGTGTCACGTGTCACGAAGGTTGCTAGATCACTACAGAATCCAGAAAAAATATCTGGCAATGATTTTTTTAAAAGAAATTAGTGATCTGGCAACCTTCGTGTCACGTGTCACGAAGGTTGCTAGATCACTACAGAATCCAGAAAAAATATCTGGCAACGATTTTTTAAAGAAATTAGTGATCTGGCAACCTTCGTGTCACGTGTCACGAAGGTTGCTAGATCACTACAGAATCCAGAAAAAATATCTGGCAACGATTTTTTTAAAAGAAATTAGTGATCTGGCAACCTTCGTGTCACATGTCACGAAGGTTGCCAGATCACTAATTTCTAAAAAAATCGTTGCTAGATATTTTTTCTGAATTCTGTAATCAACCAAAGTGTTTGGAAATTTTTTTGAGCGACCGTACCTCTGAGAATCAAAATATCTGATAAACTCGAAACTGCTGAGAAAATAAACTGAATAATTTCAAAAAAAAAGAAAAAAGAAAATAATCAATTAATAAAGTAAAATTAATCCTTTATATGATAATACTTGGATTATTAAAAAAAAGGCATAAAAAAAAAACAAGTAGAAAAAGAAAAAAAACTAAATAAACAGAACGTGCAGAAATCCTTCCACTGAGAAAGCATCAATTGCTCCTGCTCTCCGCACGCGCTGGGACATGCACCGAGATCTCCCCCATCGGTAATAATTTGTCTCCTCCACCCTTGGAACGCGAAGAGGGGGAATCACGTATTGTGCGCATGCGCGGAAGATGCTGCTGCCAGCGCCAGGCTGACTGGCTGGCTTGCAGCTTGCTGTCAGACGATGCGGACAGGCATTGAGATCAACAGTTCTTCTGAGCGCAGCATCCCGGCTATGACTCTCGCCACGAGGTGACGATTGCGGGTTGGATGTGGAGGGATGGCTGCAGCTCAGCATCACCGTCGCACTCAGTGTCGCGAGACCCACAGTTTTCGGCGCCGAAGCATTGCACCGTAGGACTTCCCCACAGTCTGCGATGGGTGAGTATTCATAATGCTCGGTGTGCTTTGCTGTTACCATGTTGAGTCGCCATTGAGGGATTTTTTTTCCCTTTTTTTTTACGAAAGTAATGGATGGTTAATGGATAATATACTAATAGTGTATTTAAATGTGTCTCCTCGTTATCATAATGGATACGCAGATCGATTAAACGACCATAAGATTCTTCAAACGATGCTTTATTTTTTCGTTTCTTTTCTATTGATTGGTGCAATTTCCTGACTTATTTCTTTTCTTTTTCATTTCTATAAGGGGCGGGGGTGGCTCAGTCGGTAGCGCGCCAGGCTCGTAATCTCTAGTTCCCAGGTTCGAATCCCAGCTGGGTCACCGTTGAGATTTATCTCCGCAAAACTCCCCGCCCTGCCCACGGTCAGTAGGGGGCACCGATGGGCTTGGAAAGGCCGCCGTCCGTCGGATGGGACGTTAAGCCGTGGCACCGTGTGCGGGAGAGACATACCCTGTGCACGTTAAAGAACATGCTGGATGGCCTTGACGGGAGGCTACCATCTGTCTCCCAACAGCTGTTCCAGTGGGTCCCCTCCCCCAACCTTATCTGAGCCTTCGGGGTCAATGTGACCTGGCCATTTAGCCCATGGTGTGCAAAAAATGCCGCTCAGAGGTAAAACAACCCAACGTTAAAGAACACGCTGGATGGCCTTGACGGGAGGCTACCATCTGTCTCCCAACAGCTGTTCCAGTGGGTCCCCTCCCCCAACCTTCTCTGAGCTTTCGGGGTCAATGTGACCAGGCCGTTTAGCCCATGGTGTGCAAAAAAGGGCCGCTCAGAGGTAAAACAACCCAACCCTCGTTATCATAAGGGATACGCAGATCGATTAAGCGACCATAAGATTCTTCAAACGATGCTTTATTTTTTAATATTTTTTCATTTCTTTTCTATTGATTGGTGCAATTTCCTGTCTTATTTTTTTTTTCATTTCTATAATTTTCGATCTTTATTTTTTTTAAAATTTACGTTCGAAATTTGTTTGTTGTGTGTGTGTGTTTTTTTGTCTGTGTGTTTCCTATTTAACGTTTTCGAATTTGCGTATTTCCCCGATTTTAATGTTATGCAAATTTTAACTAAAGGGGCGGGGGTGGCTCAGTCGGTAGCGCGCCAGGCTTGTAATCTCAAGTTCTCGGGATCGAGTCCAGCTGGGTCAGCGTTGAGATTTATCTCCGCAAAACTCTACGCCCCACCCACGGTCAGTAGGGGACACCGATGGGCTTGGAAAGGCCGCCGTCCGTCGGATGGGACGTTAAGTCGTGTCGCCGTTTACGGGAGAGCCATACCCTGTGCACGTTAAAGAACACCCTGGATGGCCTTGACGGGAGGCTACCATCTGTCTCCCAACAGCTGTTCCAGTGGGTCCCCTCCGCCAACCTTCTCTGAGTCTTCGGGGTCCTTGTGACCTGGCCATTTAGCCCATGGTGTGCAAAAAAGTGCCGCTCAGAGGTAAAACAACCCAACGTTAAAGAATACGCTGGATGGCCTTGACGGGAGGCTAATATCTGTCTCCCAACAGCTGTTCCAATGGGTCCCCTCCCCCAACCTTCTCTGAGCCTTCGGGGTCCATGTGACCTGGCCATGTAGCCCATGGTGTGCAAAAAAGTACCGCTGAGAGGTAAAACAACCCAATGTTAAAGAACACGCTGGATGGCCTTGACGGGAGGCTACCATCTGTCTCCTAACAGCTGTTCCAGTGTGTCCCCTCCCCCAACCTTCTCTGAGCCTACGGTAACCTGGCCATTTAACCCATTGTAACGCAAAAGATAAGCAAAGGAAGTGCCGCTCGCTGAGAGGTAAAACAACTACAATCCAACACTGAAGCTAAGCTCTTGTGTCTTTGTTGTCTTGTAATAATGCTGCATTATTTATTATCCATAGTGATGCAATAAACCATTAGTAGCTTCGTATTCTAGTGATGCAATTCACAGATATCTACGATTTCATTGTTTCCTATTGATTCTGCGCTTTTAAATTCCAACAATGCTGCAACGAAATGTCGATAGTCATTGTTGTGAAAGTAGCTAACCTCTGGAAATAAAGACTCCTGCATCTTTGCATTCTTTAAACGGGTTGTTTTACCTCTGAGCGGCACTTTTTTTTGCACACCATGGGCTACATGGCCAGGTCACAAGGACCCCGAGGATTCAGAGAAGGTTGGGGGAGGAGACCCACTGGAACAGCTATTGAGAGACTGATGGTAGCCTCCGGTCAAGGCCATCCAGCGTGTTCTTTAACGTTGGTTGTTTTGCCTCTGAGCGGCAATTTTTTGCACACCATGGACTAAATGGCCAGGTCACAAGAACCCCGAAGGATCAGAGATAGTTGGGGGAGGGGACCCAATGGAACAGCTGTTGGGAGACAGATGGTAGCCTCCCGTCAAGGCTATCCAGCGTGTTCTTTAACGTTGGGTTGTTTTACCTCTGAGCGGCACTCTTTTGCACACCATGTGCTAAATGGCCAGGTCACAAGGACCCCGAAGGATCAGAGATAGTTGGGGGAGGGGACTCACTGAAACAGCTGTTGGGAGACAGATGGTAGCCTCCCGTCAAGGCCATCCAGCGTGATCTTTAACGTTGGATTGTTTTACCTCTGAGCGGCACTTTTTTGCATAACATGGGCTAAATGACCAGGACACCAGGATCCAGAAGGCTCAGAGAAGGTTGCGGGAGGGTATCCACTGAACAGTTGTTGGGAGACAGATGGTAGCCTCCGTCAAGCATCCAAGCGTGTTCTTTAAGGTACACAGAGTATGTCTCTTCCGTACACGGAGCCACGGTTTAATGTCCCATCCGACGGACGGCGGCCTTTCCAAGCCCATCGGAGGTTTCCTACTGACCGTAGGAATGCCGGGAATATTTGCGGAGGTAAATCTCAACGTTGACCCAGCTGGGACTCGACCCTGAGAACTACAGATTACGAGCCTAGCGCGCTACCGACTGGCCAACCCCTCTACCATTGTTTCGATGTACTACAACACTCATTATTACATGACGTTATGACAATTTGTTGCATCACTAGTGGTAATCAAACATACGGAATTTCTATGCGACTGTTATAATATGGACACAGGAATATATATAGATATTCACAATGTCTTGCATCAGGTGTTCGTATTTAAATATGTCGTTGGGTTGGGTTGTTTTACCTCTGACCGGCACTTTTTTGCACACCATGGGCTAATTGGCCAGGTCACATGGACCCCGAAGGCTCAGAGAAAGCTGGGGAGGGAACCCACTGGAACAGCTGTTGGGAGACAGATGGTAGCCTCCTGTCAAGGCCATCCAGCGTGTTCTTTAACGTTTGATTGTTTTACCTCTGAGCGGCACTTTTTTGCACACCATGGGCTAAATGGCGAGGTCACAAGGACCCCGAAGGCTCAGAGAAGGTTGGGGGAGGGGACCCACTGGAACAGCTGTTGGGAGACAGATGGTAGCCTCCTGTCAAGGCCATCCAGCGTGTTCTTTAATGTGCACAGGGTATTGCTCTCCCGCACACGGGACCACGGCTTAACGTCCCATCCGACGGACGGCGGCCTTTCCAAGCCCATCGGTGTCCCCTACTGACCGTGGGCAGGGCGGGGAGTTTTGCGGAGATAAATCTCAACGCTGACCCAGCTGGGACTCGAACCTGGGAACTGCAGATTACGACTCTGGCTCGCTACCGACTGAGCCACCCCCGCCCCGTTTAAATGTGTAAAAAAGTGTAAAAGATATGTAGCTATTGATAATTTGCTGCGTCACTATTGATATTAAACACTGCAGAATTATTATAAGACAACAAAGGCAGAACAACACTGTTTAATCGTACAGTCGCTCAAATAAATATTTCGAACACTAAGGTTGATTACAGAATTCAGAAAAAATATCTGGCAACGTTTTTTTTAGAAATAAGTGATCTGGCAACCTTCGTGTCATGTGACACGAAGGTTGCCAGATCACTAATTTCTAAAAAAATCGTTGCCAGATATTTTTTAATGAATTCTGTAATCAACCATAGTGTTCGGATACTTTTTTCAGCGACTGTACCTAATGAAGTACACGAAGGTTGCCATATCACTAATTTCTAAAAAAAATCGCTATCAGATATTTTTTCTGAATTCTGTAATCAACCGTAGCGTTCGGATACTTTTTGAGCGATTGTACACGAAGGTTGCCAGATCACTAATTTCTAAAAAAATCGTTGTGAGATATTTTTTCTGAATTCTGTAATCAACCGTAGCGTTCGGATAATTTTTTGAGCGACTGTACACGAAGGTTGCCAGATCACTAATTTCTAAAAAAAATCGTTGCCAGATATTTTTTTCTGAATTCTGTAATCAACCATAGCTTTCGGATATTTTTTTGAGCGACTGTACACGAAAGTTGCCAGATCACTAGTTTCTAAAAAAAATTGTTGCCAGATATTTTTTCTGAATTCTGTAATCAACCGTAGCGTTCGGATACTTTTTCGAGCGAACGAAATAAATTTCGGTCTACTTTGTAGAAAAACTACGTGGAGTCATTTGCATAAAGATTTAATTTCCTAGCGACGGTTTTCCCCTCCACCTACAAAAACAAGTTCATCACTAGTTCCAATATATTCATTTGCAGCAGAAGGAATGTACACTTTGCATAATTTGTGTTTGCTTAAGGGACCTTTAACTAATTGAATTTCAGATACCGATTCCAGAAAAAACATAAACAGCAACAACATCGTTGTACCCCAGTTATGTCATGGCTCTTAGGAAAACTCTTTCAACATCTTGTTTCACTTTCAAATCAACCTCTTGTTTCGACTTGGGAGTTGGGTTGAATTGTTTTACCTCTGGGCGGCACTTTTTAGCACATCATGGGCTAAATGTCCAGGTCACATGGACCCCGAAGGCTGAGAGAAAGTTGGGGGAGGGGATCCACTGGAACAGCTGTTGGGAGACAGATGGTAGCCTCCCGTCAAGGCCATCCAGCGTGTTCTTTAACGTTGGATTGTTTTACCTCTGAGCGGCACTTTTTTTTCACACCATGGGCTAAATGGCGAGGTCACAAAGACCCCGAAGGCTCAGAGAATGTTGGGGGAGGGGACCCACTGGAACAGCTGTTGGGAGACAGATGGTAGCCTCCCGTCAAGGCCATCCAGCGTGTTCTTTAACGTTGGGTTGTTTTACCTCTGAGCGGTCCTTTTTTGCACACCATGGGCTAAATGGCCAGGTCACAAGGACCCCGAAGGCTCAGAGAAAGTTTGGGGAGGAGACCCACTGGCACAGCTGTTGGAGGCAGATGGTACCTCCCGTCAAGGCCATCCAGCGTGTTCTTTAACGTTGGATTGTTTTACCTCTGAGCGGCACTTTTTTGCACACCACGGGCTAAATGGCCAGGTCAGAAGAACCCCGAAGGCTCGGAGAATGTTGGGGGAGGAGACCCACTGGAACAGCTGTTGGGAGACAGATGGTAGCCTCCCGTCAAGGTCATCCAGCATGTACTTTAACGTGCATTGGGTATGGCTCTCCCGCACACGGGGCCACGGCTTAACGTCTCATCCGACGGACGGCGGTCTTTCCAAGCCCATCGGTGTCCCCTTCTGACCGTGAGCAGGGCGGGGAATTTTGCGGAGATAAATCTCAACGCTGACACAGCTGGAACTCGAACCTGGAAACTGCAGATTACGAGCCTGGCGCGCTACCGACTGAGCCACCCACTCCACCAGGCCACATGGGCGGGGGTGGCTCAGTCGGTAGCGCGCCAGGCTCGTAATCTGTAGTTCCCAGGTTCGAGTCCCAGCTGGGTCAGCGTTGAGATTTATCTCCGCAAATTTCCCCGCCCTGCCCACGGTCAGTAGGGGACACCGATGGGCTTGGAAAGGCCGCCGTCCGTCGGATGGGACGTTAAGCCGTGGCCCCGTGTGCGGGAGAGACATACCCTGTGCACGTTAAAGAACACGCTGGATGGCCTTGACGGGAGACTACCATCTGTCTCCCAACAGCTGTTCCAGTGGGTCCCCTCCCCCAACCTTCTCTGAGCCTTCGGGGTCCATGTGACCTGGCCATTTAGCCCATGGTGTGCAAAAAAGTGCCGCTCAGAGGTAAAACAACCCAAAACAACCCACCAGGCCACAAGGACCCCAAGGCTCAAAGCAGGTTGGAGCAGTAGACCCACTGGACAGATGTTTAGGAGACAGATGGGAGCCACACAGAAAGATCATCCAGCGTGTTTTTAACGTGCATAGGATAAGATTCTCCTGCATAAGAGATCACGGCAGCGAACAAACAGAAAGATGCAGACAAATTTGCGTCCTTTTATGTATCTATATTTCTACCTACATCCTACAACAAAGCGGGGCGGGGATGGCTCAGTCGGTAGCGCGCCAGGCTCGTAATCTGTAGTTCCCAGGTCCGAGTCCCAGCTGGGTCAGCGTTGAGATTTATCTCCGCAAAATTCTCCGCCCTGCCCACGGTCAGTAGGGGACACCGATGGGTTTGGAAAGGCCGCCGTCCGTCGAATGGGACGTTAAGCCGTGGCCCCGTGTGCAGGAGAGCCATACCCTGTGCACGTTAAAGAACACGCTGGATGGCCTTGACGGGAGGCTACCATCTGTCTCCCAACAGCTGTTCCAGTGCGTCCCCTCCCCCTACCTTCTACGACCCTTCTCTGAGCCTTTGGGGTACATGTGACCTGGCCATTTAGCCCATGGTGTGCAAAAAAGTGCCGCTCAGAGGTAAAACAACCCAACCCAACCTACAACAAAGTAAAGAAAGATGTTGTTGTAAATAAGACACCTTGAAGCTTGAAATTGTAAAATTATTTATTAAAATCAACCATAGTAACATTCGCATTACACACAGAAAATTGAGATCACGAAGGATAGTTTTATGTATATTTGGAAAATAAAGAATCACTACGACTTTAACTCTATGTTACACAACAGATGAAACGTGTAAGAAAGGTTTTTCAAAATTTTCTTATCTTCCCTTCTTTCTTTATGCTCCCACCGTCCCCCAATTGCACCCGAGGCTACTACCGACACCCTGGAGGGCGGGGGTGGTTCAGTCGGTAGCGCGCCAGGCTCGTAATCTGTAGTTCCCAGGTTCGAGCCCCAGCTGGGTCAGCGTTGAGATTTATCTCAGCAAAATTTCTCCGCCCTGCTCACGGTCAGTAGGGGACACCGATGGCTTGGAAAAGCCGCCGTCCTTCGGATGGGACGTTAAGTCGTGGCACCGTGTGAGGGAGAGCATACCCTGTGCATTTTAAAGAACACTCTAACAGCTGTTCTAGTGGGTCCCCTCCCCCAACCTTCTCTGAGCCTTTGGGGTCCTGGTGACCTGGCCATTTAGCCCATGGTGTGCAAAAAAGTGCCGGTCAGAGGTAAAATAACCCAACCCAACCTGCCCAAGGTCAGTAGGGGACACTGATGGGCTTGGAAAGGTCGCCGTCCGTCAGATGTGACATTAAGCCGTCGCACCGTGTGAGGGAGAGACATACCCTATGTACGTTAAAGAACACGGTGGATGGCCTTGACCGGAGGCTACCATCTGTCTCCCAACAGCTGTTTCCGTGGGTCCCCTCCCCCAACCTACTCTGAGCCTTCGGGGTCCATGTGACTTGGCCATTTAGCCCATGGTGTGCAAAAAATTGCCGCTCAGAGATAAAACAATCCACCGTTAAAGAACACGCTGGATGGCCTGGACGGGAGGTTACCATCTATCTCCTAACAGCTATTCCAGTGGGTCCTCTTCCCCAACCTTCTCTGAGCCTTCGAGGTCCTTGTGACCTGGCCATTTAGCCCATGGTGTGCACAAAAGTGCCGCTCAGAGGTAAAACAACCCAACGTTAAAGAACACGCTGGATGGCCTTGACGGGAGGCGACCATCTGTCTCCCAACAGCTGTTCCAATGGATCCCCTCCCTCAACCTTCTCTGATATTTCGGGGTCCATGTGACCTGGCCAATTAGTCCATGGTGTGCAAAAAAGTGCCTCTCAGAGGTAAAACAATCCAACGTTAAATAACACGCTGGACGGCCTTGATGGGAGGCTACCATCTGTCTCCCAATAGTTGTTCCAGTGGGTCCCCTCCCCCAACCTTCTCTGAGCCTTCGGGGTCCATGTGACCTGGCCATTTAGTCCATGGTGTGCAAAAAAGTGCCTCTCAGAGGTAAAACAATCCAAAATTAAATAACACGCTGGATGACCTTGACGGGAGGCTACCAACTGTCTCCCAATAGTTGTTCCAGTGGGACCCTCCCCAAACATTCTCTGGTCCTTCGGGGTCCATGTGACCTGGCCATTTAGCCCATGGTGTGCAAAAAAGTGCCGCTCAGAGGTAAAAGAATCCAACGTTAAAGAACACGTTGGATGGCCTTAACGGGAGGCTACCATCTGTCTCCCAATAGTTGTTCCAGTGGGTCCCCTCCCCCAACGTTCTCTGATCCTTCGGGGTCCATGTGACCTGGCCATTTAGCCCATTGTGTGGAAAAAAGTGCCGCTCAGAGGTAAAATAATCTCCGCTCAGTGGAAAAAAATCCTCAGAGGTTAAAGAACATACTGGATGGCCTTGACGGGAGGCTACCATCTCTCTACCAACAGCTGTTCCAGTGAGTCCCCAACCTTCTCTGAGCCTTCGGGGTCCATGTGACCTGGCCATTTAGCCCATGGTGTACAGAAAATTGCAGCTCAGAGTTGAAACAACCAAAATCCTAAGCTATGTTTGAAGATCCCCATTCGATTTGAAACGTGATTTGTTAATCTCCTGTCAGCCCAGGATTAAAGTGCAACAGGTCTTTAGATCCGAGCGCTATTTAGATTTTGTGATCCTTAATTCTATGAAATTATGACATTCATTCTCTTTGAATTTGAGGATCCTTTTGTCCCATAAACTTACGATAATCATTCTATTTGGAATTGAGGACTCTAATGTTCCATCAAACTACACACAGCGGCCGCTTAATCAGAAACCTTTATGCAGATGTACGTAAACGTCACTTGCGCAGCGTAATATGCAAAATAGTGGTCTCGTGCATCACCACGTGATCTAGGCAACTATTTAAGACTGCTGCTAGTCATTAATCGTCGTTAGTGTCGATCACAATGGGGGAAAAAAAGGAGCTTTTGGGTTTCCGATAAAGGACTTTTGTGGGTGCCCGTCTGGCTCGACTGATGATTTTAAAAACAGCGGAGTTGACTGGTTCCCCAAAAGGTGAGATTTCTCGGGTCTTTAATCAGTGGAAAAATAACCTACATTGCTTGTCTAAGAGGTTATTATAATTTTATATACTATAATTTGAACATCTTTATATTCTATAAAATTATGACGTTCATTCTATTTGGAGTTGAGGATCCTTACGTTCTGTCAAACTAAGAGGATCTTTTAATTTTGGATTTGAATGACTTTATATTCTCTAAAATTATGACGTTCATTTTGTTTGGGTTTGAGGACCTCTATACTTTATGAAGTTCTGTCTTTTCTAACTAGGTCTCAAATGTAGAGACCGCAGAGTACAAAAACGCAGAAACTGCAGAGTACGAAAAACGCGGAAACTGCAGAGTACGAAAAACGCGGAAACTGCAGAGTACGAAAAACGCGGAAACTGCAGAGTACGAAAAACGCGGAAACTGCAGAGTACGAAACACGCGGAAACTGCAGAGTACGAAACACGCGGAAACTGCAGAGTACGAAACACGCGGAAACTGCAGAGTACGAAACACGCGGAAACTGCAGAGTACGAAACACGTGGAAACTGCAGAGTACGAAACACGTGGAAACTGCAGAGTACGGAAAACGTGGAAACTGCAGAGTACGGAAAACGTGTAAACTGCAGAGTACGGAAAACGTGTAAACTGCAGAGTACGGAAAACGTGTAAACTGCAGAGTACGGAAAACGTGTAAACTGCAGAGTACGGAAAACGTGTAAACTGCAGAGTACGGAAAGCGTGTAAACTGCAGAGTACGGAAAGCGTGTAAACTGCAGAGTACGGAAAGCGTGTAAACTGCAGAGTACGGAAAGCGTGTAAACTGCAGAGTACGGAAAACGTGTAAACTGCAGAGTACGGAAAACGTGTAAACTGCAGAGTACGGAAAACGTGTAAACTGCAGAGTACGGAAAACGTGTAAACTGCAGAGTACGGAAAACGTGTAAACTGCAGAGTACGGAAAACGTGTAAACTGCAGAGTACGGAAAACGTGGAAACTGCAGAGTACGACCCTTGCGAGCCACCTACCGAGCATCCCCATCCCTAATAATACACGTATAATTAAAAATAAGCACATATTTATAAGAGGAGGTAAGAGGACAAGAAGAAAAAAGACACGTGAATTAAAACATATACGTGTCAAAATTAAACACTTACCCTGGTTTCAAAAAGCGAGAAAGTACAGTTGCTCAAAAAATATCCGAAAACTATGATTGATTACAGAATTCAGAAAAAATATCTGGTAATGATTTTTTTTAGAAATTAGTGAAATTAGTAGGTTTTTAGGAATTAGTGATCTGTCAACCTTCGTGTTACGTAACACGAAGATTCACAGATCACTAATTTCTAAAAAAAATCGCTGCTAGATATTTTTTGGAATTCTGTAATCAACCATAGTGTTCAGATATTTTTTTGAACGACTGTAAATGACAAAATTCCCCTCCCCTTCGGCCTCGTTCTGCTTTTCGGTGAGAAAAAAAGACACCGATTAATTTGGAAAAGGCGCTGTCCATCGTCATCGGACCGTGATTCTTTGGTGTTAAAGAACACGTTGGACGTCTTGACGGGAGGTTACCATCTGTCTCCCAAGAACTGATCTAGTGGGTCCCGTCCCCCAACCTTCTCTGAGCATTCGGGGTACTTGTGACCTGGCCATTTAGCCCATGGTGTGCAAAAAGTGCCGCTCAGAGGTAAAAAAATCCAACGTTAAAGAACACGCTGGATGGCCTTGACGGGAGGCTACCATCTGTCTCCCAACAGCTGTTCCAGTGGGTCCCCTCCCCCAACATTCTCCTAGTTTTTGGGGTACTTGTGACCTGGCCATTTAACCCATTGTGTGCAAAAAAGTGCCGCTCAGAGGTAAAACAATGCAACGTTAAAGAACACGCTGGATGGTTTTGACGGGAAGGCTACCATCTGTCCCCCAATAGCTGTTCTAGTGGGTCCCCTCACCCAACCTTCTCTGAGCCTTCGGGGTCCATGTGACCTGGCAATTTAACCCATTGTGTGCAAAAAAAGTGCCGCTCAGAGGTAAAACTATCCAACGTTAAAGAACACGCTGGATGGCTTTGACGGGAGCCTACCATCTGTCTCCCAACAGCTGTTCCAGTGGGTCCCCTTCCCCAACCTTCTCTGAGCCTTCGGGGTCCTTGTGAATTGGCCATTTAGCCCATGATGTACCAAAAAAGTGCCGCTCAGAGGTAAAACAACCCAACGTTAAAGAACACGCTGGATGGCCTTGACGGGAGGCTATCATCTGTCTCCCAACAGCTGTTGCAGTGGGTCCCTTTCCCCACCTTCTCTGAGCCTTCGGGGTCCTTGTGACCAGGCTATTTAGCTCATGGAGTGCAAAAGAGTGCCTCTTAGAGGTAAAACAATCCAACGTTAAAGAACACACTGGATGGCCTTGAAGGGAGGCTATCATCTGTCTCCCAATAGTTGTTCCAGTGGATCCCCTCCCTCAACCTTCTCTGATCCTTCGGGGCCCTAGTGACCTGGCCATTTAGTCTATGGTGTGAAAAAAAAGTGCCGCTCAGAAGTAAAAACAACCCAAAACCCAACTCTAAGCCTTCGGGGTCCTTGTGACCTTGACATTTACCCATTGCGTGTAAAAAAAAATTGCGATTCAAAGGTTCTTTGATGTTAAAGAACATACCGTATAACATTGACGGGAGGCTACCATCTGTCTCCCAACAGCTGTTCCAGTAGGTCTCCTCACCCAACCTTGACTGAGCCTTCGGGGTCCTTGTGACCTGGCCATTTAACCCATTGTGTGCAAAAAAGTGCCGCTCAGAGGTAAAACAACCCAACGTTAAAGAACACGCTGGATGGCCTTAACGCGAGGCTACCATCTGTCTCCCACCAGCTATTCCAGTGGGTCCCTCCATCAACCTTCTCTGAGCATTCGGGGTCCATGTGACCTGGCCATTTAACCCATTGTGTGCAAAAAAGTGCCGTTCAGAGGTATAACAGTTCAACGTTAAACAACACGCTGGATGGTCTTGACGGGAGGCTACCATCTGTCTCCCAACAGCGATTCCAGTGGGTCGCCTCCCCCAACCTTCTCTGAGCCTTCGGGGTGCTTGTGACCTGGCCATTTACCCATTGTGTGCAAAAAAAAAACCGTTCAGAAGTAAAACAACCAAACCGTTTACCATTTAAACGTTATTCTTGTTGATAAAATATCAGCAAGTGTCTCCCTAACTTTCTAAATCACAGATGTAACAGAGTAATTATAATTCAACAGAGATAAGCCTTCATCTGTTATCGGCACGAGGCAAATATCAGAAAAGTATAGTGTTTGATTAACGAGCGAGAAATTATTATTACACGCACTAGTCTCCAGAAGAAGTCATCGAGTCATCATTCGCTGCAATCAACACCAGTTCTGAAGTTACAAGTGATGATCAAACAGTAGTGACGTCACGAAAGAGCACGAGGTCTTTTGCCTAGAATCGCGTGCTGCAGAAACCTCCACGCGAGATTGGTTAATCTGATTCCCTCGTGCACGCGATGGGCGACCGCGAGGTGGAAGCGCGTGAATTCTGAGTGCAGGAATTGGCTCTTCGTAGTCAAGATTTACTTTCTCCGAAATTCTGATGGGAAGGAATGAGAGGAGGGATTGTTAGAAGCTGGAAGTGTTGTCTCAAAGGCGGAAAGCGACTGATGAAATCCTTTAACTGGAAAGATATTTCGAATCGTTGGAGGGAAAGTTTCTCGTTGGTCCATCCGTCTGCGTGATTCGAACACCTCGGGCGGGAAATCGAATGATGAGCAAGCAGAAACAGGGTATGATGTCTGCGCCAGCGTGTGAAACGTAATCTCATGCTGATGACTTGCGAATGATGAGCAAGCAGAAACGGGGTATGATGTCTGCGCCGGCATGTGAAACGTAATCTCATGCTGATGACTTGCGAATGATGAGCAAGCAGAAACGGGGTATGATGTCTGCGCCAGCATGTGAAACGTAATCTCATGCTGATGACTTGCGAATGACGAGCAAGCAGAAACGGGGCATGATGTCTGCGCCAGCATGTGAAACGTAATCTCATGCTGATGACTTGCGAATGATGTGTAAGCAGAAACGGGGTATGATGTCTGCGCCAGCATGTGAAACGTAATCTCATGCTGATGACTTGCGAATGATGAGCAAGCAGAAACGGGGTATGATGTCTGCGCCAGCATGTGAAATGTAATCTCATGCTGATGACTTGCGAATGATGTGTAAGCAGAAACGGGGTATGATGTCTGCGCCAGCATGTGAAACGTAATCTCATGCTGATGACTTGCGAATGATGAGCAAGCAGAAACGGGGTATGATGTCTGCGCCGGCATGTGAAACGTAATCTCATGCTGATGACTAGCGAATGATGAGCAAGCAGAAACAGGGTATGATGTCTGCGCCGGCATGTGAAACGTAATCTCATGCTGATGACTAGCGAATGATGAGCAAGCAGAAACAGGGTATGATGTCTGCGTCAGCATGTGAAACATAATCTCATGCTGATGACTTGAGAATGATGAGCAAACAGAAACAAGTATGATGTTTGCGCCAGCATGTGAAACGTAATCTCATGCTGATGACTTGCGAATGATGTGTAAGCAGAAACGGGGTATGATGTCTGCGCCAGCATGTGAAACGTAATCTCATGCTGATGACTTGCGAATGATGTGTAAGCAGAAACAGGGTATGATGTCTGCACCAGCATGTGAAACGTAATCTCATGCTGATGACTTGCGAATGATGAGCAAGCAGAAACGGGGTATGATGTCTGCGCCGGCATGTGAAACGTAATCTCATGCTGATGACTTGAGAATGATGAGCAAGCAGAAACGGGGTATGATGTCTGCGCCAGCATGTGAAACGTAATCTCATGCTGATGACTTGCGAATGATGAGCAAGCAGAAACAGGGTATGATGTCTGCGCCAGCATGTGAAACGTAATCTCATGCTGATGACTTGCGAATGATGAGCAAGCAGAAACGGGGTATGATGTCTGCGCCGGCATGTGAAACGTAATCTCATGCTGATGACTAGCGAATGATGAGCAAGCAGAAACAGGGTATGATGTCTGCGCCGGCATGTGAAACGTAATCTCATGCTGATGACTAGCGAATGATGAGCAAGCAGAAACAGGGTATGATGTCTGCGTCAGCATGTGAAACGTAATCTCATGCTGATGACTTGCGAATGATGAGCAAGCAGAAACGGGGTATGATGTCTGCGCCGGCATGTGAAACGTAATCTCATGCTGATGACTAGCGAATGATGAGCAAGCAGAAACAGGGTATGATGTCTGCGCCGGCATGTGAAACGTAATCTCATGCTGATGACTAGCGAATGATGAGCAAGCAGAAACAGGGTATGATGTCTGCGTCAGCATGTGAAACATAATCTCATGCTGATGACTTGAGAATGATGAGCAAACAGAAACAAGTATGATGTTTGCGCCAGCATGTGAAACGTAATCTCATGCTGATGACTTGCGAATGATGTGTAAGCAGAAACGGGGTATGATGTCTGCGCCAGCATGTGAAACGTAATCTCATGCTGATGACTTGCGAATGATGTGTAAGCAGAAACAGGGTATGATGTCTGCACCAGCATGTGAAACGTAATCTCATGCTGATGACTTGCGAATGATGAGCAAGCAGAAACGGGGTATGATGTCTGCGCCGGCATGTGAAACGTAATCTCATGCTGATGACTTGAGAATGATGAGCAAGCAGAAACGGGGTATGATGTCTGCGCCAGCATGTGAAACGTAATCTCATGCTGATGACTTGCGAATGATGAGCAAGCAGAAACAGGGTATGATGTCTGCGCCAGCATGTGAAACGTAATCTCATGCTGATGACTTGCGAATGATGAGCAAGCAGAAACGGGGTATGATGTCTGCGCCGGCATGTGAAACGTAATCTCATGCTGATGACTAGCGAATGATGAGCAAGCAGAAACAGGGTATGATGTCTGCGCCGGCATGTGAAACGTAATCTCATGCTGATGACTAGCGAATGATGAGCAAGCAGAAACAGGGTATGATGTCTGCGTCAGCATGTGAAACATAATCTCATGCTGATGACTTGAGAATGATGAGCAAACAGAAACAAGTATGATGTTTGCGCCAGCATGTGAAACGTAATCTCATGCTGATGACTTGCGAATGATGAGCAAGCAGCAACGGGGTATGATGTCTGCGCCAGCATGTGAAATGTAATCTCATGCTGATGACTTGCGAATGATGAGCAAGCAGAAACGGGGTATGATGTCTGCGCCAGCATGTGAAACGTAATCTCATGCTGATGACTTGCGAATGATGAGCAAGCAGAAACTGGGTATGATGTCTGCGCCGGCATGTGAAACGTAATCTCATGCTGATGACTTGCGAATGATGAGCAAGCAGAAACAGGGTATGATGTCTGCGCCAGCATGTGAAACGTAATCTCATGCTGATGACTTGCGAATGATGAGCAAGCAGAAACGGGGTATGATGTCTGCGCCGGCATGTGAAACGTAATCTCATGCTGATGACTAGCGAATGATGAGCAAGCAGAAACAGGGTATGATGTCTGCGCCGGCATGTGAAACGTAATCTCATGCTGATGACTAGCGAATGATGAGCAAGCAGAAACAGGGTATGATGTCTGCGTCAGCATGTGAAACATAATCTCATGCTGATGACTTGAGAATGATGAGCAAACAGAAACAAGTATGATGTTTGCACCAGCATGTGAAACGTAATCTCATGCTGATGACTTGAGAATGATGAGCAAACGGAAACAAGTATGATGTTTGCACCAGCATGTGAAACGTAATCTCATGCTGATGACTTGCGAATGATGAGCAAGCAGCAACGGGGTATGATGTCTGCGCCAGCATGTGAAATGTAATCTCATGCTGATGACTTGCGAATGATGAGCAAGCAGAAACGGGGTATGATGTCTGCGCCAGCATGTGAAACGTAATCTCATGCTGATGACTTGCGAATGATTAGAGAGCATCACGCGGATGACGAAAAACGATAAGAGAGCCTTCATGTGGATGTCAGCAGATGATAAAAGAGCATTGTGAGGATGTCTGCAATTGTTAAAAAATAATGACGGGGATGATCGCAAACGATAAGAAAACATCATATGGTCAGGACGTACCCAGAGGGATTTCGGACTCCATCCCCGAAAAATTCTGCCGTATCATGCTAAATCTCAAACTTATCTACAGTCGCTCAAAAAAGTATCCGAACACTACGGTTGATTACAGAATTCAGAAAAAAAATATCTGGCAACGATTTTTTTCAGAAATTAGTTATCTGGCAATCTTCGTGTCACGTGATTACAGAATTCAGGAAAAATATCTGGAGCGTGTACAGCAACTGTACACGCTCCAGTTACCGTTCACAGCAAACTGGAACGTGTGCAGTTACTGCACACGCTCCAGTTTGCTGTGAACGGTAACTGCACACGCTCAATATTTCCGTGAGTGAGCCCACACGATCTAGTATCAAAATAATGACCACCTACAGTCGCTCAAAAAAGTATCCGAACACTACGGTTGATTACAGAATTCAGGAAAAATATCTGGCAACGATTTTTTTTAGAAAGTAGTGATTGGCAACCTTCGTGTCACGTGACGCGAAAGTTGCCAGATATCTAATTAAAGGTTGATGACCATTAAATTATTTCAGATCATTGTTCTGATGACTGAAAATGATTACATTGTTGATGACCACAAAATAACGCAGCATTTTACTGATGACGAAAAGATAATTACAGATAATTGTGTTGATGACAATTAAATTATTGCAGATCATCATTGTTCTGATGACCGAAAAATTATTACACAGCATTGTGTTGATGATAACAAAATGATTACGGATCATTTTGTTGATGATGGCATTGTGCTAACACAAATAGTAATAGTAATAAAAAATACAGTCGCTTAAATAATATTCGAACACTATCATTGATTACAGAATTCAGAAAAAATTTCTGGCAAAGATTTTTTTTTTAGAAATTAGCGATCTGGCAACCTTCGTGTCACGTGACACCAAGCAAAATTATCACACAGCATTATGTTGATGACTTCGTGTCACGTGACACGAAGGTTGCCCAGATCACTGATTTCTAAAAAAAAATCGTTGCCGGATATTTTTTCTGAATTCTGTAATCAACCATGGTGTTCGGATACTTTTTTGAGCGACTGTAGGTGGTCATATTATTTTGATACTAGATCGTGTGGGCTCACTCACGGAAATATTGAGCGTGTGCAGTTAACGTTCACAGCAAACTGGAGCGTGTGCAGTAATTGCACACGCTCCAGTTTGCTGTGAACAGTAACTGGAGCGTATACAGTTGCTGTACACGCTCCAGATATTTTTCCTGAATTCTGTAATCACGTGACACGAAGATTGCCAGATCACTAATTTCTAAAAAAAAATCGTTGCTAGATATTTTTTCTGAATTCTGTAATCAACCATAGTGTTCGGATACTTTTTTTGAGCGACTGTACAATGAGTTTTCTTTGAATTTAATCATATGAGTTTCAAACTTAATTTGAAATTAATCGTTTGATTTCTTTTAAACATTTTATGCATATTAATACCAATATCAAGCAGTTTGGCATTGAAAAACATTTTTTAATATACTACTCATTAAAATATTTTTACCAAATAAAAAAGAAATTATCATTGAATTCATTGTTAAGAATTTCTTTTTCGAAGTAACGGAATTTATTGAAACAAAACAACTGCAATAATACAAGTGGAACACAAAAATCAAAATCCTTAACATAACGAATTTATTCAACGTTTAAATAACGGAACAAAGTAAAATTCGACGCAACACATAACAAATCAAGTTCATTCTCAAGCGGCCAGTTACATGCAACAATCATTACAACAAACTAAAATGATGCTTGCTTACTTTTTCAACTGATCTATAATTGGTCCCACAATGCAGCATTATCAATTTATATATTCTTTTCTATAAATCCTCCTAGACAAAGGCATAAAAACGGAATTACAATAATACGTAGTTTATAAATTGAAAGAAAAAAAAATTACGAAAATAAAAAAAGCCATTTATCACGTTACGTAAAGTGAGCAATAAATTTCCATCTGGTCTTTAGTTAAATATTTCTGTTTCATTTTCTTTTCGTGTGAGGGAGGACATTTTGTTTCGTGCTGAATCAAAATAAATTCCTTTGGAATTCGTTTTCCTATTCTGGGAACCGATAATACATTCAATTTTATCTGTTTCCGAAGACAGATATGAAATATTAAATTATTTGAGAGTCGTTTCACGTCTGAAATTGAGCATGTAACATTGGGAAGGGAACAAAAATAAATTGCAAGTGATAAATTTTAAATTGGGTTGTTTTACCTCTGAGCGGCACTTTTTTGCACACCATGGGCTAAATGGCCAGGTCATATGGACCCCAAAGACTCAGAAGGTTGGGGGAGGTGACCCAGTGGAACAGCTGTTGGAAGACAGATGGTAGCCTTCCGTCAAGGCCATCCAGCGTGTTCTTTAACGTTGGGTTGTTTTACCTCTGAGCGGCACTTTTTTGCACACCATGGGCTAAATGGCCAGGTCATATGGACCCCAAAGACTCAGAGAAGGTTGGGGGAGGTGACCCAGTGGAACAGCTGTTGGGAGACAGATGGAAGTCTCCCGTCAAGGTCATCCAGGGTGTTCTTTAACGTGCACAGGGTATGGCTCTCCCGCACACGGGGCCACGGCTTAACGTCCCATCCGACGGACGGCGGCCTTTCCAAGACCATCGGTGTCCCCTACTGACCGTGGGCAGGGCGGGGAATTTTTGCGGAGATAAATCTCAACGCTGACCCAGCTGGGAAATTTTAAATAGGATTCGGCAAAAAGACAGTAATTTATTTCGAAAAGTTTTGTAGCCTTAACCTTGAAATTAAATATTCCTATTTTTCGTTTTCAATCCCGGTTTTTGTTTTCTACATGGGTAAAGATGTTACTTTTTTTTTATAAGATAAGTTATCGTACATTTTAATTTATTAGCGTTGTACGTTTTAATTGATTACAGATTTTGTGTTAATGTTCACAAAATGATTGAACAACATTGTATTGATGACTGTAAAATTTTCACACAGCATTGTGTTGACTGTAAAATTATCACACAGCATTATGTTGATAATTTAGTTATTACATTACATTGTGTTGATGACTGCAAAATTAACAGAGCATTTCCTTGATGACTGCAAAATTATCACGCCGCATTTTCTTGATTGCAAAATTATCACACAGCATTGTGCTGATGACTGCATAATCATCACACAGCATTGTGCTGATGACTGCATAATCATCACACAGCATTGTGCTGATGACTGCATAATCATCACACAGCATTGTGCTGATGACTGCATAATCATCACACAGCATTGTGCTGATGACTGCATAATCATCACACAGCATTGTGCTGATGACTGCATAATCATCACACAGCATTGTGCTGATGACTGCATAATCATCACACAGCATTGTGCTGATGACTGCAAAATCATCACACAGCATTGTGCTGATGACTGCAAAATCATCACACAGCATTGTGCTGATGACTGCAAAATCATATCGCACAGCATTGTGCTGATGACTGCAAAATCATATCGCACAGCATTGTGCTGATGACTGCAAAATCATATCGCACAGCATTGTGCTGATGACTGCAAAATCATATCGCACAGCATTGTGCTGATGACTGCAAAATCATCACACAGCATTGTGCTGATGACTGCAAAATCATCACACAGCATTGTGCTGATGACTGCAAAATCATCACAATGCATTGTGCATCATCATGCATTGTGATGATTATGCAGCATAATTTGATGATTATGCATGATGCTGCATAATCATCACAATGCATTGTGTTGATGACGTCAAAAGTTTCTCGAGAATTATAAAAAGACATATTTTTTATCATAGTCCACTTTTAAGAGTTTCCTCGTCATAAAATCAAGTTTTTTTTTCCTTTGTTGATATGTACAGATAAATTTGTTTCATCGCTGCAGAAGTACAGTCGCTCAAAAAAAGCATCCGAACACTACGGTTGATTACAAGATTAAGAAAAAATATCTAATAATAGTGATATAGTGATCTGGCAACCTTAATCGTGTCACGTGACACGAAGGTTGCCAGATCACTAATTTCTAAAAAAAATCGTTGCCAGGTATTTTTTCTTAATCTTGTAATCAACCGTAGTGTTCGGATACTTTTTTGAGCGACTGTACAAACCAAATAATTTCTAAACTGCAGATTTAAAACGCTAAAGATTTAAATAAGACTCATTTAATAAGATTAAAATTTTTCCAGTCAAGGTTTAAGAATATATATATATCTGTCTCCAAGTTAAATGCGCGAAATTCTGCGTCTCTTTCAAAAGACATCTATTTTTATTATGTTTCAATTTTTGTGTCAATTTTTCCCTGATGGATTTTTTTCAAGTTCTTCTTAATACTAGCAAAGTAGGTTTTTGTTTGTTTTTTTATATCCTGGCTTAATCCTACTCGTTTCCAAAAGTGATAGTGATAAATCTGCGTTAAAACGTTTCACATTTGTTAATTAATTATTTTTCAATTGCATTTCAAATGAGATAAGGAGCTTTGAATTCAACTTTGGTAACTTTTACATTTGTTTCATATTTCAGTTGATAAATCCTCCAAGATAAATAGCCCGAGATGCGATGTTAGTAAGCTCCTGTTTAATTTTTCAGCTTAGGACAGTTTTAGTTTAGGATTCTGCCGACTTTAAAACTTGTAAACATATTTTATCTCCTTAACGATGGAATTATGAACTTAATAAAGTTTGTCTAATCGTTAAATTTTTTTAAATCCCATTTTATGTAACTTGAAAGAGTTTTATTTCTTACACGTCGTTTCTCTTTGAAGAAATGTAAAATAAAAGAAGCAGCGTGTGCTTAAAGGGATTTTTATTCACTCATTTTAGATGTGAGCAGCGGAAATAATATTAATTTAATCTCATTTTTCATTATTCCTGTTAATTTGAAAATTTCTCGAGTGAATATTGCAAGAGATTATAAAATTTAACAGAAAGAGAAAAAAAGACGCAAAAAAGACTACCAAAATGAGTATTTTAGATTTAATCAGCTTCTCTAGGAATATGCAAATAATTCCAAAGTAAATTATATCATTTCTTATAAAAATATATATATATTTAGTGAGTTGAAAATATTTAAAGTCTAAGGGTTGCTCAGTCGGTAGCGCACCATTCTAGTAATCTGCAGTTTCCAGGTTCGAATCGCAGCTGGACCAGTGTTGAGATTAATCTCCGCAAAATTCTCCGCCCTGCCCTATAGGCTTGGAAATGTCGCCGTCCGTTTGATGAGATGTTAAGCTGCGATTCCTTACGCAAGATAACCCCACCCTGTGCACGTTAAAGAACACGCTGGATGACCTTGACGGGAGGCTACCATCTGTGTCCCAACAGCTGTTCTAGTGGGTCCCCTCCCCCAACCTTCTCTGAGCCATCGGGATCCTTGTGACCCGGCCATTAAGCCCATTGAGGGCAAAAAAAAATACCACTCAGAGGTAAAACAATCCAACGTTAAAGAACACGCTGGATGGCTTTGACGGGAGACTACCATCTGTCTCCCAACCACTATTCCAGTGGGTCCCCTCCCCAACCTTCTCTGAGCCTTCGGGGTCCTTGTGACCTGGCCATTTAGCCCATGGTGTGCAAAAAAGTGCCGCTCAGAGGTAAAACAATCCAACGTTAAAGAACACGCTGGATGGCCTTGACGCGAGGCTACCATCTGTCTCCGAACAGCTATTCCAGTGGGTCCCCTCCCCCAACCATTTCTGAGCCTTCGGGGTCCTTATGACCTGGCCATTTAGCCCATGGTGTGCAAAAAAGTGCCGATCAGAGGTAAAACAATCCAACCTTCTGGGGACCTTGTGACCTGGCCATTTTTCCCGTTTATATGTTCAAAAATGTCATCCAGAGTTAAAAAAAAATCCACACCTCGGCAATACCTTGGAGGTACTGAGGATAAAATGCTTTTCCTCACCGAAAATCCCAAGGAATACACCCCCAGCCCTCTTTCGCAACTTGTTCCTTACCGTTGCTATTTTTGGCGCACCTCCCTCCCATTTAGACGTAGATAAGGGGGTAAAAGGAAAGGATTCTAGTTTCTCGGCGGAAGCACCGAGCACGAGGCTTTTAGCGTGCACGTAACCAGTTGCCACGCGAGCGATAATTGCCTTTTTCTGCAAGAGAGAGGAGAGCCTTCTGCAAGAGCAGAAAGGTAAGAGACCGTTGGCGAATTGAATTTACTTTACTCGTATAACCTGTTGCCTAAAGGGGTTTCTGTAAAGAGGCTTTTACATCTTGACACAAGTAACTTGGTTTGCCAAGGAAGAAAAGGGAACAGGGAACGAAACGGAGGAGAGGAACACTTCCGTCTTAGAGACGAGGTAAACCAAGAAACTGGGGTTGGATTGTTTTACCTCTGAGCGGCACTTTTTTGCACACCATGGGCTAAATGGCAAGGTCATATAGAACCCGAAGGCTCAGAGGAGGTTGGGGGAGGGGACCCACTGGAACAGCTGTTGGGAGACAGATGATGGCCTCCCTTCAAGGCCATCCAGTGTGTTCTTTATCATTGGGTTGTTTTACCTCTGAGCGGCACTTTTTTGCACACCATGGGCTAAATGGCCAGGTCACAAGGACCGCGAAGACACAGAGAAGGTTGGGGGAGGGGACCCACTGGAACAGTTGTTAGGAGACAGATGGTATCCTCCTGTCAAGACCATCCAGTGTGTTCTTTAACGTTGGATTGTTTTACCTCTGAGCTGCACTTTTTTGCACACCATGGGCTAAATGGCCAGGTCACAAGGACCCCGAAGGTTCAGAGAAGGTTGGGGAAGGGGACCCACTGGAACAGCTGTTGTGAGACAGAGGGTAGCCTCCCGTCAAGGCCATCCAGCGTGTTCTTTAACGTGCACAGGGTATGGTTCTCCCACACCCGAGCCCACGGCTTAACGTCCGATCCGAAGAAAGGCAGGCTTTCCAAGCCCATCGGTGTCCCCTACTGACCGTGAGCAGGGCGGCGAGTTTTGCGGAGATAACTCTCAAAGCTGACCCAGCTGGGACTCGAACTTGGAAACTACAGATTACGAGCGTGGCGCGCTAGAGACTGAGCCACCCCCGCCCCGAAGAAGAGGTTCAAAATTAGAGTATAGTTTTACGATATTGATTTGTTGTTCGTCGTACTTATTTCATTCAGCCTCAGTTTTACTGAGTACTGCCAGTAGACTGATTGGTAAGGCAATAATAACACTCTAAGGACCTCAAAATTAGGGTACTATATTTCTACGATATTGTTTTGATGTGCCTCGTACATATATCGTTCAGCCCTCATTTTACTGAGTACTGCTAATGAACTGATTGGTAACGCAATAATTACATTCCAAGGGCTTCGATATTAGAGTACTATATTTTAACGATATTGTTTTTCTGTGCCTTACATATTTCGTTCAGACATCAACTTTATTGTTTATTGTCCTTAGATCTTTTGGCAAGGCAGTAATAATACTGAAATATTTCAAAACTTTTATGTGTTATAAAAAAGACAAAAAACTTGTCTCAATTTTCCGGTTTTAAGTAGTAACACGTCCTTTTTTTTATAGCCTGCAATTCGGTGTCTTCGTTCCTTTTTCGAGGATGCCTGTAGGAGAGATATATGAGGCTCTCCCAGGAACTTTATTCAGTGAGCTTCCTGCACTGATAAATCCCAAGGATTATTTATCACGCTCCTGAACCTGTCGCTATTGAAGTCTGCAGTCTTTAGAAGAGCCCAGAAAAGTGCTGACAGGTTTTTTCTGCCCAACACGTCAGGGCGGTGTTTTGTGAAACACAAAAAAAAAAAAAAAAAAAAAAAAAATTCACATATTGGGATGCAGCAGACCATGTTTTAAAGAGACAGCTATGTGATGTTTGGGTTGGGTTGTTTTACATCTGAGCGGCACTTTTTTGCACACCATGGGCTAAATGGCCAGGTCATATGGACCCCGAAGGCTCAGAGAAGGTTGGGGGAGGGGACCCACTGGAACAGCTGTTGGGAGACAGATGGTAGCCTCCCGTCAAGGCCATCCAGCGTGTTCTTTAACGTTGGATTGTTTTACCTCTGAGTGGCACTTTTTTGCACACCATGGGCTAAATGGCCAGGTCACCTGGACCCAGAAGGCTCAGAGAAGGTTGGGAGAGGGGACCCACTGGAACAGCTGTTGGGAGACAGATGGTAGCCACCCGTCAAGGCCATCCAGCGTGTTCGTTAACGTTGGGTTGTTTTACCTCTGAGCGGCACTTTTTTTCACACCATGGGCTAACTGGCCAGGTCACAAGGACCCCGAAGGCTCAGAGAAGGTTGTGGGAGGGGACCCAATGGAACAGCTGTTGGGAGAGAGATGGTAGCTTCCCGTCAAGGCTATCCAGCGTGTTCTTTAACGTGCATTGGGTATGGCTCTCCCGCACACGGGGCCACGGCTTAACGTCCCATCCGACGGACGGCGCCCTTTCCAAGCCCATCGGTGTTCCCTACTGACCGTGGGCAGGGCGGGGAATTTTTGCGGAGCTAAATCTCAACGCTCACTCAGGTGGGACTCGAACCTGGGAACTACAGATTACGAGCCTGGAGCGCTACCGGCTGAGCCACCCCCGCCCCATGTGATGTTTGGGACTTGGGGCACTGTAATCATTGGAGTACCACAGGCACAAGATGCTTTTGTGTTATCAAAGCAGTAGCGGGGCTTTCCCTTACGAGGTTATTATTTATTTTAATTTTTATTATTAACATATATGTTTTCTAAATATATATTAGAAATGAGTGATCTGGCAACCTTCGTGTCACGTGACACGAAGGTTGTCAGATCACTAATTTCTAAAAAACATCGTCGCCAGATATTTTTTCTGAATTCTGTAATCAACCATAGTGTTCGGATGTTTTTTGAGCCATTTTACGTTCAGCTAGCATTCACATAAAATGAGGTATCCGTATAATTCACGGTAGAAGGTCTCTGAGGAGGGCGGGACCTTAACAGAAAGAAACGCAAACATCTATGCCTTACCCGGGGCTCGAACCCAGGTCCCTTTCATCTGCTGCCAAGAGTGCTATCCATTCGACTAAATTAAATATATTATTATAACACTAAACAACATCATAGCCTGTACGCGGTGAGGGGGCCCACCCTGTGAAGTTCCGCTGGCTCGGTTACCTTCGCAGGGTCCTAAACGCTCGCCCGTTTGTTTGCCGTGCGCGGAGACCCGTGTCGGAAAGGAGGATCCTGGTAGTTGCTCGGGGGTGCCCGTCTTCTCTCCTCAGCTCATGACTGGCATGGTCCCCATTGGCCGTCTTGCCATTGGGGAGCCTGTCTGTCGCGGGGCTGGGCAGCGGATTCCGGGACCTCTGCTATACACTGCTTTGGTCTCTGCTTCCGGTAAACGGGAGCTCCTGGGGTGGCCCCCCCAGGAGCAATCGGTTGGTGGGCAGATCCTGCTAGGGTCAACCGTGCAGAGCGGTGAGTAACCTTGCCCACGGTCCGGGTACAGGTTTACAAGTTTCCTCACAACTTATTTTCCTTTTGTCGTTATCTTTTCTTTGTGAGGCCAGGTTGGCCATTCACAATTTTGTTATTTTAAGCTTTGTTTCATTTGTGCAGAACGTTTTTGTTCTACACACTTCTCTTTTCATTTTCCTTCTATTTATTTGTGAGGGCTTGGCTCACTGTCTGTGTGGGTATAGTGCCTGCGTAGCCCTGGCGCCCGACTGGGCGTCCCCTTGTTGTGCTCCGTGGAGGGTGGGGACAGCGGGCACTGAACCACACAAAAAAAAAACATGAGAGTGAATGAAGAAAATAATGCGATCGCCGCCAAAAAGAGGGCTCGATATGAGCCCCCATCTTCGTCCTTGTCTCCGTTATCTCTGCCGTCGTCTTCTGTGTCTGTGTCTTCGTTACCAAAGTTCCTGATCATCTACTCCACGGATGATCCGGTACTTGGGGACATGTCCCCTTTTTTCGTTAATTAAGGTTTGAAAGGTCTTGCGGGAGAACCGAAATCCGTCAAGCGCCTACGATCTGGTGACTTACAAGTTGAGACCGCTTGTTCCAAACACTCGGAACTGCTCCTGAAAGTTAAAGAAATTGGTGGGGTGGCTATCGAAGTCACTCCCCATAAAACTTTGAATTCCTCTCGGGGTGTGATCACCGAGTGGGACTTCCTCAAAGTCACTGAGGAGGAAATCCTCTCGGAGCTCGCACCTCAAGGAGTAACAGCGGTCCATCGGGTTTCGACACGTCGTGATGGGAAATTGACACCCACCCGGGTGCTGATTGTAACCTTTAATTCGCCACGCCTGCCTTCTTACATCAAGGCAGGTTACTTACATTGTGAGGTTCGGCCATATATCCCAAACCCTCTGCGCTGTTTTCAGTGTCAGATATACGGTAATGCCCGCACAGCATGCAGGGGCAAGCCCACCTGTGCTCGCTGTGGCAGTAAGGATCATCTCGATCCTGACTGCACAGCAGAAAAGGCATGCTGTGTGAACTGCAGTGGTGACCATCCGGCGTACTCCCGCGACTGTCCGAAGTGGAAGGAGGAAAAGGAGGTACAACGCCTCAAAGTCATGAACAACATCTCGTATGCTGAAGCGAGAAAGCTTGCTGCACTGCCCGCCCCACCTGGCAAGGTTTCTTATGCCAGTGCAGTCATTGGAAAGCCCATCGTTCCAATGACTTCGGTTGCGGTGCAGACTGACATCAGTGTACCACCTACTGAGTCTTTCTCGCCAGCTGCGACTCGCGCTCCTCACGCAGGCGAGACCAAGGGTAGTGTCGACTTCGACATCAACCCCAGTTTCCATTCCTGCAGCTGTCTTCCACCTCCACCAGAAGGCCTCCTCCTTCCCGTCCTCGGACAGCAAGACCTTCCAAACCAAAGGGGCCCCCACTGGGGCCTAAAAAGAAACTCGTCACTCCTCCTCAAAGTGTGGTCACCGATCCATGCCCCTCGGACGATTCCCCCTCGGTGTGAGCGCCTGTACGCGGTGAGGGGACACACTTGCAGCCAGTCACAGATCCCACAATCCGTCACTTTTCACTGGTTCGCCAGGACGGAAATGGTCCAGCTCGCGGGGGTGTCGCCATCCTCGTGAGCAATCATTCTCCATTCCAGGTCGTACCCCTCACCACTAACTTGGAGGCGGTAGCCATCCGTCTCTTCGTGGGGTTCTCGCTGACTGTCTGCTCTGTATATCTTCCACCCGGGAGCATTGTCTTCCAGGAAGAACTTGATGATCTCGTCTCGCAGCTGCCGTCCCCCTTCCTCATTATGGGGGACCTCAACGGACACAGTCCACTTTGGGGCAGTGCTGATACCAACGGGAGGGGTGGGGTCCTGGAGCAGTGGCTCCTGGATCCTTCTCTCTCCCTGTTGAACACCGGTGTCAGTACTTACTTTCACTCCCCAACTCGCTCTTTCACTGCCATTGACCTCACCATCTGCTCCTCCTCGATCCTTCCACTCTTTACATGGGAGGTCGAGGACAACCCGTATGGAAGCGATCACCTGCCCATGGTGTGCACCATCTCCCGTGGGGGGGCCTTGCAGCCCTTCACGCGTCTCACAGTGGAGGTTCGATTGGGCTGAATGGGGTGGTTTCGAGCTGCTCTCTGAGCTGGATGACCACTCTGTCAGCCAGGAGCCCATCAATGTGGCAGTAGCGGAGATAACGGACTGTATCGTAGATGCAGCTGCATCAACAAATCCTCAAACTTCGACACGGTTTCCTCGTTTTCCGAAACCGTGGTGGAATCCAGAATGCATCGCAGCTCGTAAGGCTCAGAACAAGGCTTGGGGGGTGTTTCGGAGATATCCGACGACCCCCAACCTCGACAAGTTCAAACGCGCCAGGGCGAAAGCTCGTTTCATCCGACGACTGAGCCGGAAGGAATCTTGGATCAAGTATACATCTTCCATCACCCGCACGACAAGTTCTAAGGTCGTGTGGGATAAAGTCCGGAAGATGAGTGGGAACTACACGTCCCACCCGTTATCGATCCTGGAGCACAATGGACAGGCAATTGCTGATCCCAAAGCAATTGCCGACACTCTGGGGGAGTCATTCTCTTCCATCTCTTCGTCTTCCTTTTACTCCCCCGAGTTTCTGGCCCAGAAGGGCAGGGCGGAACGCTCTCCACTGTCTTTTTACTCGAATGGCCTGGAGCCTTACAATAGGCCATTCACAGTGGAGGAGCTTCGCCTTGCTCTGCACTCTTCTCATGCTTTTGCTGTAGGGCCGGACAATGTCCATTATGCCATGCTCCAACATTTCTCACCATCGAGTAAGGATCGGCTGCTCCATCTCTTCAATCGCATTTTTCTCGAGGAGCAGTTTCCGGACTCCTGGCGGGAGGCCATCGTCTTGGCCTCCCCCAAGCCTGGCAAAGATCCTAAGATTCCTTCCAATTATCGTCCCATCGCGTTGACGAGCTGCGTGTGCAAGGTGTTGGAAAGAACGGTAAATGCCAGACTCATCTGGTATTTAGAACATCACAACCTTCTTTCCAACACACAGTGTGGCTTTTGCAGGCAACGGTCAACTCTTGACCATCTGATACGCCTTGAATCGGCTATCGGAAATTCTTTTTTACATAGAGAGCACCTGGTGTCAATTTTCTTCGACATCGAAAAAGCGTACTACATGGCTTAGAGATTCGGCATTCTTCGTGACCTCCACAGCTTCGGCTTGAGAGGTCACATGCCGGTCTTCATCTCCAACTTCTTATCGACACGCTCTTTTCGTGTCCGTGTTGGTAACACTCTGTCGCTGCCGTACCCCCAAGAACAGGGGGTGCCACAAGGCTGCGTTCTGAGTGTTACCCTTTTTGCTGTCAAGATTAATTCTATAACTAGACAACTTCCTCCATCAGTAGGCAATGCCCTCTATGTTGATGACTTTAGCATCTTTTGCTCATCGTCCAGCATGAGGGTCATTGAAAGACAACTGCAAATTGCCCTGAACAATCTTTCTTTTTGGGCGACGGCAAACGGGTTTCGGTTCTCCCCACAGAAGACCGCTTGTGTGCACTTTTGCCACAAGCGTAATCTTCATCTGGATCCCGAGCTGCGGCTCGGGGTACCATCATTCCAGTTGTGGCTGAGACCAAGTTTCTCGGTCTCATATTCGATCGGAAATTGACCTTTTTACCACACATACGTCATATCAGGTCCAAGTGCACGTGGGCATTGAACATCGTCAAGGTCCTCTCCTCCCTCTCTTGGTGGGCGGACCGATGTTCTTTGCTCCGCCTGTACTGTGCACTTGTCCGATCGAAACTGGACTACGGATCCCAGGTGCACGACTCGGCCCGGGGTTCGGTGGTGAAGGTGCTGGACCCCCTCCATCATCAGGCTCTCCGTGTGTGCACGGGAGCCTTCTGCACCTCACCGGTCCAGAGTCTTTACGTTCAGACCGACGAACCTTCTTTACCTCTTCGCCGTCAGCAGTTGTCCCTACAATATGCATCTAAGTTGCGATCCCTGCCTGGCCATCCCACTTGGGACTGCGTTTTGAGTCCGAAGTGGGAAATGCTTTACACTAATCAGCCGACTGCCATTCGTCCATTTGGTTTGCGTGTCCGAGGCTACCTCAGAGACATCAACACCAGTCTCGATAGCGTTGCACAGTCGACAGCTGAGCCACTTCCACCTTGGCTTGCTGTTTCCCCTTCCTGCGATTTTTCCCTGTGCAGGACGGGGTAGGCCTTTACACCGGACTGTGTGTACTGGCAACTCTTTGCCAGCCATCGTGCTGAGTACCTGGACTTCTTGCCTGTCTTTACAGATGGCTCGAGGTCCGGCACTTCAGTGGGATCAGCCATGGTCTGCTGTGATGTAATCATTGCAGACCAGATCCCACTGCAGTGTTCCATCTTCACTGCAGTGTTGCACGCTATCAGCCTCGCCTTGGACCACGTGTCGACTAAGCATCATCGTCGGTGTGTGCTTTACACCGACTCTCTTAGCTCACTACAGGCTTTGATCTCCGTGAGGCATCGACCTCACCCTGTTCTTACTAAGATCCGCCAGCAGCTACATCATCTGGCAGCCACAACCACAATCCATTTCTGTTGGGTGCCCGGTCATGTCGGGATTAGGGGCAATGACTTGGCAGATGCTGCTGCCAAGTCAGCCACGCCCCTGTCCGACTCTCTGTTGCCGGTTCCCTATCTGGATTTCAGGCAGCGTTTTACCACCGAGCTCCGGGCACAGTGGCAGAGATCTTGGTCGGAACAGCTTACGAACAAGCTCTTTGAGATCAAACCTATCATCAAACCATGGCAGTCTTGTTACCGCAGGAATCGCAAGGAGGAAGTTGTACTTGCTCGGCTCCACTTAGGTCACTCGTATATTACTCATTCGTTTCTTCTACGGGACGACGACGTACCTAAGTGCGAGTTTTGTGACATCATTTTAACAATCAAACATATTTTAATTGAATGTCCATGTGTTAACCTAGAATGTCATTTGTATTTTAATTTTCACAATTTTACGTCCGAGCCACTTACACTCGGACATCTTTTATCTGATAGTACCATTTTATCTCCAATTTTTGCCTTTTTACAGTATACAGGATATTTTACCAGATTATAATTTTAATCATTTGTAATTTATTTACTGTCTGCCTAGGTCATTTACACCTGGGCTAGTTTTATCCTTTGTCTCTACTGTCTTTATCTACACATTTGTTGTTTTACACATTACTTTTTATTTCTGTTATACATATATCTTGTTGGTTTTATTTTTTACCTTTTCCAGCATTTGTTTTTTAATTTTGGTTGAGGAGTATTTGTCTTTTAGCATATTTTTACCTTGTTTGGCGCATTATAGCCTTTTAGTAGCTCTTGCGCCATAAAACTCCAAACAACCAACCAACCAACCAACTAAACAACATCCAATATATCTCTAACCACGAACAATAAAAAACACTAAATAATATCATCCCATCATAAAGAACAATATCATCCTCATCATCAAGAAAAATATTATCAAGAACAATATTATCCTCATCATCAAGAACAATATCATCCTCATCATCAAGAACAATATTATGAAGAACAATATTATCATCATCAATTAAGAACAATATTATCCTCATCAATTAAGAAAAATATTATCCTCATCAATTAAGAACAGTATCATCCTCATCATCAAGAAAAATATTATGAAGAATAATATCATCCCCATCATGAAGAACAATGTCATCCTCATCATGAAGAACAATATCATCCCCATCATCAAGAACAGCATCATGAATAACATCCTTGAAGAGCAGCCATTATAGCTTTAATTTCCTCGTGTAGTAAAGAGCGTTGTTTCCTTGAACATCCTGCAACCTTTTTTTGGGAGGGTGGTAGTTGTGATGGGGGAATTAGTTAAGTCTCCCATCGATCCGCGTCACCCGCTCACGCGTTCACGCGCATTCCCTGGCGAGGAAAGAAGATAAAGATCTAGGTCAGAGAACGTGCTAACATTAATTAAAGTGTGCGAGGAGATAGTTCCCGCAACTGACGATCGCCCTCTGCTCCATACCCACCCCTGATCCCCAGGTTTACTTATTTCCTACGGTTGCTGACGGAACCATTGTAATTTGCTCATCATCATTCTGTTCCCGGCGGTCATGAGGTCCGAAGGAAAGGTCAAAAGGTCGCGAATATCCTCCGGGGATTAGTTCAGTGTGTCTTGGCAACGGGAATCGCACAGATGTTCATTTGTGTTGCCGTCCTCTTTGTGCTCAAGAGATAGTGATGTAACAAGTCACGTGTAAAAGTGGGTAAACATTTTATGGAGAAACGAGACATTCGCAGGGGAAGGGATTTTTTAATTTACTTTTTTCAGTAGCAACCTCTCGGTGAACAACAATAATGACAGCAGCTGACAACAACAACAACGACAGTAACAGTTGAACAGCAGATACATAACAGTGGCTGAAGAACAACGACTTGATCAGCTGAACAGTCAAGATGGGAGTAATAAAACAACAGCAACTTGTTCAAGAGCGGTGACAGCTGAACAGCAACGACAACAACAGCTGAAATAGAACAAAAACAGCAGAACAACATCCAGTTTAAAACCAACTGAACAACAACATCAACAGCTAAACAACATGTATAACAATAGCTGCAGCAGAGAAAAAACGTCCGTTTGATCAGCAGTAACAGGCTGAAGGCTCAGAAGGGTTGAGAAGGCTCAGAGATGGTTGGGGGAGGGAACCCACTGGAACAGATGTTGGGTGACAGATGGTAGCCTCCCGTCAAGGCCATCCAGCGTGTTCCTTAACGTTGGGTTGTTTTACCTCTGAGCGGCACTTTTTTGCACACCATGGACTAAATGGCCAGGTCACAAGGACCCCGAAGGCTCAGAGAAGGTTGGGGGAGGGGACCCACTGGTATAGCTGTTGGGAGACAGATGGTAGCCTCCCGTCAAGGTCATCCAGCGTGTTCTTTAACATTGGATTGTTTTGCCTATGAGCGGCACTTTTTTGCACACCATGGACTAAATGGCCAGGTCATAAGGATCCCAAGGGCTCGGAGAAGGTTGGGGGAGGAGACCCACTGGAACGGCAGTTGGGAGATAGATGGTAGCCTCCCGTCTAGGTCATCCAGCGTGTTCTTTAACGTTGGATTGTTTTGCCTATGAGCGGCACTTTTTTGCACACCATGGGCTTAAATGGCCAGGTCATAAGGATCCCAAGGGCTCGGAGAAAGGTTGGGGGAGGAGACCAACTAGAACGGCAGTTGGGAGATAGATGGTAGCCTCCCGTCAAGGCCATCCAGCGTGTTCTTTAACGTTTACTGTGTATGGCTCTCCCGCACACTGGTCACGGCTTAACATCACATTCGACGGACGGCGGCCTTTTCAAACCCATCGGTGTCCCCTAGTGACTGATGTCATGATGGAGAGCTTTGCGGAGATAAATCTCAACTCTGACCCAGATGAGACTCAAATCTGGGAGCTGCAGATCACGAGCCTGGCGCGCTACTGACTCAGCATCCCCCCCCTCCCTTTTACATTTTCCCTGTTCGATTGTGTCTTCTCCTTCCTCGATTGTTTCCTAGATACGGGTTCTGATCACAATCAGCTTTAAGAGCATAGACATTGCGATGAAGATGACAGTTCGAGTTTTGTGATACATAAACGCGAAATTTAAATCTAAACACTCTTTAACGTTTGTCTAGTACTGCGTTTGGGGCGGGGATGGCTCAGTCGGTAGCGCGTCAGGCTCGTAATCTGTAGTTCCCAGGTTCGAGTTCCAGCTGGGTCAGCGTTGAGATTTATCTCCGCAAAATTCCTCGCCCTGCCCACGGTCAGTAGGGGACACCGATGGGCTTGGAAAGGCCGCCGTCCGTCGGATGGGGCGTTAAGCCGTGGCCCCGTATGCGGGAGAGCCATACTTTACGTTAAAGAACACGCTGGATGGCCTTGACGGGAGGCTACCATCTGTCTCCCAACAGTTGTTCCAGTGGGTTCCCTTCCCCAACCTTCTCCGAGCCTTCGGGGTCCATGTGACCTGGCCATTTAGCCCAAGGTGTGCAAAAACGTGCAGCTCAGAGGTAAAACAACCCAACGTTAAAGAACACGCTGGATGACCTTGACGGGAGGCTACCACCTGTCTCCCAACAGCTGTTCCAGTGGGTTCCCTCCCCCAACCTTCTCCGAGCCTTCGGGATCCATGTGACCTGGCCATTTAGCCCATGGTGTGCAAAAAAGTGCAGCTCAGAAGTAACACAACAACATAAACGCGAAATTTAAATCTAAACTCTCTTTAAGGTTTGTCGAGTACTGCGTTTGACCTTATTATTGCTCTACCTGTGCTTGTGAAAGCTTCAAAGGCCCTCTTTTGTTGCAGTATTGATTCGCTACTGGAATGTTTGCTTGCCTGCATAGGCTTGCTTCAGAAGTAACACAATGCTGGCCTGAGGTCTGCATCTCTTTGTGTGAAAGGATTCCATTCACACACGAAGCGGAATGTTTAGAGTTCCGAACAGTTGTTTATCTGAAGGTATTGAAATGAAACGTTTCCTACAAAAATTACAACTGATTTGTGAAAATAAGGAATTTTTTAACACCGTTTTTTAATAGGTACCGTCGCTCAAAAAATATCAGAAGACTACGATTGATTACAGAATTCAGAAAAAAATATCTGGTAACTGTTATTTTAGAAATTTGTAATCTGGTAACCTTACGCGAAGGTTACCAAATTACTAATTTCAAAAAAAAAAGTCGTCAGATATTTTTTCTGAATTCTGTAATCAACCATAGTGTTAGGATTTTTTTTGAGCGACATTACATCAATATTAACTTTGAAAGCGATGTTATTCCCCAATAAATATTTGTAGTAGAATTTCCGTTTAATTAAAATTTATTCATATTAACGTTAAAACTGGAATGGATACAAAACAGGGGCGGGGGTGGCTCAGTCGGTAGCGTGCTAGGCTCGTAATCTGTAGTTCCCAGGTTTGAGTCCCAGCTGGGTCAGCGTTGAGATTTCTCTCCGCAAAATTCCCCGCCCTGCCCACGGTCAGTAGGGGACACTGATGGACTTGGAAAGGACGCCGTCCGTCGGATGGGACGTTAAGCCGTGGTCCCGTGTGCGGGAGAGCCATACCCTGTGCACGTTAAAGAACACGCTGGATGGCCTTGACGGGAGACTACCATCTGTCTCCCAACAGCTGTTCCAGTGGGTCCCTTCCCCCAACCTTCTTTGAGCCTTCGGGGTCCTTGTGACCTGGCCATTTCGCCCATGGTGTGCAAAAAAGTGCCGCTCAGAGGAAAAACAACCCAACGTTAAAGAACATGCTGGATGGCCTTGACGGGAGGCTACCATCTGTCTCCCAACAGCTGTTCCAGTGGGTCCCCTCCCCAACCTTCTTTGAGCCTTCGGGGTCCTTGTGACCTGGCCATTTAGCCCATGGTGTGCAAAAAAGTGCCGCTCAGAGGTAAAACAACCCAACGTTAAAGAACACGCTGGATGGCCTTGACGGGAAGCAACCATCTGTCTCCCAACAGCTGCTCCAGTGGGTCCCCTCTCCCAACCTTCTCTGAGCCTTCGGGGTCCTTGTGACCTGGCCATTTAGCCCATGGTGTGCAAAAAATTGCCGCTCAGAGGTAAAACAACCCAACGTTAAAGAACACGCTGGATGGCCTTGACGGGAGGCTACCATCTGTCTCCCAACAGCTGTTCCAGTGGGTCCCCTCCCCCAACCTTCTTTGAGCCTTCGGGGTCCTTGTGACCTGGCCATTTAGCCCATGGTGTGCAAAAAAGTGGCGCTCAGAGGTAAAACAACCCAACGTTAAGGAACACGCTGGATGGCCTTGACGGGAGGCTACCATCTGTCTCCCAACAGCTGTTCCAGTGGGTCCCCTGCCGCAGCCTTTTCTGTGTCTTCGGGGTCCTTGTGACCTGGCCATTTAGCCCACGGTGTGCAAAAAAAGTGCCGCTCAGAGATAAAGCACTCCAACCCAAACTTTTTTAAAAATAATTATTCCTACTTTACCTAATGTGACCAATGTACCCACGCACAGTAATAATTTTTAAACATTTTGTAAAGTGTCGTGAACAAAGTAAAAGTGATATTTTAATAAAACATTTTTAAATGGTACTGAAATTATAATATTATAAAGAAAAATTAAAAAAGCATCACCTCTTTTGTTCAGAAACGCTTATGCTATTCATACAATATTTTTTCGTACATTTTTTTAGAGGTCGGCCCCGTAAAAACAATTTTTCCTCAGACAAAGATGGCGCTGCTGTCAACTCTTATTTTTTTTGAACGAAATGGTTACAAGATACAAACCGATAAAAAAAACTATCCAGAAGACTATAAAAGAATTCATATTGCCGAATCTCTCTGGAATCGCTTTAAAAAAAAGGAGGGGGAGGACATCTTAGGGGGGAGAGTAGTGGGTTTCTGTTGAAATATTTTTGTTATTCACTGCGCATGCGTCGCATCGATTCTCCCTTTTTCTCTCTCTCGCCGCACGTGCCTGTCGCGCTCTGTATCAAATGGCGTGAGAGTGAAAAAAAATTTTTTTCTCAATTTCAACTTGAACTTTATTTTTTGTTTGGACTGTGTGATAGTCAGAGTACGTCGTTTAACATAAATGCAACACGATATTTTTTTTTTATCGTATAAGTCGTTTAACGAATTTGCTGAGAAATTCAGTACTGGGAGGAAAAAAGTGAATGGGATTACAATGTGGAATTTACACTATTGTTACGTCTGTATATTGTTAATCGATGTAAAAATGAAGGGCGTGACGAACAATGCACACCGCGACAATGTCGACGCAAAAGTTTGAATGATTTCGTAATGAATTGGTGAATGAATTGGCTTTTAGTTTAGAAATCATGATTTGCGGGTTGGGTTGTTTTACCTCTGAACGGCACTTTTTTTGCACACCATGGGCTAAATGGCTAGGTTACATGGACCCTAAGGGCTCAGAGAAGGTTAGGGGAGGGACCCACTGGAACAGCTGTTGGGAGATAGATGGTAACCTCCCGTCAAGGCCATCAGCGTGGTCTTTAACGTTGGGTTGTTTTACCTCTGAGCGACACTTTTTTGCACACCATGGGCTAAATGGCCAGGTCACAAGGACCCCAAAGGCCCAGAGACGGTTGGGGGCGGAGACCCACTGGAACAGCTGTTGGGAGACAGATGGTAGTCTCCAGTCAAGGCCATCCACCCTGTTCTTTAACGTGCACGCGGTATGGCTCTCCCGTGCACGGGGCTTAACGTTCCATCCGACGGACGGCGGCCTTTCCAAGCCCATCGGCGTCCCCTACTGTGGGCTACTACCGTGGGCAGGGCGGGGAATTTTGCGGAGATAAATCTCAACGCTGACCCAGCTGGGACTCGAACCTGGGAACTACAGATTACGAGCCTGGCGCGCTACCGACTGAGCATCCCCGCCCCCATGATTTGCAGAAAAGCTACCAAGAAGATTAAATCTATTTCTGCTATAAATGTATAGATTTTTTTATCGAGTATAATTTTACAGGGAAGATGGACTTTATTTTAATGAACTTATAGAGTTAAAAATACTTATGTGTTTAAGTCGTCAAAAATAATTTTTTCGCATATCTCTCTAAATACAGCCGCTCAAAAAAAATATCCGAACACTATGGTTAATTAAAGAATTCAGGAAAATATCTGGTTGGTACATTGCCAGATCACTAATTTCAAAAAAAAAAAAAAAAAAAAAAAAAGTCGTTGCCAGATATTTTTTCTCAATTCTGTAATCAACCATAGTGTTCGGATATTTTTTTGAGCGACTGTACGTCGGATGGGACTTGTACTGGAGAGCCGCACTTTGTTGGCTTTAAGGAACACGCTGGATGGCCTTAACGGGAGGTTACCATCTGTCTCGTAATAGATCTTCCAGTGGGTCCCCTCCCCCAACATTCTCAGAGTCTTCGGGGCCCTTGTGACCTGGCCATTTAGCCTATGGTATGCAAAAAAAGTGCCGCTCAGAGGTAAAACAACCCAATGTTAACACGCTGGATGGCCTTGCGGGAGGTTACCATCTGTCTCGTAATAGCTCTTCTAGTGGGTCCCCTCCCCCAACATTCTCTGACTCATTAGGGCCCTTGTGACCTGGCCATTTATCCTATTGAGTGCAAAAAACTGTCCTAACAACATTCCAATGGATCCCCTCCCTCAACTTCCTCTGAGCCCTTGGGGTCATTGTAACCTGACCGTTTAACCCATTGTACGCATATAAATATTTCTGAGGTAAAATAACCCAACCCACAATGCATTATCGATTCCTGAAGAAATTCCACACATCCATAACACCGTAAATCAAAAGTTTCCCCATTTCGAATTTCAACGTTTGATGAACCCATCAATTGCGAAATCCTCCAAGTGTGGGATCGTTGGGATCCTCACCGCCTCCTTTAATGTAGAGTATTAAATTTGTGAGGAGCTTTTCTGGATCTGAGATCACGAACTCCATCGCTTATTCAACTCGCCAAGTTTCTGAAAGTATATCGATAGATCGTCGTTACTGACTCTCGAGGGATCGATTAATCACCGAACACCGATTAATCGTTTAGATGAAACAGCTCTTGAGAATAATCTCGGAAGGAAGTGTCACGTGATATCTCATCGTGTTTGGGATAGTTGTATGAAGTGTGTCAGTCAGAGACGAGGTTCAGATATTACATATGGTAAACGTGTACAGTATTCTACCAAAAACTTATGGAAATCTATAGTCATGGGAATATATATATAACTCCTTAAACTAAAGTTTAATTGAGAACTGTGACTGAAGATGAATTCAAGATGATAAACGAATGATATTTCTCTTGGCTTGATTGAACGTCATGGGAATGTGTCGCAGCGAGCTTTGATATCCCATTCCAAAGAAAGTCATTCGTATCAAATATGAAAGATGTTTTCGGAAGGATTAATGCTTGCAAGATAAAGATGGTTCAGGAAGGACTGAGGCTAGAAAAATAAAAGTGGTTCAGGAAGGATTAAGTTTTGCAAGATAAAGATGGCCCAAGAAGGATCAATGTTTGCAAGATAAAGATGGTTCAGGAAGGATTAATGTTTTCAAGGTAAAGGTGGCTAGTGAGGATTAATGTTTGCAAGATAAAGGTGGCTAATGAAGGATTAATGTAAGATGAAGGTGGCTAATCAAGGATTAATGTTTGCAAGGTAAAGATGGTTCAGGAAGGATTAATGTTTGCAAGGTAAAGATGGTTCAGGAAGGATTAATGTTTGCAAGATAAAGATGGTTCAGGAAAGATTAATGTTTGCAAGATAAAGATGGTTCAGGAAGGATTAATGTTTGCAAGATAAATGGTTCAGGAAGGATTAATGTTTGCAAGATAAAGATGGTTCAGGAAGGATTAATTTTGCAAGATAAAGGTGGCTAATGAAGGATTAATGTAAGATAAAGGTGGCTAATGAAGGATTAAGGTTTGCAAGGTAAAGGTGGATAATGAAGGATTAATGTTTGCAAGATAAAGGTGGCTAATGAAGGATTAATGTTTACAAGATAAAGATGGTTCAGAAGGATTAATGTTTGCAAGATAAAGGTGGCTAATGAAGGATTAATGTTTGCAAGATAAAGCTGACTCTGCTGGGACTCTGACCTGGGAACTGCAGATTACGAGCCTGGTGCACTACCAACTGAAAAATCCCCGCCTCCTCGTAAATGGTAGAAAAATGATTCAGAAATATTTTCCCTATCCTTTCCCGTAAATTAACTTTCTCTGAAATTTTGATATTAAACTCCAACAGCAACATTTTCAATAATCTCATGTACAAATATTCACAAGGAAAAAAAGACAATTCGTGAAGATAAGTAGCTTCCTATACTTATATTTAACAACCCCAACTAATGGGAAAAAAATATTTTTGTGGTACAGTCGCTGAAAATAATATCCGAACACTATGGTTGATTAGGGGGTGGCTCAGTCGGTAGCGCGCCAGGCTCGTAATCTGTAGTTCCCAGGTTCGAGTCCCAGCTGGGTCAGCGTTGAGATTTATCTCCGCAAAATTCCCCGCCCTGCCCACGGTCAGTAGGGGACACCGATGGGCTTGGAAAGGCCGCCGTCCGTCGGATGGGACGTTAAGCTGTGGCCCCGTGTGCGGGAGAGTCATACCCTGTGCACGTTAAAGAACACGCTGGATGACCTTGACAGGAGGCTACCATCTGTCTCCCAACAGCTATTCTAGTAGGTCCCCTCCCCCAACCTTCTCTGAGCCTTTGGGGTCCTTGTGACCTGGCCATTAACCCATAGTGTGCAAAAAAGTGCCGCTCAGAGGTAAAACAACCCAACTATGGTTGATTAGAGAATTCAGAAAAATATCTGGCAACGATTTTTTTTTTAGAAATTAGTGATCTGGTAACCTTCGTGAACAGAATTCATAAAAAGTATCTGGCAACGATTTTTTCAGAAATTAGTGATCTGGCAACCTTCGTGTCACGTGATACGAAGGTTGCCAGGTCACTAATTTCTAAAAAAAAAAGTTGCCAGATGTTTTTTCTGAATTCTGCAATCAACCATAGTGTTCGGATACGTTTTTGAGCGACTGTATATGAAATAGTGCTCCGTAGTAGGGAAATAAAATATCTTTGCTCATGTATGTGAAATATTTCTAAGTACTTTAGTGATATATTACTACTTTTATAAGCTGATCATAAATAATATTATGAAGAAAAAATCACCATTAAAGTAAATATCCAGACCATCATCTACAATACAAAAACTACCGCTAGATTTTCTTTTTTGTGCGAATTAGTTCAGGTGAACTTTTATCTCAGTATAAATTTTCTGATACTGCTAGAAAGAATGACCATTGCTACAACAATTTACCAAGGGAGCCGAAAGGGATATTTCTTTTGTTCGTTTATTCCTTCTTCTTCTTTTCGTTACTTATTTCTTTTTTCATTCTCTCTTTTTTTGCGGTAATCAAATATCGAATCCGCTTTTTTTTTGGCTTTGTCTCTTGGTTCAGAATCGAACAACTTGGGACTGAGGAACAATGCCACTAGATGGCTGATGATACCACAACGAAAAAACGAAATTAATGACTTGGGTATTTCATTGTTTTTTTTTTTATTCGTGAATGGAAAATGATCTATCTCTTCATGCATCTGAAAGAATATAGAGCTCTTTTTATCTTCATCAAGATTCTCCGTTAAGGATGAATCGCAGAAATGGGAAATTTTCATACTTTTCTGGAACAAACTGTCGTGATGATCTGTGATGGATTGAGTAAACCAATAAAAAGTAAATAAAAAAAAAAAACTCTTTGCACTTTTTATAAATAGAAATGGATATTCAAAACGTGATATTAAAAAAGCAGAAGAACATTGTCTCTACGGAAGGTGGCGGGAAACGCTCGTTAATCTGCAGTTCCCAGGTTCGAGTCCCAGTTGAGCCGAGTTGAGATTTGTCTCCCTAAAAACTCTGTACTCTGACCATGGTCAATGTTGACACCGATTGACTTGAAAAGGCCATCGTCCGTCGGATTGGACGTTAAGCCGTGGCCCCGTGTGTGGGAGAGACATACCCTGTGCACGTTAAAGAACACGCTGGATGGCCTTGACGGGAGGCTGCCATCCGTCTCCCAACAGCTGTTCCAGTGGGTCCCCTCCCCCAACATTCTCTTAGTCTTCGGGGTCCTTGTTACCTGGACATTTAGCCCATGGTGTGCAAAAAAGTGCCCCTCAGAGGTAAAACAACCCAACGGTAAAGAACACGCTGGATGGCCTTGACGCGAGGCTACCATCTGTCTCCCAACAGCTGTTTCAGTGGGTCCCCTCCCCCAACCTTCTCTTAGTCTTCGGGGTCCTTGTGACCTGGCCATTTTGCCCATGGTGTGCAAAAAAAGTGACCCTCAGAGATAAAACAACCCAACGTTAAAGAACACGCTGGATGGCCTTGACGGGAGGCTACCATCTGTCTCCCAACAGCTGTTCCAGTGGGTCCCCTCCCCCACCCTGCCCACGGTCAGTAGGGGACACCGATGGGCTTGGAAAGGCCGCCGTCCGTCGGATGGGACGTTAAGCCGTGGCCCCGTGTGCGGGAGAGCCATACCCTGTGCACGTTAAAGAACACGCTGGATGGCCTTGACGGGAGGCTACCATCTGTCTCCCAACAGCTGTTCCAGTGGGTCCCCTCCCCCAACCTTCTCTGAGCCTTCGGGGTCCATGTGACCTGGCCATTTAGCCCATGGTGTGCAAAAAAGTGCCGCTCAGAGGTAAAACAACCCAACCCAACCCCTCCCCCAACCTTCTCTGAGACTTCGGGGTCCATGTGACCTGGCCATTTAGCCCATGGTGTGCAAAAAAGTGCCGCTCAGAGGTAAAACAACCCAACCCTGATTTCTTAATTTTGGGTTTGAAAAAGTAGGGTTCGTCTTATACACGGAAAAATACGGTAGGCGTTTTTCTTTGATGGTATCATCCAGATATGCAAATTTTCTTAATTTAAATTCATTCATTCGTAATTTATTAAATGTAGCTTTATCATTAATCCATAGTAAACACACAGATAACATGTTTATAAAGAAATCAATAAATACTTAAGTGGAAAAAATATTTCGGGGTCCCCCACCTTCGGCAAAAAAATATTTTTTTTTTCTCTTATATATGTACTGTCTCTCAAAAAAAGTATCCGAACAATATGGTTGATTACAGAATTCAGAATAAAAAAAATCCTTCGTGTCACGTGACACGAAGGTTTCCAGATCACTAATATCTAAAAGAAAAAATCCTTGCCAGATATTTTTTCTGAATTCTGTAATCAACCATAGTGTTCGGATACTTTTTTGAGCGACTGTAGGTGGTCATATTATTTTGATACTAGATCGTGTGGGCTCACTCACGGAAATATTGAGCGTGTGCAGTTACCGTTCACAGCAAACTGGAGCGTGTACATTTGCTGTACACGCTCCAGATATTTTTCCTGAATTCCGTAACCAATCATAGTGTTTACACAAAGGTTGCCAGATCACCAATTTCTAAAAAAAATCGTTGCCAGATATTTTTTATGAATTCTGTAATCAACCATGGTGTTCGGATACTTTTTTGAGCGACTGTAGGTGGTCATATTATTTTGATACTAGATCGTGTGGGCTCACTCACGGAAATATTGAGCGTGTGCAGTTACCGTTCACAGCAAACTGGAGCGTGTACGGTTGCTATACACGCTCCAGATATTTTTCCTGAATTCTGTAACCAATCGTAGTGTTTACACAAAGGTTGCCAGATCACCAATTTCTAAAAAAAATCGTTGCCAGATATTTTTTCTGAATTCTGTAATCAACCATAGCGTTCAGATACTTTTTCGAGCGACTGTACAGTTAGTAATTTGGTTATATTTTCTCTCGTTTTCAAACACCATTTCCTGCTTTAATAAACAACAATTCTCGTCACAACGCTGGCGACTAGTAAAACAGACGAAATCCTCGCTCGTTCCGTCAAGATTTCCTAGTTAAGTGTCTTCCCTGGGTGAAATTCATTTGATTTACTCTCCTAAAACCATCTTCACTGCACAGCAAACAACTGCGAATGTCCAGTTTATTATGCTTTTCTAGACCTCGTACCTTGACACTGAAACTGCTCTTACGTCCAACAATAAACCGGAACGTATAGCTAACATCTGGCAGCAGGAGGAGACACTGGGGGGGATAGAAAAGGGGGAGGAAGGTGAAATAAAAGTAAGGGACTAGAAGTACATTAACGTTACTCTGAACAGCAGTTCATTTTCATTAGGCCCAATTTTCCGTCGCGAGCTAATGACAAATCTACGACGTTGGTCTCGTGTTTCCATCCTACCCCCCCCCCCCCCCAGCTATAACTCATCACTTTCTCTCCATCCTCCCATAGCGCCAGAAGTCTGTCAGTATTGATTCGGACTAGCAACAGGTGTATTAAGTGAACAGGGATTGGATTCTGACTTTATGGTTCTTTGATGAGGGCAGGATCCGTGATTCTTGGCGTGGATTTGTGGTACCTCGTTTCGTTTTTATTGGTACTGAAAAACCAGACATTAATCAATGTCTGCCCTTTTCCTTTTATTCTTCTGCGAAATTCCGTTTCTGAAGATGTCCTTTTTCTTTAAGGGCCATGACTTTGTTTTTCGTATTTCTTGCCTTTCTCAATTTGTCTGTTGGGGTGTTTCTTTCAATAGAACAGCAACAAATTGGGTTGAGTTGTTTTACCTCTGAGCGGCACTTTTTTGCACACCATGGGCTAAATGGCAGGTCACAAGGACCCCGAAGGCTCAGAGAAGGTTGGGGGAGCGGACCCACTGGCACAGCTGTTGGGAGGCAGATGGTAGTCTCCCGTCAAGGCCATCCAGCGTGTTCTTTAACGTTGGATTGTTTTACCTCTGGGCGGCACTTTTTTGCACACCATGGGCTAAATGGCCAGGTCACATGGACTCCGAAGGCTCAGAGAAAGTTGGGGGAGGGGACCCACTGGAACAGCTGTTGGGAGACAGATGGTAGCCTCCCGTCAAGGCCATCCAGCGTGTTCTTTAACGTGCATAGGGTATGGCTCTCCCGCACACGCGGCCACAGCTTAACGTCCCATCCGACGGACGGCGGCCTTTCCAAGCCCATCGGTGTCCCCTACTTATCGTGGGCAGGGCGGGAAATTTTGCGGAGATAAATCTCAACGCTGACCCAGCTGGGACTCGAACCTGGGAACTACAGATTACGAGCCTGGCGCTCTTACCGACTGAGCCACCCCGCCCACAGCAACAAACAGACGCCTTCGCTGCAAGTACTAACGTTGACCGCAAGCATTGTTACTAAAATATTTTGGCATATGTATAGTCATTTTTTTTACAGAGTAGAAGTTTACTAGGAAAAACAAATTCAATATAAGACTCCTAGAGCGATTTATTTATAGAGTAGACATTTTCCAGAAAAACAAATTAAATTTTGAAGACACTTATAGCTTTTTTGTTTACTGAGTAGAAGTTTATTAGGAAAAACAAATTCAATATATAAGACTTCTAGAGGGATTTATTTATAGAGTTGAAGTTTTCCAGGAAAATAAATTAAATTTAGAAGACACTTATAGCATTTTGTTTATAGAGTAGGAATTTATTAAGAAAAAGATTCAATATAGACGACTCCTAGAGCGATTTATTTATAGAGTAGAAATTTTCCAGAGAAACAAATTAAATTTAGAAGACACTTATAGCTTTTTTTTTACAGAGTAGAAATTTATTAGTATTATTATATATTAAAAGCAAATTCAATATAGACGACTAGAGCGATTTATTTATAGAGTAGAAATTTTCCAGGAAAACAAATTAAATTTAATAGACGCTTATAGCTTTTTTTTTAGAGTAGAATTTTATTAGGAAAAACAAATACAATATAGACGACTCGTACAGCGATGTATTTATTTGAGTAGAAATTTTCCAGAAAAGCAAATTAAATATAGAAGATACTTATAGTTTTTTTTTATTTTTACAGAGTATAAGTTTATTAGGAAAAACAAATTGAATATAAACGACTCCTAGAGCGATTTATTTATAAGTAGAAATTTTCCAGGAAAATAAATTTAGAAGACACTTACAGCTTTTTTTTTTAAATAGAGTAGGAATTTATTAGGAAAAACAAATTAAATTTAGAACACACATAGAACTATTTTTTTTATAGAGTAGAAGTTTACTACGAATATCAACTTTATTTTTGCTGACGGATTGGCAATGATGGTATAAGTCTGATTGCAGGTCATAAATATAATACGTGAGAGAAAATATTTTCAGACAGAGATATCCGAAGAAAGATAACAAATCAGAAAGGATATATTCATATCTTAGAGACCTCAGAAGAAAGTTAATTTACATTAAAGAAATCTTCAAGCCTTAAAGGTGGCGGGGGTGGCTGAGTCGGTAGCGCGCCAGGCTCGTAATCTGTAGTTCCCAGGTTCGAGTCCCAGCTGGGTCAGCGTTGAGATTTATCTCCGCAAAATTCCCCGCCCTGCCCACGGTCAGTAGGGGACACCGATGGGCTTGGAAAGGCCGCCGTCCGTCGGATGGGACGTTAAGCCGTGGTCCCGTGTGCGGGAAAGCCATACCCTGTGCACGTTAAAGAACACACTGGATGGCCTTGACGGGAGGCTACCATCTGTTTCCTAACAGCTGTTCCAGTGGGTCCCCTCTCCCAACCTCCTCTGAGCCTTCGGGGTCCATGTGACCTGGCCATTTAGCCCATGGTGGGCAAAAAAAGTGCCGCTCAGAGGTAAAACAACCCAACCCAAGCCTTAAATATTTAGCAATAAGATAATATTTAACAAAAAAACCTCATAGAGACCTCGGCAGACAGACAATAAGTGTTATTTAAACAACTTTCATATCTTAGAAACCTCAGCAGAGAGACAATATTTTGTATGAAAACCAAGTTTATGTCACAGAGACCTCAGAGAAGGATAACGTGCATCGTAACAAAAACATACATGTCTTAGATATTATTAATTATATAATAATCTGTGGAACTAATTATGTATTAACATATTATTAAACGTATAGCAAATTGTTACTGATTATATAATTAATACTAGAAGTCAATTAAGAGGATGTACAGTCGCTCAAAAAAATATCCGAACACTACGGTTGATTACAAAATTCAGAAAAAAAATCTGGCAGCAATTTTTTTTAGAAATTAGTGATCTGGCAACCTTCGTGTCACGTGATTACAGAATTCAGGAAAAATATCTGGAACGTGTACAGCAACTGTACACGCTCCAGTTACCGTTCACAGCAAACTGGAGCGTGTGCAGTTACTGTACACGCTCCAGTTTGCTGTGAACGGTAACTGCACACGCTCAATATTTCCGTGAGTGAGCCCACACGATCTAGTATCAAAATAATATGACCACCTACAGTCGCTCAAAAAAGTATCCGAACACTATGGTTGATTACAGAATTCAGAAAAAATATCTGGCAACATTTTTTTAGAAATTAGTAATCTGGCAACCTTCGTGTCACGTGATTACAGAATTCAGGAAAAATATCTGGAACGTGTACAGCAACTGTACACGCTCCAGTTACCGTTCACAGCAAACTGGAGCGTGTGCAGTTACTGTACACGCTCCAGTTTGCTGTGAACGGTAACTGCACACGCTCAATATTTCCGTGAGTGAGCCCACACGATCTATTATCAAAATAATATGACCACCTACAATCGCTCAAAAAAGTATCCGAACACCATGGTTGATTACAGAATTAAGAAAAAATATCTGGAAATTTTTTTTTTTAGAAATTAGTGATCTGGCAACATTCGTGTCACGTACTTCGCTTCTCTAACCTCACTCATATTACTATTCGACCCAGATGAGAGTCAGTTCTGTAAAATTCCTCTCATTTCTACAATCTAAAATCACCCTCTTCACCAACTTTCACCTCTACAGCAGCGGTGTATCGAAATTTGAACTTTTGACCATTAAGGAATTATCAGATCTAAAATTTTACACAATTTCTTAATTCAACGACTTAAAATTCTTCCAGTCCAGTCACCAATTGCTAATCCTCTGATCATATGAACCTACTGGACGGAAATATGGCTCTGAGCTTGATTTTCGATAGTGATTTGGTGGGCTTCTGTGGAGGGAGAATCTTCCGCTGTGTTTTCTGTTTGTTTGTGGGTTGACAGCCCCAAGTGAATAGATTCACAGGATATGTTTATCAGCTGGTGGATAATCCTGAGCAGAGGTCATCGCAGGCGTCTGACTCTTTGCTTCTATTGGCATCGTCAAATTCTACGTTGGAGGAAGTCTTCCAGTGTAGATGGCTTCAGCCTTTAGTAGTGGGGGAACGGGTCTTTGCCCCATGTCTGCGATTAGTGGGCTGTTTGATATTGTCGGCATTCCCTCTCTCAATAAACATAGTTTCTTTAAACATCCCACTAACCATTTTCTCTCCATAGGTAGTTGGAATTGAGGACTCTGCACAGAGCTTTTTCTCTTGATGTCCTCACACAAGAATTCCACAGTTATAATTTAAATATTCTCGGCTTGCAAGAGACCAGATGGACAGATAAAGGTCAGATTCTTAAAAATAATCTTAAATTTCTCTTTTCAGGGAGGGACGACAATAAGCATCACCAAGGCGTGGGTCTGCTTCTCAGCAGACACGCTAGTGATGCTCTTCTAGGATATGAGTGCATTAATGAAAGGTTTCTTACAGCAAAATTTCAGACAAGCGTTAAAGACCTGAATGTTATCTGCTGTTATGTCCCCACTGAGGATGCCGATGAGGATGAGAAGGATAGGTTTTATGAACAACTTCAGGAGCAGCAGAAACAACAGCAACAGCAGAAATAACAACGCAGCAGCAGCAAAAACAACAACAACAGCAGCAGCAGCAGCAGCAGAAACAACAACAGCAAGAGCAGAAAAAATATCCAGCAAACAATAACGTACTACAATCAATTTCAACAACAAAATCCAATCAACAAACAAACATTTCCCATCATCGAGGAACCAAACCTTCCCAGAATTCCCCTTCCTTTCCTGTGACATCCTTTCTCTTACGATCCAAACCTTATGGTGGCATCACTCGGTTATTCTTAGGAAGATCTCTTTTTCCTTTTCTTAAAAAAAATGAAGAAAAAAAATTCCTTCCAATGAATTGATTTGTCTTACTGGGATGCATTTCACTTCTACATTCGCAACTTCAATTTATTTCCAAATCGTCGAGGTTTTCTCCATCTCCATATATCTACTTTTACTTAATTCATTCTCTTTCAAGTAGAAGTGTGTTTCACTTCTTTTTTTTCCTCCCTCGTTCCTTGCGTTAAAGACACCAAACGTCTCTTCTTCAGAGATGATAATTTGTCACACGTATCTGATGCGGAGAAAAGATAGCTTGAGATGAGACTACACCAGATGGTCGAAACCCATTCCAAATTTCTTCTTTAGTTCTTCTACTCGTTTTACCATCACGAACTTATCATTTTCCTCCCTCCCCTATCCTCCTCCCTTCCCTATCCTCCCCCAATTTATCCCCTTTCCGTCCAAAGCTCTTTGTAATAGCCAGATATTAGAGAAATCAGCCATGCATTCTCATGAGCTTTTCTTTCTCACTTTTCGTAAATGAATATAAAGTTTTTTTTATTATTTTCTTACTGGTAGCTTTCTCGATTATTCAGCGCTGTTTCTACAAAATGAAGAATTATATTCTTTTGTTTTTACGTTGTGTTTGGGACGTTGCAGTGTAATACTTGATGAAATTTTGTTTGTGCAGTAAGTCTTGAATACGTAATCCCACTTTATGACGACAGCGAACAATTTTTGACGCAATAATCGAAACAGTGTTGAAGCAATAGTTACAAAAGTTTTTGACGTAATGGAAATAAGTTTTTACGACGCAATTAATGACTAGATTTTAAAAGAAAAAGAGACCCAGGCACTTTTGAAAATTCGATTTCAAGGATTGAACAGATCTCACACATCTCGTCAGCTCTCAAATGACGAATTTCATTGAAATGATTCTATTTTTTTATTTCTTCAGTCATGTTTTTTTAACAAAAATTGTCACAACTGCTAGAACAACATCTGATCACGGGGGCGGGGGTGGCTCAGTCGGTAGCGCGCCAGACTCTTAATCTGTAGTTCCCAGGTTCGAGTCCCAGCTGGGTCAGCGTTGAGATTTATCTCCGCAAAATTCCCCGCCCTGCCCACGGTCAGTAGGGGACACCGATGGGCTTGGAAAGACCGCCGTCCGTCGGATGGGACGTTAAGCCGTGGCCCCGTGTGTGGGAGAGCCATACCCTTCGCACGTTAAAGAACACGCTGGATGGCCTTGATGGGAGGCTACCATCTGTCTCCCAACAGCTGTTCCAGTGGGTCTCCTCCCCCAACCTTCTGTGAGCCTTCGGGGTCCATGTAACCTGGCCATTTAGCCCATGGTGTGCAAAAAAGTGCCGCACAGAGGTAAAGCAACCCAACATCTGATCACATTGTACAGTTATTTCAATATTTAAAAAATATCTAAAAAAAAGTCTAAAAGCAAATTGCAAAGACATTTGCAGGGAAGTTTATTTGTCGGGGATAGAGAATTTTATCCACGGAGAGTCTCTCGAAAAATGGGAGAATAGCGGCCAAGTTATGTGGCAATAGTTGTACAGTCGCTCAAAAAAATATACGAACACTATGGTTGATTACAGGATTCAGAAAAAATATCTGGCAACTTTTTCTTTTAGAAATTAGTGATCTGGCAACCTTCATGTCACGTGATTACAGAATTCAGGAAAAATATCTTGAGCGTGTACAGCAACTGTAACCTAACAGCAACTGTACACGCTCCAGTTATCGTTCACAGCAAACTGGAGCGTGTGCAGTCACTGCACACGCTCCAGTTTGCTGTGAACGGTAACTGCACATGCTCAATATTTCCGTGAGTGAGCCCACACGATCTAGTATCAAAATAATATGACCACCTACAGTCGCTCAAAAAAGTATCCGAACACCATGGTTGATTACAGGATTCAGAAAAAATATCTGGCAACGTTTTTTTTTTTTAGAAATTAGTGATATGGCAACCTTCGTGTTTTCGTAATTCTGATAACGCTTTTCATGTAATAATTTTGTTGCAAGAGTAGTGTAATAATGTATAAATAACACTGCTGACACACAAGACTTAACGGTTTTGTCTTAAGAGCTGTAAAAGGTTTCATGAAATAGTCGTAACATTGTTGACAAAAAAGTCCCAACAGTTTTCTCGTTAGATCAGTAATAGATTTCATGAAATAGGACTTTTTTTTTGTCAACAACGTTATGGCTAACAATTTTCTCGTTAGAGTAGTAAAAAGTTTCATGAAATAGGAGTTTTTTTAAAATGTATTATGGCTAACAATTTTGTCGTAAGAGCAGAAAAATCGTTCATGAAATAACCCATAACACTGCTGAAAAAAAAAGTCCTATCAGTTTTCTCGCTAGAGCAGTAAAAGTTGTCCTGAAATAGCCATAACACTGTTGACAAAAAGTCCTAATAGTTTTGTCTTTAGATCAGTAAAAGCTTTCATGAAATAGCTGTAACTTTATTGAAACAAAATTCCTAACAGTTTTCTTCTAAGACCAATAAAATATTTCATGAAATAGCCATGACACTGTTGACAAAAACTCCTAACAAGTTTCTCGTTAGAGCAGTAAAAAGCTTTCATGAAATAGCCATAACACTTTTGAAAAAAAAAAAAAATCTCATAACCGTTTTCTCGTTAGATCAGTGAAAGGTTCCATGAAATAGCCATAACACTGTTGACAAAAAAAGCCCTAATAGTTTTCTTGTTAGAGCAGTAAAAGGTTCCACGAAATAGCCATAACACTGTTGACAAAAAGTCCTAACAGTTTTGTCTTAAGATCAGTATAAGCGTTCATGAAATAGCCGTAACTCTATTGAAACAGAATCCTAACAGTTTTCTCTTAAGAGGAATAAAATATTTCATGAAATAGCCATAACACTGTTGTCAAAAAGTACAAAAAGTCTTCTCGTTAGAACAGTAAAATGTTTCATGAAATAGCCATAACACTATTGAAACAAAAGTCTTAACAGATTCCTCTTAAGATCACTAAAAGCTCGCACATAACAGTAGTAACAATGCTGATACAAAAGTTCTAACAATTTTCTCATAACAGCAGTATCATTGTTGACACAATTGTTCTAACAGTTTGTGATAAGAATAGAAGAAATTTCACGTAATATTGCATGATTTTTGACCCAAAAGTGTAACATACGTAACGCGATAATCCTAAGAGTTTGTACGTAATAATTGTTGCCGTGACGATGACATTAATCAAAGAAATAAAATTCTGGAGATATTTTTACATTCTTTTCCGCGAAATTGCAATTGCAGAATAAAAATAACAGAACGAAAGAGCATTTCAACGGATATATCGGATCACTTTTAATTGAATATCTTCGTTTTTAAAGTTTTTTTTCCTTACTTTTTTTTAACTTTCCCGCGATATCTTAGAAGAAAGATTTTTTGTTCGTAACGTCAAAAAAAAATCAGTCTAGGCAATTTTCAATTAAAAGTCGATTTCAGGTGTCCAATTACTAGAATTCTTTTCATACTGCAGTCTACCTTAGCGGGGCGGGGGTGGCTCAGTCGGTAGCGCGCCAGGCTCGTAATCTGTAGTTCCCAGGTTCGAGTCCCAGCTGGGTCAGCGTTGAGATTTATCTCCGGAAAATTCCCCGCCCTGCCCACGGTCAGTAGGGGACACCGATGGGCTTGGAAAGGCCACCGTCTGTCGGATGGGACGTTAAGCCGTGGCCCCGTGTGCGGGAGAGCCGTACCCTGTGCACTTTAAAGAATACGCTGGATATCCTTGACGGGATTATTTACAGAATTTTTAGCACCCCTTGGAGTTTACGCACCACCAAATTGGAATCGCTGGCTTTCAGCAAAAAAAATTTTATTGTTTGTTGTAGGTAATAAATTGCCGATGCTTTTCAGAATCAATTTCTTCTCAATTATATTTCTCCACGATAAACAATTTAATTTTTTTCTCCATTATATTATCTTTAGATTTAATACTTCTTAGTTATTAGCAGAATCCCTGAAGAAGAAAAAAATTTAAAAGAAATCATCGCCAATGGCATTAATAAGAAAAATATAAAAATAAATATGTATCTGAAGGAAAAATAGAAGATTTAATGACTTGCATTGAAGATTCAAAATGAGATTCTTCCCTGAGGGTGTTGCCCATCTCAAGATTTCCTCTCACGACGGCAAAGTGGCTTCACTGCACGACTCCACTTCTCTACAGGGAAGACGACACTCTGGCTGCCTCATTTCAATGTTTTTATTGGTCTCATATTTTCCCTTTATATCCTTATCAATGAGATCTGACGTCATTTCCCCCCCTCCTTCCCCCACGGTGGGCTCGTTACGTATTTCCTGTCATTCTGTTACCTTCATTTATTATTTTTTATTAGTTCATTGCTCTCTTTTGTTTGATGTCACTTTTTATTTTCTTACGAGACTCTTTTTTTTCCCTTCGCTCATATCCCTTCATTTCGTTTTGGGAATTTTCTTTTTTTTTAACTTTTTTCTCGCTTTCTAAGGAAAACTAGCAAACCTTTTCACTTTGTCGTCTGTCTGCCAGTAAGCATTCGCCTTTTTTGTTTTTAGATATAAATTAAAAATTTTTCTTTCAGTTGAATAGGTATTGATGAAATATAGGTACGGATAGGTATTGAAATATAGGTAGGGATAGGTACTGAAATATAGGTGTGGATAGGTACTGAAATATAGGTGTGGATAGGTACTGAAATATAGGTGTGGATAGGTACTGAAATATAGGTACGGAGAGGTACTGAAATATAGGTACGGAGAGGTATTGAAATATAGGTGTGGAGAGGTATTGAAATATAGGTGTGGAGAGGTATTGAAATATAGGTGTGGAGAGGTATTGAAATATAGGTGTGGAGAGGTACTGAAATATAGGTTTGGAGAGGTACTGAAATATAGGTATGGAGAGGTATTGAAACATAGGTACGGGAAGATATTGAAATATAGATACTGATATGTATTGAAATATATGTATGGTTAGGTATTTAAATATAGGTGTGGATAGGTATTGAAATATAGGTGTGGATAGGTAGTGAAATATAGGTATGGATAGGTAGTGAAATATTGGTATGATTAAGTATTGTTACGAGAGGAAAACGTGCAGAAATGAAACCGGAACAGGTGTCATCTCCCACTCGTGTTATGCCTCAGCGTGAGAATTACGTCACTAATTTGTTGGAACGTTTAGCCCATGGTGTGCAAAAAAAGTGCAGCTCAGAGGTAAAACAATCCAACGTTAAAGAACACGCTGGATGGCATTGACGGGAGGCTACCATCTGTCTCCTAACAGCTGTTCCAGTGGGTCCCATCCCCCAACCTTCTGTGAGACTTCGGGATCCTTGTGACCTGGCCATTTAGCCCATGGTGTGCAAAAAAGTGCCGCTCAGAGGTAAAACAATCCAGCGTTAAAGAATACGCTGGATGGCTTTGACGGGAGGCTATCATCTCTCTCCCAACAGCTGTTCCAGTGGGTCCCAAATCCTTTTCTAAGCCTTTGTGACCTGACCATTTAGCCCATTGTGTGCAAAAAAGTGCCAACCGGAGGTTAAACCCCCCGAAACGAAAATTTTCACCATGGAAACTAAAAGCAAGACAAGGCCAGTCTTCTTCCGCAGCATCAGCTATCATCTGTCACGTGCTCTGACCATTTAGCCCATTGTGTGCAAAAAAGTGCCAACCGGAGGTTAAACCCCCCCGAAACGAAAATTTTCACCGTGGAAACTAAAAGCAAGACAAGGCCAGTCTTCCTCCGCAGCATCAGCTATCATCTGTCACGTGCTCTGACCATTTAGCCCATTGTGTGCAAAAAAAGTGCCAACTGGAGGTTAAACCCCCCGAAACGAAAATTTGCAACATGGAAACTAAAAGCAAGACAAGGCCAGTCTTCCTCCGCAGCATCAGCTATCATCTGTAACGTGCTCTGACCATTTAGCCCATTGTGTGCAAAAAAGTGCCAACCGGAGGTTAAACCCCCCGAAACGAAAATTTGCAACATGGAAACTAAAAGCAAGACAAGGCCAGTCTTCCTCCGCAGCATCAGCTATCATCTGTCACGTGCTGTTTCTTCCTTTCTACCTGTACTTAGTTAATCCTCTCACACCCCTGGCGTGTTGCTTTCTACCCAGATGTCTGCTCTGATGATTCCTCGAGTCATAGTGGCCCAATTCCTTTCTTGTTGCTGATGGCTACTGCTTTATCAGTCTCTACCAGAAAGGTCGAATCCAAGGGCAATGGTGGATTTAATATCTGAGGGCGTTTGGATCTCCGAAAGTGGGAATAAAAATTAAAAAAAATCGTTTTGGAGAGAGTGCGTTCTTTTGAACTCTTGTTAAGGTAGGTTAAAGTTAACGTTTTGTTTACGTTTCGAAAAAATCGGTGAAATAAAGTTTAAGTTAAATTTGAGGAGTATTTATTGGTCATTTGACAAGTACAGTCGCTCAAAAAAAAATATCCGAACACTATGGTTGATTACAGAATTCAGAAAAAATATCTGGCGACGATTTGTTTTTTAGAAATTAGTTATGTGGCACCTTCGTGTACAAAAAAAGCATCCGAACACTATGGTTGATTACAGGATTCAGAAAAAATATCTGGCGATTTTTTTTTAGAAATTAGTGATGTGGCAACCTTCGTGTAAAAAAAAGTATCCGAATACTATGGTTGATTACAGAATTCATAAAAAAAACATCTGGCGACGATTTTTTTTTTTAGAAATTAGTGATGTGGCAACCTTCATGTCACGTGACACCAAGGTTGCCAGATCAACAATTTGTAAAAAAAAAAAGCGTGTGTGTGTGTACAACTCTTTGGTCGATTTTTTAGGTGGGTTCCGAAGTATTACCGTTAATTTTTTGAACATGAGAGTATTGAAAAGGAGGAAGTTAATGTCTATTAATTAATTCATTGTAGTAATAGTTCCTATTAGATGTTGAAAACGAATTTAATAAGTCATAGGAAGTGTTTAACTTTGAGATAAAACATCAACCACCAAAGTTTTGATATTTGCATATATTTACTACGTTTGAAAAAAAACGAAAAACAATATGATCCCTAAATTTCCCTAGTGTGAGCCAATAAAATTCCATAGCGCATTTGCATAATTTACCAAAGTGTGATTTCATAAAATTGAAGGCTATGATATCATAAAATTATCTAAGTGTGATATCATAAAATTATCTAAGTGTGATTTCATAAAATTCGAAACCTAATTCTATAAAATTCCAAAATGTGGTTTGATAAAATTCCCTTTCAAGATTCCATAAAATTCCCCAGTGTTATTACATAAAATTCCAAAGAATGTTTTCATAAAATTCCAATTTGTAATTTTATAAAATTCTAATTTGTGATTTCGCAAAATTCAAAATTGTGATTAAGTAAAATTCCGAATTGCGATTTCATAAAATTGCAAATTGTGATTTCATAAAATTCAAAAGAAATATTCCATAACATTCCGCAGCGTAAGTTAATAAAATTCTCTAGCGTGATTTAATAAAGTTGACAGTGTGATTACATAAAATATCATAGCTTGATTACATAAAATTCCAATGTGTGATTTCTTAAAATTCCAAAAATTGATTTTATAAAATTTTATAATATAATTTCATAATATACCATGGCGTGGTTCCATAAAACTCTCCAGTGATGTTTCCATAATATAGCATAGCGTGATTCTATGCAATTCCATAACGTGATTACATAAAAATTACGTAGCATTATTCCATATATTCCGATAAAGTGTTCATAATATATTCCATAGCGTTATTCCATATATTTCCGTAAAATGTTTACAAGAAATCCCTTAGTGTTAATTGCCCAGTGATATTTTCCATTAAAGTCCAGAGTGTGATTCCATAAAATTCCATAGGGTGATTTCATAAACATTTTATAAGACTATTAAGTAAATAGGTTGATGGGATTAAATAAAAATTCTACAGCGTGATCACATAATAAAATTCCACAGGGTGATCACATAACAATTCCATAGCGTGATCACATAATAAAATTCCATAGCTTGATCGCATAAAAATTCCGTAGCGTGATGACATAAAAATTCCATAGCTTGATCAGATAAAAATTCCATAGCGTGATGATATAAAAATTCCATAGCGTGATGACATAAAAATTCCATAGCGTGATGACATAAAAATTCGATAGCTTGATTTCATACACTTTCACAATGTCATTCAATAAAATCCATAGTGTGATTGCTTGACCAAAAATAACACGAAAATATTATCTGACATTTTTCGATTTAGGCAGTAGTTAAGGAGCGAAAAACGCGTTTGCAGTTGACTGACGTAATTTCCGTATCTGAAAAATATGCATTTATCCATGCGTACAATGGGAAATTGAACTCTCGAAGTTGTCTGACTAACGTACACAGGGGGCGGGGGTGGCTCAGTCGGTAGCGTGCCAGGCTCGTAATCTGTAGTTCCCAGGTTCGAGACCCAGCTGGGTCAGCGTTGAGATTTATCTCCGCAAAATTCCCCGCCCTGCCCACGATCAGTAGAGGACACCGATGGTCTTGGAAAGGCCGCCGTCCGTCGGACGGGACGTTAAGCCGTGGCCCCGTGTACGGGAGAGCCATACCCTGTGCACGTTAAAGAACACGCTGGGTGGCCTTGACGGGAGGCTACCATCTGTCTCCCAACAGCTGTTCCAGTGGGTCCCCTAATCTTCTCTGAGCCTTCGGGGTTCATGTGACCTGGCCATTTAGCCCATGGTGTGCAAAAAAGTGCCTCTCAGAAGTAAAACAACCCAACGTTAAACAACACGCTGGATGGCCTTAACGGGAGATTACCATCTGTCTCCCAAAGCTGTTCCAGTAGGTCCCCTCCCCCAAACTTCTCTGAGCCTTTGGGGTACATGTGACCTGGCCATTTAGCCCATGGTGTGCAAAAAAGTGCCGCTCAGAGGTAAAATAACCCAACGTTAAAGAACACGCTAGATGGCCTTAACGGGAGACTACCATCTGTTTCCCAACATTTCTTCCAGTGGGTCCCCTCCCCCAACCTTCTCTGAGCCTTCGGGGTCCATGTGACCTGACCATTTAGCCCATGGTGTGCAAAAAAGTGCCGCTCAGAGGTAAAACAACCCAACAACTCAGGCATGTTGCAGCAAGCCCGAGAGAACCCGGGAATGGTAGCTTGTACACCCCGCACGATTTTAGAGGGTAGATCGTCGAGGGTGTTTGATGCCGTGAAGTGAACATTTCTATCACGCTTTTGGGAGTACATCAGATCCTTGGGAAGAGCTCACAGGAAATGGATGGCACACGGTGGGGGTTAATTTACCTCTGAGCGGCACAAAAGTGCCGCTCAGAGGTAAATTAACCCCCTCTTGCAGGTTAGCAACTATGTTTAATCGTTTGATGAATGTTGAAGTTTTTCGGATGCCACCACCACTACCAACAACGCAAGAAAAACGACAACTATGACATCCCCACCAATAGCGACGTCGACACACCACCAACAGAACAAAGGACAACAACAACAATGACATCACCACGAGCAATGATGACGACGACACCACCGCCGCCAACATAACAACCACCACCAACAACAACGACATCGACATGACCACCGCCACTAACAATAAACAAAACGGTGACACCACTATCAATAATGACGAAGACGAGACCACAAACACCCCAATCACCGACAATAACAACAACAACAACAAACACATATCCACCACCACCAACAGCATCATAACCAACACCATAAATAACAACGACATCGATACGACCACCGCCACCAACAATAAAAAACAAAAACGATGACACCACCACTAACAATAATGACGACGATGAGACCACAAATAACAGCACAACAACCCTCCCTCACCGACAACAGTAACAACAAACACACCACGACCATCACCACCAACAACATACCAACACCATCAATAAGAACGACATTGATATGACCACTGCTACCAACAATAAAAAAGGATGACACCACTACAACCACAATGATGATGACAACGACACCATCAGAACAAACATCACCACCACCGGAAACAATAACCACCACCACCACCACCACAACTACCAACAATAGCATAACCACTACCACCACCACCATCACCACCACCAACAACATAACAAACACCACCACCACCACCACCACCAACATAACCACCACCACCAACATAACAAACACCACCACCACCAACATAACAAACACCACCACCACCAACATAACAAACACCACTATCACCACCAACATAACAAACACCACTACCACCACCAACATAACAAACACCACTACCACCACCACCAACAACATAACAAACATAACCACCACCACCAACAACAACATAACAAACATAACCACCACCACCAACAACAACATAACAACCACCACCACCACCAACAACATAACAACCACCACCACCAACAACAACAACATAACCACTACCACCAACAACAACATAACAAACACCAGTACCAACAACAACATAACCACTACCACCAACAACATAACAAACACCAATACTACCACCACCACCAACAACAACAACATAACCACTACCACCACCACCAACGTACAAACACCACTATCACCAACATAACCACTACCACCACCACCAACAACAAAAACGACGTCGACACGACCACGCCACCAATAATAAAATAAAAGTGACACCACCAGCGGCATCTCAAAAAACACCACTACCATCGACAACAAAACAAAAAACACCAATATTACAAACGTACACACAATCTACAACTGAACTATCAAGCGAAAACATTTTCTAAGTTGGAGAGTACGTCCAGAATTAGATTTTGCTCCTTTTTTTTTTTAACGAGATTGCACCTAGTGTTTGCGAGCGCAAGACATACAGAGAGACAGTAAATAATAATAAAAAAAGACCGATGCTTTGAGGATAAGAGAACATCATCAGCAGCAGTCTCTTGGGATCTCTGGACCCCCTTTTTTTGGGCTTTTGTCAGCGTTGACGTCCATTTCACTGAGCAGAAGAAGTGATTACATAAAACATAGCAGAGGATGGAGACTGCAAGAGCACAAATAGCGTAATAAATAAATAGGAAAAAAAAAGGTTCCATAAATGACAGAGCACTCCATTCCTGGTGTTTTCTTTTGTATCAATAGGAAGATCGATACCCTCTACTCATCATAATTGCCTCGCAGTGAATTTATTCGTCACATTTGTCCTTCATTATTTATTTCTGGGAGAGAATGAAATTTGTTTAGCGTAAGAAACTGAATTGATTAATTTTTGTGACATTGATGGATCTGATAATAAATGAAATGATCGTGGATTCTGAAGCGATTCAGTGTGAGGACTCGGGTATTATAGAGTCGATTCGACGTTTCTGCTCTCAGTGAATGTTAGGATATTGAAAATATGGGGACTGAGCGAGAATATTGAGCGTAAGGTGATGGAGTGTAAGAATATTATCGCGTTGTGAATGAGTGCCGGAAATTTTGCTTGTGAGGCTGAGCGTCAGTAATACTGATCATGTGACTGAGTGACGGAATATTGATCATGTGTCACTGAGTGTCAGAATATTGATCATGTGACAGCGTCAGAAATATTGATTGTGTGACTGATCGTCAGTAATACTGATCACGTGACTGCGACTGGGTGTCAGAGTATCGATAAGACCGTGATTGAGTGTCAGAATATTGATCACGTGACAGCGTCAGAAATATTGATTGTGTGACTGAGCGTCAGTAAGATTGATCACGTGACTTGTGACTGAGATGATAGGGTCAATCTCGATACTTCATGGGGGGGAGGGGTCTGCTCAGATGATAGGGTCAATCTCGTTTCTTCATGGGGGGGGGGGTTGCTCGGAAGATAGGGTCAGTCTCGTTATTTCATGGGGGGGTTGCTCGGAAGATAGGGTCAGTCTCGTTATTTCATGGGGGAGGTGCTCAGAAGATAGGGTCAATCTCGTTTCTTCATGGGGGAGGTGCTCAGAAGATAGGGCGTCTTGTTACTTCATGGGGGGGGGGTTGCTCGGAAGATAGGGTCAATCTCGTTACTTCATGGGGGGTCTGCTCAGATGAAAGGGTCAATCTCGTTACTTCATGGGGCAGGTGCTCAGAAGATAAGGCCAGTCTTGTTACTTCATGGGGAGGTGCTCAAAAGATAAAACTATTTGAATATTTTCTTTCGTAAAAAAAAATCATATTTTTCTAATATAGCCACCATGCATACTTCTCAAATGTACATTCATTTTGTTAAATGGCTTGAAACAATACTTGGTATGTAAATTTTAATTGGTTTCCGAGTTATGTTCTTCTGACGCATTTCTGTTGTGACACATTCCAACTTAGATAACTCTTTAAATATTGAACGAATATTATTGAAAATCGAGATTTGAATAGATTTGATTATGATCTTTATTTTTTCTTCAATCACATTTTTCCATTAAATGCATATTTTTGAAGTTATAGAGTTTCGAATTTAGATTCCCATTCACGAACATGAAAAATTCTCTTAATATTTTGGTACGGAGCTTATTTCTTACAATGTGACGTACAGTTGCTCAAAAAATATTCGAACACTATGGTTGATTACAGAATTCAGAAAAAATATCTGGCAACGATTTTTTTTAGAAATTAGTGATTCGGCTGCCTTGGTGTACGTACACGAAGGTACAGTACATTAATTTCTAAAAAACATCTTTGCGAGATGTTTTTTCGGAATTCTGTAATCAACCGTAGTGTTCGGATATTTTTTTACGAAGGTTGCCAGATCACTAATTTCAAAAAAAAAAAAAATCGTTGCCAGATATTTTTTCTGAATTCTGTAATCAACCATAGTGTTCGGATATTTTTTGAGCGACTGTACGATTATTATACGTTTCGATACCGCTATTCGTAAGTCATCATCATCATCATCAATCTCAAGCAGCCATGGGCTACGGAGGTCCAACCAGACCGTGCAATTTAATTCTCTAAGCAAGTCTATCCTGAGCTACATCTACTGCATCTGGCCACTGAACACCAATTCTAACAAGGTCCTGTTTGACATTGTCTGCCCACCGCATCTTAGGTCTCCCCTTCTTTCTCAGGCCTTTAGGCACACTGTTCATAACCCTATTCGCCAATCTATAATTATTCATACGGGCAACATGGCCAAACCAACGGAGTCTCTCTCTGCACAATATGCTGCTTAAAGGAGGTTGCAAACTCCTTTGCCTTACCTCATCATTAGTTACAAAGTTGAGCCAACTAATGCCCAAGATACTGCGTAAGCATCTGGAATCAAAAGCATCTAGTTTCCTGTTATCTTTGTTTACAAAGTGTCCAAGTTTCACTACCATAACTAACCCTAGAAAGAACAAAACTATTATACAGTCTAAATTTAGTCTTTAGGTGTATACGCCTATTTCTCCACACTCTCCATAGATTCTTAAAAGTCCCGGCAGCAATCCCTATTCGTCTGTTAATCTCATGCCGCATATCACCATTATCTGTTACATAGCTCCCAAGATAATTAAACTGTGACACCTGCTCAAGACGGCAACCATTCAGATTAACTGAATCACAGCCTACCTAACCAATTTTCATCACTTTAGTTTTCTCTCTGTTTATAACCAAACCTACTCTACTACCAGTCTCATCAACAGCTCGAATGAAAGAGTTCATCTCATCAACATCATTTGCCAAAAGGGCTAAATCATCAGCATAATCTAAATCAGAAATTTTAGTATCTCCAGCCCATTGAAGGCCAAAATCTTTCCCTTGAAGTGAATTTCGCATAACACAATCAATAACCAAACTAAAGAGAAAAGGAGACAAAATGCACCCTTGTCGAACACCAGAAGTAATGCTAAACCAATTGCTACAAGCCTTACCAACTCTCACACACGACTCAATGTTATTATAGAGAGCTTTCATTATATTAACTAACTTGTCTGGTATACCATATCATTTCACAATCAACCACAAATTATGACGATCAACAGAGTCGAAAGCCTTTTTGAAATCAACAAAGCTAGCAACCAAAGGTTTCTGAAACTCTAAACATTCCTCAAGAATCTGCCTAAGTGAAAATATCTGATCCACACATCCCCTACCACTTCTGAATCCACATTGCTCATCACGCAATTGACTGTCAACCAGATTTTTAATTCTATTAAGCACAATCATGGAAAGAACTTTACCTGGAACAGAGAGTAGGCTAATACTCCTATAGTTATCACAAGAACTGCGATCACCTTTTTTGAAAATAGGGATAACAATAGCTCTGGTAAAATCCTTAGGAACCATGCCTTTATCATAAAAGATATTCAGAATTTCAGTCATCCAAGTGGAAACCGAAACATTTCCAGTTCTAAGCATTTCTGTAGTAATTTCATCTACCCCTGGGGATTTATGAAGCTTAAGTTTAGAAACAGCCAAAATAACTTCGGATTGTGTTATAGGGCCAACATTAAAGCCACCAATGCATCTATCATCATTGCAAACAATGGGAATAGAACTAAACGCATTGTTTAGTACATCACTGAAATGCTCAGCCCACCTAGCCATGACAGAATCCTCACCTATAACCTTACCTTGTTTATCCTTCAATCCCTGTATACCTGTCCGTTTTCTACCACACAAAACATTAACTATCTGGTACAGCTCTCTGCTGTTGTGCTGTCTAACTGCTTCCTCGGCTTTGTCAGCCAAACCATCAAGCCAAAGATTCTTATCAGCAGCTAACTGATCTTTTACACGTTTATTAAGTTCTCTGTAATGCTTTCTATTAGGACTAGTAGGGTATTGATTAAGGACATTTCTGCAGTTCTTTCTTTCTGAAATAAGCTCAAGTGCCTTATCACTCAGATAATTCTGCCTCTTCTGCTCCTTTTTTCCTAAAAGAGTACTGTTAGTGTCCAAAAAAGCGTGTTTAAAATGATCCCATTCCTCCTCAACTTCAGTGGTAAGCATATCATGACTGTCATAATGATAAGTAACTTATCATGGTAAGCTTTGGCTATAACTGGGTCTTTCAGAGCTTCAGTATTAAAAGCAAATTTTTTAACCCTAGCACAACACTTTTTAAGTTTAAGTTGCAAGACACTTTTAACTAGGTAATGGTCAGATCCAATTTCAGCTCCCCTATATGCCCTGGTATTTCTAACAGAACTAGCCCATTTGTTGTTAATTAATATATAATCAATCATATTCCTATGCAGCCCATCAGGTGAAACCCATGTGTACTTATGTATGTCGCGGTGTTTGTAATATGTGTTAGTTATTCTGAAACCATTGAGTTTACTTACCTGTAGGAGACATTGCCATTGCAGCTACCAATACGAAAAGGGCCAATCACTCCTCCCCAAAGGTCAGAGTCAGTACCAACTTTAGCATTGAAGTCACCAAGAACAAGGGTAATATCTCCTTTCTTGTCAGAATTCAAAATATCCTGAAGTCGTTCATAAAACCTATCCTTCTCATCCTCATCGGCATCCTCAGTGGGGGCAAAACAGCAGATAACATTCAGGTCTTTAACGCTTGTCTGAAATTTTGCTGTAAGAAACCTTTCATTAATGCACTCATATCCTAGAAGAGCATCGCTAGCGTGTCTGCTGAGAAGCAGACCCATGCCTTGGTGATGCTTGTTGTCGTCTCTCCCTGAAAAGAGAAATTTAAGATTAGTTTTAAGAATCTGACCTTTATCTGTCCGTCTGGTCTCTTGCAAGCCGAGAATATCTAAATTATAATGGTGGAATTCTTGTGTGAGGACATCAAGAGAAAAAGCTCTGTGCAGAATCCTCACATTCCAACTACCTACGGATAGAAAATGGTTAAATGGTTAGTGGGATGTTTAAAGAAACTATGTTTATTGAGAGAGGGAATGCCGACAATATCAAACAGCCCCCTAATCGCAGACATGGGGCAAAGACCCGTTCCCCCACTACTAAAGGCTGAAGCCATCTACACTGGAAGACTTCCTCCAATGTAGAATTTGACGATACCAATAGAAGCAAAGAGTTCAGGTGCCTGCGATGACTTCTTCTCAGGATTATCCACCAGCTGATAAACATATCCTGTGAATCTATTCACTTGGGTCTGTCAACCCACAAACAAACAGAAAACACAGCGGAAGATTCTCCCTCCACAGAAGCCCACCAGTGCAGCAAAATCAGGATCCATAATCAAGCTCAGAGCCATATATCTGTCCAGTCCAGTAGGTTTATATGGTCAGCACCAGGACCCTGTGTGGTTGACCACTCCTCAGCAGGGTAGAAAAAAAAAGAAAAGTAGCCATAGTTGTCCAGATCAGTAGGCCACACTAATCTGGCAGCCCTCCCCTTCCGTTCACTTCCACAAGAGAGTATCTCTTTCGAAAGGTACTAACGGTCTGCACCACGAGAAGGCGGGGTCGGACATTAGGTGCTAGGCCTGGCCGGTTCTATGCATCATCACAGGGGATTGGTGCATAGCTCTCCTTCCAGTGACTACCTAGCTACCATTTACAGACCTTCTTAAGTCACTGCGTGTTATATGACTTATTATTAACTTAAACTTCGTATAGCTGACGTCTCGAATAAATAACACGGCTGATATTCTTTTTAAATATCGAACACCGTGTTATAAAAATCCTGTCTTCGTTTCTAAACTGTTAAATTCTCGTAAGGAATACAATATACAGGGTGATTCAAAACTTATCGTTCAAATTTCGTGGGGAGGTAGGGAATACGTCAGGAAACCGATTTCACATAGGAAAGTATGTCCACAAATGTCATCTACATGAACAAAATGGACAAGTAAAGTGAACACAAGGAAACAGTACAGTTAAGTGGTAACGAATGTGACTTTTATTCCAACAAGGTAAAGTACAAGTTCACAGTAGGTGCTCAAAATTGCGACCATTTACACGGACACAGGATTCACAGCGCCGTTGCATTGACTGCCGAACATTTTCAAAAACGCCTGGCATATCACGGACAATGCCTGCGGCGGCCACTATTCGTGCAACAAGGTCCATTTCACTGTCGACGGGGGTCTCGTACACATGGTATTTCATGGCCCCCAACAAAAAGAACCCCCTCGGTGTGAGCGCCTGTACGCGGTGAGGGGGACCACCCTGTGAAGGTTCCGCTGGCTCGGTTACCTTCGCAGGGTCCTAAACGCTCGCCCGCGTGTTTGCCGTGCGCGGAGACCCATGTCCCGGGAAAGTAAGATCCTGGTAGTTGCTCGGGGGTCCCCATCTTCTCTCCTCAGCTCATGACTGGCGTGGTCCCCATTGGCCGTCTTGCCATTGGGGAGCCTGTCTGTCGCAGGGCTGGGCAGCGGATTCCGGGGCCTCTGCTATACACTGCTTTGGCCTCTGCTTCCGGTAAACGGGAGCTCCTGGGGTGGCCCCCCCCAGGAGCAATCGGCTGGTGGGCAGGTCCTGCTAGGGTCAACCGTGCAGAGCGGTGAGTAACCTTGCCCACGGTCCGGGTACAGGTTTACAAGTTTCCTCAGAGATTATTTTCCTTTTGTCGTTATCCTTTCTTTGTGAGGCCAGTTTGGCTATTCATAATTTTTATTATTTTACGCTTTGTTTGATTTGTATAGAATGTTTTGTTCTGCACATTTCTATTTTTATTTTCCTTATATTTATTTGTGAGGGCTTGGCTCACTGTCTGTGTGGTCATAGATCCCACGATCCGACACTTTTCACTAGTTCGCCGGGACTGGGATGGAGATGGTCCAGCTCGCAGGGGTGTCGCCATTCTCGTGAGCAGCCATTCTCCATTCCAGGTCGTACCCCTCACCACCAACTTAGAGGCGGTAGCCATCCATCTCTTCGTGGGGTTCTCGCTGACTGTCTGCTCTGTATATCTTCCAACTGGGAGCATCGTCTTCAAGGAAGACCTTGATGATCTCGTCTCGCAGCTGCCGTCCCCCTTCCTCATTATGGGGGACCTCAACGGATACAGTCCACTTTGGGGTAGTGCTGACACCAAAGGGAGGGGCGGGGTCCTGGAGCAGTGGCTCCTGGATCCTTCTCTCTCCCTGTTGAACACCGGTGTCAGTACTTACTTTCACTCCCCAACCCGCACTTTCACTGCCATTGACCTTACCATCTGCTCCTCCTCGATCCTTCCACTCTTTACATGGGAGTTCGAGGACAACCCGTATGGAAATGATCACCTCCCCGTGGTGTGCACCATCTCCTGTGGGGGGCGTTGCAGCCCTTCACGCGTCTCACGGTGGAAGCTGGATCGGGCTAACTGGGGTGGTTTCGAGCTGCTCTCTGAGCTCGATGACCACTCTGTCAGCCAGGAGCCCATCAATGTGGCAGTAGCAGAGATAACGGACTGTATCGTAGATGCAGCTGCATCAAGAATTCCTCAAACTTCTACACGGTTTCCTCGCTTTCCAAAACCGTGGTGGAATCCAGATTGCACCGCAGCTCGTAAGGTTCAGAACAAGGCTTGGGGGGTGTTTCGGAGATATCCGACGACACCCAACCTTGAAAATTTCAAACGCGCCAGGGCGAAAGCTCGTTTCATCCGACGCCAGAGCCAGAAGGAATCTTGGATCATGTACACGACTAGTTCTAAGGTCGTGTGGGATAAAGTCCGGAAGATGAGTGGGAACTACGTGTCCCACTCGTTATCGATCCTGGAGCACAATGGACAGGCAATTGCTGATCCTAAAGCAATTGCCGACACTCTGGGGGAGTCATTCTCTTCCATCTCTTCGTCTTCCTCTTTTTAACCCCGAGTTTCTGGCCCAGAAGGGCAGGGCAGAGCGCTCTCCGCTGTCTTTCCACTCGAATGGCCTGGAGCCTTACAACAGGCCATTCACAGCGGAGGAGCTTCGCCTTGCTCTGCACTCTTCTCGTGCCTCTGCTGTAGGGCCGGACAATGTCCATTATGCCATGCTCCAACATCTTTCACCATCGAGTAATGATCGGCTGCTCCAACTCGTCAATCGCATTTTTCTCGAGGAGCAGTTTCCGGACTCCTGCCGGGAGGCCATCGTCTTGGCCTTCCCCAAGTCAGGCAAAGATCCCAAGATTCCTTCCAATTATCGTCCCATCGCGTTGACGAGCTGCGTGTGCAAGGTGTTGGAAAGAATGGTAAATGCCAGACTCATCTGGTATTTAGAACATCACAACCTTCTTTCCAACACCCAGTGTGGCTTTCTCAGGCAACGGTCAACTCTTGACCATCTGATACGCCTCGAATCGGCTATCAGAAATTCTTTTTTATGTAGAGAGCACCTGGTGTCAATTTTCTTCGACATCGAAAAAGCGTACGACACGGCTTGGAGATTCGGCATTTCTTGTGACCTCCACAGCTTCGGCTTGAGAGGTCACATGCCGATCTTCATCTCCAACTTCTTATCGACACGCTCTTTTCGTGTCCGTGTCGGTAACACTCTGTCGCAGCCGTACCCCCAAGAACAGGGGGTGCCACAAGGCTGCGTTCTGAGTGTTACGCTTTTCGCTGAAAAGATTAATTCTATAACTAGACAACTTCCTCCATCAGTAGGCAATGCCCTCTATGTTGATGACTTTAGCATCTTTTGCTCATCGTCCAGCATGAGGGTCATTGAAAGACAACTGCAAATTGCCCTGAAGAATCTTTCGGTTTGGGCGACGGCAAACGGGTTTCGGTTCTCCCCACAGAAGACCGCTTGTGTGCACTTTTGCCACAAGCGTAATCTTCCTCTGGATCCCGAGCTGCGGCTCGGGGGTAACATCATTCCAGTTGTGGCGGAGACCAAGTTTCTCGGTCTCATATTAGATCGGAAATTGACCTTTTTACCACACATACGTCATCTCAGGTCCAAGTGCATGCGGGCATTGAATATCGTTAAGGTCCTCTCCTCCCTCTCTTGGGGGGCTGACCGATGTTCTTTGCTCCGCCTGTACCGTGCACTTGTCCGATCGAAACTGGACTACAGATCCCAGGTGTACGACTCGGCCCGGGATTCGGTGGTGAAGGTGCTGGACCCCCTCCATCACCAGGCCCTCCGTGTTTGCACGGGAGCCTTCCGCACCTCACCGGTGCAGAGTCTTTACGTTGAGACCGACGAACCTTCTTTATCTCTTCGCCGTCAGCAGTTGTCCCTACAATATGCATTTAAATTGCGATCCCTGCCTGGCCATCCCACTTGGAACTGCGTTTTCCATCCGAAGTGGGAAATACTTTACAATAATCGGCCGACTGCCATTCGTCCATTTGGTTCGCGAGTCTGAGGCTACCTCAGAGAAATCAACACCAGTCTCGATAGCATTGCACAGTCGACAGCTGAAACTTCTTTATCTCGAACCTTCTTTATCTCTTCGCCGTCAGCAGTTGTCCCTACAATATGCATCTAAATTGCGATCCCTGCCTGGCCATCCCACTTGGAACTGCGTTTTCCATCCGAAGTGGGAAATACTTTACAATAATCGGCCGACTGCCATTCGTCCATTTGGTTCGCGAGTCTGAGGCTACCTCAGAGAAATCAACACCAGTCTCGATAGCGTTGCACAGTCGACAGCTGAGCCACTTCCACCATGGCTCGCTGTTTCCCCTTTCTGTGATTTTTCCTTGTGCAGGACGGGGAAGGCCTTTACACCCGACTGTGTGTACCGGCAACTCTTTGCCAGCCATCGTGCTGAGTACCCGGACTTCTTGCCTGTCTTCACAGATGGCTCGAAGTCCGGCACATCGGTGGGATCGGCCATGGTCTGCTGTGATGTAATCATTGCAGACCAGATCCCACTGCAGTGTTCCATCTTCACTGCAGAGTTGCATGCTATCAGCCTCGCCTTGGACCACGTGGCGACTAAGCATCATCGTCGGTGTTTGCTTTACACCGACTCGCTTAGCTCGCTACAGGCTTTGATCTCGGTGAGGCATCGGCCTCACCCTGTTCTTACTAAGATCCGCCAGCAGCTACATCATCTGGCAGCCACCACCACCATCCATTTCTGTTGGGTGCCCGGTCACGTCGGAATCAGGGGTAATGATTTGGCAGATTCTAGTGCCAGGTCAGCCACGCCCCTGTCCGACTCTCCGTTGCCGGTTCCCTATCTGGATTTCCGGCAACGTTTTACCACCGAGCTACGGGCACAGTGGCAGAGATCTTGGTCGGAACAGCTTACAAACAAGCTCTTTGAGATCAAATCTATCATCAAATCATGGCAGTCTTGTTACCGCAGGAATCGCAAGGAGGAAGTTGTACTTGCTCGGCTCCGCTTAGGTCACTCGTATATTACTCATTCGTTTCTTCTTAGGGCGGACGACGAACCTAAGTGTGAGGTTTGTGACACCATTTTAACTATTAAACACATTTTAGTCGAATGCGAAGTTTTAATAATGAACGAAAATTGTATTTTACCTTTCATGATTTTGCGTCCGAGCCTCTTACACTCGGACATCTTTTAACCGATCATACCTTTTTACCCTCAGTTTTTTCCTTTTTAAAATATTGTGGTTATTTTAATAGATTTTGATTTTACCTAGTATTTTGTATAGCCCAGGTCTTTTACACCTGGAATTGATTTAACTGATATTTGTGACGTGGATATTTTACTGGATTTTGATTTTATCACCTTATACATTTTATATATATTCCAGGTCACTTACACCTGGTATTCTATTGTTTTACTTTGTATTTTTACACTTGTTCTTTGTTGTTTTACCTTTTTACAATTAGCTCATTTGTTTTAAATTTGGTTGCGGGTTGCACGTCTTTTATCTTTTATATTGTCTTTTGTTTGGCGCATTATGGCCTAGTTGCCCATGCGCCATAAAACCCAAAACAACCAACCAACCAACACAAAAAGAAATCCGCGGGCGATAAATTGATAAATAAATAATAAGTGGTCGGGCGAGCTGTACACTGGTTGGGTACACACAGCGCCCTCTACATACTCATGCGTACATTTGCGGACATACTTTCCTATGTGAAATCGGTTTCCTGACGTATTCCCTACCTCCCCACGAAATTTGAACGATAAGTTTCGAATCACCCTGTATATATATCTATCGTAATAGTCACGTGACAGGCTCTTCATTTTTCTTTCTAACTTATACGTGATTCCCGACGGCTTAGTTGAATAATTAAGTCTGGCGTCAATAATAGACACAAATTTGAGAAACTTCGAGAAGCACGAATAATGAAATTTGGAGCCAAATCGACCCGCTCAATCGCAGAGAAATATTTTTACGACGAACTCTAAAAATAAAAGCAGCAAAAAAACGGTAAAGATAGAGTTTATCGACGCAAAAAATGATTCGCCGTAGACGTAACAATTCAGAGAGAAATAATCGCCATTCATTATTCATCGCATTGTCGATGAATTCTGAAAGCGACAATGAAATTGCAACCCGTTACGTCATCACGTTGTTGCAGAGGTTCGTTGATCGATTTCGCAACAGTAAAAGCTGAAAGAAATGAAAAATGTGCGAAGATAAGATTAAATGGGCGTTCCTCTCAATTTAAATACTATTTTTTACACAATTATATACAGTTATAGTGTTTAATTTACAATTTAAACACTATAAATGGGCGTTCCTCTCAATTTAAATACGAATGCATTATTATAACCTCTGAACGACACCTTTTTGCACACCATGGGCTAAATGGCCAGGTCACAAGGACCCCGAAGGCTCAGAGAAGGTTGGGGGAGGGAACCCACTGGAACAGCTGTTGGGAGACAGATGGTAGCCTCCCGTCAATGCCATCCAGCGTGTTCTTTAACGTTGAGTTATTTACCTCTGAGCTGCACTTTTTTGCACACCATGGGTTAAATGGCCAGGTCACAAAGACCCCGAAGGCTCAGAGGAGGTTGGGGGAGGGACCCACTGGAACAGCTGTTGGGAGCAGATGGTAGCCTCCCATCAAGACCATCCAGCGTATTCTTTAACGTTGGATTGTTTTGCCTCTGAGCGGCACTTTTTTGCACACCATGGGCTAAATGGCCAGGTCACAAGGACCCCGAAGGCTCAGAGAAGGTTGGGGGAGGGAACCCACGGGAACAGCTGTTGGGAGACAGATGGTAGCCTCCCGTCAATGCCATCCAGCGTGTTCTTTAACGTTGAGTTGTTTACCTCTGAGCGGCACTTTTTTGCACACCATGGTTTAAATGGCCAGGTCTCAAAGACCCCGAAGGCTCAGAGTAGGTTGGGGGAGGGACCCACTGGAACAGCTGTTGGGAGACAGATGGCAGCCTCCCGTCAAGGCCATCCAGTGTGTTCTTTAACGTTGGATTGAAACACAACGTTTGGTTGCAGAGGTTTGTTGGTCGATTTCGCAACAGCAAAAGCTGAAAGAAATGAAAAATGTAGTGGAAAATAAGATTAAATGGGCGACTCTCGATTTAAATACGAATTACGGATTTATATTATACGGATTTTAAACTTTATATTTTTTTACAAGAGAGAATTCAAATCGAATTGCGCTCTCAACATTACTTTTTTAGTGGGTTCTTCTGTTTGTGAGATGGATCTATATTCTCTTGGACGAAAGCCATCAACCGTTAATTACAGCGATTTTCTAACACTGAGAGGACAAAGTAAAAAACAATTAGAAATTATTTAAAATTAAAAAAAATAAAAATTTAAAAAAACGATTCATTTAAAATAGCATTGATTTGATGTAGCAAAATAGTAAGTAATCAATAAATTGAAATGTATTATTGAAAATTATCTCGTTAATAATATAACTATTGCAGAAGACCCAGTGACCTATAAATTTAATTAAATTTAACAATTTAATAATGAGTAGATAATATGATTGTATATAATAATTATAATGGCTATTTCCATATTCATTTATAAAAACATTATATTAGAAATTTACAATAAAAGCTTAAATGGAAACTATAAGAACAAAATAAAATTAAAAACGATGAAAAAAAAAAAAGAAAAAATATAACTTTATCGTCTTCTAAATATTACTAAAGGTGTATATATCAAACCCGTCCAGGTAATTAAATGAGTTATATACAAAATCAGAATACAACATTAGTTAAAAACACAAAAAAAACTGTTATTTTAATTAATTGCATTGAACAAAAATTCAAAATCATTTCTCTCCATTAAAAATTCTCTAAGTTTTGTACAGTCGCTCAAAAAACTATCCGAAGAACACACTATGGTTCATTACAGAATTCAGAAAAACTATCTGGCAACGATTTTTTTTAGAAATTAGTGATCTAGCAACCTTCGGTCACGTGACACGAAGGTTGCTAGATTCATTTTCTAAAAAAAAAATCGTTGCCAGATATTTTTTCTGAATTCTGTAATGAACCATAGTGTTCGGATAGTTTTTTGAGCGACCGTATATTTGACAAAGTTCCTGTGCTGTTTATTAAACGTTTTAATAAAATTCAATCTTTGTGTTAAGTAGAGTTGTAAGATTTGTGTGTATCTTGATAGAAAACCACTTTAAAAATATGTATAAGATATTCGAATGCGATATAAGATATCTTACAAATACACAGTCGTTTCAGAATAATATGACCACCTAACATACATATACTATGGATTGGGTTGGGCTGTTCCAGTGGATCCCCTCCCCCAACCTTCTCTGAGCCTTCGGGGTCCATGTGACCTGGCCATTTAGACCTTGGTGTGCAAAAAATGCCGCTCAGAGGTAAAACAATCGAACGTTAAAGAACACGCTGGATGGCCTTGACGGGAGGCTTACCATCTGTCTCTCAACAGCTGTTTCAGTGGGTCCCCAACCTTCTCTGAACCCTCGGGGTCCTTGTGACCTGGCCATTTAGCCCATGGTGTACAAAAAAGTGCCGCTCAGAGATAAAACAACCCAACGTTAAAGAACACACTGGATGGCCTTGACGGGAGGCTACCATCTGTCACCCAGCAGCTGTTCCAGTAGGTCCCCTCCCCCAAACTTCTCTGAGCCTTCGGGGTCCTTATGATCTGGCCATTTAGCCCACTGTGTATAAAAAGCTGCAATTCAGAGGTAAAACAACCCAACCCATCCTCCATAACTTATTTTGACTCAGCATTAAAAAAAAATGCTTCGACCGTCTCCCAATTATCCTCCACCCCCCACAAAACAACAGAAATTAAGCACATGTTACACTAAGAAGGAAATGAAAATTTTTACACTGTTTAAAGTAAAAAAAAAGCATTTTTTTTTTCTCCAGTTATATTTATTTTTCAAGTTACAAGCATTTCTAACTTTTTTCCAGAAAATGCATCGGAAGAATATATATTAATCTGCTAAGAAAGTTTTAGTTTGTTGTAAATATATTGTGTAAATATATTCCGGGCTTGTTGATTCTGATATTATTGCTTCGACGAATTTGTTTTATTGCGTTTATTCGGTGTGGAGTAAAAATTCAATTTCTTACTTATATTATTGTTGGTTGCAATTTGTGTAAAGGACTTCGGTTTGTTGTGAGAGTTAGTGTTGGCTCTAATTTATTTTATTGCGTCGTTTATATCTCTCAGCAGTGCTTTTCTGGACACATGGCAGCCTCCCCTCAAGGTTATCCAGCTTGCTCTTTAACGTGCACAAGGTACAAATTTCAAAAAAAAAAAAATCGTTGCCGGATATTGTTTCTGAATTCTGTAACAACCATAGTGTTCCGATATTTTTTTGAGCGATCTGGTGTTGGTTCTTGAAATGCAGGTACCACAGTCCTCTAGTCCCATAGGGGCGGGGGTGGCTCAGTCGGTAGCGCGCCAGGCTCATAATCTGTAGTTCCCAGGTTCGAGTCCCAGGTGGGTAAGCGTTGAGATTTATCTCCGCAAAATTCCCCGCCCTGCCCACGGTCAGTAGGGGACACCGATGGGCTTGGAAAGGCCGCCGTCCGTCGGATGGGACGTTAAGCCGTGGCCCCGTGTGCAGGAGAGACGTACCCTGTGCACATTAAAGAACACGCTGGATGGCCTTGACGGGAGGCTACCATCTGTCTCCCAACAGCTGTTCCAGTGGGTCTCCTTCCCCAACCTTCTCTGAGCCTTCAGGGTCCTTGTGACCTGGCCATTTAGCCCATGGTGTGCAAAAAAGTGCCGCTCAGAGGTAAAACAAACCAACCTGCCCTAGGTCAGTAGGGGACACTGATGGGCTTGGAAAGGCCGCCATTTCGACGGATGGGATGTTAAGCCGTGGCCACGTGTGTGGGAGAGACATACCCTATGTACGTTAAAGAACACGGTGGATGGCCTTGACCGGAGGCTACCATCTGTATTCTAGAAACTGACCAGTGAGTCCTCCTCACCCCCAACCTTCTCTTAGACTTCGGGGTCCTTGTGACCTGGCCATTTATTCCATGGTATGCAAAAAAATCCGGCGCAGCGGTAAAACAACGCAACCCAAGCCAAGTCTCTACAGTACAGTCGTTCAAAAAAAAATATCCGAACAATATGGTTCATTTCAGAATTCAGAAAAAAAATATCTAGCAACAATTTTTTAGCAACTAGTCTTCGTGTACACGAAGGCTGCCAGATCATTAATTTCTAAAAACCTTTCCAGTACACGAAGGTTGTCAGATCACTAATTTCTAAAAAACAAAATCTTTGCCAGTACGCGATGGTTGTCAGATCACTAATTTCCAAAAAAAAATCGTTGCCATTACACGAAGGTTGTCAGATCACTAATTCCTAAAAAAATCGTTGCCAGTACACGAAGGTTGTGAGATCACTAATTTAAAAAAAAAAATCGTTGCCAGATATTTTTTCTGAATTGTGTAATGAACCATAGTGTTCGGATATTTTTTGAGCGACTGTACTTGGAAAAAGGTTTCATCAGCATCCTTTGAAAAGTTCCGAAAAAAAAAAAAAACTTTTAACGAGTGTAGGAAATTTCTTTTTCATATTTCGTTATAAACCTACTTGTGGCAAGGAGTCTGAGATAAATTTTTCCCACTAAAAAAGAAAATGAAGAAACTCACCCCTGCAACAGAGGTGTATTCCCTCACTAAAATCAACAATCAAATTTTAAAAAAACTTTCCCCCCCACCCCTCTCCCCGCACGAGAAACCTGATCGTCATTTGTAACGAGATGAAATCGATGAAAAAATTTCTCCTCATCTTCGCTGTCACCTGAGATTTAATGGCGGGAGATTTACCTCCGATATCTTCTGATGTTACCGAGCTGACTGGGAAAAAAATGATGCCGAGGGAAATCGCACGTGTTGCTCACGGGGGTAAAAAGGAAATGGAGTGTTTTTTTTTTTGTTTTTTAATGATGAGCTGAAGATAGGCTGGAAGTTAATTAACGGCTTTAATGAAGTTTTTCTTTGTATTCCGTAGGAGCAGTTCCGGGTGTACAGTCTCTCAAAAAAGTATCAGAACACTATGGTTGATTACAGAATTCAGAAAAATATATCTGGCAACCTTTGTGTCACGTGACACGAAGGTTGCCAGATCACTAATTTCTAAAAAAATCTTTGCCAGATATTTTTTTCTGAATTCTGTAATCAACCATAGTGTTCGGATATTTTTTTGAGCGACTGTACTTCAGCATAAACACATTTTTGAATATTGGATGAGTGCTGCTGAAATTGGAGAACTAGATAAATTTAAGAATCTATAATGAGATTTTTTCCAGTAATTGCTTATTTCCAAAAATTAATTTAATTTTGAATTTAAAATCTTATTGGCGATGTCTGTTTCTAATAAAATGGCCGTAGACAGAAATGTGACCCAACCTACAAACAACGTAACAAAAAAAACACGATAATTTTTCTTTTGCGTAGTTATTTCATATCGAAAGATTAAAGCTAATAATTTTAAAACTCGTAACAAATGAAACTCTGATGCGGAAAGAATTCTTACAAAGATGGTTTGTTAGACAACGGTTCTTCTGTTGGGTTGTTTTACCTTTGAGCGGCCATTCTATTGGGTTGTTTTACCTTTTGCACACCAGGGGCTTAAATGGCCAGGGCACATGGACCCCTTAGTCTCAGAGAAGGTTGGGGGAGGGGATCCACTGGAACAGCTGTTGGGAGACAGATGGTAGCCTCCCGTCAAGGCCATCCAGCGTGTTCTTTTACGTTGGGTTGTTTTACATCTGAGCGACACTTTTTTGCACACCACGGGCTAAATGGCCAGGTCACATGGACCCCGAAGGCTCAGAGAAGGTTGGTGGAGGGGACCCACTGGAAGAAATGTTGGGAGACAGATGGTAGCCTTACCGTCAAGGCCATCCAGCGTGTTCTTTAACGTGCACAGGGTATGTCTATCCCGCCCACGGGGCCACGGCTTAACGTCCCATCCGACGGACGGCGGCCTTTCCAAGCCCATCGGTGTCCCCTACTGACCGTGGGCAGGGCGGGGAATTTTGCGGAGATAAATCTCAACGCTGACCCAGTTGGGACTCGAACCTGGAAACTACAGATTATGAGCCTGGCGCGCTACCGACTGAGCCACCCTCGCCCCGGGTTCTTCTGTTGCGACAACAGTGTTATCCTGAAGCAACAAATACCAAAATACGTTTTTTAAATGACAATTGAAATGCGTTAGAGAATTTCCTTTTAATGAGAGAAATCGGAATGGGAATTCTAGAAATTAAGTCTCGGGTTTTAATTTTAACGCGAGCAATAGATTACAGTTTAAGGACAATACAATGGAACGATTCAATCACTAAGGAATCTTTCGCAATGAATTGAAATGTGAATAATAAATGCGAATGTAATTCATCAGGGGAATTCCCAGGTGAGTTGGTGAACAGTGATCAATCTCGATGTCACAGAAGGCATTTACAACTCAAACAAGAGGAATGCAAATTGAATAATGGAAATCCTTATGACGACGATTTTTTAAAGCATTGGGAATTGTTTTGTAGGAGTAATCAAACTCGATAGCGAATAAATAGTTAGCGAAATAAATATCTGTCCTGCGGTGTCCCTTGGGAAATGAATAGAAGATTTACAAAATCTTCTATTCATTTTCCAAGGATATTTAATTCGATAGCGAATAATAATCGATAAAAGCAAATAAAATTCGATAGCGAATAAATAGTTAGCAAAATAAAAATCTGTCCTGCGGTGTCCCTTGGAAAATGAATAGAAGATTTACAAAATCTTCTATTCATTTTCCAAGGATATTTAATTCGATAGCGAATAAAAATCGATAAAAGCGAATAAAAATGATAAAAAGCGAATAAAATTCGATAGCGAATAAATAGTTAGCAAAATAAGTATCTGTCCTGCGGTGTCCCTTGGGAAATGATCTTTTGTTTATACAACAAATTGACATACAAAGACATTCAATATAGATAAAGAATTTTATTGCTTATGAAATATAATGATTTTAAACTATATTTACAGCCCATATGTAAGTACGGAGAAGCCCGGATCTTAAAAAAAAAAAAGAGGGCTAGTGATCCTCAAAACAAAGGGAGGGAGGAGCTAGTGATCCACGAAACAGGGCAGGTGATTCGCTAGTGATCCATGAAACAGGGAACAGGGCTGGTGATTCGCAAAACAAATGGGGAGGGAGGGGCTAGTGATCCGCAAAAAAAACTGGGGAGGGACTAGTGATATGCGAAACAAAGAGATGTAGCTGGCGATCCGCGAAAGAAAGGGCGCGGTGGGGGTGGGGTCAAGAAGGAACTGACCATCAACATTTCGGCCTTTCCATCAGATGGAAGTTTTTCCCATTTCCGTTAGTGGTGTTTAAAAATTTCTTTATGGACACAAGCCACAAGATATTGGGGGAAAATTATTCCCTAGGAAGCTGTTAGGAGATGAACGATAGTCAATGTTGTTTTTTAAATAATATTTTCGTTTGTTTTATGTTTTTTACCTCAGTTTTGGCTGTTAAAATTCTCTAAGGGGAGGGAGAGATGGAGGGGCGGAATGGCTGTTCTTCTCCCACTCCCGCATCCGACCCTATTTTTCCGTGACGTCAAAGAAATCATCCTCTCTACATAGCTCATGACACCAAGAAAACTTCATCATTTTCTAGCAGAGGAGTGAGTGCTGAATGTACCCATAGTGCATCCTCTTTACCCCCAGCCTCCTCCCCATCATCATCCTCATAATGTCCTCCTCCTCGTCGTCGTCATCATCATCATCTCCTTCCAATCATCAAAATCATAATTTCTTCCCCAATCAACTTCATCATTTCCTTTATACGATCAACCCCATTATTTCCAATTCCCCCATTCCCCATCACTTCAACCTCTCACCACCACTATCATCATCATCTCTTCCTTCCAATCATCATAATCATAACAATTTTTCCTCCCAATCATTTTCATCGTTTCTTTCATGCCATCATCCTCATCATTCCTTCCTCACCATTGACCTCATTATTTCCACCTCCCCATCATCATCGTCATTTCTTCCTTCCCCCATCATCATCGTCATTTCTACCTCCTCTATCATCATCGTCATTTCTACCTCCCCCATCATCACCGTCATTTCTTCCTCCTCCATCATCACCGTCATTTCTTCCCCCCCATCATCACCGTCATTTCTACCTCCTTCCTCATCGCCGTCATTTCTACCTGCCCCATCATCACCGTCATTTCTACCTCCCCCATCATCACCGTCATTTCTACCTCCCCCATCATCACCGTCATTTCTTCCTCCCCCATCATCATCACCGTCATTTCTTCCTCCCCCATCATCATACCGTCATTTCTTCCTCCCCCATCATCATACCGTCATTTCCACCTCCCCCATCACCATCTTCATTTCTACCTCCCGTTCATCCTCCCCATCATATTCATCATTTCTTCCCTACCATCATCCATTTATTATTCTTTCTATCTCGGTCCAACAATTTCAGCACCAACACAAAAGCGAAAAATCGCCTCGCTCCCTAACGTCCTCGCCAGCGAAACGATCTTTGCCTTCGCAATGAGGCGATGGTTACATTGTTTCCCGCCACCCCGCGTGAATAGAGAAAGACTTTTCCCCGCCAATCTCCCGCGAAAAAGAAAGGCAGAGCCAATCAAATTGGTTTCGTTGGCGGAATGAGACGCATTGGAGAATGAAAAGGGCCGAAACGGTTCCTAACAGGACATTAAGTTAGTTGCTTCATTTGAAATGAAAAAAAAAAGAAATATGTATATAAAAGTGATATTTTCCGGACGGGAATGTTTCCATGGTGATAGTGATGGTGGTGAAGGGGTGAGGAGGTTAGGGGGGGGGGAAGTTTTTATAGAGGTGATTCAGTCTCCTCCGATGCGGGCTGCGTTGAATCTGGCAAGAGAAGATGATGCTATCGCCCGCAGATTGCTTGACGGTTTGGCAGCTTTTTTTTTTCCCTATTTCTTTTTTTCCTTCAGGTTGAATCATTTTTGCTGAACTGACAATTTTTTCTTTCAACCGATTCTGCGCTTGACTCTTATTGCAGACATTTTCGGACTGATTTTTCTTTTTTAATCGTTTGGAAACGAAAGAGTGAAAAGCATCAATAATTTGAATATTTGGTTCTAGTTTTAGTTATTTATTTTTTTGATCGAGTAGATGGTTTTGGAATTTCAATTGACCATTTTTTGGCTTTTTTTTTGCTTGTGGGTGTTTATTAGTTTATTGACGTGTGTTTGAAATTTTTTTTCGTACAGTCGCCCGAAAAAATATCCGAACACTATGGTTATTACAGAATTCGGAAACAAATATCTGGCAACAATTTTTTTAGAAATTAATGATCTGGCAACCTTCGTGTACGTTCGTACGATCCGTCAACCTTGCCGGCGTCCGTCGGATGGGACGTTAAGCCGTGGCCCCGTATGCGGGAGAGGCATACTTTGTGCACGATAAGAACACGCTGGGTGGCCTTGACGACAGGATACCATCTGTCTCCCAACAGCTGTTCCAGTGGGTCCCCTCCCCCAACTTTCTCTGAGCCTTCGGGGTTCATATGACCTGGCCATTTAGCCCATGGTGTGCAAAAAAGTGCCGTTCAGAGGTAAAACAATCCAACGTTAAAGAACACACTGGATTGCCTTGATGGGAGGATACCATCAATCTCCCAACAGCTGTTCCAGTGGGTGCCCTCCCCCAACCTTCTTTGAGCCTTCAGGGTTCATGTGACCTGGCCATTTAGCCCATGGTGTGCAAAAAAGTGCCGCTCAGAGGTAAAACAACCCAATGTTAAAGAACACGCTGGATGGCTTTGACGGGAGGCTACCATCTGTCTCCCAACAGCTGTTCCAGTGGGTCCCCTACCCCAACCTTCTTTGAGCCTTCGGGGTCCTTGTGACCTGGCCATTTAGCCCATGGTGTGCAAAAAAGTGTCGCTCAGAGGTAAAACAACCCAACGTTAAAGAACACATTGGATGGCCTTGACGGGGGGCTACCATCTGTCTCTCAACAGCTGTTCCAGTGGGTCCCTCCTCCAAGCTTCTCTGAGCCTTCGGGATCCATGTGACCTGGCAATTTAGCCCATGGTGTGCAAAAAAGTACCGCTCAGAGGTAAAACAACCCAACCCCAATGTTAGAGCAATATTTTTAGAACGATATTTGACTCTGTATTCATCTACTGCATTTACACAATCTTTTTCCACTCTTGACAAGGTAGTCTGTGACCTTTACCTAAACGAAAATGATTCACTGTGTTACAATCTCCTGGAATTTCTGTAACAACTTTGTCAACGAAACAAACAATCGAATTAAAAACAACGATCAACCCTTCACTGCTAACAATGCGAACTGACGCAATAAACAACAACAATAAAGGAAACAAACACACTCGAGAAAAATATCACCCAGCGTGAACTTAATTCTTCATATCTCGATACATTTAGAGTCGCTCAAAATAGTATCCGAACACTATGGTTGATTACAGAATTCAGGAAAAATATCTGGAGCGTGTACAGCAGCTGGACACGCTCCAGTTACCGTTCAGAGCAAACTGGAGCGTATGCAGATCACTAATTTCGCTAATTTTGCCAGTTTGCTGTGAACGGTAACTGCACACGCTCAATATTTCCGTGAGTGAGCCCACACGATCTAGTATCAAAATAATATGACCACCTACAGTCGCTCAAAAAAGTATCCGAACACCATGGTTGATTACAGAATTCGGAAAAAATATCCGGCAACGCTTTTTTAGAAATTAGTGATCTGGCAACCTTCGTGTCACGTGATTACAGAATTCAAGAAAAATATCTGGAGCGTGTACAGCAACTGTACACGCTCCAGTTACCGTTCACAGCAAACTGGAACGTGTGCAGTTACTGCACACGCTCCAGTTTGCTGTGAACGGTAACTGCACACGCTCAATATTTCCGTGAGTGAGCCCACACGATCTAGTATCAAAATAATATGACCACCTACAGTCGCTCAAAAAAGTATCCGAACACCATGGTTGATTAGAGAATTCAGAAAAAATATCTGAGAACGATTTTTTTTTCTTAGAAATTAGTGATCTGGCAATTTTCGTGTCACGTGACTCAAAGGTTGCCAGATCACTAATTTCCAAAAAAAAATCGTTGCCAGATATTTTTTCTGAATTCTGTTCCGAACAATATGGTTGATTAAAGAATTTTAAAAAAAAATCTGGCAACGATTTTTTTTTTCGAAATTAGTGATCTGAAAACCTTCTTGTACAGTCGCTCAAAAAATATTCGAACACTACTGTTGATTACAGAATTCAGAAAAAAATATCTGCCAACGATTTTTTTTAGAAATCAGTGATCTGGGAACCTTCGTGTCACGTGACACGAAGGTTGTCAGATCACTAATTTCTAAAAAAAAAACGTTGCCAGATATTATTTCCGAATTCTGTAATCAACAGTAGAGTTCGGATACTTTTCTGAGCGACTGTACAAGATAATTTAATTACTCTGTGTCTACTTTTAAAGAGCATCCAACAGACCAAACGAAGTCCGTTATTCCTGCTCTTTCAAGAATTCCCAAAATATTTTAATTTATCTTACCAGCGAAAAGTGGAAATAATACATTCTTCTCTTCCTAGAGAAATTCTAGAGACAATTTCGGAAAGAATTTCAGCGCTCCAGGACTGGCAGCTGGCATCAGCACACACCAGGAATTCCCGCCAAAGTGGCCGGTTTTCCCCTCATAACACTGAAAGGCTGTTAGGCCATTCGTACTGAAATGTGACGTAATGTGACGTTCCAGAAGCTTACTCTGCAGTTGGGGAAGTAGGAATCCACTTCTGTTGAGGTGGCCTGTACTTCTCTTAAATTAAATTCCTGATTTTAATGAACGGTATTCCTCTAATGCATTCCGTATGTCGTAAGCAAATAATGCTGACTCGCATAACGCTGACAACTCGGGAAAGATTTTAAAATATTTTGAATTAGTTAACAATCTGAAGCTGGGGAATAATCAGTTTCGCTTTCTTGGTTGTTGTTGTTGTTGCAACGTTTTTTGGTTGTTGTTGTTGTTGTTTGTGGTTCATTGTTGCGCAGATTGCTATCCAACAGTTAATCTTTTTAGGGTTGGATTGAGTTGTTTTACCTCTGAGCGGTTTTTTTTGCACACCTTGGGCTAAATGGCCAGGTCACATGGACCCCGAAGGCTCAGAGAAGGTTGGGGGAGGGGACCCACTGGAACAGCTGTTGGGAGACAGATGGTAGCCTCCCGTCAAGGCCATCCAGCGTGTACTTTAACATTGGGTTGTTTTACCTCTGAGCGGCACTTTTTTGCACACCATGGGCTAAATGGCCAGGTCACATGGACCCCGAAGGCTCAGAGAAGGTTGGGGGAGGGGACCCACTGGAACAGCTGTTGGGAGACAGATGGTAGCCTCCCGTCAATGCCATCCAGCGTGTTCTTTAACGTTGGGTTGTTTTACCTCTGAGCGGCACTTTTTTGCACACCATGGGCTAAATGGCCATTTCACAAGGACCCCGAAGGCTCAGAGAAGGTTGGGGGAGGGGACCCACTGGAACAGCTGTTGAGAGACAGATGGTAGCCTCCCGTCAAGGCCATCCAGCGTGTTCTTTAATGTTGGGTTGTTTCACATCTGAGCGGCACTTTTTTTGCACACCGTGTTCTAAATGGACAGGTCACAAGGACCCCGTAGGCTCAGAGAAGGGTGGGGGAGGTGATGCACTGGAACAGCTGTTGGGAGACAGATGGTAGCCTCCCGTCAAGGCCATCCAGCGTGTTCTTTAACGTGCACAGAGTATGGCTCTCCCGCACACGGGGCCACGGCTTAACGTCCCATCCGACGGACGGCGGCCTTTCCGAGCCCGTCGGTGTCCCCTGTTGACCGTGGGCAGGGCGGGGAATTTTTCGGAGTTTTACGCGTAAAACGATACATAATAATGCCGATTACATAATAATAATAATAACGCAATTACCTTGGCGCAATAATGTACATTATTCAGCAATTGTTTTGAGCAATGTGATTTGTTGGAAGAATCAACCTCATCTGCCTCGTAAAGGAGTTAATTTACAAAGTTTTTATAAACAAATCAGGCACTAAGTGTTGTTTGGCGGGTGCGCATTTTTTTTTTTTGAAAATCACACCAGAGCGGTTGAATGCAGATAGTCGTGCTTTCAAAAATATATCTGGAGGGAAAAAAATGCAGCTGATGCCACGGCGATTTCGCCAACCACAAAAAAAAAAGAAAAAAATGAAAGGGTGGTGGGAGAGCATTCGAATTTTCCCTCAACATTTTCCTAAGCGACGAAGGTTAAAATTTAAAATGGATTTGGGTAGAATATAATGATATATAATAATAAATACCCCCTCAAGCAGCTGCTTGCCACAGAGATCTGACAGGAGTCTGTCAGTTTATGTGCCATAGGGGGCGGGGGTGGCTCAGTCGGTAGCGCGCCAGGCTCGTAATCAGTAGTTCCCAGGTTCGAGTCAAAGCTGGGTCAGCGTTGAGATTTATCTCCGCAAAAATTTCCCGCCCTGCCCACGGTCAGTAGGGGACACCGATGGGCTTGGAAAGGCCGCCGTCCGTCGGATGGGACGTTAAGCCGTGGCCCCGTGTGTGGGAGAGCCATACCCTTCGCACGTTAAAGAACACGATGGATGTGTGACGGGAGGCTACCATCTGTCCCCCAACAGCTATTCCAGTGGGTCCCCTCCCCCAACCTTCTCTGAGTCTTCGGGGTCCATGTGACCTGGCCATTTAGCCCATGGTGTGCAAAAAAGTGCAGCTCAGAGTTTAAACAACACAACGTTAAAGAACACGCTGGATGGCCTTGACGGGAGGCTGCCATCTGTCTCCCAACAGCTGTTCCAGTGGGTCCCCTCCCCCAACCTTCTCTGAGCCTTCGGGGTCCATGTGATCTGGCCATTTAGCCCATGGTGTGCAAAAAAGTGCCGCTCAGAGGTAAAACAACCCAACACAACTTATATGCCATAGTGTTCGGATATTTTTTTGAGAGACTGTACTCTGTAGGGTCTCATCTGTAAAGCAAGTTGCTGATCGTTCTTTAATGGAAAATAATCTGTAATGTTTCGCCAACGCTTACCTCAGAAGTTTGATTTAACTAAGTACAGTCTCTCTCTCTCAAAAAAAAAAAAAAAAAAAAAAAATCCGAATACTTTTTTGTACACGAAGGTTGCCAGATTACTAATTTATAAAAAAAAATTGTTCCCAGATATTTTTTTTCTGAATTCTATAATCAACCATAATGTTCGGATACTTTTTTGAGCGACTGTACACGAAGGTTACCAGATCACTAATTTCTAAAAAAAAACATCGTTGTCAGATATCGTTTTTGAATTCTGTAATCAACCATAGTGTTCGGATACTTTTTTCAGCGACTCTACTTCCATTGCCTGATGTTTAATAAAAAAATAAATGCTGACTCGAGTAGCTGCCTGCCACAGAAGTCTGACAGGCGCTTGTCAGTTTAATACTCCCTAGTTGGGAGAAGTTCTTTGGGAGGAAGACAAGACCTCAGCAGAAAGGCAACAGATATGTAAGTGCCATATTCGGGACTCGAACCCAGATCCCTTTAATCAGTAGCCAAACGTGCTACTATTCATTGCCTAATGAATAAATATTAGGGATTCTTCAAAAAGGTGAATTTGTCGTGCCACTCTAATGAGGTGATTTTTTGTGTAGCTCTATCAAAGTGAATTTGTCATGTCGCTCTAATGAGGTGAATTTGTTGTAGCAGTCTAACGAGGTGAATTTCTTATGTCACTCTAATGTGGTGAATTTTTGACGTTGCTCTAACATGGTGAATTTGTTGTGTCACTTTAATGAGGTGAATTTTGTGTCGTTCTATCGAGGTGAATTTGTTGTGTCGCTCTAATTAGGTGAATTTCTTGTGGCAGTCTAACGAGGTGAATTTGTCGTGTCACTGTAATGAGATGAATTTTTGTTGTCTCTCTAATGAGGTAAATTTATTGTTTCACTCTAATGAGATGAATTTTGTGTCGCTCTATTGAAGTAAATTTGTCATGTCGCTCTAATGAGGTGAATTTGTTGTGGCACACTCATGAGGTTAATTTTTAGTGTCACTCTAACGAGGTTAATTTGTTGATGTCGCTCGAATGAGATGAATTTGTGATGTCACTTTAAAAAGGTGAATTTGTTGCGTCGCTCTAATGAGGGAATATTTGTTGAATTGTTTCACTCGACTGAGTGAATTCATCATTGTGTTTCGTTTAGACGACTGAATATTTGTCGATGTGTTTCACTCTAGGTTAATTTGTTGTAGTATTTTGATATAACAAAGAAATACTTGTTAATGTGTTTCATTTTAACGAGGTGAACGAGATTTGTACCGCTCTAAGTGAGGCGAATGATTTGTTGAGTCTAATTCCAAAGAGGTAGCTTTCTTTTCACTATTTTTCTTACTCGGTAATTTTGTTGTAACTGTCGTTCTAACGAGGTAAATTTCTTATCACCGTCGTTCTGAGGAGGAAAATTGATTGATAACGTCGTTCTATCGAGGTAAATTTTGTCACTGTCGTTTTTAACGCGTTACATTTGTTGCCAATGTCATTCTACGAGTAAATCTATTGTCATTGTCGTTCTAACGAGGAAAATTTCCTGTAACTCTCGTTTTAACGAAAATAAATTTGTTACCACTCCATTTCTATCGAGGTAAATTTGTTGTCACTTAGTTTTAACGAGGTAAATTTGTTGTCAAGGTCATTCTAATGAGGTAAGTTATTGTCACTGTCGTTCTAACGGAGGTAAATTTGTTGTCAATGTCGTTCCAATGAATGTGAATTTTGTTGTCACCCAGGTTCTAATGAGGTAAATTTGTTGTCACTTTCATTCTAATGAGACAAATTTTGTTGTCCCTTTCGTTCTAACCAAAGTAAATTTTGTAGTCACCGTCGTTCTAACGAAAGTAAATTTGCGTTGATCATTATAACGAGAAAAATTTTGTTGTCGTCGTCGTTCTAACGAAAGTAAATTTGCGTTGATCATTAAAACGAGAAAAATTTTGTCGTCGTTCTAACGAAAGTAAATTTGCGTTGATCATTAAAACGAGAAAAAATTTTGTCGTCGTCGTCGTCGTTCTAACGAAAGTAAATTTGCGTTGATCATTATAACGAGAAAAAATTTTGTCGTCGTCGTCGTTCTAACGAAAGTAAATTTGCGTTGATCATTAAAACGAGAAAAATTTTGTTGTCGTCGTCGTTCTAACGAAAGTAAATTTGCGTTGATCGTCATAACGAGATAAATTTTCGTTAACGAGAAAAATATCTTTTATCCAACGAAGTAAACATTTTTATCACTGTCGTTCTAACGAGGAAAATTCGGAGCAATGCAACCAACTAGCAAATGTCGGCAAAACGATATTTCCTTCTTTAAAGAAGTAAAGATGCATTTGCAAAACATCCTATGATTTTCAAATTCAGAAAACGCCTCCATCTCAAAATGTGACGTATTGAGGTGCGCAAATTAATTCTGTTGTTAAATGGGGCGGGGGTGGCTCAGTCGGTAGCGCGTCAGGCTCGTAATCTGTAGTTCCCAGGTTCGAGTCCCAGCTCTCGCTGCCCACGGTCAGTAGGGGACACCGATGGGCTTGGAAAGGCCGCCGTCTGTCGGATGTGACGTTAAGCCGTGGCTCCGTGTGCGGGAGAGCCATACCCTGTGCACGTTAAAGAACACGCTGGATGGCCTTGACGGGAGGCTACCATCTGTCTCCCAACAGCTGTTCCAGTGGGTCCCCTCCCCCAACCTTCTCTGAGCCTTCGGGGTCCATGTGACCTGGCCATTTAGCCCACGGTGTGCAAAAAGAGTGCCGCTCAGAGGTAAAACAACCCAACATTAAAGAACACGCTCGATGGCCTTGACGGGAGGCTACCATCTGCTCCTAACAGCAGTTCCAGTGGGTCCCCTCTCCCAACCTTCTCTGAGCCTTCGGGGTCCATGTGACCTGGCCATTTAGCTCACGGTGTGCAAAAAAAGTGCCGCTCAGATGTGAAACAACCCAACCCTGTTGTTAGTTATTCTGCAGACAATGTCCGGACGCAAAATCTAATTCCACCTCGTCTCGTTCATTCACTTTACAATGGAATTACATTCCCAATTTTTTTTTCCTTCTATGCTTCAATTTTTTTTTCTTTTAGTTGTTGGACATAAAACGTAATTAACCTTCCACTTAATTCGATTTTCCTTTTATTATTTTCCTTTGCAAAGGCGTTGGTGACTGAAGTGGTTGTTGAGACATTCACTGATTAAAATTAATTCACTTCATTAATGGAATTGTTTCGGTTCATATTTTTTCTTTATCTTTTTTAAAGCTTAATAACGTTTAACCGCGTTTCGAGGGTTTACAGAGACTGTAAAAAAATCTTTTCAGTCGTAAAGCAAAACGTGTAACAATGGACGTTTACCTAATTGGATCAAAAACGCGTTTCTTATTCGAAAATATTCGAAAACCGGGAAGAAGTACAGTCGCTCAAAAAAATATCGGAACACTGGTTGATTTGAGAATACAGGAAAAAATATCTGGCAACGATTTTTTTTTAGAAATTAGCGATCTGGCAACCTTTCGTGTCACGTGACACGAAAGGTTGCCAGATCACTTATTTCTAAAAAAAAAATCGTTCCCAGATATTTTTTCTTGATTCTGTACACGATGGTTGCCAGATCACTAATTTCTACAAAAAATCTTTGCCAGATATTTTTTCTTGATTCTGTACACGACGGTTGGCAGATCACTAATTTCTACAAAAAATCTTTGCCAGATATTTTTTCTCGATTCTGTACACGAAGGTTGCCAGATCACTAATTTCTACAAAAAATCTTTGTCAGATATTTTTTCTCGATTCTGTACACGAAGGTTGCCAGATCACTAATTTCTACAAAAAATCGTTGCCAGATATTCTTGATTCTGTACACGAAGGTTGCCAGATCACTAATTTCGGCAAAATATCGTTGCCAGATATTTTTTCTTGATTCTGTACACGAAGGTTGCTAGATCACTAATTTCTACAAATAATCGTTGCCAGATATTTTTTCTGAATTCTGTACACGAATGTTGCCAGATCAATAATTAAAAAAAAATTTTTTTGGCCAGGTATTTTTTCTGAATTCTGTAATCATCCATAGTGTTCGGATTTTTTCTCAGCGACTGTACACGAAAGGTTGCCAGATCGCTGTTTATACAAAATGTAGAGGAATGCACCAAACTCCCGAATAATCTCATTCCCCGCCCTGCCCACGGTCAGTAGGGGACACCGACGGGCTTGGAAAGGCCGCCGTCCGTCGGATGGGACGTTAAGCCGTGGCCCCGTGTGCGGGAGAGAGGCATACCCTGTTTACGTTAAAGAACACGATGGATGGCCTTGACGGGAGGCTACCATCTGTCTCCCAACAGCTATTCCAGTGGGTCCCCTCCCCCAACCTTCTCTGAGCCTTCGGGGTCCATGTGACCTGGCCATTTAGCCCATGGTGTGCAAAAAAGTGCCGCTCAGAGGTAAAAACCATCCAAAGTTAAACAACACTCTGGATGGCCTTGATGGGAGGCTACCATCTGTCTCCCAACAGCTGTTACAGTGGGTCCCCTCCCCCAACCTTCTCTGAGCCTTCGGGGTCCATGTGCCCTGGCCATTTAGCCCATCGTGTGCTAAAAAGTGCCGCTCAGAGGTAAAACAACCCAACGTTAAAGAACACGCTGGATGGCCTGGACGGGAGGCTACCATCTGTCTCCCAACAGCTGTTCCAGTGGGTCCCCTCCTTCAACCTTCCCCCTCGGTGTGAGCGCCTGTACGCGGTGAGGGGGACCACCCTGTGAAGGTTCCCGCTGGTACGGTTACCTTCGCAGGGTCCTAAACGCTCGCCCGCGTGTTTGCCGTGCGCGGAGACCCGTGTCCCGGGAAAGGAGGATCCTGGTAGTTGCTCGGAGGTCCCCGTCTTCTCTCCTCAGCTCATGACTGGCGTGGTCCCCATTGGCCGTCTTGCCATTGGGGAGCCTGTCCGTCGCGGGGCTGGGCAGCGGATTCCGGGGCCTCTGCTATACACTGCTTTGGCCTCTGCTTCCGGTAAACGGGAGCTCCTGGGGTGGCCCCCCCAGGAGCAATCGGCTGGTGGGCAGGTCCTGCTAGGGTCAACCGTGCAGAGCGGTGAGTAACCTTGCCCACGGTCCGGGTACAGGTTTACAAGTTTCCTCACAGATTATTTTCGTTTTGTAGTTATCCTTTCTTTGTGCGGCCAGTTTGGCCAGTCACAATTTTCTTATTTTACGCTTTGTTTGATTTGTGTAGAATGTTTTATTCTGCACATTTCTCTTTTTATTTTCCTTATATTTCTTTGTGAGGGCTTGGCTCACTGTCTGTGTGGGTATAGTGCCTGCGTAGCCCTGGCGCCCGACTGGGCGTCCCCTTGTTGGGCTCCGTGGAGGGTGGGGACAGCGGGCACTGAACCACACAAAACCAAACATGCGAGTGAATGATGAAAATGCGATCACCGCCAACAAGAGGGCTCGACATGAACCCCCGTCTTCGTCCTTGTCTCCGTTATCTCTGCCATCGTCTTCTGTGTCTGTGTCTTCGTTCCCAAAGTTCTTGATCATCCACTCCACGGGTGATCAGGTGCTTGGGGACATGTCCCCTTTTTTCGTCAACAAAGGTTTAAAAGGTCTTGCGGGAGAGCCGAAATCTGTCAAGCGCTTACGATCTGGCGACTTGCAGGTTGAGACAGCTTGTTCAAAACACTCCGAACTGCTCCTGAAAGTAAAAGATATTGGTGGAGTGGCTGTCGAAGTCACTCCCCATAAAACTTTGAATTCCTCTCGGGGTGTGATCACCGAGTGGGGCCTCCTCAAAGTCACTGAGGAGGAAATCCTCTCGGAGCTCGCATCTCAAGGAGTAACAGCGGTCCACCGGGTTTCGACACGCCGTGATGGGAAATTGACACCCACCAGGGTGTTGATTGTGACATTTAACACGCCACGCCTGCCTTCTTCCATCAAGGCAGGTTACTTACATTGTGAGGTTCGGCCGTATATCCCAAACCCTCTGCGCTGTTTTCAGTGTCAGATATACGGTCATGCCCGCACAGCATGCAGGGGCAAGCCCACCTGTGCTCGCTGTGGCAGTAAGGATCATCTCGATCCTGACTGCACAGCAGAAAAGGCATGCTGTGTGAACTGTAGTGGCGAACATCCGGCGTACTCCCGTGACTGTCCGAAGTGGAAGGAGGAAAAGGAGGTACAACGCCTCAAAGTCGTGAACAACATCTCGTATGCTGAAGCGAGAAAGCTGGCTGCACCGCCCGCCCCACCTGGCAAGGTTTCCTATGCCAGTGCGGTCATTGGAAAGCCCATCGTTCCAATGACTTCGGTTGCGGTGCAGACTGACATCAGTGTACCACCTACTGAGTCTTTCTCGCCAGCTGCGAAGTACTTCCTGACGCAGGCGAGACCGAGGGTGGTGTCGACTTCGACATCAACCCCGGTTTCCATTCCTGCAGCTCAGCCTTCCACCTCCACCGGAAGGCCTCCTCCTCCCCGTCCTCAGACAGCAAGACCTTCAAAACCTAAGGGGCCCCCACCTGGGCCCAAAAAGAAAATCACAGCGCCACAAAGGGCGGTCACCGATCCATGCCCCTCGGACGATTCCGAGGACATGGATACCGACCGCCCCCTATTCACTAAACCGTCCTCTGCGGCGGTGAAGTTGAATAGGAATTTGTCGTCCGCCCACTCTTCTAAGTCCTGAGATGGCCACACTCCTACAATGGAATTGTCGTGGATTCCAGAGGAATCTTGACGACATCAAGGCCCTCCTTCAGGCACACCAGCCCATCTGTGTGTGCCTGCAGGAGACATACTTGCAGCCAGTCACAGATCCCACGATCCGGCACTTTTCACTAGTTCGCCGGGACCGGGATGGAGATGGTCCAGCTCGCGGGGGTGTCGCCATCCTCGTGAGCAACCATTCTCCATTCCAGGTCGTAAACCTCACCACCAACTTAGAGGCGGTAGCCATCCGTCTCTTCGTGGGGTTCTCGCTGACTGTCTGCTCTGTATATCTTCCACCTGGGAGCATCGTCTTCCAGGAAGACCTTGATGATCTCGTCTCGCAGCTGCCGTCCCCCTTCCTCATTATGGGGGACCTCAACGGACACAGTCCACTATGGGGCAGTGCTGACACCAACGGGAGGGGTGGGGTCCTGGAGCAGTGGCTCCTGGATCCTTCTCTCTCCCTGTTGAATACCGGTGTCAGTACTTACTTTCACTCCCCAACCCGCTCTTTCACTGCCATTGATCTCACCATCTGCTCCTCCTCGATCCTTCCACTCTTTACATGGGAGGTCGAGGACAACCCTTATGGAAGCGATCACCTCCCCGTGGTGTGCACCATCTCGCGTGGGGGGCCTTGCAGCCCTTCACGCGTCTCGCGGTGGAGGCTCGATCGGGCTGACTGGGGTGGTTTCGAGCTGCTCTCTGAGCTCGATGACCACTCTGTCAGCCAGGAGCCAATCAATGTGGCAGTAGCGGAGATAACGGACTGTATCGTAGATGCAGCTGCATCAACGATTCCTCAAACTTCTACACGGTTTCCTCGCTTTCCGAAACCGTGGTGGAATCCAGATTGCACCGCAGCTCGTAAGGCTCAGAACAAGGCTTGGGGGGTGTTTTGGAGATATCCGACAACCCCCAACCACGAAAATTTCAAACGCGCCAGGGCGAAAGCTCGTTTCGTCCGACGCCAGAGCCAGAAGGAATCTTGGATCAAGTATACATCGTCTATTACCCGCACGACTACTTCTAAGGTCGTGTGGGATAAAGTCCGGAAGATGAGTGGGAACTACACGTCCCACTCGTTATCGATCCTGGAGCACAATGGACAGGCAATTGCTGATCCCAAAGCAATTGCCGACACTCTGGGGGAGTCATTCTCTTCCATCTCTTCATCTTCCTCTTACTCCCCCGAGTTTCTGGCCCAGAAGGGCAGGGCGGAGCGCTCTCCGCTGTCTTTCCACTCGAATGGCCTGGAGCCTTACAACAGGCCATTCACAGCGGAGGAGCTTCGCCTTGCTCTGCACTCTTCTCGTGCCTCTGCTGTCGGGCCGGACAATGTCCATTATGCCATGCTCCAACATCTCTCACCATCGAGTAAGGATCGGCTGCTCCATCTCTTCAATCGCATTTTTCTCGAGGAGCAGTTTCCGGACTCCTGGCGGGAGGCCATCGTCTTGGCCTTCCCCAAGCCAGGCAAAGATCCCAAGATTCCTTCCAATTATCGTCCCATCGCATTGACGAGTTGCGTGTGCAAGGTGTTGGAAAGAATGGTAAATGCCAGACTCATATGGTATTTAGAACATCACGGCCTTCTTTCCAACACCCAGTGTGGCTTTCGCAGGCACCGGTCTACTTTAGACCACCTGATCCGCCTCGATTCGGCGATCAGGAATTCCTTTTTACGTAGAGAGCACCTGGTGTCCATTTTCTTCGACATCGAAAAAGCGTACGACACGGCTTGGAGATTCGGCATTCTTCGTGACCTCCACAGTTTCGGCTTAAGAGGTCACATGCCGACCTTCATCTCCAACTTCTTATCGACACGCTCTTTTCGTGTCCGTGTCGGTAACACTCTGTCGCAGCCGTACCCCCAAGAACAGGGGGTGCCACAAGGCTGCGTTCTGAGTGTTACGCTTTTCGCTGTCAAGATTAATTCCATAACTAGACAACTTCCTCCATCAGTAGGCAATGCCCTCTATGTTGATGACTTTAGCATCTTTTGCTCTTCGTCCAGCATGAGGGTCATTGAAAGACAACTGCAAATTGCCCTGAACAATCTTTCGGTTTGGGCGACGGCAAATGGGTTTCGGTTCTCCCCACAGAAGACCGCTTGTGTGCACTTTTGCCACAAGCGTAATCTTCATCTGGATCCCGAGCTGCGGCTCGGGGGTAACATCATTCCAGTTGTGGCGAGACCAAGTTTCTCGGTCTCATATTCGATCGGAAATTGACCTTTTTACCTCACATACGTCATCTCAGGTCCAAGAGCACGCGGGCATTGAACATCGTCAAGGTCCTCTTCTCCCTCTCTTGGGGGGCGGACCGATGTTCTTTGCTCCGCCTCTACCGTGCACTTGTCCGATCGAAACTGGACTACGGATCCCAGGTGTACGACTCGGCCCGGGATTCGGTGGTGAAGGTGCTGGACCCCCTCCATCATCAGGCCCTCCGTGTTTGCACGGGAGCCTTCCGCACCTCACCGGTCCAGAGTCTTTACGTTGAGACCGACGAACCTTCTTTATCTCTTCGCCGTCAGCAGTTGTCCCTACAATATGCGTCTAAATTGCGATCCATGCCTGGCCATCCCACTTGGGACTGCGTTTTCAGTCCGAAGTGGGAAATGCTTTACAATAATCGGCCGACTGCCATTCGTCCTTTTGGTTTGCGTGTCCGAGGCTACCTCAGAGACATCAAAACCAGTCTCGATAGCGTTGCACAGTCGACAGCTGAGCCTCTTCCACCTTGGCTCGCTGTTTCCCCTTCCTGCGATTTTTCCCTGTGCAGGACCGGGAAGGCCTTTACACCCGACTGTGTGTACCGGCAACTCTTTGCCAGCCATCGTGCTGAGCACCCGGACTTCTTGCCTGTCTTTACAGATGGCTCGAAGTCCGGCACTTCGGTGGGATCAGCCATGGTCTGCTGTGATGTAATCATTGCAGACCAGATCCCACTGCAGTGTTCCATCTTCACTGCAGAGTTGCACGCTATCAGTCTCGCCTTGGACCACGTAGCGACTAAGCATCATCGTCGGTGTGTGCTTTACACCGACTCGCTTAGCTCGCTACAGGCTTTGATCTCGGTGAGGCATCGGCCTCACCCTGTTCTTACTAAGATCCGCCAGCAACTATATCGTCTGGCAGCCACCACCACCATCCATTTCTGTTGGGTGCCCGGTCACGTCGGGATTAGGGGCAACGACTTGGCAGATGCTGCTGCCAAGTCAGCCACGCCCCTATCCCGCTCTCCGTTGCCGGTTCCCTATCTGGATTTCCGGCAGCGTTTTACCACCGAGCTCCGGGCACAGTGGCAGAGATCTTGGTCAGAACAGCTTACAAACAAGCTCTTTGAGATCAAACCTATCGTCAAACCATGGCAGTCTTGTTACCGCAGGAATCGCAAGGAGGAAGTTGTACTTGCTCGGCTCCGCTTGGGTCATTCGTTTATTACTCATTCGTTTCTTTTACGGGCGGACGACGAACCCAAGTGCGAGTTTTGTGACACCATTTTAACAATCAAACACATTTTAATTGATTGTTGTTGTTTTACCTTTGAAAGACATATGTTTTTTAACTCTCATGATTTTACGTCCGAGCCCCTTACACTCGGACATCTTTTATCCGACCATTGTACTTTTACCTCTCTCTTTCAATTTTTACGATTTACTGGATATTTTAATCGCATATAGTTTTTACTCTTCAGCTTTTTATATCTATAATTATACCACCTTATACATTGTTTGTGTATCCCAGGTCATTTACACCTGGTATTCTATTGTTTTCTTTTGTATTTTTACACTTGTTCTTTGTTGTTTTACCTTTTTACAACTTTGCTAATTTCTTTTAAATGTGGTTGCGGGTTTACATGTCTTTTATCTTTTATATTGTCTTTTGTTTGGCGCATTATGGCCTAGTCGCCGATGCGCCATAAAACCCAAAACAACCAAACCAACCAACCAACATGGGTCCTATACACCCCTTGTTATTGTTGACTTTTTACGTTTTACTGGATATTTTATGCGTTTATTAACCTTTTTACTTTGTTACTTTGATTTTACGCTTGTTTCTGTTTTTTACTGGGTCCTATACACCCATTTTATTGTCGATTTTACACGTGCTTTTACTTATCTTTCTTGTTATGATTCTGTGTGTTTTTAACTTTGGTTGTGGGTTCAAATGACTTTTATCAATTTATATCCTTTTGTTTGGCGCAATATAGCCCTGTTGCTCTTGCGCCAAAAAACCCCAAACAACCAAACCAAACCTTCAACCTTCTCTGAGCCTTCGAGGTCCATGTGACCTGGCCATTTAGTCATGGTGTGCAAAAAAGTGCCGCTCAGAGGTAAAACAACCCAACGTTAGAGAACACGCTGGATGGCCTTGACGGGAGGCTACCATCTGTCTCCCAACAGCTGTTCCAGTGGGTCCCCTCCTTCAGGGGCGGGGGTGGCTCAGTCGGTAGCGCGCCAGGCTCGTAATCTGTAGTTCCCAGGTTCGAGTCCCAGCTGGGTCAGCGTTGAGATTTATCTCCGCAAAATTCCCCGCCCTGCCCACGGTCAGTAGGGGACACCGATGGGCTTGGAAAGGCCGCCGTCCGTCGGATGGGACGTTAAGCCGTGGCCCCGTGTGCGGGAGAGACATACCCTGTGCACGTTAAAGAACACGCTGGATGGCCTCGACGGGAGGCTACCATCTGTCTCCCAACAGCTGTTCCAGTGGGTCCCCTCCCCCAACCTTCTCTGAACCTTCGGGGTCCTTGTGACCTGGCCATTTAGCCCATGGTGTGCAAAAAAGTGCCGCTCAGAGGTAAAACAACCCAACCCAATCCCCTCCTTCAACCTTGTCTGAGCCTTCGAGGTCCATGTGACCTGGCCATTTAGCCCATGGTGTGCTAAAAAGTGCCGCTCAGAGGTAAAACAACCCAACGTTAAAGAACACGCTGGATGGCCTTGACGGGAGGCTACCATCTGTCTCCCAACAGCTGTTCCAGTGGGTCCCCTCCTTCAACCTTCTCTGAGCCTTCGGGGTCCATGTGACTTGGCCATTTAGTACATGGTGTGCAAAAAAGTGCCGCTCAGAGGTAAAACAACCCAACCCGAATAATCTTCGAAGTTCAGATGTCAAGAAAATGCTATTAACACTCAGTCGCGAATTCAATTCTTGAAATTCAGGATTCCAAATTTCAGCATTCTTCGACGCCATTCCCATTAAGTGAATTTCCTCCCGAAACGTTCCGATGAGCGGAATTTCAATGATTTTAATGACTGCACCGATTCGACTCATTATTAATGTAAACCAATTTTCATTCGCAGAAATCCACTAAGAGAAATATATTTGTTGTCTGTGATCAAGGCATCTTCTCAACACTTCCCAAACCTCTGCGACTTTTAACTGCCTATCAGCTGCTAAATATTCATAAGCACAAATTTGATTCATCTAAGTTCCGCAATGCATGAGCGTGCCTCGTGCACTTAATATGCAAATGAAGTAATATTTGTTTGACTGAATGGTAATAATCTGCCGAATTGAAGTTTGTACGGTTGCCTCCGTACACTCGATGCCTATAACTTTGCAATACTACTAGAGACATTGCTGGTAGTTGTCATATATTAACAGATGGCTTATAATAATTATGCCTATCAGCAGTTTTATGTATAGTAATACATTGATTTTCATAAATTAAGGAAAATCCCTATGTTAAGTCATTGGGAAATTAATTTCGAAGCTATATAACTTCTAAAACGAGTTTTTTTTGTTCTGAAAAAGGGGCGGGGGTGGCTCAGTCGGTAGCGCGCCAGGCTCGTAATCTGTAGTTCCCAGGTTCGAGTCCCAGCTGGGTAAGCGTTGAGATTTATCTCCGCAAAATTCCCCGCCCTGCTCACGGTCAGTAGGGGACACCGATGGGCTTGGAAAGGCCGCCGTCCGTCGGATGGGACGTTAAGCCGTGGTTCCGTGTGCGGGAGAGCCATACCCTGTGCACGTTAAAGAACACGCTGGATGGTCTTGACGGGAGGCTACCATCTGTCTCCCAACAGCTGTTCCAGTGGGTCCCCTCCCCCAACCTTCTCTGAGCCTTCGGGGTCCATGTGACCTGGCCATTTAGCCCATGGTGTGCAAAAAAGTGCAGCTCAGAGGTAAAAAAACCCAACGTTAAAGAACACGCTGGATGGCTTTGACGGGAGGCTACCATCTGTCTCCTAACAGCTGTTCCAGTGGGTCCCCACCACCAACCTTCTCTGAGCCTTCGGGGTCCATGTGACCTGGCCATTTAGCCCATGGTGTGCAAAAAAGTGCCGCTCAGAGGTAAAACAACCCAACCCTTAATTTATGAAAATCAGTGTATTACTATACATAAAACTGCTGACAGGCATAATTATTATAAGCCAGCTGTTAATATATGACAACTACCAGCACGGTCTCTCTACCAGCAAGGTCAGTAGCATTGCAAAGTTATAGGCATGGAGTGTACGAAGACAACCTTACAGACTTCAAACCCAAAGTTCCTGATCATCCACTCCACGCATGATCAGGTACTTGGGGACATGTCCCCTTTTTTCGTTAATAAAGGTTTGAAAGATCTTGCGGGAGAACCGAAATCAGTCAAGCGCCTACGATCTGGTGACTTACAAGTTGAGACCGCTTGTTCCAAACACTCGGAACTGCTCCTGAGAGTTAAAGAAATTGGTGGGGTGGCTATCGAAGTCACTCCCCATAAAACTTTGAATTCCTCTCGGGGTGTGATCACCGAGTGGGGCCTCCTCAAAGTCACTGAGGAGGAAATCCTCTCAGAGCTCACACCTCAAGGAGTAACAGCGGTGCATCGTGTTTCGACACGCCGTGATAGGAAATTAACACCCACCCGGGTGCTGATTGTCACCTTCAACTCGCCACGCCCGCCTTCTTCCATCAAGGCAGGTTACTTACATTGTAAGGTTCGGCTGTATATCCCAAACCCTATGCGCTGTTTTCAGTGTCAGATATACGGTCATGCCCGCACAGCATGCAGGGGCAAGCCCCCCTCGCTGTGAGCGCCTGTACGTGGTGAGGGGGACCACCCTGTGAAGGTTCCGCTGGCTCGGTTACCTTCGCAGGGTCCTAAACGCTCGCCCGCGTGTTTGCCGTGCGCGGAGACCTGTGTCCCGGGAAAGGAGGATCCTGGTAGTTGCTCGGGAGTCCCCGTCTTCTCTCCTCAGCTCATGACTGGCGTGGTCCCCATTGGCCGTCTTGCCATTGGGTAGCCTGTCTGTCGCGGGGCTGGGCAGCGGATTCCGGATCCTCTGCTATACACTGCTTTGGCCTCTGCTTCCGGTAAACGGGAGCTCCTGGGGTGGCCCCCCCAGAACCAATCAGCTGGTGGGCAGGTCCTGCTGGGGTCAACCGTGCAGAGCGGTGAGTAACCTTGCCCACGGTCCGGGTACAGGTTTACAAGTTTCCTCACAGATTATTTTCGTTTTGTCGTTATCCTTTCTTTGCGAGGCCAGTTTGGCCATTCATAATTTTCTTATTTTACGCTTTGTTTCATTTGTGTGGAACGTTTTTGTTCTGCACATTTCTCTTTTTATTTTCCTTATATTTATTTGTGAGGGCTTGGCTCACTGTCTGTGTGGGTATAGTGCCTGCGTAGCCCTGGTGTCCAACTGGGCGTCCCCTTGCTGGGCTCCGTGGAGGGTGGGGACAGCGGGCACTGAACCACACAAAAAAATCATGAGAGAGATGAAAATAATGGGATCGCCGCCAACAAGAGGGCTCGACATGAGCCCCCATCTTCCTCGTTGTCTCAGTTATCTCTGCCATCGTCTTCTATGTCTGTGTCTTCGTTCCCAAAGTTCCTGATCATCCACTCCACGGGTGATCAGGTACTTGGGGACATGTCCCCTTTTTTCGTTAATAAAGGTTTGAAAGGTCTTGCAGGAGAACCGAAATCCGTTAAGCGCCTACGATCTGGTGACTTACCAGTTGAGACCGCTTGTTCCAAACACTCGGAATTGCTCCTGAAAGTTAAAGCAATTGGTGGGGTGGCTGTCGAAGTCACTCCCCATAAAACTTTGAATTCCTCTCGGGGTGTAATCACCGAGTGGGGCCTCCTCAAAGTCACTGAAGAGGAAATCCTCTCGGAGCTCACACCTCAAGGAGTAACAGCGGTCCACCGGGTTTCGACACGCCGTGATGGGAAATTAACACCCACCCGGGTGTTAATTGTTACATTCAACACGCCACGCCTGCCTTCTTCCATCAAGGCAGGTTATTTACATTGTGAGGTTTGGCCGTATATCCCAAACCCTCTGCGCTGTTTTCAGTGTCAGATATACGGTCATGCCCGCACAGCATGCAGGGGCAAGCCCACCTGTGCTCGCTGTGGCAGTAAGGATCATCTCGATCCTGACTGCACAGCAGAAAAGGCATGCTGTGTGAACTGCAGTGGCGAACATCCGGCGTACTCCCGCGACTGTCCGAAGTGGAAAGAGGAAAAGGAGGTACAACGCCTCAAAGTCGTGAATAACATCTCGTATGCTGAGGCGAGAAAGCTTGCTGCACCGCCCACCCCACCTGGCAAGGTTTCCTATGCCAGTGCTGTCATTGGGAAGCCCATCGTTCCAATGACTTCGGTTGTGGTGCAGACTGACATCAGTGTACCACCTACTGAGTCTTTCTCGCCAGCTGCGAAGTACCTCCTCACGCAGGCGAGACCGAGGGTGGTGTCGACTTCGACATCAACCCCAGTTTCCATTCCTGCAGTTCAGCCTTCCAACTCCACCGGAAGGCCTCCTCCTTCCCGTCCTCAGACAGCAAGACCTTCCAAACCCAAGGGGCCCCCGCCGGGTCCTAAAATGAAAATCACCGCACCTCAAAGGGCGGTCACCGATCCATGTCCCTCGGACAATTCCGAGGACATGGATACCGACCGCCCCCTATTCACTAAACTGTCCTCCGCGGCGGTTAAGCTGAATAGGAATTTGTCGTCCGCCCACTCTTCTAAGTCCTGAGATGGCCACACTCCTACAATGGAATTGTCATGGATTCCAGAGGAATCTTGACGACATCAAGGCCCTCCTTCAGGCACACCAGCCCATCTGTGTGTGCCTTGCAAGAGACATACTTGCAGCCAGTCACAGATCCCACGATCCGGCACTTTTCACTAGTTCGCCGGGACCAGGATGGAGATAGTCCAGCTCGCGGGGGTGTCGCCATCATCGTGAGCAACCATTCTCCTTTCCAGGTCGTACCCCTCACCACCAACTTAGAGGCGGTAGCCATCTGTCTCTTTGTGGGGTTCTCACTGACTGTCTGCTCTGTATATCTTCCACCTGGGAGCATCGTTTTCCAGGAAGAGCTTGATGATCTCGTCTCGCAGCTGCCGTCCCCCTTCCTCATTATGGGGGACCTCAATGGACACAGTCCACTTTGGGGCAGTGCTGACACCAACGGGAACGGCGGGGTCCTGGAGCAGTGGCTCCTGGATCCTTCTCTCTCCCTGTTGAACACCGGTGTCAGTACTTACTTTCACTCCCCAACCCGCACTTTGACTGCCATTGACCTCACCATCTGCTCCTCCTCGATCCTTCCAATCTTTACATGAGAGGTCGAGGACAACCCGTATGGAAGCGATCACCTCCCTGTGGTGTGCACCATCTCCTGTGGGGGGCCTTGCAGCCCTTCACGCGTCTCACGGTGGAGGCTCGATCGGACTGACTGGGGTGGTTTCGAGCTGCTCTCTGAGCTCGATGACCACTCTGTCAGCCAGGAGCCCATGAATGTGGCAGTAGTGGAGATAACGGACTGTATCGTAGATGCAGCTGCATCAACGATTCCTCAAACTTCTACACGGTTTCCTCGCTTTCCGAAACCGTGGTGGAATCCAGAATGCACTGCAGCTCGTAAGGTTCAGAACAAGGCTTGGGGGTGTTTCGGAGATATCCGACGTCCCCCAACCTTGAAAATTTCAAACGCGCCAGGGCGAAAGCACGTTTCATCCGACGCCAGAGCCAGAAGGAATCTTGGATCAAGTATACGTCTTCCATCACCCGCACGACTAGTTCTAAGGTCGTGTGGGATAAAGTCCGGAAGATGAGTGGGAACTACACATCCCACTCGTTATCGATCCTGGAGCACAATGGACAGGCAATTGCTGATCCCAAAGCAATTGCCGACACTCTGGGGGAGTCATTCTCTTCCATCTCTTCGTCTTCCTCTTACTCCCCCGAGTTTCTGGCCCAGAAGGGCAGGGCGGAGTGCTCTCCGCTGTCCTTTCCACTCGAATGGCCTGGAGCCTTACAACAGGCCATTCACAGCGGAGGAGCTTCGCCTTGCTCTGCACTCTTCTCGTGCCTCTGCTGTAGGGCCGGACAATGTCCATTATGCCATGCTCCAACATCTTTCACCATCGAGTAAGGATCGGCTGCTCCATCTCTTCAATCGCATTTTTCTCGAGGAGCAGTTTCCGGACTACTGGCGGGAGGCCATCATCTTGGCCTTCCCCAAGCCAGGCAAAGATCCCAAGATTCCTTCCAATTATCGTCCCATCGCATTGACGAGCTGCGTGTGCAAGGTGTTGGAAAGAATGGTAAATGCCAGACTCATCTGGTATTTAGAACATCACAACCTTCTTTCCAACACCCAGTGTGGCTTTCGCAGGCAACGGTCAACTCTTGACCATCTGATACGCCTCGAATCGGCTATCAGAAATTCATTTTTAAGAAGAGAGCACCTGGTGTCAATTTTCTTCGACATCGAAAAAGCGTACGACACGGCTTGGAGATTCGGCATTCTTCGTGACCTCCACAGCTTCGGCTTGAGAGGTCACATGCCGATCTTCATCTCCAACTTCTTATCGACACGTTCTTTTCGTGTCCGTGTCGGTAGCACTCTGTCGCGGCCGTACCCCCAAGAACAGGGGGTGCCAGAAGGCTGCGTTCTGAGTGTTACGCTTTTCGCTGTCAAGATTAATTCTATAACTTGACAACTTCCTCCATCAGTAGGCAATGCTCTCTATGTTGATGACTTTAGCATCTTTTGCTCTTCGTCCAGCATGAGGGTCATTGAAAGACAACTGCAAATTGCCCTGAACAATCTATTGGTTTGGGCGACGGCAAACGGGTTTCGGTTCTCCCCACAGAAGACCGCTTGTGTGCACTTTTGCCACAAGCGTAATCTTCACCTGGATCCCGAGCTGCGGCTCGGGGGTAACATCATTCCAGTTGTGGCGGAGACCAAGTTTCTCGGTCTCATATTCGATCGGAAATTGACCTTTTTACCTCACATACGTCATCTCAGGTCCAAGTGCACGTGGGTATTGAACATCGTCAAGGTCCTCTCCTCCCTCTCTTGGGGGGCGGACCGATGTTCTTTGCTCCGCCTGTACCATGCACTTGTCCGATCGAAGCTGGACTACGGATCCCAGGTGTACAACTCGGCACGGGATTCGGTGGTGAAGGTGCTGGACCCCCTCCATCATCAGGCCCTCCGTGTTTGCACGGGAGCCTTCTGCACCTCACCGGTCCAGAGTCTTTACGTTGAGACCGACGAACCATCTTTATCTCTTCGCCGTCAGTAGTTGTCCCTACAATATGCTTCTAAATTGCGATCCCTGCCTGGCCATCCCACTTGGGACTGCGTTTTCAGTCCGAAGTGGGAACTACTTTACACTAATCTGCCGACTGCCATTCGTCCTTTCGGTTTGCGTGTCCGAGATTAACTGCGAGACATCAACACCAGTCTCGATAGCATTGCACAGTCGACAGCTGAGCCACTACCACTTTGGCTCGCTGTTTCCCCTTCTTGCGATTTTTCCCTGTGCAGGACCGGGAAGGCTTTTACACCCGACTGTGTGTACCGGCAACTCTTTGCCAGCCATCGTGCTGAGCACCCGGACTTCTTGCCTGTCTTTACAGATGGCTCGAAGTCCGGCACTTCAGTGGGATCGGCCATGGTCTGCTGTGATGTAATCATTGCAGACCAGATCATACTGCAGTGTTCCATCTTCACTGCAGAGTTGCACGCTATCAGCCTCGCATTGGACCACATGGCGACTAAGCATCATCGTTGGTGTGTGCTTTACACCGACTCGCTTAGCTCGCTACAGGCTTTGATCTCGGTGAGGCATCGGCCTCACCCTGTTCTTACTAAGATCCGCCAGCAGCTACATCGTCTGGCAGCCACCACCACCATCCATTCCTGTTGGGTGCCCGGTCACGTCGGTATCAGGGGCAATGACTTGGCAGATGCTGCTGCCAAGTCAGCCACGCCCCTGTCCGACTCTCCGTTGCCGGTTCCCTATCTGGATTTCCGGCAGCATTTTACCACCGAGCTCCGGGCACAGTGGCAGAGATCTTGGTCAGAAGAGCTTACGAACAAGCTCTTTGAGATCAAACCTATCGTCAAACCATGGCAGTCTTGTTACCACAGGGATCGCAAGGAGGAAGTTGTTCTTGCTCGGCTCCGCTTGGGTCATTCGTTTATTACTCATTCGTTTCTTTTACGGGCGGACGACGAACCCAAGTGTGAGTTTTGTGACACCTTTTTAACGATCAAACATATTTTAATTTCATGTCATTGTTTTAACATCGAACGTCGTATGTTTTTTAACTTTCACGATTTTACGTCCGAGCCCCTTACACTCGGACATCTTTTATCAGATCATTGTTGTTTTAACGCTGTTTTTAAATTCTTAAAATTTACTGGATATTTTAATCGAATTTTACTGTTTATACTGTATGTTTTATAATCGCATTATTTACCCTAGGTCTCTTACACCTGGGATTATTTTATTTAGTATTTCTACAGTTGTTTTACTCTGTTTATATGCACCTGTTTTTTGTTGTTTTACCCATTTACACTGTTGAAAATGTATTTTAAATTTTGTTTGCGGGTTTCTATGTCTTTTATCTTTTATTTTGTCTTTTGTTTGGCGCATTATGGCCTTGTTGCCGATGCGCCATTAAACCCCAAACAACCAATCATTCCAGTTGTGGCGGAGACCAAGTTTCTCGGTCTCATATTATCGGAAATTGACCTTTTTACCACACATACGTCATCTCAGGTCCAAGTGCACGCGGGCATTGAACATCGTCAAGGTCCTCTCCTCCCTCTCTTGGGGGGCGGACCGATGTTCTTTGCTCCGCCTGTACCGTGCACTTGTCCGATCTACGGATCCCAGGTGTACGACTCGGCCCGGGATTCGGTGGTGAAGGTGCTGGACCCCCTCCATCATCAGGCTCTCCGTGTTTGCACGGGAGCCTTCCGCACTTCACCGGTCCAGAGTCTTTACGTTGAGACCAACGAACCATCGTTATCTCTTCGCCGTCAGCAGTTGTCCCTACAATATGCTTCTAAATTTCAATACCTGCCTGGCCATCCCACTTGGGACAGCGTTTTCAGTCCGAAGTGGGAAATGCTTTACACAAATCGGCCGACTGCCATTCGTCCTTTTGGTTTGCGTGTCCGAGGCTACCTCAGAGACATCAACACCAGTCTCGATAGCGTTGCACAGTCGACAGTTGAGCCACTTCCACCATGGCTCGCTGTTTCCCCTTCCTGCGATTTTTCCCTGTGCAGGATGGGGAAGGCCTTTACACCTGACTGTGTGTACCGGCAACTCTTTGCCAGCCATCGTGCTGAGCACCCGGACTTCTTGCCTGTCTTTACAGATGGCTCGAGGTCCGGCACTTCAGTGGGATCAGCCATGGTCGGCTGTGATTTAATCATTGCAAGCTAGATCCCACTGCAGTGTTCCATCTTCACTGCAGAGTAGCACGCTATCAAATTCGCCTTGTACCATGTGGCGACTAAGCATCATCGTCGGTGTGTGCTTTACACCGACTCGCTTAGCTCGCTATAGGGTTTGATCTCAGTGAGGCATCGACCTCATGCTGTTCTTACTAAGATCCGCCAGCAGCTACATCGTCTGGCAGCCACAACAACAATCTATTTCTGTTGGGTGCCCGGTCACGTCGGGATTAGTGGCAATGACTTGGCAGATGCTGCTGCCAAGTCAGCCACGCCCCTGTCCGACTCTCCGTTGCTGGTTCCCTATCTGGATTTCCGGCAGCGTTTTACCAACGAGCTCCGGGCACAGTGGCAGAGATCTTGGTCGGAACAGCTTACGAACAAGCTCTTTGAGATCAAACCTATCATCAAACCATGGCAGTCTTGTTACCGCAGGAATCGCAAGGAGGAAGTTGTACTTGCTCGGCTCCGCTTAGGTCACTCGTTTATTACTCAGTCGTTTCTTTTACGGGCGGACGACGTACCTAAGTGCAAGTTTTATGACACCATTTTAACTATTAAACATATTTTAGTCGAATGTCCGTGTTTTAATTTCGAACGTCAATGTTATTTTAGCTTTCATAATTTTATGTCCGAGCCTCTTACACTCGGACATCTTTTATCTGATCATTGCATTTTATCTCCAGTTTTTACCTTTTTGAAATATTGTGGATATTTTAACCGAATTTGATTTTACCTTAATTTATGCATTTTTTTTACCATAGGTCTCTTACACCTGGGATTATATAATCTGTAGTTCCCACGTTCGAGTCCCAGATGGGTCAGGTTTGAGATTTATCTCCGCAAAATTCCCCGCCCTGCCCACTGTCAGTAGGTGACACCGATGGGCTTGGAAAGGCCGCCGTCCGTCGGATGGGACGTTAAGCCGTGGTCCCGTGTGTGGGAGAGCCATACCCTGTGCACGTTAAAGAACACGCTGGATGGCATTGACGGGAGGCTACCATCTGTCTCCCAACAGCTGTTCCAGTGGGTCCCCTCCCCCAACCTTCTCTGAGCCTTCGGGGTCCATGTGACCTGGCCATTTAGCCCATGGTGTGCAAAAAAGTGCCGCTCAGAGGTAAAACAACCCAACCCAACCCTGGGATTATTTTATTTAATATTTCTACACTTGTTTTACTCTGTTCATATACACTTGTTTTCTGTTGTTTTATCACTGTACAATGTTGAAAATGTATTTTAACTTTTGGTTACGGGGTTCTATGTTTTTTATCTTTTATATTGTCTTTTGTTTGGCGCATTATGGCCTTGCTGCCGATGCGCCATTAAACCCCAAACAACCAACCAATCCTCTTTTCAAAATTCTGTTTCTTTTTTTGGGTTTACATCAACCTTGACAATTTGTTTGGAAATCATCGTTCAGTATTTATCTCTTTTCCTTGATATGAAACATCTTAATAGTTATCTTTAGGTTGGGTTGTTTTAGCTCTGAGCGGCACTTTTTTACTCAGAATGGTCTAAATGGCCAGGTCACAAGGACCCCGAAGGCTCAGAGAAGGTTGGGGGAGGGGACCTACTGGAACAGCTGTTGGGAGACAGATAGTAGCCTCCCGTCAAGGCCATCCAGCGTGTTCTTTAACGTTGGGTTTTTTTTATCTCTGAGCGGCACTTTTTTGCACACCATGGGCTAAATGACCAGGTCACATGGACCCCGAAGGCTCAGAGAAGGTTGGGGGAGGTGACCCACTTGAACAGCTGCTTTGAGATAGATGGCAACCTCCTGTCAAGGCCATCCAGTGTGTTCTTTAACGTGCACAGGGTATGGCTCTCCCGCACACGGTGCCACGGCTTAACGTCCCATCCGAGGGAAGGCGGCCTTTCCAAGCCCATCGGTGTCCCCTACTGACCGTGGGCAGGGCGGAGAGTTTTGCGGAGATAAATCTCAACGCTGACCCAGCTGGGACTCGAATCTGGGAACTACAAATTACGAGCCTGGCGCGCTACCGACTGAGCCACCCCCGCACCTAATCATTAAGAAATAACGATGTTTATTAATGAAAAAGACTGGATGGGGATGGCTTTATAAGAAAAACACTGAATAAAAAGCAATACGAATTGCAAATTCAACAATGAAAATTAACGCCTACAAGACAAGATCATTAACTCGTCCTCGCCCCCTCACAATTTTCCGCGAGAAATGCCAATTCTCCAAGTTCAGTCTGCTTCGAACAACAGCAACAAATGCTGCAATTTCTTTCTTTCTGTTGTTTAAGTGACAAAGCTGTTTTCCCGCCCTCCTCGCCTTACGTGGCGGAGGCTAATACGGACGAACAACATTATTCCCGCCTCCTAAATTAACGAAAAATCTCGACGGAGTTTAAATCTTCATTTTCTGCCACAACTGAACGATCTGCGTAACAGAAGCGCGAGAGGTACAGTCGCTCGAAAAAGTATCCGAACGCTATGGTTGATCAGAGAATTCAGAAAAAATATCTGGCAACAATTTTTTTTTAGAAATTAGTGATCTGGCAACCTTCGGAAAAAAGTATCCGAACACTAAGGTTGATTGCAGAATTCAGAAAAAATATCTGGCAAAGATTTTTTTTTTTAGAAATTAGTGATCTGGCAACCTTCGAAAAAAAAATATCCGAACAATAAGGTTGATTACAGAATTCAGAAAAAATATCTGGCAACGATTTTCTTTTTTTAGAAATTAGTCATCTGGCAACCTTCGAAAAAAAAAAATATCCGAACACTAAGGTTGATTTCAGAATTCAGAAAAAATGTCTGGCAAAGATTGTTTTTTTTTTTGAGAAATTAGTGATCTGGCAACCTTCGAAAAAAAATATCCGAACACTAAGGTTGATTACAGAATTGAGAAAAAATATCTGGTAACGACTGGCAACCTTCGAAAAAAAAAAATATCCGAACACTAAGGTTGATTACAGAATTCAGGAAAAATATCTGGCAACGATTTTTTTTTTAGAATTAGTAATCTGGCAACCTTCGGGAAAAAATATCTGGCAACGATTTTTTTAGAAATCAGTGATCTGGCAACCTCCGAAAAAAAGTATCCGAACATTAAGGCAACTAAAACACTAAAAGCAACCTTCGTGTTACGTGACACGAATGTTGCCAGATCACTAATTTCTAAAAAAAATGTCCTGTAAAAAATGTCCTGTAATCAACCATAGCGTTTGGATACTTTTTTGACCGACTGTACAAACTCGTTCTCTTATGGTTCGTCGTCGCCTCTTAATTTATTCTTCCGCGAGGCCGACCAAAATGTCTCGAGTAAGACGACAGAGGCGGAGAAAACCGTAACCGTTTCCTGACTTTGCATTCATTAAGCGAACATAATTTACATCCCATATCGTTCACTGCCCCTCCCAAAACACATATATCGTGTTCTGAAATGTCGTCGACTTGCTAACAAAGTTAAAATTCAGATATCGTTTTTTTTTAGAAAATAAAAAAAAAACAACAAAAAGCTCTTGGTTGATGGCTAGTGAAGGATTTCCATTTTCGGTTTGCCGCCCTTTTTTTTTTGCGGAAATAAATTTTTTACGAACCTCTACTCAGCTAAAGTATCAGGAATGTGATGAAATTAAAAAGGAATTTTTTTTGTAGAGTGAATTTGCTTTCGAATGAATTAATGAAAATTAGGAGCCAGTGTTTAATTTTTTTTTTTTTCGATTAGCATTTCGATTTTTTTTTGTTTAGGTAATGTCACTAGCTTGGAATGCGTTTTTTTTTTAATAATTTTTTTTCTTTGCGAATTTTTTTTTCTTTTTTCTTTAAGCATTATTCACGAAGCAGTCAGTCCAGATTTAGTTAAAAACTTAATTGACAGCAAAATATCTGAAAATAAAACTTAAATAAACTTACGAAATCTCAGCAATCTGAAGCTGAAATCGTAATGGAGCCAAACTAGTTAGTTCTGAATATAAGGAGGGGCACATTTTAATATAAGTAACAATAATCAAAGCATTATTGCTTATATTATTGTAGGGCGGGGTGGCTCAGTCGGTAGCGCGCCAGGCTCGTAATCTGTAGTTCCCATGTTCGAGTCCCTGCTGGGTCAGCGTTGAGATTTATCTCCGCAAAATTCCCCGCCCTGCCCACGGTCAGTAGGGGACACCGATGGGCTTGGAAAGGCCGCCGTCCGTCGGATGGGACGTTAAGCCGTGGCCCCGTGTGCGGGAGAACCATACCCTGTGCACGTTAAAGAACACGCTGGATGGCCTTGACGGGAGGCTACCATCTGTCTCCCAACAGCTGTTCCAGTGGGTCCCTTCCCCCAAACTTCTCTGAGCCTTCGGGGTCCTTGTGACCTGGCCATTTAAACCACGGTGTGCAAAAAAGTGCCGCTCAGAGGTAAAACAATCCAACGTTAAAGAACACGCTAGATGGCCTTGACGGGAGGCTACCATCTGTCTCCCAACAGCAGTTCCAGTGGGTCCCCTACCCCAACCTTCTCTGAGCCTTCGGGGTTTTGTGACCTGGCCATTTAAACCATGGTGTGCAAAAAAGTGCCGCTCAGAGGTAAAACAATCCAACGTTAAAGAACATGCTAGATGGCCTTGACGGGAGACTAACCATCTGTCTCCCAACAGCAGTTCCAGTGGGTCCCCTACCCCAACATTCTCTGAGCCTTCGGGGTCCTTGTGACCTGGCCATTTAAACCATGGTGTGCAAAAAAGTGCCGCTCAGTGGTAAAATAATCCAACGTTAAAGAACACGCTGGATGGCCTTGACGGGAGGCTACCATCTGTCTCCCAACAGCTGTTCCAGTGGGTCCCCTCTCCGAACCTTCTCTGAGCCTTCGGGGTCCATGTGACCTGGCCATTTAGCCCATGGTGTGCAAAAAGTGCCGCTCAGAGGTAAAACAACCCAACCTATCACGACACTGATAAAACTTACTGGTTTTTGTGGACCGCACACTATGAATTTGCCGGCTGTGTGTTTCAGGATCCTGCTCTAAAGTAAAAGATTTTTTAAAAAGGTAAAGATGCATCCGTAAAGCAACATCATTGCCATAGAGACCTTATAAAAAAAAAAAAACTAAATACCCCCTCAAGCAGCTGCTTGCCACAGAGGTCTGATAGGAGCCTGTTAGTCTATATGCCATAGCAGTAGGACTATGAGGATGGCAGGACATCAGCAGAAAAACGACACGAGCAGCCCTTCCTTACCCGGGGCTCGAACCCAGGTCCCTTAGATCAGTAGCCAAGCGTGCTAACCACTCGGCCACGCGACGGCTCAAAAATAAATACCCCCTCAAGCAGCTGCAGACCTTAGCAGAAGGAAAATAACACTGGCTGAGAGACCTTTGCAGAAAGGAAATAACAGTGGCTGAAAGACCTTAGCAGAAAGAAAACAACAGTGGCTGAAGAGATCTTAGCAGAAAGAAAATAACACTGGCTGAGATACCTCAGGAGAAAGAAAATAACACTGGCTGAGATACCTTAGCAGAAAGAAAATAACACTGGCTGAGATACCTCAGCAGAAAGAAAATAACACTGGCTGAGATACCTCAGCAGAAAGAAAATAACACTGGCTGAGATACCTTAGCAGAAAGAAAATAACACTGGCTGAGATACCTCAGCAGAAAGAAAATAACACTGGCTGAGATACCTTAGCAGAAAGAAAATAACACTGGCTGAGATACCTCAGCAGAAAGAAAATAACACTGGCTGAGATACCTTAGCAGAAAGAAAATAACACTGGCTGAGATACCTCAGCAGAAAGAAAATAACACTGACTGAGAGACCTTTGCAGAAAGGAAATAACAGTGGCTGAGAGACTTAGCAGAAAGGAAATAACAATGGCTGAGAGACCTTATCAGAAAGAAAATAACACTGGCTGAGATACCTCAGCAGAAAGAAAATAACACTGGCTGAGATGCCTCAGCAGAAAGAAAAAAACACTGGCTGAGAGACCTTAGCAGAAAGAAAATAACACTGGCTGAGATACCTCAGCAGAAAGAAAATAACACTGGCTGAGATACCTTAGCAGAAAGAAAAAAACACTGGCTGAGAGACCTTAGCAGAAAGAAAATAACACTGGCTGAGATACCTCAGCAGAAAGAAAATAACACTGGCTGAGATACCTTAGCAGAAAGAAAAAAACACTGGCTGAGAGACCTTAGCAGAAAGAAAATAACACTGGCTGAGATACCTCAGCAGAAAGAAAATAACACTGGCTGAGATACCTCAGCAGAAAGAAAATAACACTGGCTGATATACCTCAGCAGAAAGAAAATAACACTGGCTGATATACCTCAGCAGAAAGAAAATAACACTGGCTGAGATACCTCAGCAGAAAGAAAATAACACTGGCTGAGATGCCTCAGTAGAAAGAAAATAACACTGGTTGAGATACCTCAGCAGAAAGAAAATAACACTGGCTGAGATGCCTCAGCAGAAAGAAAATAACACTGGCTGAGATACCTCAGCAGAAAGAAAATAACACTGGCTGAGATACCTCAGCAGAAAGAAAATAACACTGGCTGAGATACCTTAGCAGAAAGAAAGTAACACTGGCTGAGATACCTCAGCAGAAAGAAAATAACACTGGCTGAGAGACCTTTGCAGAAAGGAAATAAAGTGGCTGAGAGACCTTAGCAGAAAGAAAATAACACTGGCTGATATACCTCAGCAGAAAGAAAATAACACTGGCTGAGATACCTCAGCAGAAAGAAAATAACACTGGCTGAGATGCCTCAGTAGAAAGAAAATAACACTGGTTGAGATACCTCAGCAGAAAGAAAATAACACTGGCTGAGATACCTTAGCAGAAAGAAAATAACACTGGCTGGGATACCTGAGCAGAAAGAAAATAACAGTGGCTGAGAGACCTTAGCAGAAAGAAAATAACACTGGCTGAGATACCTCAGCAGAAAGAAAATAACACTGGCTGAGATACCTCAGCAGAAGGAAAATAACACTGGCTGAGATACCTTAGCAGAAAGAAAGTAACACTGGCTGAGATACCTCAGCAGAAAGAAAATAACACTGGCTGAGATACCTCAGCAGAAAGAAAATAACACTGGCTGAGAGACCTTTGCAGAAAGGAAATAAAGTGGCTGAGAGACCTTAGCAGAAAGAAAATAACACTGGCTGATATACCTCAGCAGAAAGAAAATAACACTGGCTGAGATACCTCAGCAGAAAGAAAATAACACTGGCTGAGATACCTCAGCAGAAAGAAAATAACACTGGCTGAGATACCTTAGCAGAAAGAAAGTAACACTGGCTGAGATACCTCAGCAGAAAGAAAATAACACTGGCTGAGAGACCTTTGCAGAAAGGAAATAAAGTGGCTGAGAGACCTCAGCAGAAAGAAAATAACACTGGCTGATATACCTCAGCAGAAAGAAAATAACACTGGCTGAGATACCTCAGTAGAAAGAAAATAACACTGGTTGAGATACCTTAGCAGAAAGAAAATAACACTGGCTGAGATACCTCAGCAGAAAGAAAATAACACTGGCTGAGATACCTCAGCAGAAAGAAAATAACACTGGCTGAGATACCTCAGCAGAAAGAAAATAACACTGGCTGAGATGCCTCAGTAAAAAGAAAATAACACTGGCTGAGATACCTCAGCAGAAAGAAAATAACACTGGCTGAGATACCTCAGCAGAAAGAAAATAACACTGGCTGAGATGCCTCAGTAGAAAGAAAATAACACTGGTTGAGATACCTCAGCAGAAAGAAAATAACACTGGCTGAGATGCCTCAGTAGAAAGAAAATAACACTGGCTGAGATACCTTAGCAGAAAGAAAATAACACTGGCTGGGATACCTGAGCAGAAAGAAAATAACACTGGCTGAGATGCCTCAGCAGAAAGAAAATAACACTGGCTGAGAGACCTTTGCAGAAAGGAAATAAAGTGGCTGAGAGACCTTAGCAGAAAGAAAATAACACTGGCTGATATACCTCAGCAGAAAGAAAATAACACTGGCTGAGATACCTCAGCAGAAAGAAAATAACACTGGCTGATATACCTCAGCAGAAAGAAAATAACACTGGCTGAGATACCTCAGCAGAAAGAAAATAACACTGGCTGAGATACCTTAGCAGAAAGAAAGTAACACTGGCTGAGATACCTCAGCAGAAAGAAAATAACACTGGCTGAGAGACCTTTGCAGAAAGGAAATAAAGTGGCTGAGAGACCTCAGCAGAAAGAAAATAACACTGGCTGATATACCTCAGCAGAAAGAAAATAACACTGGCTGAGATACCTCAGTAGAAAGAAAATAACACTGGTTGAGATACCTTAGCAGAAAGAAAATAACACTGGCTGAGATACCTCAGCAGAAAGAAAATAACACTGGCTGAGATACCTCAGCAGAAAGAAAATAACACTGGCTGAGATACCTCAGCAGAAAGAAAATAACACTGGCTGAGATGCCTCAGTAAAAAGAAAATAACACTGGCTGAGATACCTCAGCAGAAAGAAAATAACACTGGCTGAGATACCTCAGCAGAAAGAAAATAACACTGGCTGAGATGCCTCAGTAGAAAGAAAATAACACTGGTTGAGATACCTCAGCAGAAAGAAAATAACACTGGCTGAGATGCCTCAGTAGAAAGAAAATAACACTGGCTGAGATACCTTAGCAGAAAGAAAATAACACTGGCTGGGATACCTGAGCAGAAAGAAAATAACACTGGCTGAGATGCCTCAGCAGAAAGAAAATAACACTGGCTGAGAGACCTTTGCAGAAAGGAAATAAAGTGGCTGAGAGACCTTAGCAGAAAGAAAATAACACTGGCTGATATACCTCAGCAGAAAGAAAATAACACTGGCTGAGATACCTCAGCAGAAAGAAAATAACACTGGCTGAGATACCTCAGCAGAAAGAAAATAACACTGGCTGAGATACCTTAGCAGAAAGAAAGTAACACTGGCTGAGATACCTCAGCAGAAAGAAAATAACACTGGCTGAGAGACCTTTGCAGAAAGGAAATAAAGTGGCTGAGAGACCTCAGCAGAAAGAAAATAACACTGGCTGAGATACCTCAGCAGAAAGAAAATAACACTGGCTGAGAGACCTTTGCAGAAAGGAAATAAAGTGGCTGAGAGACCTTAGCAGAAAGAAAATAACACTGGCTGATATACCTCAGCAGAAAGAAAATAACACTGGCTGAGATACCTCAGCAGAAAGAAAATAACACTGGCTGAGATACCTCAGCAGAAAGAAAATAACACTGGCTGAGATACCTTAGCAGAAAGAAAGTAACACTGGCTGAGATACCTCAGCAGAAAGAAAATAACACTGGCTGAGAGACCTTTGCAGAAAGGAAATAAAGTGGCTGAGAGACCTCAGCAGAAAGAAAATAACACTGGCTGATATACCTCAGCAGAAAGAAAATAACACTGGCTGAGATACCTCAGTAGAAAGAAAATAACACTGGTTGAGATACCTTAGCAGAAAGAAAATAACACTGGCTGAGATACCTCAGCAGAAAGAAAATAACACTGGCTGAGATACCTCAGCAGAAAGAAAATAACACTGGCTGAGATACCTCAGCAGAAAGAAAATAACACTGGCTGAGATGCCTCAGTAGAAAGAAAATAACACTGGTTGAGATACCTCAGTAGAAAGAAAATAACACTGGTTGAGATACCTCAGTAGAAAGAAAATAACACTGGCTGAGATACCTTAGCAGAAAGAAAATAACACTGGCTGGGATACCTGAGCAGAAAGAAAATAACACTGGCTGAGAGACCTTTGCAGAAAGGAAATAACACTGGCTGAGAGACCTTTGCAGAAAGGAAATAACTGTGGCTGAGAAACCTTAGCAGAAAGAAAATAATATTGGCTGAGATACCTCAGCAGAAAGAAAATAACACTGACTGGGATACCTGAGCAGAAGGAAAATAACACTGGCTGAGAGACCTTAGCAGAAAGAAAACAACAGTGGCTGAAGAGACTTTAGCAGGAAGAAAATAATACTGGCTGAGATACCTCAGCAGAAAGAAAATAACACTGGCTGAGATACCTCAACAGAAAGAAAATAACACTGGCTGAGATACCTCAGCAGAAAGAAAATAACACTGGCTGAGATACCTCAGCAGAAAGAAAATAACACTGGCTGAGAGACCTTAGCAGAAAGAAAACAACAGTGGCTGAATAGACCTTAGCAGGAAGAAAATAATACTGGCTGAGATACCTCAGCAGAAAGAAAATAACACTGGCTGAGATACCTCAACAGAAAGAAAATAACACTGGCTGAGATACCTCAGCAGAAAGAAAATAACACTGGCTGAGATACCTCAGCAGAAAGAAAATAACACTGGCTGAGATACCTCAGCAGAAAGAAAATAACACTGGCTGAGATACCTTAGCAGAAAGAAAATAACACTGGCTGAGATACCTCAGCAGAAAGAAAATAACACTGGCTGAGATACCTTAGCAGAAAGAAAATAACACTGGCTGAGATACCTCAGCAGAAAGAAAATAACACTGGCTGAGATACCTTAGCAGAAAGAAAATAACACTGGCTGAGATACCTTAGCAGAAAGAAAATAACACTGGCTGAGATACCTCAGCAGAAAGAAAATAACACTGGCTGAGATACCTTAGCAGAAAGGAAATAACACTGGCTGAGATACCTCAGCAGAAAGAAAATAACACTGGCTGAGAGACCTTTGCAGAAAGGAAATAACAGTGGCTGAGAGACCTTAGCAGAAAGGAAATAACACTGGCTGAGAGACCTTTGCAGAAAGGAAATAACAGTGGCTGAGAGACCTTATCAGAAAGAAAATAACACTGGCTGAGATACCTCAGCAGAAAAAAAATAACACTGGCTGAGATGCCTCAGTAGAAAGAAAATAACACTGGCTGAGATACCTTAGCAGAAAGAAAATAACACTGGCTGGGATATCTGAGCAGAAAGAAAATAACACTGGCTGAGAGACCTTTGCAGAAAGGAAATAACTGTGGCTGAGAAACCTTAGCAGAAAGAAAATAATATTGGCTGAGATACCTCAGCAGAAAGAAAATAACACTGGCTGGGATACCTGAGCAGAAGGAAAATAACACTGGCTGAGAGACCTTAGCAGAAAGAAAACAACAGTGGCTGAAGAGACCTTAGCAGGAAGAAAATAATACTGGCTGAGATACCTCAGCAGAAAGAAAATAACACTGGCTGAGATACCTCAACAGAAAGAAAATAACACTGGCTGAGATACCTCAGCAGAAAGAAAATAACACTGGCTGAGATACCTCAGCAGAAAGAAAATAACACTGGCTGAGATACCTCAGCAGAAAGAAAATAACACTGGCTGAGATACCTCAGCAGAAAGAAAATAACACTGGCTGAGATACCTCAGCAGAAAGAAAATAACACTGGCTGAGATACCTTAGCAGAAAGAAAATAACACTGGCTGAGATACCTCAGCAGAAAGAAAATAACACTGGCTGAGATACCTCAGCAGAAAGAAAATAACACTGGCTGAGATACCTTAGCAGAAAGAAAATAACACTGGCTGAGATACCTCAGCAGAAAGAAAATAACACTGGCTGAGATACCTCAGCAGAAAGAAAATAACACTGGCTGAGATACCTCAGCAGAAAGAAAATAACACTGGCTGAGATACCTTAGCAGAAAGAAAATAACACTGGCTGAGATACCTCAGCAGAAAGAAAATAACACTGGCTGAGATACCTCAGCAGAAAGAAAATAACACTGGCTGAGAGACCTTTGCAGAAAGAAAATAACACTGGCTGAGATACCTCAACAGAAAGAAAATAACACTGGCTGAGATACCTTAGCAGAAAGAAAATAACACTGGCTGAGATACCTTAGCAGAAAGAAAATAACACTGGCTGAGATACCTCAGCAGAAAGAAAATAACACTGGCTGAGATACCTCAGCAGAAAGAAAATAACACTGGCTGAGATACCTTAGCAGAAAGAAAATAACACTGGCTGGGATACCTGAACAGAAAGAAAATAACACTGTCTGAGAGACCTTTGCAGACAGGAAATAACTGTGGCTGAGAAACCTTAGCAGAAAGAAAACAACAGTGGCTGAAGAGACCTTAGCAGAAAGAAAATAATATTGGCTGAGATACCTCAGCAGAAAGAAAATAACACTGGCTGGGATACCTGAGCAGAAGGAAAATAACACTGGCTGAGAGACCTTTGCAGAAAGGAAATAACTGTGGCTGAGAAACCTTAGCAGAAAGAAAATAATATTGGCTGAGATACCTCAGCAGAAAGAAAATAACACTGGCTGGGATACCTGAGCAGAAGGAAAATAACACTGGCTGAGAGACCTTAGCAGAAAGAAAACAACAGTGGCTGAAGAGACCTTAGCAGGAAGAAAATAATACTGGCTGAGATACCTCAGCAGAAAGAAAATAACACTGGCTGAGATACCTCAGCAGAAAGAAAATAACACTGGCTGAGAGACCTTTGCAGAAAGGAAATAACAGTGGCTGAGAGACCTTAGCAGAAAGAAAATAACACTGGCTGAGATACCTCAGCAGAAAGAAAATAACACTGGCTGAGATGCCTCAGTAGAAAGAAAATAACACTGGCTGAGATACCTTAGCAGAAAGAAAATAACACTGGCTGGGATACCTGAACAGAAAGAAAATAACACTGTCTGAGAGACCTTTGCAGACAGGAAATAACTGTGGCTGAGAAACCTTAGCAGAAAGAAAACAACAGTGGCTGAAGAGACCTTAGCAGAAAGAAAATAATATTGGCTGAGATACCTCAGCAGAAAGAAAATAACACTGGCTGGGATACCTGAGCAGAAGGAAAATAACACTGGCTGAGAGACCTTAGCAGAAAGAAAATAACAGTGGCTGAAGAGACCTTAGCAGAAAGAAAATAACACTGGCTGAGATACCTCAGGAGAAAGAAAATAACACTGGCTGAGATACCTCAGCAGAAAGAAAATAACACTGGCTGAGAGACCTTAGCAGAAAGAAAACAACAGTGGCTGAAGAGACCTTAGCAGGAAGAAAATAATACTGGCTGAGATACCTCAGCAGAAAGAAAATAACACTGGCTGAGATACCTCAGGAGAAAGAAAATAACACTGGCTGAGATACCTCAGCAGAAAGAAAATAACACTGGCTGAGAGACCTTAGCAGAAAGAAAACAACAGTGGCTGAAGAGACCTTAGCAGGAAGAAAATAATACTGGCTGAGATACCTCAGCAGAAAGAAAATAACACTGGCTGAGATACCTCAGCAGAAAGAAAATAACACTGGCTGAGATACCTCAGTAGAAAGAAAATAACACTGGCTGAGATACCTCAGCAGAAAGAAAATAACACTGGCTGAGATACCTCAGCAGAAAGAAAATAACAGTGGTTGAGAGACTATAGCAGAAATGAAATAACACTGGCTGAGATACCTCAGCAGAAAGAAAATAACACTGGCTGAGATACCTCAGCAGAAAGAAAATAACAGTGGTTGAGAGACTATAGCAGAAATGAAATAACACTGGCTGAGATACCTCAGGAGAAAGAAAATAACACTGGCTGAGATACCTCAGCAGAAATGAAATAACACTGGCTGAGATACCTCAGGGGAAATAAAATAACAGTGGGTGAGAAACTTTAGCAGAAATGAAATAACACTGGCTGAGATACCTCAGCAGAAAGAAAATAAACAGTGGCTGAGAGACCTTAGCAGAAAGAAAACAACAATGACTGAGAGACCTTAGCAGAAAGAAAATAACAATGACTGAGAGACCTTATCAGAAAGAAAATAACAGTGACTGAGAGACCTCAGTACAAGGATATTATACATGAGAAATAAAACAACCAGTCCTTAGAGACTTAATTAGAAAAACCAAATGGAATTGAAAGCAAATGCTAATGCACCTTGAAGGCCTAAGCTGAAAGCTTACACTGAATTCAATAAAAACTATACATCCCTTAGAAACCTAATTAGAAAAAGGATCTATGGGTATGTGCAGATAATGGACAGCAAAATAGAAAAATTCCCATGTTAAATCAATGGAGAGTCCAATTCAAAGATCCGTGATTTCTACAACAAGCATTATACAGGAAAATAGGACTTAGATAAATTTAACTCTCATTAAAATCTATCTAAATCTCGATTTTAAAGAAATCTTCGTTGGAGATTTAAAGAACAATGGAAACTTGAATATTTAATAGCTGGAATATCAGTCCTACGAAACTTATGCAAAATAGACAATTATTTTGCAGAAAATTCTAAAACATATACACTTATTTTATTAAATAGTTTTTATTTTATTAAATAGTTTATTAAATAGATATTTTACTTTCTTTACTTATTTATTAAATATTATTTTAACTTATTTGACTTATTTTATTAAATACACCTATCCCTCGATTTACACGGTACTCAGTTCACACTATTTTGGCTTTACACGGTCAAAAATGCAACCTGTTTCGATTTACACGGTACTGACTGAGACGTCCACAGAAAGGAAATCTCAGTCAGTACCGTGTAAATCGAAACAGGTTGAATTTTTTGACCGTGCAAAGCCAAAATTGTGTGAACTGAGTACAGTGTAAATCGAGGGATAGGTGTAGTTTGAAATAACGCTTTCTTAACCTTTCCAGTGTCCAGAACGTATATAACCATTTTTAGTACAATAAAAGAAAACGATTTTAAAAAAAATAAAAATTGCCATTTTAAAATTTTTTAATAGATATCTTATAAAAATATGTAATTTAAGCTTAATAAATAATATTTTTTTTTGTTTGATGCATATTTTATTAAACTATGACATAAATAATTTGTTAAAGCCATCTGTTTGTCACTTCTTAGAATTAATGTAAGGTATTGACAGTTTGTTTGTTAACATTACTCGGGACGCGGGTGGCTCGGTCGGTAGCGCGCCAGGCTCCTAATCTGTAGTTCCCAGGTTCGAGTCCCAGCTTGGTCAGCGTTGAGATTTATCTCCGCAAAATTTCCCCGTCCTGTCCACGGTCAGTAGGAGACACCGATGGGCTTGGAAAGGCCGCCGTCCGTCGGATGGGACGTTAAGTCGTGGCCCCGTGTGCGGGAGAGCGGTGCACATACCCTGTGCACTTTAAAGAACACGCTGGATGTCCTTGACGGGAGGCTACCATCTGTTTCCTAACAGCTGTTCTAGTGGGTCCCCTCCCACAACCTTCTCTGAGCCTACGGGGTCCATGTGACCTGGCCATTTAGCCCATGGTGTGCAAAAAAGTGCCACTCAGAGGTAAAACATTCCAACGTTAAAAAACACGCTGGATTTCCTTGACATGAGGCTACCATCTGTCTCCCAACAGCTGTTCCAGTGGGTCCCCTCCCCCAACTTTCTCTGAGCCTTCGGGGTCCTTGTGACCTGGCCATTTAACCCATGGTGTGCAAAAAAGTGCCGCTCAGAGGTAAAACAATCCAACGTTAAAGAACACGCTGGATGGCCTTGACGGGAGGCTACCATCTGTCTCCCAACAGCTGTTCCAGTGGGTCCCCTCCCCCAACCTTCTCTGAGCCTTCGGGGTCCTTGTGACCTGGCCATTTAGCCCATGCTGTGCAAAAAAGTGCCGCTCAGAGGAAAAACAACCCAACCCATGTTAACATTACTCTGTGCTGAAGCAATCCCCTAATTTAAGTTCAGAAGTTAGATTTGAACTATTATCAACAAATTTTTCCTTAAAGTTTTTAAAATCTCCTAATAATTAACAAAGAACTGCTACTTTTTAAAAATGGAAGTTTTTGGAAGTAATTATGAAATGTGTACCTTTTTTTGGTATATCACTGTAAAAAATGTTATTAAAATTAATATGTTACTTACATTGATCAAATTTTTTACTTCAAAAAAATTCAGAATTAAATCATTTTTAATTTGGTATATAACATGATCTATTTCTGTTGATTAGTAATTTATTAAAAATATTCTAAATGTGACTTGTTTATTGGACTGCAACGAGCCTGGACGTTTTCTCAAAATATAGTATGGAAAAAAAATTTCAAAATGGAGAAATGTTTACTTTAAACAAGAATTTTTTTGTTATTTAGAAATAAATAGCCTTTCTTTTCATGTGCATTATAATCATTTCTGTCTATTAGCTTTTTTTTTTTATAAATTTTTATTTGTGTTTCCAGATGCAATTTTTTTACTACAATGACTCTAAAAAAGTCCTATTAAAATGAAACATATGGTCGTTTTTGTTAAATATTTTATTTTCAGAAAATCCAGAATTAAATGTTGATTAAATTGACATATAACATGCCATAATTCCTTTCACTAATTATTTGGCGAAAAAGTTCTAAAGTTAAATTTTGTCTCTGAATATAAACCAGTTTTCAAAGCTGCACACTGGAAGAGTTGATTCTTGATTGACATCGCTGTGGTTCAGTTTTTCAAACTTGTATAGTACTTTAAATGTTGAACAGATATTTTTCCGAATAGAGTTGGGTTGGGTTGTTTTACCTCTGAGCGGCAGTTTTTTGCACACCATGGGCTAAATGGCCAGGTCACATGGACCCCGAAGACTCAGAGAAGATTGTGGGAGGGGACCCACTGGAACAGCTATTGGGAGACAGATGGTAGCCTCCCGTCAAGGTCATCCAGCGTGTTCTTTAACGTTGGGTTGTTTTACCTCTGAGCGGCACTTTTTTGCACACCATGGACTAAACGGTCAGGTCACAAGGACCCCGAAGGCTCAGAGAAGGTTGGGGGAGAGGACCCACTGGAACAGCTGTTGGGAGACAGATGGTAGCCTCCCGTCAAGGCCATCCAGCGTGTTCTTTATCGTTGGATTGTTTTACCTCTGAGCGGCACTTTTTTGCACACCATGGACTAAATGGCCAGGTCACATGGACCCCGAAGGCTCGGAGAAGGTTAGGGGAGGGGACCCACTGGAACAGCTGTTGGGAGACAGATGGTAGCCTCCCGTCAAGGCCATCCAGCGTGTTCTTTAACGTTGGGTTGTTTTACCTCTGAGCGGCACTTTTTTGCACACCATGGACTAAATGGCCAGGTCACAAGGACCCCGAAGGCTCAGAGAAGATTGGGGGAGGGGACCCACTGGAACAGCTGTTGGGAGAGAGATGGTAGCCTCCTGTCAGTGCCATCCAGCGTGTTCTTTAAAGTACACAGGGCATGTCTCTCCCGCACACGGGGCCACGACTTAACGTTCCATCCGATGGACGGCGGCCTTTCCAAGCCCATCGGTGTCCCCTACTGACCGTGGGCAGGGCGGGGAATTTTGCGGAGATAAATCTCAACGCTGACCCAGCTGGAACTCGAACCTGGGAACTACAGGTTACGAGCCTGGCGCGCTACCGACTGAGCCACCCTCGCCTCCTTCCGAATAGAGATTTAGATAGATTTGAATGAGATTTTACTTTATCTAATCCTATTTACCTGCGAACTTATTTATTGCAGAAATGATTGATCTTTGAATTTGGATCTACATTGATTTGACATGGAAATTTCCCTATTTTTATGTCCATTATCTGTACATCTGGGAGGCGATGAAGATTCAGGGATTTTCTCTAAGATAATCGGAGAGGAAATTGGTATAAAGGAGAAAAATAATTTTTGCTCTCCAAATTCGACTCTTTCATTTGAAAGAGATCCGTTCTTCCCCAAAATCCCCCAACAAGTCACCTGGCCTCTTCGCTTATGTTACTGAAGGAGGAATAATATTTTTATACACCTTCGTTAAAGAGAGATAGAATGAATGAACGAATGATAGACAGAAAGAGAGAAGGAATGAATGAGAGAATAAACGAATAATAGACAGAAAAAGAGAATGAATGAATGAGAGAAAGAATAGAAAAAGAGAATGAATGAATGAATGATAGACAGAAAGAGAGAAGGAATGAATGATAGACAGAAAGAGAAAAGGAATGAATGAATGATAGAATGAATGAATGAACGAATGATAGACAGAGAGAAGGAATGAATGATAGACAGAAAGAGAAAAGGAATGAATGAATGATAGAATGAATGAATGAACGAATGATAGACAGAAAGAGAGAATGAATGAATGAATGAATGATAGACAGAGAAGGAATGAATGAATGAACGAATGATAGAAAGAATGAATGAATGATAGACAGAAAGAGAGAAGGAATGAATGAATGAGAGAATGAATGAATGAATGAACGAACGATAGACAGAAAAAGAGAAGGAATGAATGAAGAAATGATTGAATAATTTAATGAGTTAAGGAAAGAATGAATGAATAAATGAATGAGCAGAATAAAAAATGGAAACGAAAGAGTGATAAACAAATGAATGAATGAATGAATGAATGATAGACAGAAAGAGAGAATGAATGAATGAATGAGAGAATGGTAGACCGAAAGTGAGAAGGAATGAACGAAGAAATGACTGAATAATTTAATCAATGAGTTAAAGAATAAATGAATGAGCAGAATAAAAAAAAGTGGAAACGAAAGAATGATAACCAAATTAATGAATGAATGAATCAATCAATGAAAAAACCAGTGAATAAATGAATAGTGACCGAAATGAACGAATAGGCGAAAAAAATGAACAAATGTAGGAATGAACGAATGCACCAATGAAGGAATGATGAACAAATTAGCGAATGAAAAAAATGAATGAATGGACTAATGAATGAAAGGATGAACCAATAATAAACGAATGAACCAATTGACGAATTAAAGCATGTACCAATGAATGAATCAATAAACGAACCAATGAATGAACCAGTTAACGAACCAATGAATGAATCAGTTAACGAACCAGTGAATGAACCAGTTAACGAGCCAATGAATGAACCAGTTAACGAACCAATGAATGAATGAGTTAACGAACCAATGAATGAATGAGTTAACGAACCAATGAATGAATGAGTTAACGAACCAATGAATTAATGAATGAGTTAACGAACCAGTGAATGAATCAGTTAACGAACCAGTGAATGAATCAGTTAGCGAACCAGTGAATGAATCAGTTAACGAACCAATGAATGAATCAGTTAACGAACCAGTGAATGAATCAGTTAACGAACCAATGAATGAATCAGTTAACGAACCAATGAATGAATCAGTTAACGAACCAATGAATGAATGAGTTAACGAACCAATGAATGAATGAGTTAACGAACCAAAGAATGAATGAGTAAACGAACCAATGAATGAATGAGTTAACGAACCAGTGAATGAATGAGTTAACGAACCAGTGAATGAATCAGTTAACGAACCAGTGAATGAATCAGTTAACGAACCAGTGAATGAATGAGTTAACGAACCAGTGAATGAATGAGTTAACGAACCAATGAATGAATGAGTTAACTAACCAATGAATGAACCAGTTAACGAACCAATGAATGAACGAGTTAACGAAACAATGAATGAACGAGTTAACGAACCAATGAATGAACGAGTTAACGAACCAATGAATGAACCAGTTAACGAACCAATGAATGAATCAGTTAACGAACCAATGAAGGAATCAGTTAACGAACCAATGAATGAACCAGTTAACGAACCAATGAATGAACCAGTTAACGAACCAATGATTGAACCAGTTAACGAAACAATGATGAACGAATTAACGAACCAATGAATGAACCAGTTAACGAACCAATGAATGAATCAGTTAACGAACCATTGAATGAATGACTGAATGCATTGTTGTGCGGGGCGGTTCAGCATACTTTACCGGGTAAGTAAAATGGTATAATTACATATAATCAATGAAAGAAAAAATAACTGAAGGAATGAACGAATGAACCAATGAATGTACAAAAAATGAGCTGACCAATGAACGACTCGTCGGTTGGGTTGTTTTACCTCTGAGCGGCGCTTTTTTGCACACCATGAGCTAAATGGCCAGGTCACATAGACCCCGAAGGCTCAGAGAAAGTTGGGGGAGGGGACCCACTGGAACAGCTGTTGGGAGACAGATGGTAGCCTCCCGTCAAGGCCATCCAGCGTGTTCTTTAACGTTGGGTTGTTTTACCTCTAAGCAGCACTTTTTTGCACACCATGGGCTAAATGGCCAGGTCACATGGACCCCGAATGCTCAGAGAAGGTTGGGGGAGGGGACCCACTGGAACAGCAGTTGGGAGACAGATGGTAGTCTCCGTAAAGGCCATCCAGCGTGTTCTTTAACGTGCACAGGGTATGGCTCTCCCTAACACGGGGCCACGGCTTAGCGTCCCATCCGACGGACGGCGGCCTTTCCAAGCCCATCGGTGTCCCCTACTGACCGTGGGTAAGGCGGGGAATTTTGCGGAGATAAATCTCAACGCCGACCCAGATGGGACTCGAACCTGGGAACTACAGATTAAGAGCCTGGCGCGCTACCGACTGAGCCATCTCCTCCCCACGACTCATCGGACATATTGATGAATCAGTGAAACAAATGAACGAAGGAATTTTTCGAATGAAGGAAAGGAATAAGAAATGAAGGTAAGTGCGAACGAATGTCACATTCATCTTTCATTCATTCTCGTAACAAACCTCGAATCGACAGAAATTGAGACTCTATTGTAGAGTGATTTTTTTCCCCCGAAATGTAAGAAAACATAAACCCAATTTCTGAATCCGTATCCGCGATACAATGAAGTGCGACAAGTTCCTGATGAATGGAATTGGTTCTTTCAAGATTCCCGCGAAGTCAGCGAAATATCTAGACCTGAAGAGAACGCAGGAAGAAAAGAAATCATCTGTTCCATCTCCGTCTTCATCTTATCTTCCATCAAAGGCTTTTTTGTTTCATCTTACAAGCTCTCTATTACTTTCTCGCTGACGTTGTTTCCGGAAATAGACGGTCTCGTAATTCCGGTTTCTACCCCAATGTTGAGTGGGATATTTCTGAAAAGAATATTCTTCTTCCCACACAAGTTCAAAATAACTGGGAAGGCCTTTATTTTATTGGTGGTAAAATCGCTAATCAATAACGGGTTGTTGGGTTGGGTTGTTTTACCTCTGAGCGGCACTTTTTTGCACTCCATGGGCTAAATGGCCAGGTCACACGGACCCCGAAGGCTCAGAGAAGGTTGGGGGAGGGGACCCACTGGAACAGTTGTTGGGAGACAGATGGTAGCCGCCCGTCAAGGCCATCCAGCGTGTTCTTTAACGTTCGGTTCTTTTACCTCTGAGCGACGCTTTTTTGCACACCATGGGCTAAATAGCCAGGTCACAAGGACCCCGAAGGCTCGGAGAAGGTTGGGGGAGGGGACCCACTGGAACAGTTGTTGGGAGACAGATGGTAGCCTCCTGTCAAGGCCATCCAGCGTGTTCTTTAACGTGCACAGGGTATGGCTCTTCCGCACACGGGGCCACGGCTTAACGTCCCATCCGACGGACGGCGGCCTTTCCAAGTCCATCGGTGTCCCCTACTGACTGTGGGCAGGGCGGTGAATTTTGCGAACAATAACGGGTTGTATTTTGGTAATTGTGAGTTGCAGCTCACAATGTAACTTCAAGAGATGGAGTAACATGTACGAGTTTGATTGTATAACTTTAAGTGACTGCTGTATCTATATTTGGATTTTTCCAAGTAAACATTGGATGTACAGTCCCTCAAAAAAACATCCGAAAATTATGGTTGATTACAGAATTCAGAAAAAATATCTGTCAGCGATTTTTTTTAGAAATTAGTGATCTGGCTCAGAAAAAATATCTGGCAACGATTTTTTTTTAGAAATTAGTGATCTGGCAACCTTCGTGTACAGAATTTAGAAAAAATATCTGGCAACGATTTTTTTAAAAGAAATTAGTGATCTGACAAGCTTCGTGTATAGAATTCAGAAAAAATATCTGGCAACGTTTTTTTTTTTAGAAATTAGCGATCTGGCAACCTTCGTGTCACGTGACACGAAGGTTGCCAGATCGCTAATTTCTAAAAAAAAAACGTTCATCATCATCCTCAAGCAGCCATGGGCTACGGAGGTCCAACCAGACCGTGCAATTTAGTTCTCCAAGCAAATCTATCCTGAGCTACATCTACTGCATCTGGCCACTGCACACCAATTCTAACAAGGTCCTGTTTGACATTGTCTGCCCACCGCATCCTAGGTCTCCCCTTCTTTCTGAGTCCTTTAGGGACACTGTTCATAACCCTATTCGCCAATCTATAATTATTCATACGGGCAACATGGCCAAACCAACGGAGTCTCTCTCTGCACAATATGCTGTTTAAAGGAGGTTGCAGACTCCTTTGCCTAACCTCATCATTAGTTACAAAGTTGAACCACCTAATGCCCAAGATACTGCGTAAGCATCTGGAATCAAAAGCATCTAGTTTCCTGTTATCTTGTTTAAAAAGTGTCCAAGTTTCACTACCATAACTAACCCTAGAAGGAACCAAACTATTATACAGTCTAATTTTAGTCCTTAGGTGTATACGCCTATTTCTCCATACTCTCCATAGATTCTTAAAAGTCCCGGCAGCAATCCCTATTCGTCTGTTAATCTCATGCCGCACATCACCATTATCTGTTACATAGCTCCCAAGATAATTAAATTGTGACACCTGCTCAAGACTGCAACCATTCAGATTAACTGAATCACAGCCTGCCTGACCAATTTTCATCACTTTAGTTTTCTCTCTGTTTATAACCAAACCTACTGTACTACAGTCTCATCAACAGCTCGAATGAAACAGTTCATCTCATCAACATCATTTGCCAAAAGGGCTAAATCATCAGCATAATCTAAATCAGAAATTTTCGTATCTCCAGCCCATTTAAGGCCAAAATCTTTCCCTTGAAGTGAATTTCGCATAACATAATCAATAACCAAACTAAAGAGAAAAGGAGACAAAATGCACCCTTGTCGAACACCAGAAATAATCCTAAACCAATTGCTACAAGCCTTACCAACTCTCACACACGACTCAGTGTTATTATAGAGAGCTTTCATTATGTTAACTAACTTGTCAGGTATACCATATGATCTCACAATCAACCACAAATTATGACGATCAACAGAGTCGAAAGCCTTTTTGAAATCAACAAAGCTAGCAACCAAAGGTTTCTGAAACTCTAAACATTTCTCAAGAATCTGCCTAAGTGAAAATATCTGATCCACACATCCCCTACCACTTCTGAATCCACATTGCTCATCACGCAATTGACTGTCAACCAGATTCTTAATTCTATTAAGCACAATCATGGAAAGAACTTTACCTGGAACAGAGAGTAGGCTAATACCCCTATAGTTATCACAAGAACTGCGATCACCTTTTTTGAAAATAGGGATAACAATAAGCCAGATATTTTTTCTGAATTCAACCATAGTGTTTGGATACTTTTTTGAGCGACTGTTCACAGCGTTAAGCGTCTATTAACCAAACACGGCAGAAATTAGATCATTTATACGAAACACTGTTAGCTCCCTAGATGAGGTATCAGTGTTGCTCTTGGACCTCCTTCCTCCCAATTTCTTCTCTCTCTCCAGTTTCAGGCGTCATCAGCACGTGCAGCCAAAGTCAATCTCTTCTCTCTCGATGACTCTTCTCTTCCCCCTTTTCCAATTTGCCACTAATAGAGGGTGCTTAGTCACCGCGTAAGACAGTGAAGCCATCTCTGCAGGAAACGAAAAGCGAAACGACGCAATTTCAGAGACTCTAGTATCTTCCCTTCGTGATAGACGATTCCTAGAATTAATGAGCTCCTACCCACATCAATCCCTCCCTCCCCCATCCAAATAAATAACATCTTCTCACCCTCCCTGAGTCTCAACATCTTGCATTGCTTTGTAGTGAGAAAAATTCCCTTTCATTTATCAGACACGTGATTCTAGTTTCGTCTCTCTCTAAAGACGCCTGGAAAGGCTCCGTAGAAGCTCGAGATGAGGAGGATGGTAAGAGGATGACAAACGTAGGGGGGGGGGGGAGATTCCTCCTCTTTCTATCCTGTCACTTTTGTTAATACTCTTCATGTCGAGAAATCCAATAAGCAGGTTCATTTTTATCATCATCGCTTTTATTAATAAGCTTATAGGAAGAAAAAAAAACAGCGGAATTCTGAAAGTGCACGAGAGTGATGCTTGAAGAAGCGAAAAAATAACTTAAATGAAAAAACATCGTTACTAGAAAATTAATACAGCAAAAAATGTTTTTTTTTTTTTTTTGGAGTTTTTTAGCGAGAATTAGCTGTAGCTTAGGTGAATAGAAAGCAATTTCTGACATGGATTGAGAATCTCACTGGATGTTAAGAACAGAAGCACGAGACGAAAAACGGGAAAAGGAGATTGCACTTTATGCGCATGTGCAAAACGCGGGCAAGATTTTAAAAGGGATTGGATTGTTTTACCACTTAGCGGCACTTTTTTTGCACAGCATGGGCTAAATGGCCAGGTCACATGGACCCCGAAGGCTCAGAGAAGGTTGGGGGGAGGGGACCCACTGGAACAGCTGTTGGGAGACAGATGGCAGTCTCCCGTCAAGGCCATCGAGCGTGTTCTTTAACGTGCACAGAGTATGGCTCTCCCGCACACGGGGCCAAGGCTTAACTTCCCATCCGACGGACGGCGGCCTTTCCAAGCCCATCGGTGTGCCCTGCTGACCGTGGGCAGGACGGGGAATTTTGCGGAGAAAAATCTCAACGTTGACCTAGCTGGGACTCGAACCTGGGAACTACAGATTAGGAGCCTGGCGCGCTACCGACTGAGCCACTCCCGCCCCTTTTAAAAGGGACTAAGTGTGCTTATGTTTTTGTATTGACTCGAAATGATTACTAGTTTTTTCGATAGATAAGTTTTTTTTTTCCCACAGAAATAATTTTAACAGTTTTATGAACTAAATCTTCATTGGTTTCCCATTTTTTCAATTTTTTTTTCTTTTATAAGGAATTTATCACATATTATATCACTTTGTGCTATAAAAGATAGTTGGGTTGTTTCGTTGTTTTACATCTGAGCGGCACTTTTTGTACATCATGAGCTAAATGGCCAGGTCACAAGGATCCCGAAGGCTCAGAGAAGGTTGGGGTAAGGGACTCATTGGAACAGCTTTTGGGAGACAGATGGTAGCCTCCCGTCAAGGCCATCAAGCGTGTTCTTTAACGTTGGGTTGTTTTACCTCTGAGCGGCACTTTTTTTGCACATCATGGGCTAAATGGCCAGGTCACATGGACCCCGAAGGCTCAGAGAAGGTTGGGGGAGGAGACCCACTGGAACAGCTTTTGGGAGACAAATGGTAGCCTCCCGTCAAGGCCATTCAGCGTGTTCTTTAACGCTGGATTGTTTTTTCTGTGAGGGGCTCTTTTTTTGCACACAATAGACTAAATGGCCAGGTCACATGGACCCCCAAGGCTCAGAGAAGGTTGGGGGAGGGGGCCCACTGGAACAGCTGTTGGGAGACAGATGGTAGTCTCCCGTCAAAATCATCTAGTATGTTCATTAGCATGTATAGGGTGTGACTCAGCTTAACGTCCTATCCGAGGGGGAAAAACATACCCTGTGCGGGAGAGACATACCCTGTGAACGTTAAAGAACATGCTGGATGGCCTTGACGGGAGGCTACCATCTGTCTCCCAACAGCTGTTCCAGTGGGTCCCCTCCCCTAACCTTCTCTGAGATTCCGGGGTTCTTGTGACCTGGCCATTTATCCCACTGTGAGCTAAAACGTGCTGCTCAGAGGTAAAACAACCCATCATCTAAAAGCATTTCAAGATACAGCATGGATCGTGAACTAGAGAATGATTCAAAATCTTCGCAACCGGAAATGTAAATGAGTATTATTTCGCGCCAACCAAATTGAATATGGATTCTAACGTTGGTAACCCTGCAGTCACTGACAGGTATTTTAAAATGAATGACAAAACCCAGAGGGGCGGGGGTGGCTCAGTCGGTAGAGCGATAGGCTCGTAATCTGTAGTTCCCAGGTTCGAGTCCCAGCTGGGTCAGCGTTGAGATTTATCTCCGCAAAATTCCCCGCCCTGCCCACGGTCAGTAGGGGACACCGATGGGCTTGGAAAGGCAGCCGTCCGTTGGATGGGACGTTAAGTCGCGGCCCCGTGTGTGGAAGAGACATACCCTGTGCACGTTAAAGAACACGCTGGTTGGCCTTGACGGGAGGCTACCATCTGTCTCCCAAAGGCTGTTCCAGTGGATCTCCTCCCCCAATATTCTCCGAGCCTTCGGGGTCCTTGTGACCTGGCCATTTAGCCCATGGTGTGCAAAAAAGTGCCGCTCAGAGGTAAAACAACCCAACGTAAAAGAACACGCTGGATGGCCTTGACGGGAGGCTACCATCTGTCTCCCAACAGCTGATCCAGTGGGTCCCCTCCCCCAACCTTCTCTGAGTCTTCGGGGTCCTTTGACCTGGCCATTTAGCCCATGGTGTGCAAAAAAGTGCCGCTCAGAGGTAAAACAACCCAACCCGACAAAACCAGATGCTCCGCAATACATGGAGTGCACTACATCTATAGGGATAATGCCAAAATCTCCGCTACCCAAGTCAAGGGCAAGACAAACACCATGTAGATGTAGCTCACCCCAGGACTACCTATGGCGAAAAGATCTATAGAAGAAAAGTTCATCCATCGGTTAAAACCGAAATTTAATCTGCGTCCCGGTTAACCACAAACAGGGATATACAGATCCAAATGTCCTCGGCTCCTGTGGTGGGAACTCTTAGTCAGGCCTTCCCAGGAATCTCTATCGGGGCCCCGTCCGATCAAAGTACACCCCAATACCAGTCAGCACACCCGTCAACTTCACTAAGGCCCAGTTGTTCAATCGGGGCCCCGTCTGACCAAGGTACCCCCCAATACCATTCAGCGGAGCCCTCAACTTCACTAAGGCCCAGTTGTTCAATCGGGGCCCCGTCCGACCAAGGTACCTCCAATACCAGTCAGCGGAACCGTCAACTTCAATAAAGCCCAGTTGTTCTATCGGGGCCTAATCCGACCAAGATATCCCCCAATACCATTCAGTGGAGTCCTCAACTTCAATAAAGCCCAGTTGTTCCATCGGGGCCCCATCCGACCAAGGTACCGCCCAATACCATTGAGCGGGGCCCTCAACTTCACTAAGGCCCAGTTGTTCCATCGGGGCCCCATCCGACCAAGGTACCCCCCAATACCATTCAGCGGAGCCCTCAAATTCACTAAGGCCCAGTTGTTCAATCGGGGCCCCGTCCGACCAAGGTACCCCCCAATACCAGTCAGCGGAACCGTCAACTTCAATAAAGCCCAGTTGTTCCATCGGGGCCCCATCCGACCAAGGTACCCCCCCAATACCATTCAGCAGAGCCCTCAACTTCACTAAGGCCCAGTTGTTCAATCGGGGCCCCGTCCGACCAGATACTCCCCAATACCAGTCAGCGGAGCCCTCAACTTCATAAAGACCCTCTAGTACCCCCCCCCCCCAAGGCAAGGTGGTTCCCACTCGGGGGGGGGGGGAATCAGTGACAGATGCAACACTGTTTAATTCTCACACTGTCAGTTCTTTGTTGGTGACGTGTATTCCACAGTTGCTGAAAATAATTAATATTTTCTAATATCTGTTGTGCGAATTTTGAAACTTTCTATATAATTCCCGTATTTCTCACAGAACATTTTTGTAAAATCTTACACACACCGTCCAGGCATTAATTCTGCTATACTATTATAAATTATATATATATATATATTACTTATGGAAGGGGCGGGGGTGGCTCAGTCGGTAGCGCGCCAGGCTCGTAATCTGTAGTTCCCAGGTTCGAGTCCCAGCTGGGTCAGCGTTGAGATTTATCTCCGCAAAATTCCCCGCCCTGCCCACGGTCCGTAGGGGACACCGATGGGCTTGGAAGGCCGCCGTCCGTCGGATGGGACGTTAAGCCGTGGCCCCGTGTGCGGGAGAGCCATACTTTGTGCACGTTAAAGAACACGCTGGATGGCCTTGACGGGAGGCTACCATCTGTCTCCCAACAGCTGTTCTAGTGGGTCCCCTCCCCTAACCTTCTCTGAGCCTTCGGGGTCCTTGTGGACTGGCCATTTAGCCCATGGTGTGCAAAAAAGTGCCGCTCAGAGGTAAAACAACCCAACCCAACTTATGGACAAGGGACAGTCGTCAAAAAAAGTATCCGAACACTATGGTTGATTACAGAATTCAGAGAAAATATCTGGCAACGATTTTTTAGAAACTAGTGACCTGGCAAAATAAACAACAACAGCGTAACAAAAATAAACGATAACAAAAGTCACAAAAATAAACAACAACAACGTAACAATAATAACCGACAACAAAAGTCACAAAAATAAACAACAACAGCGTATCAAAAATAAACGACAACAAAAGTCACAAAAATAAACAACAGCGTAACAAAAATAAATGATAACAAAAGTCACAAAAATAAACAACAACAACGTTACAAAATAAAACAACAAAAGTCACAAAAATAAACAACAACAGCGTAACAAAAATAAACGATAACAAAAGTCGCAAAAAGAAACAACAACAACAACGTAACAATAATAACCGACAACAAAAGTCACAAAAATAAACAACAGCGTAACGAAAATAAACGATAACAAAAGTCACAAAAAGAAACAACAACAACAACGTAACAATAATAACCGACAACAAAAGTCACAAAAATAAACAACAGCGTAACGAAAATAAACGATAACAAAAGTCACAAAAAGAAACAACAACAACAGCGTAACAATAATAACCGACAACAAAAGTCACAAAAATAAACAACAACAACAGTATAACAAAAATAAACGACAACAAAAGTCACAAAAATAAACAACAACCAGAAGATGCTCGTAGAGCTAATTGAACATGCTGCCACGAGTACAGTCAATATTTGGCCGTCCAATTATATTCAAATAAATTGATAAAAAAAAATTGTGGAAATTCTACATGATCGTTTATTACATTTCTGGGAATAAAAAGTCACCTCGTTCGTCGACAACAAACAACCCAAAGCTAAGAATAAAGTTGATGTTAAGAGACTACAGAACTAATACCCAAAGCTCGTGTCAATTTAAAACTGAAAAAGTGTGTAAATTGCTTGGCGTGTAATGGCTTTATCAATATAAAGGAAAGGAAAACTATGCGATGATGAAAATAGAAGACAGTTGCTTCAGGTGGAACAAAACACTTGTTTCCTTTTTTGTTTTAATTTATACGAAATGATCTTTCAGTAATTCAGTCTTACACTTGGAATATAATCATCTACACGAAGGTGGCCAGATCACTAATTTCTAAAAAAAAAATCGTTGTCAGATATTTTTTCTGAATTCTGTAATCAACCGTAGCGTTCGGACACTTTTTGAGCGACTGTACACGAAAGTAGCCAGATCACTAATTTCTAAAAAAAAAAAATCGTTATGAGATATTTTTTCTGAATTCTGTAATCAACCGTAGCGTTCGGACACTTTTTGAGCGACTGTACACGAAAGTAGCCAGATCACTAATTTCTAAAAAAAAAAAATCGTTATGAGATATTTTTTCTGAATTCTGTAATCAACCGTAGCGTTCGGACACTTTTTGAGCGACTGTACACGAAAGTGGCCAGATCACTAATTTCTAAAAAAAAAAAAAATCGTTATGAGATATTTTTTCTGAATTCTGTAATCAACCGTAGCGTTCGGACACTTTTTGAGCGACTGTACACGAAAGTGGCCAGATCACTAATTTCTAAAAAAAAAATCGTTGTCAGATATTTTTTCTGAATTCTGTAATCAACCGTAGCGTTCGGACACTTTTTGAGCGACTGTACACGAAAGTGGCCAGATCACTAATTTCTAAAAAAAAAATCGTTATGAGATATTTTTTCTGAATTCTGTAATCAACCGTAGCGTTCGGATACTTTTATGAGCGACTGTACACGAAAGTGGCCAGATCACTAATTTCTAAAAAAAAAATCGTTGTCAGATATTTTTTCTGAATTCTGTAATCAACCGTAGCGTTCGGACACTTTTTGAGCGACTGTACACGAAAGTAGCCAGATCACTAATTTCTAAAAAAAAAAAATCGTTATGAGATATTTTTTCTGAATTCTGTAATCAACCGTAGCGTTCGGACACTTTTTGAGCGACTGTACACGAAAGTGGCCAGATCACTAATTTCTAAAAAAAAAAAAAAATCGTTATGAGATATTTTTTCTGAATTCTGTAATCAACCGTAGCGTTCGGACACTTTTTGAGCGACTGTACACGAAAGTGGCCAGATCACTAATTTCTAAAAAAAAAAAAATCGTTATGAGATATTTTTTCTGAATTCTGTAATCAACCGTAGCGTTCGGATACTTTTATGAGCGACTGTACACGAAAGTGGCCAGATCACTAATTTCTAAAAAAAAAATCGTTGTCAGATATTTTTTCTGAATTCTGTAATCAACCGTAGCGTTCGGACACTTTTTGAGCGACTGTACACGAAAGTAGCCAGATCACTAATTTCTAAAAAAAAAAAATCGTTATGAGATATTTTTTCTGAATTCTGTAATCAACCGTAGCGTTCGGACACTTTTTGAGCGACTGTACACGAAAGTGGCCAGATCACTAATTTCTAAAAAAAAAAAAAAATCGTTATGAGATATTTTTTCTGAATTCTGTAATCAACCGTAGCGTTCGGACACTTTTTGAGCGACTGTACACGAAAGTGGCCAGATCACTAATTTCTAAAAAAAAAAAAATCGTTATGAGATATTTTTTCTGAATTCTGTAATCAACCGTAGCGTTCGGACACGTTTTGAGCGACTGTACACGAAGGTTGCCAGATCACTAATTTCTAAAAAAAAAATCGTTATGAGATATTTTTCTGAATTCTGTAATCAACCGTAGCGTTCGGATACTTTTATGAGCGACTGTACACGACGGTGGCCAGATCACTAATTTCTAAAAAAAAAATCGTTGTCAGGTATTTTTTTCTGAATTCTGTAATCAACCGTAGCGTTCGGACACTTTTTGAGCGACTGTACTCGAAGGTTGCCAGATCACTAATTTCTAAAAAAAAAAAATCGTTTGAGATATTTTTTCTGAATTCTGTAATCAACCGTAGCGTTCGGACACTTTTTGAGCGACTGTACACGAAGGTTGCCAGATCACTAATTTCTAAAAAAAAAAAATCGTTATGAGATATTTTTTCTGAATTCTGTAATCAACCGTAGCGTTCGGATACTTTTATGAGCGACTGTACACGACGGTGGCCAGATCACTAATTTCTAAAAAAAAATCGTTGTCAGGTATTTTTTTCTGAATTCTGTAATCAACCGTAGCGTTCGGACACTTTTTGAGCGACTGTACACGAAGGTTGCCAGATCACTAATTTCTAAAAAAAAAAATCGTTGTGAGATATTTTTTTCTGAATTCTGTAATCAACCGTTGCGTTCGGATACTTTTATGAGCGACTGTACAAGACGGTGGCCAGATCACTAATTTCTAAAAAAAAATCGTTGTGAGATATTTTTTTCTGAATTCTGTAATCAACCGTAGCGTTCGGACACTTTTTGAGCGACTGTACACGAAGGTTGCCAGATCACTAATTTCTAAAAAAAAAAAAAAAATCGTTATGAGATATTTTTTCTGAATTCTGTAATCAACCGTAGCGTTCGGACACTTTTTGAGCGACTGTACACGAAGGTTGCCAGATCACTAATTTCTAAAAAAAAAAAAAATCGTTATGAGATATTTTTTCTGAATTCTGCAATCAACCGTAGCGTTCGGATACTTTTATGAGCGACTGTACACGACGGTGGCCAGATCACTAATTTCTAAAAAAAATCGTTGTCAGGTATTTTTTTCTGAATTCTGTAATCAACCGTAGCGTTCGGACACTTTTTGAGCGACTGTAGACGAAGGTTGCCAGATCACTAATTTCTAAAAAAAAAATCGTTATGAGATATTTTTTCTGAATTCTGTAATCAACCGTAGCGTTCGGATACTTTTATGAGCGACTGTACACGACGGTGGCCAGATCACTAATTTCTAAAAAAAAATCGTTGTGAGGTATTTTTTCTGAATTCTGTAATCAACCGTAGCGTTCGGACACTTTTTGAGCGACTGTACACGAAGGTTGCCAGATCACTAATTTCTAAAAAAAAAAAATCGTTGTGAGATTTTTTTTCTGAATTCTGTAATCAACCGTAGCGTTTGGATAGTTTTATGAGCGACTGTACTGTTTGCAAATTCGTTGTTAAAAGTCACTCCAACAGTCAATAACACTCCAACTGACTAGAAAATTTAAAGGTTTGTCACAAAACAACGAAACTTATATCAATCCGCGAAGCAATCGTACAACTAGAAAGACAGAAAATCCGAATAGCAATATTTTAATTTATTTTATTTATTGAAATAGAGAAAAAAAAAAACGAAAACTAAACACCAACACGATATTCCGATTACACCTCAAAACATCTCTCTGTCTCTCTAAGTCCACGCGCAATCAAGTTCATGTTTCCCTGAATGAACCAAATTCTACAGAAACAAACCACCAGATTTTTCTATCCATAAACATCAGGATTGTCCTTTTGAAACTCCTTTCTTCAGTTTTTTTTTGTATTAACCGAATAAGAAGCGCGTGAAATAAAAATCGAAAGCACCAGATATTTCTGCCACATTTCCGGTTTCAAATAACCAGTTCACTCTCCTCGTCCGTGCGTTGGCTCAGTTGGGAGGGATAGCGAGTTGGGGGGAGGGGGGGGTGGAACGACCCCATCCCCCCTCGCTCCAAAACCTAACACGAAGAATTGACAGAGAGCATCTTCTTTCTGCTGTAACGCAATGCTCTGCTATCGTGTGTTCTTGCACTATCGGGATTTAGGGAGGATGGGGAGGACTCTCTTCTTGCGTTTCTGTCACTGCTGGACTTCTAAGAGAGCAACTGGTGGAAAAGATTCGAAGAGACAGGAAACAATGGCTTCTTCGCAAATTGGGGACATGCTTCTCGAAGGGGTTGATCTCAGGGGGTTGTTGGGAGCTGGGGGGCGGGTTGAGATTGAACAGAGAAGTCTGTTCTTGTTTCCGGGAACGTTGGTTTGAAAATAGCAAAAATACATCTTTTTTTTAAAGAAAAATGGATGTATATTTTTGTCCTTAAGTGATAATAACAGAAAATTATGTTCGGATGTAATGTCCTTTCACTGATATTTGTGGGGAGGGGGGTGGCTTAGTTGGTAGCGTGCCAGGCTCGTAATCTGTAGTTCCCAGGTTCGAGTTCCAGCTGGGTCAGCGTTGAGATTTATCTCCGTAAAATTCCCCGCCCTGCCCACGGTCAGTAGGGGACATCGATGGGCTTGGAAAGGCCGCCGTCCGTCGGATGGGACGTTAAGCCGTGTCCCCGTGTGTGGCAGAGCATTACCCTGTGCATGTTAAAGAACACGCTGTATGGCCTTGACGGGAGGCTACCATCTGTCTCCCAACAGCTGTTCCAGTGGGTCCCCTCCCCCAACCTTCTCTAAGCCTTCGGGGTCCATGTGACATGGCCATTTAGCCCATGGTATGCAAAAAAGTGCCGCTCAGAGGTAAAACAACCCAACTCTTTCGCATTTCGTTTTCCCCTCAGTTTCTTGATTTGCTAGACTTTAATGTTGCTATCATTTCCCCTTTGCCATCTACCTTGCGAAACAACACCAAAAAAAAAGGTTAATCCGACATTTCTCGTGAAGACAGGTGCGGGTGTGCCGCGAAGAAAAACTTCCAGGAAATCTCGAATCTTTAATTTATCTCGATCCGTGACGTGTTGTTTCCCATTGTTGACAGGTTTGACTCCGTAATGTCCATTAGGAACAATCCCTTCGACGTAATTACTGTCAACATGTCACCCGACATCCTCTTCCGCATCAACAGCTTCACTCTCTTGATGACGTCATCACCTTCGTCTCCGGTGGCTTGGCAACCATATCGCTCGCATCCACCTACGATTCTGTCTGCGCGGATATTGTTTCGGTGTCGACAGTTGACACCGCAGAGGAAGCGATCCGCAATTTGGATGATATATGCACGAGAAGATCACTTTTGCTTATCTTGATGTCTGTGTGTGTACACTGCTTTGCCAGAAGTAATGGCACACCTCAGTGTTATGTGAATTTAACATTGAAATTTCTCCAACTCTGAAAATAAGTTTTCAGGAGGAATAATCTTTTGCAATTCAGCTTTGTTTTTTATAGCACTTTTTTTTAAATTCCAATTTAAAAACTTTTTGCCAAAAAAAAAGAGATGTTTATATGCTATTAATTAACAATATCATGCTCCAAACATTGTTGAATAATATCATGCTCCAATTATTGTTGAATAGTATCATGCTCCAAACATTGTTGAATAACATCATGCTCCAAACATTGTTGAATAATATCATGCTCCAAAGCATTGTTGAATAATACAATGTTCCAAACATTGTTGAATAATATCATGCTCCAAAAATTGTTGAATAATACAATGTTATAAACATTGTTGAATAATATCATGCTCTAAACATTGTTGAATAATATCATGCTCCAATTATTGTTGAATAACATCATGTTCCAAACATTGTTGAATAATATCATGCTCCAAAACATTGTTGAATAATATCATGGTCCAATCCTGGCAAGGTTGCCAGATCATTAATTTCTGAAAAAAAAAATCGTTGCCAGATATTTTTTCTGAATTCTGTACACGGTTGCCAGATCACTAATTTCTAAAAAAAATCGTTGCCAGATATTTTTTCTGAATTCTCTAATAAACCCACGTGACACGAAGGTTGCCAGATCACTAATTTACAAAAAAAAGTGTTGCCAGATATTTTTTCTGAATCCTGTAATCAACCCTAGTGTTACGATATTTTTTTGAGCGACTTTATACAAAAAGAAAATTAATTATGAGTTGCCAAAAAATATTTAGGTACTACGAAAAAATTATTATTATGATACAAAAACAATTTTATTACTTAACTTATTAAAACTTTTATTAATTAACATATTACGTTTATTAGATTTTTTGTATTTTTCAAATTAAGCCAATGATTTTAATTTTCGATTGGAATTCTTAGTTTTTGAAGCTTTCGATTCAACAAAGAATCTCGTGTTCCGCTATTGCTAATTACAACGACTTCAATGTCCTCGGAAGCTCGCGCTCCTGGGTTGGGTTGTGTTGCTTTACCTCTGAGCGGCACTTTTTTGCACACCATGGGCTAAATAGCCAGGTCACATGGACCCCGAAGGCTCAGAGAAGGTTGGGGGAGGGGACCCACTGGAACAGCTGTTGGGAGACAGATGGTAGCCTCCCGTCAAGGCCATCCAGCGTGTTCTTTAACGTTGGGTTGTTTTACCTCTGAGTGGCACTTTTTTGCACACCATGGGCTAAATGGCCAGATCACATGGACCCCGTAGGCTCAGAGAAGGTTGGGGGAGGGGACCCACTGGAACAGCTGTTGGGAGACAGATGGTAGCCTCCCGTCAAGGCCATCCAGCGTGTTCTTTAACGTTGGGTTGTTTTATCTCTGAGTGGCACTTTTTTGCACACCATGGGCTAAATGGCCAGATCACATGGACCCCGTAGGCTCAGAGAAGGTTGGGGGAGGGGACCCACTGGAACAGCTGTTGGGAGACAGATGGTAGCCTCCCGTCAAGGCCATCCAGCGTGTTCTTTAACGTGCACAGGGCATGGCTTTCCCGCACACGGGGCCACGGCTTAACGTCCCATCCGACGGACGGCGGCCTTTCCAAGCTCAGCGGTGTCCCCTACTAACCGTGGGCAGGGCGGGGAATTTTGCGGAGATAAATCTCAACGCTGACCCAGCTGGGACTCGAACCTGGGAACTACAGATTACGAGCCTGACGCGCTACCGACTGAGCCACCCCCGCCCCCCAGGTCACAAGGACCCCGAGGGTTCAGAGAAGATTGGGGACCCACTGAAACAGCTGTTGAGAGAGAGACGGTAGCCTCCCGTCATGGCCATCCAGTGTGTTCTTTAACGTTGGGTTGTTTTACCTCTGAGCGGCACTTTTTTGTACACCATGGGCTAATGGCCAGGTCACATGGACCCCGAAGGCTCAGAGAAGGTTGGGGAGGGGACCCACTGTAACAGCTGTTGGGAGACAAATGGCAGCCTCCTGTCAAGGCCATCCAGCGTGTTCTTTAACGTGCACAGGGTATGTCTCTCGTACACGGGGCCACGGCTTAACGTCCCATCCGACTGAAGGCGGCCTTTTCAAGCCCATCGGTGACCCCTACTGACCGTGGGCAGGGAGGGGAGTTTTGCGGAGATAAATCTCAACGCTGACCCAGCTGGGACTCGAAGCTCGCGCTCCTGACCAAACAAACTGAACAATGGGTTCATCACGCGAAATCAGAAAGAAATTAGTTTCATGCATTCCTTGTTTGAAATTTATTGGTGGCAATTGTTATTTTGAATAACTTTTAACCGTTAATATTAAGTCTATGGGGATTTTGAGAAATTTAAACCCACCCTAATTTTGATTGACCATAGCGAGTCATGCAAAGTTTGGTGTCTCTAGCTCTTCTGAGGGTTGGGCAGGGTTGTTTTACCTCTGAGGGGCACTTTTTTGCACACCATGGGTTAAAAGGCCAGGTCACATAGACCCCGAAGGCTCAGAGAAGGTTGGGGGAGGGGACCCACTGGAACAGCTGTTGTGAGACAGATGGTAGCCTCCCGTCAAGGCCATCCAGCGTGTTCTTTAACGTTGGATTGTTTTAGCTCTGAGCGGCACTTTTTTTGCACACCATGGGCTAAATGGCCAGGTCACAAGGGCCCCGAAGGCTCAGAGAAGGTTGGGGGAGGGGACCCACTGGAACAGCTGTTGTGAGACAGATGGTAGCCTCCCGTCAAGGCCATCCAGCAAGTTCTTTAACGTTGGGTTGTTTTACCTCTGAGTGGCATTTTTCTGCACACCATGGGTTAAATGGCCAGGTCACATGGACCCCGAAGGCTCAGAGAAGGTTGGGGGAGGAGACCCACTGGAACAGCTGTTGGGAGACAGATGGTAGCCTCCCGTCAAGGCCATCCAGCGTGTTCTTTAACGTTGGATTGTTTTACCTCTGAGTGGCATTTTTCTGTACACCATGGGTTAAATGGCCAGGTCACATGGACCCCGAAGGCTCAGAGAAGGTTGGGGGAGGAGACCCACTGGAACAGCTGTTGGGAGACAGATGGTATCCTCCCGTCAAGGCCATCCAGCGTGTTCTTTAACGTTGGGTTGTTTTATTTCTGAGCGGCACTTTTTTGCACACCATGGGCTAAATGGCCAGGTCACATGGACCCCGAAGGCTCAGAGAAGGTTGAGGGGAGAGGACCCACTGGAACAGCTATTGGGAGACAGATGGTAGCCTCCCGTCAAAGCCATCCAGCGTGTTCTTTAGAATGCACAGGATATGGCTCTCCCGCATGAGGACCACGGTTCAACGTCCCATCCGACCGACGGCGGCATTTTCAAGCACATCGGTGTCCCCTACTGACCGTGGGCAGGGAGGAGAATTTTCGGAGATAAATCTCAACGCTGACCCGGTTGGGACTCGAATCTGGGAACTACAGATTACGAGCCTGGCGCGCTACCGACTGAGCCAAACCGGCCCTACTATCTTTTGGGAGTTAAGTGACGGACAGACACACAAACAAAGTTTCTTCTTCATATATTAGAAAACATGAATATTGTAAAAAAAAAGGCCACAAAGATAAGGAATAGAAAAAATTAAATACTGAAGTGATTTCAACAGAGACATAAGTTTCAGGAAAATGCCAGTTAGAGAGAGAAAAAGAAAATAGTCGTTGTCAATAAAATTTATGAAAGCGAAAATCAAAAACATAGACAACGATTTGGAATTAAAGACTGTGTCTTAAATGTTTTTTTATGATGTTTTAAGATGTAACAAAAGTATACTAAAAAGAAACTTTATAAACTCATTAATTAGTTGTTTAAAAATCTACGCTAGAAGAAGTCGGAATTAAAAGAGTGCATTTGAAGGATGTCTGTTGTTTTGCGTTTCATTCGCAATTCTCTGTATCAGTTACTTTGACGGACAGATCGTTTCGTTGACTACCATTCTCTTCTTCTTCATTGAGTGTTCTTTGGAAATCGATTCCTCACTTTCTCTTTCTATCGCGAGGAGTCGATTGAAGATTCTCGGTTTGTATTGGAAAAGAAAAAAAAAAGAAGAAGGAGATGCAGCACGAGAGAGAGAGATTCTCTGCAGATTCAGCTGAAAAAGAAAAGCGAAAATTTAAAATTTAGAGCGACTGGAAGAATTCGAGTCGCTCAATACTTGATAAATACGTAAAAGAGAATGGGCAAAATAAGGCACGGGGTGGGGGAATTGGAGAGGTCATAAGGCTGAATGAAAAGGAGATAAATATTAGGAGAGGAAAGAAGAAGAAGGGCAAAAATTTCAAGTCGATAAAAGGTGATAAACAGGAGAGGGAAGAAGGAAGAAAGATATAAGACAAGAATGGATAAAAACATATAAGTGTTAGACGAGGAAACAATAAAAGATATAAGAGGAATGAAAGTAAAAAAATTTTAGAAGAGGGAAGAAGATATAAGGTCTGATAAAAGGGGATAAATATTAGGAGAGGAAAGAAGAAGAAAAGACATAAGACCGGAAAAAAGGAGATAAACAGGAGAAGAAAGGAGGAGGAAAGAGATTAGACAAGAATGGATAAAAACATATAAATATATAAGCCGAATGAAAGGAAATAAATATTAGAAGAGGGGAGAAGATATAAGACCGAATAAAAGGGTATAAATATTAGGAGAGAAAGGGAGAGATATAAGGCCTAATAAAAGGGAATAAATATAGGAGGGGAAAGAAGAAGAAGAAATTTTTAAGGCCTGATAGAAGGAGATAAATGTTAAGAAAGGAAAGAAAAGATAAGGACTGATAAAAGGAGATATATTCTTGAATGAAAGGAGGTGAATATGAGGAGAGAAGAGAATAAATAAAAGGATGAATGAAAGGAGATAATATTGGGAAAGAAAAGAAGAAGGAAAAAGATATAAGGCCTGACAAATATTAGGGGAGGAAAGAAGACATAAGCACGATTGAAGAGAGATAAATATAAGGAAGGAAAAGAAGTGATAAAAGGCCTAATGAAAGGAGATAATATTAGGAGAGAAAGGAAGAAATATAAGGCGCTTGATGAAAATTTTATAAGGCTTGATAAAAGGAGATAAACAGGAGAGGAAAGAAGTAGGAAAGATATAACACAAGTATGAATAAAAAGAGATAAATATTAGGAGAGGAAAAAATAAAAGATATAAGGCAGGAAAATGTCAGCAGGAGTGGAAAGAAGATACAAGGCCAGATAAAAGGAGATAAGAATGCAAAGAAGGAAGAAGAAAAGATATAAGGCCGGATAAAATCAGATAAATATAGAAAAAGAAAAAATATATAAGGCGGGATAAAAGGGAAAAAATACTAGTAGAGGAAATAAGAAGAGAAAGGATATAAGTCCTGAAACATTATAAATAAATACCCACTCAAACAGCTGCTTGCCACAGAAGTCTGACAGAGGTCTTTCAGTTTATATGCCATAGCAGAAGGTCTGAGAGGATGGCAGGCCCTCAGCAGAAAAACGACACATACATCCGTGTCTGACCCGGGGCTCGAACCCAAGTCCCTTAGATTAGTAGCTAAGCGCGCTAACCACTCGGCCATGGGATGGCATCCAGAAAAATTAGGAGACAAATATTAAGAAGGGAAAGAGGAAAAGATTAGAGGAATGATAAAAGAAGATAAATATTAGTATAGGACAGAAGAAGAAAAAAATATAAGGCCTGATAAAAGAAGATAAATATTAGTAGAGAGGAAAAAAGAAGAAAACATATAAGATCTGATAAAAGAAGATAAATATTAGTAGAGAGGAAAGAAGAAAAAAAATATAAGGCCTGATAAAAGAAAATAAATATTAGTAGAGAGGAAAGAAGAAGAAAAGATATACGATCTGATAAAAGATGATAAATATTAGTAGAGAGGAAAAAAGAAGAAAAGATATAAGGCATGATAAAAGAGGATAAATATTAGTAGAGAGGAAAGAATAAGGAAAGATATAAAGCCTGATAAAAGAAGATAAATATTAGTTGAGAGGAAAAAAGAAGAAAATATATAAGACCTGATAAAAAGAGATAAGTATTAGAAGAGGAATGAATAAGAAATGATGTAAGTCCTGATAAATGGATATAAATATCAGTAGAGGAAATAAAATATAATGCTGAAGTAAAAGAGATAAACAGGCAAAGAAAGAAGTAGAAAAAGGATCATATAAGGATGGATGAAAAGAGACAAATATCAGGAGAGGAAATCACAAGCGAAAAAGATTTAAAAAATGGAAATAAATATTAGAGATGAAATAATAAAAGATAAAAACCGAAATTTAAGGTGATAAATATTGGTGAGGAAAGAAGTAAAACAATATGAGGCCTGATAAAAGGAGATAAATATTATGAGGACGAATGATAGCAGATGTACAGTCGCTCAAAAAGTATAGGAACACCATGGCTGACTAAAGAATTCAGAAAAAATATCTGGTAACGATATTTTTTAGAAATCAGCGATCTGGCAACCTTCGTGTCACGTGATTACAGAATTCAGGAAAAATATCTGGAGCGTGTACAGCAACTGTACACGCTCCAGTTACCGTTCACAGCAAACTGGAGCGTGTGCAGTAACTGCACACGCTCCAGTTTGCTGTGAACGGTAACTGCACACGCTCACTATTTCCGTGAGTGAGCCCACACGATCTGGTATCAAAATAATATGACCACCTACAGTCGCTCAAAAAAGTATCCGAACACCATGGTTGATTACAGAATTCAGAAAAAATATCTGGCAACGATTTTTTTAGAAATTAGTGATCTGGCAAACTTCGTGTCACGTGACACGAAGGTTGCCAGATCACTAATTTCTAAAAAAGTCGTTGCCAGATATTTTTTCTGAATTCTGTAATCAACCATGGTGTTCGGATACTTTTTTGAGCGACTGTATATTAGGAGAGAAAAGAAGAGATATAAGACCTAATATAAGGAGATAAATATTAAAAGAGAAAAGAAGTCATAATGCCGAATGAATAATCGGACGATGTAGCAAAGAACGTCACTTAAAAAAAAGCACCTGTTTATCATTTTTTTTACTGAATTACTAATCAGAAAAAAACCCACTTTAAAGAGAATTTTTCACACAATAAGTTAACATTCATATGGCACATTATCCTTAGCTGAAACAAACTGCACATTTACCAACACACTATGAGAATTAAACCTCAATTTCAACAGTAATCTGGGGCGGAGGTGGCTCAGTCGGTAGCGTGCCAGGCTTGTAATCTGTAGTTCCCAGGTTCGAGTCCCAGCTGGATCAGCGTTGAGATTTATCTCCGCAAAATTCCCCGCTCTGCCCACGGTCAGTAGGGGACACCGATGGGCTTGGAAAGGCCGTCGTCCGTCTGATGAGACGTTAAGCCGTGGTCCCGTGTGCGGGAGAGCCATACGCTGTGCAAGTTGAAGAACACGCTGGATGGCCTTGACGAGAGGCTACCATCTGTCTCCCAACAGCTGTTCCAGTGGGTCCCCTCCCCCAACATTCTATGAGCTTTCGGGGTCCATGTGACCTGACCATTTAGCCCATGGTGTGCAAAAAAAAAGTGCCTCTCAGAAGTAAAACAACCCAATGTTGAAGAACACACTGGATGGCCTTGACGGGAGGCTACCATCTGTCTTCCAACAGCTGTTCCAGTGGGTCCCCTCCCCCATACTTCTATGAGCTTTCGGGGTCCATGTGACCTGACCATTTAGCCCATGATGTGCAAAAAAAAGTGCCTCTCAGAGGTAAAACAACCCAATGTTAAAAAACATACTGGATGGCCTTGACGGGAGGCTACCATCTGTCTCCCAACAGTTGTTCCAGTGGGTCCCCTCCCCCAACCTTCTCTGAGCCTTCGGGGTCCTTGTGACCTGATCATTTAGCCCATGGTGTACAAAAAAGTGCCGCTCAGAGGTAAAACAACCCAACTACTCAACAGTAACCTGACAACACATCAAGGATAGAAAATGCAATGCAAAACACGCATGCATAATTAACTTTATAGTTGATATAAACTTCATAATTCTACTAATAATAAATTCCAGGCTATTTCTAGAACATTCATCCAACTTTATTTATAATACCTGTTAACTCTCAGCGCTGGAAACATTCCCATCTTCTCTTATTATCTTTCTAAATCCTAGCATGACATAAGTCTGCTGGTCGTTGCAATTATCTCAACAGATTTGCAGACGCTTAGACGTCAACTCAAGAAAAGTAAATGATTCCCAAAAATGTGAAATAGAATTACCTGGCTTTCCCAATGCAGACCGTAATCGGATTAGAAATAAGCTTCTGGCTTAGCAACTACTGTTACTACTTATTAATTCATTCTCAGCCATCCTTCCCAGAAATGGTGCTTTCAACCTCATGCGTAATCAGCGTGTACCACGTGGGTTTCTAAGAGGAATAGCGTTTTGCATGCATGCGTGCGTTTCTCTGCGTGCAGTGTTTAATTTGTTGCGTATGAATTAGTAAACAGTGTCTGCCAACAAAGGGATGCTTGCAGGAGATGCTTTGTAAGTTCTCTGATTGATTATTAAAAGGTCCCGTTTTCGTTTTGGTATCAGAAACAAGTTTGAATGATAGGCTTTTAAAAGTTCGTCTTTGTGGATCTTGGAGAATGACCAAGTTTTCAAGAAACTGAAGTTGGATATTATATGAAATTATTTTAAATAAGAATATTTCTGAATGAGATCTTTAATTACATTCCAGGAACCTTTTCCCCGGTAAACAGCTTAATTTGAAAGTTACAAAACTTCGAAGTAAACTTCATGCAGATATTTGATGTAAATTATTCAATAATTATTCTAGCTCTGACTCTCCGCTAGGGGATACAGATTAGTCAGTCTGATGGGACGTTAAATTGTAACCACGTGAGATGGATGGTCTTGACGGGAGGCTACTATCTATCTCCTAGCAGCTGTTCCAGTGGGTCCCCTCCCCCAACCTTCTCTGAGCCTTCGGGGTCTATGTGACCTGGCCATTTAACCCATGGTGTGCAAAAAAGTGCCGCTCAGAGGTAAAACAACCCAACGTTAAAGAACATGTTTGGATGGCTTTGACGGGAGGCTACCATCTCTCTCCCAACAGCTGTTCCAGTGGGTCCCCTCCCCCAACCTTTTCTGAGCCTTCGGGGTCCTTGTGACCTGGCAATTTAGCCCATGGTGTGCAAAAAAGGGCCGCTAATTGGTAAAACAACCCAACGTTAAAGAACACGCTGGATGGCCTTGACGGGAGGCTACCATCTGTCTCCCAACAGTTGTTCCAGTGGGTCCCTTCCTCCAACCTTCCCTGACATTCTGGGTACTTGTGACCTTGCCATTTAGCCCATGGTGTGCAAAAAAGTGCCACTCAGAGGTAAAACAACCCAACGTTAAAGAACACGCTGGATGGCCTTGACGGGAGGCTACCATCTGTCTCCCAACAGCTGTTCCAGTGGGTCCTCTGCCCCAACCTTCTCTGAGCCTTCGGGGTCCTTTTGACCTGGTCATTTAACCCATGGTGTGCAAAAAAAGAGCCGCTCAGAGGTAAAACAACCCAACGTTAAAGAACATGCTGGATGGCCTTGACGGGAAGTTACCATCTGTCTCCCAACAGCTGTTCCAGTGGGTCCCCTCCCCCAACCTTCTCTGAGCCTTCGGGGTCCTTGTGACCTGGCCATTTAGTCCATGGTGTGCTAAAAAGTGCCGCTCAGAGGTAAAACAATCCAACGTTAAAGATAACGCTGGATGGCCTTAACGGGAGGCTATCATCTGTCTCCCAACAGCTGTTCCAGTGGGTCCCCACCACCAACCTTCTCTGAGCCCTCTGGGTCTTTTTGACCTGGCCGTTTGCCCTAATGTGGATGAAAATCTATCGCTTAGACCTGAAACCAAAGCATCATTAATAATTTGTTAGGACTCTATAGACACTGAATGGACAGATTATTATATACACCCCTGTAAAAATATGCAAAGCAGAAGTATCGCGTCCAGTCATATGGGATGCTGAAACTGGCAATGCCTCTAAATAGAGCAGATCTCTACGCATTGGAAACCAGTCACGGAAAAGTAATCATGGGTATAGGCAGTGACGCAATATCTTGCATCGCTGTCTTTTCCCATTGTTACGTTTCGGGACTGGCCAGAGAGTAGGTAAGAGTAAGGCCAGTTGTTCAATCACTGCAATTGCTGAACTGTTGGGATATCCACGTCACACTGTCGCACGTGTATACTAAGACTACGTGAACAATGAATTGACGTTGAAAAATGAAATGACGATGAAATGATGCTGCGATGAATTGACGTCACGATGAACTGTTGTTGCGATGAATTAACGTCACAATGAAATGACGCTGCGATGAATTGACGTTTCGATGAATTGACGTCACGATGAATGAGGTTGCGATGAATTGACGTCACGATGAACTGATGTTGTGATGAATTAACGTCACAATGAAATGGCGCTGCGATGAATTGATGTCACGATGAAATGATGTTTCGATGAATTGACGTCACGATGAACTGTCGTTGCGATGAATTGACGTCACCATGAAATGATCACATCCACGTCAGACTGTCGCACGTATATACTAAGACTACGTGAAATACGATAGAACTTCCAAAAAGCGGGCAAAAATAATCTAAATAATCTAAATTTTTTTTTTAGAAATAAGTGATCTGGCAACTTCGTGTCACGTGACACGAAGGTTGCCAGATCACTCATTTCTAAAAAAACATTGTTGCCAGATATTTTTTCTGAATTCTGTAATCAACCATAGTGTTCGGATACTTTTTTGAGCGACTGTACTTCACGTAAGAATAGGTCAACATACAAAAGTAGCTCCCCAAAATACCAACGAAATATTACCCTACTTAAATCGAGAGAATTCCCATGCTATTCTGTAACATCTAAAATATGCATTTTAATGGAAAAATTGACTGATGATAAATTAAATCTCATTATCGAATGTATTTAAATTTCGATATCATTCGGTGTTTAAAGAGGCACGTAATCTGGAACATTTCACAGTAAATTATTTTCGCAAATGCTATTAATGATTGCCTGACATTGAAATAATCATTACGCAGACTTTTAAAATGGGTGTTTTATTATTTGGTTCGAAACAATTATTGTTGTTCAAGTTTTAATTAATTTCTGAGTTTAATTCTTGTCACGCATGTTTAACCTTTCAAAGTCTGAAATTGTTGTCTCTGGCTTTCATGTGAACAATCTACAGATGCAAAAGATCAATAAAACCACATATCTAAAAATACGATGAATTGCAGTCGCGATGAAATGACGTTGCGATGAATTGACGTCAAGATGAAAGGACGCTGCGATGAATTGACGTCACGATGAACTGACGTTGCGATGAATTGACGGCACGATGAAGGACGCTGCGAGGAATTGACGTCACGATGAACTGACGTTGCGATGAATTGACGTCACGAAGAAATGACGTTGCGATGAATTGACGTCACGATGAACTGACGTTGCGATCAATTGACGGCACGATGAAGGACGCTGCGATGAATTGACGTCACGATGAACTGACGTTGCGATGAATTGACGTCACGATGAAATGACGTTGCGATGAATTGACGTCACGATGAAATGACGTTGCGATGAATTGACGTCACGATGAAAGGACGCTGCGATGAATTGACGTCACGATGAACTGACGTTGCGATGAATTGACGTCACGATGAAAGGACGCTGCGATGAATTGACGTCACGATGAACGGACGTTGCGATGAACTGACGTTGCGATGAAAGGACGCTGCGATGAATTGACGTCACGATGAACTGACGTTGCGATGAATTGACGTCACGATGAAATGACGTTGCGATGAATTGACGTCACGATGAACTGACGTTGCGATGAATTGACGTCACGATGAAATGACGTTGCGATGAATTGACGTCACGATGAAATGACGTTGCGATGAATTGACGTCACGATGAAAGGACGCTGCGATGAATTGACGTCACGATGAACTGACGTTGCGATGAATTGACGTCACGATGAAATGACGTTGCGATGAATTGACGTCACGATGAAATGACGTTGCGATGAATTGACGTCACGATGAACTGACGTTGCGATGAATTGACGTCACGATGAAAGGACGCTGCGATGAATTGACGTTGCGATGAATTGACGCTGCGATGAACTGACGTTGCGATGAATTGACGTTGCGATGAATTGACGTCACGATGAAATGACGCTGCGATGAAATGACGCTGCGATGAACTGATGTCGCGATGAATTGATGCTGCGATGAATTGACCTCACGATGAAATGACGCTGCGATGAATTGTGATGAATTAACGTCACGATGAAATGACGCTGAGATGAATTGTGATGAATTGACGTTACAATGGATCGATGTCGCGATGAACTGACGCTGCGATGAATTGACCTCACGATTAAATGACGCTGTGATGAATTGCGATGAATTAACGTCACGATGAATTTATGCCGCGATGAAATGACATCACGATGAATTGACGCTGCGATGAACATATATGCGATGAATTGATCGCGATGAATTGGCAGAACATCCCAACTCTGATCCGTTCGAGTATTTCTGATGCATTTTAGGCCATTGTGTGCCAAAAAAGTGCATCAAAATAACACTAAAACGCATAAGAGTTGTAGACCAAAAAAATAAAAAATTGTTCACCTCTATTTCCCAGTCAAATACCTTCATTGTCATTTCCCTGTGAAACACAGCACCGTTGAAATCATGATTCTAGAATCCGACACTAGTTAAGATATCCCCTTTTGAAACGGAAGCGACCGGACGTCACACCTTCTCTTCCGGGTCGTGTCCGGCGAGCTGGCAAAGGTTAAACGCTTACGTCGAATCACACCCACACACCCACTACAACGAGCCTATCAACGCCCGAATGCTGTTATAATACGAACAGACTGTATTCCATGCAGGGATTTTCCATCTCATTAACGAAGGAATAGCCATACACAGCAATCTCCTCTGGAAACTGCTTTACAGCAACGCAAATGCAACTCACTTGCTCGAAGTTAACGTTCGTCCCTTATCAGATAGGGACGTCGACAACGGTGATGTTGATGTGTCTGGTTGAATCACGTTCAACACGTGACAAAATGGCAGAACAGACAATTGGAGTGCATCACTATATGCGTTCTCCGTTCAAACAATTTCGAGATAAAGCATTTATGGTATCTGGGTAGATTCCCATTTCCCCCGTGGGGGTGTCGGGTAAGAATGCGGCAGCCCCAGGTTCTGCAGTACCCAGGTTCGAGTCCTACCTGCAGGTATTCAACAAGGCTGGGTAGTTTTGCCTCTGAACGTCACTTTTTTTTGCACACCATGGGCTAAATGACCAGGTCACAAGGACCCCAAAGGCTCAGAGAAGGTTGGGGGAGGGGACCCACTGGAACAGCTGTTGGGAGACAGATGGTAGCCTCCATCAAGGCCATCCAGCGTGTTCTTTAACATTGGGTTGTTTTACCTCTGAGCGGCACTTTTTTGCACACAATCGGCTAAATGGCCAGGTCACATGGACCCCGAAGGCTCAGAGAATGTTGGGAGAGGGGACGCATTGGAACAGTTGTTGGGAGACAAATGATAGCCTCACGTAAAGCCAATCGAGCGTGTTCTTTAACGTTGCATTATTTTACCTCTGAGCGGCACTTTTTTGCAGACCATGGGCTAAATGACCAGGTCACAAGGACCCGGAAGTCTCAGAGAAGGTTGGGGGAATGTACCCACTGGAACAGTTGTTGGGAGACAGATGGTAGCCTCCCGTCAAGGCCATCCAGCGTGTTCTTTAACGAACACAGGATACGACTCTCCAGCACAAGGGGCACGGCTTAACGTCCCTTCCAACGGACGGCGGTCTTTCCAAGCCCATCGGTGTCCCCTACTGACCGTGGGCAGGGCGGGGAATTTGCAACACACCGAAACGAAGCAAAATGAGGTCTAGATGTATTTGTTTAGTAAACTTTTTTGTGAGTATTTGCTTACTACATTTTTTAGTGGAAATTTGTTTATTACATTTTCAGGAGGTATTTATTTTCTAGAATTTTTGGATGGGTATGTATTTATTAGATTTTTGGCGTTACTTATTTACTAGTTCGTCTTAGAATGGCTTTTGGGTTGTTTTACCTCTGAGCGGCACTTTTTTGCACACCATGGGCTAAATGGCCAGGTCACATGGACCCCGAAGGCTCAGAAAAGGTTGGGGGAGGGGACCTACTGAAACAGCTGTTGGGAGACAGATGGTAGCCTCCCGTCAAGGCCATCCAGCGTGTTATTTAACGTGCACAGGGTATGGCTCTCCCGCACACGGGGCCACGGCTTAACGTCCCATCCGACGGACGGCGGCCTTTCCAAGCCCATCGGCGTCCCTTAATGACCGTGAGCAGGGCGGGGAATTTTGCGGAGATAAATCTCAACGCTGACCCAGCTGGGACTCGAACCTGGGAACTACAGATTACGAGCCTGGCGCGCTACCAACTGAGCCACCCTCGCCCCACTAAATCAGAGGTAGGTTCCCAAACTTATTTGTCCTACCTCCCCCTTTTCAGAAAAAAAATTACTCAGCGCCCCCTGAAAATCTACCTTCTTTAAGCGAACAAACAGAAAGATGCAGACAAATTTGCGTCCTATTATGTATCTATATTTCTACCTACGTCCTACAACAAAGTAAAGAAAGATGTTGTTGTAAATAAGACACCTTGAAGCTTGAAATTATAAAATTATTTATTAAAATCAACCATAGTAACATTCACATTACACACAGAAAATTGAGATCACGAAGGATAATTTTATGTATATTTGGAAAATAAAGAATCACTACGACTTTAACTCTATGTTACACAACAGATGAAACGTGTACGAAAGGTTTTTCAAAATTTTCTTATCTTCCCTTCTTTCTTTATGCTCCCACCGCCCCCCAATTGCACCCGAGGCTAATACCGACCCCCTGCAGGGGCGGGGGTGGCTCAGTCGGTAGCGCGCCAGGCTCGTAATCTGTAGTTCCCAGGTTCGAGCCCCAGCTGGGTCAGCGTTGAGATTTATCTCAGCAAAATTTCTCCGCCCTGATCACGGTCAGTAGGGGACACCGATGGGCTTGGAAAGGCCGCCGTCCTTCGGATGGAAAGTTAAGCCGTGAGCTCGTGTGTGGGAGAGCCATACCCTGTGCACGTTAAAGAACACACTGGATGGCCTTGATGGGAGGCTATCATCTGTTTCCCAACAGCTGTTCCAGTGGGTCCTCTCCCTCGACCCTCTCTGAGCCTACGGGGTCCTTGTGACCTGGCCATGGTGTGCGAAAAAAAGTGCCGCTCAGAGGTAAAACAACCCAACCTATATCCCGTGCACGTTAAAAAATACGCTGGATGGCCTTGACGGGAGGCTACCATCTGTCTCCCAACAGCTGTTCCAGTGGGTCCCCTCCCTCAACCTTCTCTGATCCTTCGGGGGTCCATGTGACCTGGCCATTTAGGCCATGTTGTGCAAAAAAGTGACGTTCAGAGGTTAAACAACCCAAACCGACCCCCTGGATCGTTCCAGCGCCCCCCAGGGGGCAGTATCACCCACTTTGGGAAACATTGTTCTACAGGAAAACAAGTTCCCGTGGTCTGTTTATTGTTAAATAGCACACCGCAAACCATCCAACAAACAGCACGTAAGTAGGGATTGCACTCGGTAATTAAAATACACTCCACAATTAACATCGCGTAGATTGGTTCGCAGGGACAACGAATCCTTTGGAAACCCAGAAGAGGGAGAACTCGGCCTCGTGATCAGAGGCACGAGCCACGAAGAATCGAGCTCATTTTCACGAGAGAATCTTTACGCTAGATACATGGTTACACGGGGGAGTCGTTAATTCATTAATTAGTTAATTAATGCGCTCGTTCTAAAGGTCAAATGTACTTGTAGAGGTCAAACAGTGGCTGCATAGTCATCGATGCACGAGACGCTCTAACAAAATGAAATATTTTCAAATTACTGTTGTAAATCACGATTTTTAACTTTTTTTTTTCATTGAAATATAAATTATGCAGATGTGAATACTGTTAGTTTTAAATCATGATTTTTAACTTTTTTTTCATTGAAATATAAATTATGCAGATGTTAATACTGTTAGTTGTAAATCCCGATTTTTAACTTTTTTTTTCATTGAAATATAAATTATGCAGATGTTAATACTGTTAGTTTTAAATCATGATTTTTAACTTTTTTTTCATTGAAATATAAATTATGCAGATGTTAATACTGTTGGTTTTAAATGATGATTTTTAACTTTTTTTTTCATTGAAATATAAATTATGCAGATGTGAATACTGTTAGTTGTAAATCATGATTTTTAACTTTTTTTTTCATTAAACTATAAATTATGCAGGTGTGAATACTGTTAGTTATAAAATCATGATTTTTAACTTTTTTTTCATTAAAATATAAATTATGCAGATGTGAAGGATGTATTGATTCAGTCCTTTTATTATTATTTTTTTTTTTTCACCTAAATAAATATTTATTTTATTAAATTATTTGTTTGACGGTAATTATTAGTGTTTTATTTAACGTTTAAAGTATCATTGCAGCTGTTTAAGCTTCCCACTTTTGATTAAGTTTTTAAATGTTAAAATATAATTTTTTTGACATCGACGATGCAGATGATGACTTTGATGATGACTGATATCATCGATTTATCCTCAGGGGTAATTTAATCCATTTCTTCCCAGTGTTGCATGTACGCAACACTGGGAAGAAATGGGTTAATATAAAAAATGTCACGTGACACGGAGGTTGCCAGATCACTAATTTAAAAAAAAAATCGTTGCCAGATATTTTTTCTGAATTCCGCAATTAACTGAAGCGTTCGGATACTTTTTAATATATATAATGCGTATGAATATATAATGCAATGAATATGGAGCCTGTGCAGTTACCGTTCACAGCAAACTGGAGCGGTTGCGGTTAATGTTCACAGCACATTGGATCGTGTGAGCTCACAAAGACCTGGATCGTGTGGGCTCACTCACGGAAATATTGAGCGTGTGCAGTTACCGTTCACAGCAAACTGGAGCGGTTGCGGCTAATGTTCACAGCACATTGGATCGTGTGAGCTCACAAAGACCTAGATCGTGTGGCCTCACTCACGGAAATATTGAGCGTGTGCAGTTACCGTTCACAGCAAACTGGAGCGTGTGCAGTAACTGCACACGCTCCAGTTTGCTGTGAACGGTAACTGGAGCGTGTACAGTTGCTGTACACGCTCCAGATATTTTTCCTGAATCCTGTTATCACGTGACACGAAGGTTGCCAGATCACTAATTTCTAAAAAAAATCTTTGCCAGATATTTTTTCTGAATTCTTTAATTGACCATAGTGTTCGGATACTTTTTTGAGCAACTGTACAGGACATGTCCCGTGGTTCTTTACTAAATAAAAAAATAATAAATACCCCCTCAAGCAGCTGCTTGCCACAGAGGTCTGACAGGAGCCTGTCAGTTTATATGCCACAGTAGGAGATCTGAGAGGATGGCAGGACCTCAGCAGAAAAACGACACACACATCCTTGCCTAATTCCGGGGCTCGAACCCAGGTCCCTTAGATCAGTAGCCAAGCGTGCTAACCACTCGGCCACGGGACGGCTACTGATAGTAAAAGATATTCATATGTAATATTTTTTTAGAAACCTTAACTAGCAATCGATTTCTTTCTCATTCTGTTTTATTTTGAAAAAAAAAATGTTTTTTTTTTTGGGGGGGGGGTAACGGAATTAGATATATAAACAGTCGTATTAGAATAATATGACAACCTACAGTCGCTCAAAAAAAGTATCCGAACACTATGGTTGATTACAGAATTCGGAAAAAATATCTGGCAACGATTTTTTTTAGAAATTAGTGATCTCGCAACCTTCGTGTACAGAATTCAGAGAAAATATCTGGCAACGATTTTTTGGCTATTTAGCCCATGGTGTGCAAAAAAGTGCCGCTCAGACGTAAAACAACCCAACATTAAAGAACACGCTGGATGGCCATTAAAGAACAGGCTGGATGGCGCTGGATTGGAACACGCTGGATGGACCCAACATTAAAGAACACGCTGGATGGAAGACGCTGGATGGAATTCTGTAAATCAACCATAGTGTTCGGATACTTTTTTTGAGCGACTGTACTTTATCATTGTTGGCCAAAGTAAAAGTTATTTATATGTAATAACTTTTTTTGATATATAATAACCTCCCCCCGAAAAAAATTTTTTTCGGGGGGGGGGGCTTAGATATATATATTGAGAGAATCTTCTGCAGAACTTACACGTTTACATTTGTTTACAGCAAACGGAAATTTCGATTTTGCAATCATTGCACAGAACCGCGGTTGACTTGCCGCCATTCAGAGCGCGTGCTCTCCCGGCGTCTCCGTTCATACGATCGGGCAACTTCGTCTGCCATCAAAGCTACATTTCGCGCATCACTTGCCGCCTCTCGGAATCCTCTGAAGATGAGGATCGACTCTGATAGAAGGAAAAGAGCATCACCGAATCAAAAAACAAATTACAAAGAAGAAATATTGAAAAATGTCTGTTACAATAAAAAAAACTAACTTTCTCTGGCGTTGTAAAAGGTAGGATTGTTTTACCCTTGAGTGGTGATTTTTTGCACACAATGGGCTAAATGGCCAGGTCACAAGGACCCAGAAGGCTCAGAAAACTTTGGTGAAGGAGACCCACTGGAACAGCTGTTGGAAGAAAGATGCAGCCTTTCGTAGAAACCATCCAGCGTGTTCTTTAACAAGCACTAAGTGGTTTTTCCCCTGAGCGCAATTTTTTTGTACACAATTGGCTAAATGGCCAGGTCACAAGGACCCAGAAGGCTGAGAAAAGTTCGGTGGAGGGGACCCATTGGAACATCTGATGGGAGAAAGATGCAGCCTTTCGTAGAAACCATCCAGCGTGTTCTTTAACAAGCACTAAGTGGTTTTTCCTCTGAGCACACTTTTTTTTGCACACAATTGGCTAAATGGCCAGGTCACAAGAACCCAGAAGGCTGAGAAAAGTTTAGTGGAGGGGACCCACTGGAACAGCTGTTGGAAGAAAGATGCAGCCTTTCGTAGAAACCATCCAGCGTGTTCTTTAACAAGCACTAAGTGGTTTTTCCCCTGAGCGCAATTTTTTTGTACACAATTGGACCCAGAAGGCTGAGAAAAGTTTGGTGGAGGGGACCCATTGGAACATCTGATGGGAGAAAGATGCAGCCTTTCGTAGAAACCATCCAGCGTGTTCTTTAACAAGCACTAAGTGGTTTTTCCTCTGAGCACACTTTTTTTTGCACACAATTGGCTAAATGGCCAGGTCACAAGGACCCAGAAGGCTGAGAAAAGTTTAGTGGAGGGGACCCACTGGAACATCTGATGGGAGAAAGATGCAGCCTTTCGTAGAAACCATCCAGCGTGTTCTTTAACAAGCACTAAGTGGTTTTTCCCCTGAGCGCAATTTTTTTGTACACAATTGGACCCAGAAGGCTGAGAAAAGTTTGGTGGAGGGGACCCATTGGAACATCTGATGGGAGAAAGATGCAGCCTTTCGTAGAAACCATCCAGCGTGTTCTTTAACAAGCACTAAGTGGTTTTTCCTCTGAGCACACTTTTTTTTGCACACAATTGGCTAAATGGCCAGGTCACAAGGACCCAGAAGGCTGAGAAAAGTTTAGTGGAGGGGACCCATTGGAACATCTGATGGGAGAAAGATGCAGCCTTTCGTAGAAACCACCCAGCGTGTTCTTTAACAAGCACTAAGTGGTTTTTCCCCTGAGCACACTTTTTTTTGCACACAATTGGCTAAATGGCCAGGTCACAAGGACCCAGAAGGCTGAGAAAAGTTTGGTGGAGGAGACCCATTGGAACATCTGATGGGAGAAAGATGCAGCCTTTCGTAGAAACCATCCAGCGTGTTCTTTAACAAGCACTAAGTGGTTTTTCCCCTGAGCACACTTTTTTTTGCACACAATTGGCTAAATGGCCAGGTCACAAGGACCCAGAAGGCTGAGAAAAGTTTAGTGGAGGGGACCCACTGGAACAGCTGTTGGAAGAAAGATGCAGCCTTTCGTAGAAACCATCCAGCGTGTTCTTTAACAAGCACTAAGTGGTTTTTCCCCTGAGCGCAATTTTTTTGTACACAATTGGCTAAATGGCCAGGTCACAAGGACCCAGAAGGCTGAGAAAAGTTTAGTGGAGGGGACCCATTGGAACATCTGATGGGAGAAAGATGCAGCCTTTCGTAGAAACCATCCAGCGTGTTCTTTAACAAGCACTAAGTGGTTTTTCCTCTGAGCACACTTTTTTTTGCACACAATTGGCTAAATGGCCAGGTCACAAGGACCCAGAAGGCTGAGAAAAGTTTAGTGGAGGGGACCCACTGGAACATCTGATGGGACAAAGATGCAGCCTTTCGTAGAAACCATCCAGCGTGTTCTTTAACAAGCACTAAGTGGTTTTTCCCCTGAGCACACTTTTTTTTGCACACAATTGGCTAAATGGCCAGGTCACAAGGACCCAGAAGGCTGAGAAAAGTTTGGTGGAGGAGAACCATTGGAACATCTGATGGGAGAAAGATGCAGCCTTTCGTAGAAACCATCCAGCGTGTTCTTTAACAAGCACTAAGTGGTTTTTCCCCTGAGCGCAATTTTTTTGTACACAATTGGACCCAGAAGGCTGAGAAAAGTTTGGTGGAGGAGACCCATTGGAACATCTGATGGGAAAAAGATGCAGCCTTTCGTAGAAACCATCCAGCGTGTTCTTTAACAAGCACTAAGTGGTTTTTCCTCTGAGCACACTTTTTTTTGCACACAATTGGCTAAATGGCCAGGTCACAAGGACCCAGAAGGCTGAGAAAAGTTTAGTGGAGGGGACCCATTGGAACATCTGATGGGAGAAAGATGCAGCCTTTCGTAGAAACCATCCAGCGTGTTCTTTAACAAGCACTAAGTGGTTTTTCCTCTGAGCACACTTTTTTTTGCACACAATTGGCTAAATGGCCAGGTCACAAGGACCCAGAAGGCTGAGAAAAGTTGAGTGGAGGGGACCCACTGGAACAGCTGTTGGAAGAAAGATGCAGCCTTTCGTAGAAACCATCCAGCGTGTTCTTTAACAAGCACTAAGTGGTTTTTCCCCTGAGCGCAATTTTTTTGTACACAATTGGCTAAATGGCCAGGTCACAAGGACCCAGAAGGCTGAGAAAAGGTTAGTTGAGGGGACCCATTGGAACATCTGATGGGAGAAAGATGCAGCCTTTCGTAGAAACCATCCAGCGTGTTCTTTAACAAGCACTAAGTGGTTTTTCCCCTGAGCACACTTTTTTTTGCACACAATTGGCTAAATGGCCAGGTCACAAGGACCCAGAAGGCTGAGAAAAGTTTGGTGGAGGAGACCCATTGGAACATCTGATGGGAGAAAGATGCAGCCTTTCGTAGAAACCATCCAGCGTGTTCTTTAACAAGCACTAAGTGGTTTTTCCCCTGAGCGCAATTTTTTTGTACACAATTGGACCCAGAAGGCTGAGAAAAGTTTGGTGGAGGAGACCCATTGGAACATCTGATGGGAGAAAGATGCAGCCTTTCGTAGAAACCATCCAGCGTGTTCTTTAACAAGCACTAAGTGGTTTTTCCTCTGAGCACACTTTTTTTTGCACACAATTGGCTAAATGGCCAGGTCACAAGGACCCAGAAGGCTGAGAAAAGTTTAGTGGAGGGGACCCATTGGAACATCTGATGGGAGAAAGATGCAGCCTTTCGTAGAAACCATCCAGCGTGTTCTTTAACAAGCACTAAGTGGTTTTTCCCCTGAGCACACTTTTTTTTGCACACAATTGGCTAAATGGCCAGGTCACAAGGACCCAGAAGGCTGAGAAAAGTTTGGTGGAGGAGACCCATTGGAACATCTGATGGGAGAAAGATGCAGCCTTTCGTAGAAACCATCCAGCGTGTTCTTTAACAAGCACTAAGTGGTTTTTCCTCTGAGCACACTTTTTTTTGCACACAATTGGCTAAATGGCCAGGTCACAAGGACCCAGAAGGCTGAGAAAAGTTTAGTGGAGGGGACCCACTGGAACAGCTGTTGGAAGAAAGATGCAGCCTTTCGTAGAAACCATCCAGCGTGTTCTTTAACAAGCACTAAGTGGTTTTTCCCCTGAGCGCAATTTTTTTGTACACAATTGGACCCAGAAGGCTGAGAAAAGTTTGGTGGAGGGGACCCATTGGAACATCTGATGGGAGAAAGATGCAGCCTTTCGTAGAAACCATCCAGCGTGTTCTTTAACAAGCACTAAGTGGTTTTTCCCCTGAGCGCACCTTTTTTGTACACAATTGGCTAAATGGCCAGGTCACAAGGACCCAGAAGGCTGAGAAAAGTTTGGTGGAGGGGACCCATTGGAACATCTGATGGGAGAAAGATGCAGCCTTTCGTAGAAACCATCCAGCGTGTTCTTTAACAAGCACTAAGTGGTTTTTCCTCTGAGCACACTTTTTTTTGCACACAATTGGCTAAATGGCCAGGTCACAAGGACCCAGAAGGCTGAGAAAAGTTTAGTGGAGGGGACCCACTGGTACAGCTGTTGGAAGAAAGATGCAGCCTTTCGTAGAAACCATCCAGCGTGTTGTTTAACAAGCACTAAGTGGTTTTTCCCCTGAGCGCAATTTTTTTGTACACAATTGGACCCAGAAGGCTGAGAAAAGTTTGGTGGAGGGGACCCATTGGAACATCTGATGGGAGAAAGATGCAGCCTTTCGTAGAAACCATCCAGCGTGTTCTTTAACAAGCTAAGTGGTTTTTCCCCTGAGCGCAATTTTTTTGTACACAATTGGCTAAATGGCCAGGTCACAAGGACCCAGAAGGCTGAGAAAAGTTTGGTGGAGGGGACCCATTGGAACATCTGATGGGAGAAAGATGCAGCCTTTCGTAGAAACCATCCAGCGTGTTCTTTAACAAGCACTAAGTGGTTTTTCCCCTGAGCGCAATTTTTTTGTACACAATTGGCTAAATGGCCAGGTCACAAGGACCCAGAAGGCTGAGAAAAGTTTGGTGGAGGGGACCCATTGGAACATCTGATGGGAGAAAGATGCAGTCTTTCGTAGAAACCATCCAGCGTGTTCTTTAACAAGCACTAAGTGGTTTTTCCCCTGAGCGCACTTTTTTTTCACACAATGGGCTAAATGACCAGGTCACAAGTACCCAGAAGGCTGAGAAAAGTTTGGTGGAGGGGACCCACTGGAACAGCTGTTGGAAGAAAGGTGCGGCTCTTCGTAAAGGCCATTCAGCGTGTTCTTTAACAAGCACTAAGTGGTTTTTCCTCTGAGCACACTTTTTTTTGCACACAATTGGCTAAATGGCCAGGTCACAAGGACCCAGAAGGCTCAGAAAAGTTTGGGGGAGAGGACCCACTGGAACAGCTGTTGGCAGAAAGATGCAGCCTTTCGTAGAAACCATCCAGCGTGTTCTTTAACAAACACTAAGTGGTTTCTCCTCTGAGCGCACTTTTTTGTACACAATTGGCTAAATGGCCAGGTCACAAGAACCCAGAAGACTCAGAAAAGTTTGGTGGAGGGGACCCACTTTAACAGCTGTTGGAAGAAAGATGCAGCCTTTCGTAGAAAACATCCAGCGTGTTCTTTAACAAGCACTAAGTGGTTTTTCCCCTGAGCGCACTTTTTTTTCACACAATGGGCTAAATGACCAGGTCACAAGTACCCAGAAGGCTGAGAAAAGTTTGGTGGAGGGGACCCACTGGAACAGCTGTTGGAAGAAAGGTGCGGCTCTTCGTAAAGGCCATTCAGCGTGTTCTTTAACAAGCACTAAGTGGTTTTTCCTCTGAGCACACTTTTTTTTGCACACAATTGGCTAAATGGCCAGGTCACAAGGACCCAGAAGGCTCAGAAAAGTTTGGGGAGAGGACCCACTGGAACAGCTGTTGGCAGAAAGATGCAGCCTTTCGTAGAAACCATCCAGCGTGTTCTTTAACAAACACTAAGTGGTTTCTCCTCTGAGCGCACTTTTTTGTACACAATTGGCTAAATGGCCAGGTCACAAGGACCGAGAAGGCTGAGAAAAGTTTGGTGGAGGGGACCGACTGGAACATTTGAAGGGAGAAAGATGCAGCCTTTCGTAGAAACCATCCAGTGTGTTCTTTAACAAGCACTAAGTCTCTGAGCACACTTTTTTTTTGCACACAATTGGCTAAATGGCCAGGTCACAAGGACCCAGAAGGCTCAGTAAAGTTTGGGGGAGGGGACCCACTGGAACAGCTGTTGGAACAAAGATGCAGCCTTTCGTAGAAACCATCCAGCGTGTTCTTTAACAAGCACTAAGTGGTTTTTCCTCTGAGCACACTTTTTTTTGCACACAATTGGCTAAATGGCCAGGTCACAAGGACCCAGAAGGCTCAGAAAAGTTTGGGGGAGGGGACCCACTGGAACAGCTGTTGGAACAAAGATGCAGCCTTTCGCAGAAACCATCCAGCGTGTTCTTTAACAAACACTAAGTGGTTTTTCCTCTGAGCGCACTTTTTTGTACACAATTGGCTAAATGACCAGTTCACAAGGACCCAGAAGGCTGAGAAAAGTTTGGTGGAGGGGACCCACTGGTACAGCTGTTGGAAGAAAGATGCAGCCTTTCGTAGAAACCATCCAGCGTGTTCTTTAACAAGCACTAAGTGGTTTTTCCTCTGAGCGCACTTTTTTTGTACACAATTGGCTAAATGACCAGGTCACAAGGACACAGAAGGCTCAGAAAAGTTTGGTGGAGGGGACCCACTGGAACAGCTGTTGGAAGAAAGATGCGGCTTTTCGTAAAGGCCATTCAGCGTGTTCTTTAACAAGCACTAAGTGGTTTTTCCTCTGAGCACACTTTTTTTTGCACACAATTGGCTAAATGGCCAGGTCACAAGGACCCAGAAGGCTGAGAAAAGTTTGGTGGAGGGGACCCACTGGAACATCTGATGGGAGAAAGATGCAACCTTTCGTAGAAACCATCCAGCGTGTTCTTTAACAAGAACTAAGTGGTTTTTCCTCTGACCGCACTTTTTTGTACACAATTGGCTAAATGACCAGGTCACAAGGACCCAGAAGGCTCTGAAAAGTTTGGGGGAGGGGACCCTCTGGAACAACTGTTGGAAGAAACATGCAGCCTTTTTGCAGAAACCATCCAGCGTGTTCTTTAACAAGCACTAAATGGTTTTTCGTCTGAGCGCACTTTTTTTTGCACACAGTGGGCTAAATGGCCAGGTCACAAGGATCGAGAAGGCTGAGATGGTTGGGGGAGAGTACCTTCTGGCACATATGTTTGAGACAGATGGTAGCCTTCCCTTAAGGTCATTCAGCGTGTTCTTTAACGTGCACAGGTATGCTCTCCCGTACACAAAGCCACGGCTTAAGGCCCCATAAGAAAAAAATAACATTTTAAACCTTTTTTATATTCATAAAAACAACTTAATAACTTTAATAGTTGCTAACAATTTAATCCGAAAGAGCGTTAACTCTCACATCCTTAAAACTTTTAATAATAAAAATAATAAATATTCCCTTAAGCAGCTGCAAGTGATAACATATAATTTCAATTTTCCTCAATGCATTTTTCACAATTAATGAGATAATATCTTTCTTTGAAAAATGACTTCTCTAAAATGAAGCCAACTTTTTCTTTTTTTTTTTAGACTTCCTTCCTCAGCCTCTCGTGGTCAGCCATTGAAAAGATCTGGGAAACCGAGGGGCATACGTCATCCGCTCGTGCAGGTTGGCAACGATCCAGATGACGTGCGGAGATGTAAGTCTCCCACGTGCAGCGTTGGAGAATCCCCACGGAGAATCGGAAGACCTCACGCACTTGAGAAACCCTGTTACAGATGTTGCCAACTCATTAATGGAATCGTAGGGTATTTTTTTGTGAATTTTTTTTTTAAACCTTGCCAACGATGAAAGCCGACCCCGAAAATAATTGGTGTGGCAAAAAATTGAAATACGGCCTTTGGTGGTGGAATTATGTATCTGTGAACAGGATTCTACAGAATGCAAGTTGCTATGATCTATAATCTTATCGAAGAAATGTTTTTTAGCGGAAAAAATATCTTTCTTTTAAACGGTAATTGAAATGATGAAAAAAAAATCGGAGATTTAATATTCACGAACATCCGTTTTATAATTACTCGTTATTATTTTGTTTTCTGGGAGATTAAAGCATTAGAACAACAACGACAAAAAAAAACAACAGATTTTAATATTTTTTATCAAAACAAATATGAGAAAAAAAAACAACAACCTCCATGTAGAAAACAATGAAAGGTAGTGCCAATTGTTCAAATGAATAACAATTAATTTTCCACAGTCAACTGTTTAAAATTTGTATTCTGCCGCAACAATAAACATCCATTTTAACATAATGATGATGCAGCAACTGATTTGCCGAAATAGCTGTTGCCTCCATTTCTGTTTCTTCCTTCTGACGATCATTCTACCTCTGGTGACGTCACAATGGTACCGAAGCAATAGCAAGCATCAAAGTATCCAGTTCGGTGTGATTTTGCCACACACTTCGATATTATCGCTTCAGAGACACTACAACAGGAAAGTCACCATTGGGGTTGATAACCTGAATAAAAACAAGCACTTCAACTTCAACTTTACGAATTATTTCACAGTAACCCAAGGCCCCTTAGTGTCGATGCGATTGACAGCAAGCCCCTCGGAAATTCTTCACACTCTCTGTGATCACCACCTTGCAAAAGATGTCGTCACCATTATCTACCTGACGAATTCCGAAGTGTACGGCAGTAATGCTGCTTCTGCTCAGTATTTGCTACAATTGACTGGATACTTAGGAATTCCTGTCATTGCTTGGAATGCCGATAATTTAGGTCTGGAACAGGTGAGTAACATGTTTTCGTCTTTAAACGTATATAACAAAAATAAAAATTTTTTAAAAAATAACAAAGCTCGCCTTTGTTATTTTAAAACTATGTATTGTTGGTTCAGATAATGATGTACTGTTATTTTCATTGTTTTTCTCATTCTCTGATTGTTTATATTATTCGTAATTGATTATTTACCTCATTAACAATTGATTGTTTACCTCATTAATAATTGTTTCTTTACCTTAATAATAATTGATTGTTTACCTCATTAATAATTGTTTCTTTACCTTATTAATAATTGATTGTTCACCTCATTAATAATTGATTGTTTACCTCATTAATAATTGTTTCTTTACCTTATGAATAATTGATTGTTTACCTTATTAATAACCGAATATTTTACATTATTAACAATTGGTTACCTTATTGATAACCGATTATTTAACTTATTGATAGCATATTGTCTACCTTATTCATAATCGATTGTTTATCTCCTTTATAATCGATTGTTTAACCTATTAATAATTGATTGTTTATATTATTTAAAATTGATTGTTTACCTTATTCATAATCGAATGTTTATCTTATTTATAATCGATTGTTTACCTATTAATAATTGATTGTTTATATTATTTAAAATTGATTGTTTACCTTATTCATAATCGATTGTTTATCTTATTTATAATCGATTGTTTAACCTTTTAATAATTGATTGTTTATATTAATTAAAATTTATTGTTTACCTTATTCATAATCGATTGTTTAACTGATATTCATAATTGATTTTTTTACCTTATTCATAATTGATTGCTTACATTGTTCATAACTGATTCTTTACCTTATTCCTAAATAATTATTTACATTATTCTTATGTGATAGTTTACCTTATTCAAACAGAATGTTTAATCTCGTTCATAATCGATTGCTTGGCTCATTCACAATTGACAATTTACCTCATTCACTATTTGATTTTTTTCTACCTCATTCGAAATTTGATTGTTTACCCCCCTTCCCAGTTGATTGTTTATTTCATTGACAACTGATTGTTTACTGCATTCACAATTGATTGCTTACATCATTCACAATTGATTGTTCACTCACAGCGATTGTTTCACATCATTCACACTGTTTATTTTATCCAATTATCACCGATTTCTTCTTGTTTATTGCTTGTCTCATCCATCATGATCATTTGCTTCATCCACTTTGATCGTCTGCTTCACCCAACCTGATCGTTTTCCTCATCCACCCTGATTGTTTTCCTCATCCACCCTGATCATTTGCCACATTCACCCTGACCGCATGCCTCACCCACCGTGATCATCTGCCTCAATCACCCTGGGCGGAAGCCTCACGCGCTCGATCGTTTGCCTAATTCGCAATGATCGTTTGCCTCATCCTCTTCGAAAAATTGCCTCATCCCACTTGATTGTTATTCCCATCCCCACTGATTGTTTAGATCAGTAGCATTGACTTTCCACGCTAATTTGTTTACATTATCCGCACTGATTATTTACATCATTAAGCTCCGACTATTCCCATAATTCCTCTGAGTGATTACCTCACCCACGTTGATTACCTCATTTGTATTCTTTTCTTCATTCACTCCCTAAAATAAACTAACCCAGGAGCAACTGATTGTCACAGTGTCATTGACTTCATCACAGCTATTGTTTGTCTCAAAAACTATTGTTTTTTTGAACAATGCATATTAATTTTTGAAATATGAATTCTTAATGCTGATTATTCGTCCTATTCATATCAATTGTTTATCGCACTCATGTAGTATTATTTTTTTTTAAGAATTTCTTTTGCAAAGTGATTCTGTTTCAACGACTATATATTTTTAAAAACATTTCACACACCCCTAATTCGTATTATTAAAAAATTCGGAGAAAAATTTCAAGATACAGTTTTCTGTTATTCGCAATAAAAGAGATGCTTTTATTGAATTTATTTTATAAATAAAAATTTTTTAATCTTTTTAAAATTTTTTTAAAATTTTTTTCTAAATTAAATTTTAATTTTAATTTAAAAAAAATTGAAAAGTTTAAAATTTTTTTGAATTAAAATATATTGTCATTATAAAATGAAAGAAAAAATTGATGTTGTAAAAATAATTCGCTGCATTCTTTAAACTATTTAAATTCTAAAAAAATATTTTGGCACCTTTGAGTCAATATCCAAAATGTTTCCTTCATTCTGTTAGGAGTATAAAAATATTAATGATCGTAATTTTAAATTTCATCTAATTTTCTAGTTATTCAAAAAACTTTATTTAATAATCTCCTTTTGCATAATATTAACGAAATATAAAATTTTATTCCATAGGCATTGTAAGTTTTTTTAATTCATAAATTATATTTCAATATTTACAGAAATATATTTTCGTTTTTACTCAAAATATGATGTTATAGAGCAGTGGTTCTCAACCTTTTATGCTTCACGTACCCCCTGGAAATGTATATGTAACAGATAGATAAAAGTATAGTTATAGTATAACAATGGGAATAAAATAAAACATATATAACAGTTGTTCTCAACCTTTTATGCTACACGTACCCCCTGAAAATGTGTATGTAACTGGCCTACCCCTTGTATAGATAAATGAAACTATAGTTATAGTATAACAATGGAAATAAAATAAAACTTATATATCAGTGGTTCCAACCTTTGATGCTTCACGAACCCCCTGGAAATGTGTATGTAACTGGCGTACCCCTTGTATAGATAAATAAAACTATAGTTATAGTATAACAATGGAAATAAAATAAAACTTATGTATCAGTGGTTCTCAACCTTTGATGCTTCACGTACCCCCTGGAAATGTGTATGTAACTGGCGTACCCCTTGTATAGATAGATAAAATTATAGTTATAGTATAACAATGGGAATAAAATAAAACATATCAGTGGTTCTCAAACTTTTATGCTTCACGTACCCCCTGGAAATGTGTATGTAACTGGCGTACCCCTTGTATAGATAGATAAAACTATATTTATAGTATAACAATGGGAATAAAATAAAACATATATATCAGTGGTTCTCAACCTTTTATGCTTCACGTACCCACTGGAAATGTGTATGTAACTGGCGTACCCCTTGTATAGATAGATAAAACTATAGTTATAGTATATCATCATCATCATCATCATCATCATCATCATCATCATCATCATCATCATCAAGCAGCCATGGGCTACGGAGGTCCAACCAGATCGTGCAATTTAGTTCTCCAAGCAAGTCTATCCTGAGCTACATCTACTGCATCTGGCCACTGCACACCAATTCTAACAAGGTCCTGTTTGACATTGTCTGCCCACCGCATCATAGGTCTCCCCTTCTTTCTGAGGCCTTTAGGCACACTGTTCATAACCCTATTCGCCAATCTATAATTATTCATACGGGCAACATGGCCAAACCAACGGAGTCTCTCTCTGCACAATATGCTACTTAAAGGAGGTTGCAAACTCCTTTTCCTAATCTCATCATTAGTTACAAAGTTGAACCACCTAATGCCCAAGATACTGCGTAAGCATCTGGAATCAAAAGCATCTAGTTTCCTGTTATCTTGTTTACAAAGTGTCCAAGTTTCACTACCATAACTAACCCTAGAAAGAACCAAACTATTATACAGTCTAGTTTTAGTCTTTAGGTGTATACGCCTATTTCTCCACACTCTCCATAGATTCTTAAAAGTCCCAGCAGCAATCCCTATTCGTCTGTTAATCTCATGCCGCACATCACCATTATCTGTTACATAGCTCCCAAGATAATTAAACTGTGACACCTGCTCAAGACTGCAACCATTCAGATTAACTGAATCACAGCCTGCCTGACCAATTTTCATCACTTTAGTTTTCTCTCTGTTTATAACCAAACCTACTCTACTACCAGTCTCATCAACGGCTCGAATGAAAGAGTTCATCTCATCAACATCATTTGCCAGAAGGGCTAAATCATCAGCATAATCTAAATCAGAAATTTTCCTATCTCCAGCCCATTTAAAGCCAAAATCTTTCCCTTGAAGTGAATTTCGCATAACATAATCAATAACCAAGCTAAAGAGAAAAGGAGACAAAATGCACCCTTGTCGAACACCAGAAGTAATGCTAAACCAATTGCTACAAGCCTTACCAACTCTCACACACGACTCAGTGTTATTATAGAGAGCTTTCATAATGTTAACTAACTTGTCTGGTATACCATATGATCTCACAATCAACCACAAATTATGACGATCAACAGAGTCGAAAGCCTTTTTGAAATCAACAAAGCTAGCAACCAAAGGTTTCTGAAACTCTAAACATTTCTCAAGAATCTGCCTAAGTGAAAATATCTGATCTACACATACCCTACCACTTCTGAATCCACATTGCTCATCACGCAATTGCCTGTCAACCAGATTCTTAATTCTATTAAGCACAATCATGGAAAGAACTTTACCTGGAACAGAGAGTAGGCTGATACCCCTATAGTTATCACAAGAACTGCGATCACCTTTTTTGAAAATAGGGATAACAATAGCTCTGGTAAAATCCTTAGGAACCATGCCTTTATCATAAAAGAGATTCAGAATTTCAGTCATCCAAGTGGTAACCGAAACATTCCCAGCTCTAAGCATTTCCGTAGTAATTTCATCTACCCCTGGGGATTTATGAAGTTTAAGTTTAGAAACAGCCAAACTAACTTCAGATTGTGTTATAGGGCCAACATTAAAGCCACCAATGCATCTATCATCATTGCAAACAATGGGAGTAGAACTAACTACATTGTTTAGAACATCACTGAAATGCTCAGCCCACCTACCATGACAGAATCCTCCCCTTCTATAACCTTACCTTGTTTATCCTTCAATCCTTGTATGCCTGTCCGTTTTCTACCACACAAAACATTAACTATCTGGTACAGCTCTCTGCTGTTGTGCTGTCTAACTGCTTCCTCGGCTTTGTCAGCCAAACCATCAAGCCAAAAATTTTTATCAGCAGCTAACTGATCCTTTACAAGTTTATTAAGGTCTCTGTAATGCTTTCTATTAGGACTAGTAGGGTATTGATTAAGGGCATTCCTGCAGTTCTTTCTTTCCGAAATAAGCTCAAGTGCCTTATCACTCAGATAATTTTGCCTCTTCTGCTCCTTTTTTCCTAAAAGAGTACTGTTAGTGTCCAAAAAAGCCTGTTTAAAATGATCCCATTCTTCCTCAACTTCAGTAGTAAGCAAACCATGACTGTCATAATGACTAAGTAACCTATCATGGTAAGCTTTGGCTATAACTGGATCTTTCAGAGCTTCAGTATTAAAAGTAAATTTTTTAACCCTAGCACAACACTTTTTAAGTTTAAGTTGCAACACACTTTTAACAAGGTAATGGTCAGATCCAATTTCAGCTCCCCTATATGCCCTGGTATTCCTAACAGAACTAGTCCATTTGCTGTTAATTAATATGTAATCAATCATATTCTTATGCAGCCCATCAGGTGAAACCCATGTGTACTTATGTATGTCGCGGTGTTTGTAATAAGTGTTAGTTATTCTGAATCCATTGAGTTTACTTACCTGTAGGAGACGTTGCCCATTGCTATTGCAGCTACCAATACCAAAAGGGCCTATTACTCCTCCCCAAAGGTCAGAGTCAGTACCAACTTTGGCATTGAAGTCACCAAGAACAAGGGTAATATCTCCTTTCTTGACAGAATTCAAAATATCCTGAAGTTGTTCATAAAACCTATCCTTCTCATCCTCATCGGCATCCTCAGTGGGGGCATAACAGCAGATAACATTCAAGTCTTTAACGCTTGTCTGAAATTTTGCTGTAAGAAACCTTTCATTAATGCACTCATATCCTAGAAGAGCATCACTAGCGTGTCTGCTGAGAAGCAGACCCACGCCTTGGTGATGCTTTTTGTCGTCCCTCCCTGAAAAGAGAAATTTAAGATTATTTTTAAGAATCTGACCTTTATCTGTCCATCTGGTCTCTTGCAAGCCGAGAATATCTAAATTATAACGGTGGAATTCTTGTGTGAGGACATCAAGAGAAAAAGCTCTGTGCAGAGTCCTCACATTCCAACTACCTATGGAGAGAAAATGGTTAGTGGGATGTTTAAAGAAACTATGTTTATTGAGAGAGGGAATGCCGACAATATCAAACAGCCCCCTAATCGCAGACATGGGGCAAAGACCCGTTCCCCCACTACTAAAGGCTGAAGCCATCTACACTGGAAGACTTCCTCCAATGTAGAATTTGACGATGCCAATAGAAGCAAAGAGTTCAGGTGCCTGCGATGACTTCTGCTCAGGATTATCCACCAGCTGATAAACATATCCTGTGGATCTATTCACTTGGGGCTGTCAACCCACAAACAAAAAGAAAACACAGCGGAAGATTTTCCCTCCACAGAATCCCACCAGTGCAGCAAAATCAGGATCCATAATCAAGCTCAGAGCCATATATCTGTCCAGTCCAGTAGGTTTATATGGTCAGCACCAGGACCCTGTGTGGTTGACCACTCCTCAGCAGGGTAGAAAAAAAGAAAAGTAGCCATAGTTGTCCAGATCAGTAGGCCACACTAATCTGGCAGCCCTCCCCTTCCGTTCACTTCCACAAGAGAGTATCTCTTTTGAAAGTTACTAACGGTCCGCACCACGAGAAGGCGGGGTTGGACATTAGGTGCTAGGCCTGGCCGGTTCTATGCATCATCACAGGGGATTGGTGCATAGCTCTCCTTCCAGTGACTACCTAGCTACCATTTACAGACCATAGTATAACAATGGGAATAAAATAAAACATATATGTCAGTGGTTCTCAACCTTTTCTGCTTCACGTACCCCCTGGAAATGTGTATGTAACAGGCGTACCCCTTGTATAGGTAGATAACACTATAGTTATAATATAACAATGGGGATAAAATAAAACGTATATACACAGTCGTATCAGAATAATATGACCACCTACCATACATATACTATTATAGATGGTCATATTATTCTGATACGACTGTGTAAATACACATTAAATTTTGCATTCATAAATTACATATATCGATAAACACAAAAGATGACATAAACAATTTGGCAAATGTTATAGAATTATAAAAAAATATATTGGGTAATCGAATTTTGAGTTCTATCGTATACCCGAAAAACGTTTACCGCGTAACCCACGTTGAGTTGGGTTGTTTTACCTCTGAGCGGCAACTTTTTGCGCATCATGGGCTAAATGGCCAGGTCACAAGGACCCCGAAGGCTCAGAGAAGGTTGGGAGAGGGGACCCACTGGAACAGCTGTTGGGAGACAGATGGTATCCTCCCGTCAAGGCCATCCAGCGTGTTCTTCAACATTGGATTGTTTTACCTCTGAGAGGCAAATTTTTGTAAAAAATGGGCTAAATGGCCAGGTCAGAAGGACCCCGAAGGCTCAGAGAATGTTGTGGGAGGGGACCCAAGGGAACATCTGTTGGGAGACAGATGGTAGCCTCCCGTCAAAGCCATTCATTGTATTCTTTAACGTTGGATTGTTTTACCTGTAAGCAGCACTTTTTTTTGCACACTAAGGGCTAAATGGTCAGGTCACAAGGACCCCGAAAGCTCAGAGAAGGTTGGGGGAGGGAACCCACTGCAACAGCTATTGGGAGACAGATGGTAGCCTCCCGTCAAGGCCATTCAGCGTGTTCATTAACGTGCACAGGGTATGGCTCTCCCGCACACGGAGCCAGGGCTTAACGTCCAACCCGACGGACGGCGGCCTTTCCAAGCCCATCGGTGTCCCCTATTAACCGTGGGCAGGATGAGGAATCATTTGATTTATTCGACTCTTGTGATTTCCTAGCGATTCCAATATCTACTATCCCGCAAACACCAATTTTCAGATTTCTAACCCTGGTAGATCATGATTTAACCTCTAACGACCTCCACGTAACCTTCAACGACACATCGTAGGTCAAATGTCGTTTCCCCCCCCCTGAAAATTACGACCCAGATTATCCCCTAGATGCAAATTACCAGTTAGAATTACAGTGATACGCACTAGATTCACACTGGAAATTATTAGTAAAAAAACAATTAATTAAATATATTTTGGTTAATTATACAAATAAAGTGAAAAATTACCTACAGAAATTAACAAATAAATGCACAGTGAGAGGTTTTTTAAAACAAGATCCGTCGAGTCCTCGGGGCGGGGGTGGCTCAGTCGGTAGCGCGCCAGGCTCGTAATCTGTAGTTCCCAGGTTCGAGTCCCAGCTGGGTCAGCGTTGAGATTTATCTCCGAAAAAAATCCCCGCCCTGCCCACGGTCACTAGCGACACCGATGGGCTTGGAAAGGCAGCCGTCCGTCCGATGGAACGTTAAGCCGTGGCCCCGTGTGCGAGAGAGCCATACCCTGTGAACGTTAAAGAACAGGCTGGATGGCCTTGACGGGAGGCTACCATCTGTCTCCCAACAGCTGTTCCAGTGGGTCTCCCCCCCAACCTTCTCTGAGCCTTCGGGGTACATGTGACATGGCCATTTAGCCCATGGTATGCAAAAAAGTGCCGCTCAGAGGTAAAACAACCCAACTCTTTCGCATTTCGTTTTCCCCTCAGTTTCTTGATTTGCTAGACTTTAATGTTGCTATCATTGAGATTTATCTCCGCAAAATTCCCCGCCCTGCCCCACGGTCAGTAGGGGACACCGATGGGCTTGGAAAGGCCGCCATCCGTCGGATGGGACGTTAAGCCGTGGCCCCGTGTGTGGGAGAGCCATACCCTGTGCACGTTAAAGAACACGCTGGATGGCCTTGACGGGATGCTACCATCTGTCTCCCAACAGCTGTTCCAGTGGGTCCTCTCCTCCAACCTTCTCTGCGCCTTCTGGGTCCATGTGACCTGGCAATTTTATCCATTGTGTGCAAAAAAGTGCCGCTCAGAGGTAAAACAACCCAACGGTTAAAGAACACGCTGGATGGCCTTGACGGGAGGCTACCATCTGTCTCCCAACAGCTGTTCCAGTGGGTCCCCTCCCCCAACCTTCTCTGAGCCTTCGGGGTCCATGTGACCTGGCAATTTTATCCATTGTGTGCAAAAAAGTGCCGCTCAGAGGTAAAACAACCCAACCCATCTTGTCCGAATAATCGAATACCAAGATAAACAATAAAAAAACTGAAACTGTACTTTTAAAAAACATAATCTGAAGGCATTAGCTTCATTAATATTGCCTTCTTGTATTTTAATTTTTTATTATATTCTGTCATATGCTTCTAATCCTTGTCTTCATTTCTTAAGTATTTAGGTATTTTATCATTATTCAAAGCATTTTCCTTAATAGGGGAAAAAATGACGAATTAACGCTCAAGTTTTATATTCCTCGGCTTCCAGACACTTTATAAATTACCTCACAAGAATCATTTAGCCTATCATTAATAAGAATTAGACTAAGAAGGCTCATTCCATTTTTACGCGAACAACACTGTGTTGGCTTTATTATTGAAAGATTATGCAAGGAGAGAAAATGGGAATCTTCTCTGTTAACAAGCTATCTAAGACGGAGGAGAATATTTCAACAAAGGATTAATTAGCATTGTCTTAAATAAAAAAAAATGGGGGGGGGTGGCTCAGTCGGTAGCGCGCCAGGCTCGTAATCTGTAGTTCCCAGGTTCGAGTCCCAGCTGGGTCAGCGATGAGATTTATCTCCGCAAAATTCCCCGCCCTGCCCCACAGTCAGTAGGGGACAACGATGGGCTTGGAAAGGCCGCCGTCCGTCGGATTGGACGTTAATCCGTGGCTCCGTGTGCGGGAAATACATACCCTGTGCACGTTAAAGAACACGCTGGATGGCCTTGACGGGAGGCTACTATCTGTCTCCTAACAGCTGTTCCAGTGGGTCCCCTCCCCCAACCTTCTCTGAGCCTTCGGGGTCCATGTGACCTGGCCATTTAGCCCATGGTGTGCAAAAAAGTGCCGCTCAGAGGTAAAACAGTTCAACGTTAAAGAACACGCTGGATGGCCTTGACGGGAGGATACCATCTGTCTCCCAACAGCTGTTCCAGTGGGTCCCCTCCCCCAACCTTCTCTGAGCCTTCGGAGTCCTTGTGACCTGGCCATTTAGCCCATGGTGTGCAAAAAAAGTGCCGCTCAGAGGTAAAATAACCCAATCCGTTATTACGCCAACAACACTATGTTGGCTTTATTATTGAAAGATTACGCAAGGATGGAAAATTGGAATCTTCTCTGTTAACAATCTATCTAAGAGAGAGGAGAATATTTCAACAAAGGATTAATTAGCATTGTCTTTAAAAAAAATGAAATTATTTTTAAGATTCAGATATTTTAGGTTAAATGTTAATTATGCATAAACTGCAAGAAAAAAAATTTTTTTTAATTGTTTTTGTAGTGCTATTCTAAAGAGATTTTCGGGAAAATGTTATTTAGTAAGAAGTAATCTTTGTTTTAAATTGATTCTTATGATGGAAAAACAAGCTCTGATCAAAAAAAAATAAACAAAAGACTAGATTGCTTTTGCAGTGTACAGTCTCTCAAACAAGTATCCGAACATCATGGTTGATTACAGAATTCAGAAAAAATATCTGGCAACGATTTTTTTAGTAATTAATGATCTGGCAAACTTCGTGTACTGTACCTAATAAAGTATTAGGTACAGTCGCTGAAAAAAAATATCCGAACACTATGGTTGATTATAGAATTCGGGGAAAAATATCTAGCAACGATTTTTATCAATAAATTAGTGATCTGACAACCTTCGTGTACTTTATTAGGTACAGTCGCTCAAAAAAGTATCCGAACACTATGGTTGATTACAGAATTCAGAAAAAATATCTGGCAACGTTTTTTTTTGGAAATTAGTGATCTGGTAACCTTAGTGTCACGTGACACGAAGGTTGCCAGATCACTAATTTCTAAAGAAATCGTTGCCAGATATTTTTTCTGAATTCTGTTATCAACCATAGTGTTCGGATACTTTTTTGAGCGACTGTACAGTCGCTGAAAAAAAATATCAGAACACTGTGGTTGATTGCAGAATCCTAAAAAGTATCTGGCAACGATTTTTTTAGAAATTAGTGATCTGGCAACCTTCGTGTACTTTATTAGGTACAGTCGCTGAAAAAAATATCCGAACACTATGGTTGATTATAGAATTCGGTGAAAAAATATCTAGCAGCGATTTTTTTCAATAAATTAGTGATCTGACAACCTTCGTGTACTTTATTAGGTACAGTCGCTGAAAAAAATATCTGAACACCGTGGTTGATTGCAGAATCTTAAAAAATATCTGGCAACGATTTTTTTAGAAATTAGTGATCTGGCAAACTTGATTGATTAGAAATCAGAAAAAAATACGTGGCAACGATTTTTTTTTAGAAATTAGTGATCTGGCAACCTTGGTTGATTGCAGAATTCAGAAAAAAAATATCTGCAACGTTTTTTTTAGAAATTAGTGATCAGGCAACCTTGGTTGATTACAGAATTCATAAAAAATACCTGGCAACGATTTTATTTTTTAGAAATTAGTGATCTGGCAACCTTGGTTGATTACAGAATTGAAAAAAAATATATGGAAACGATTTTTTAAAAACAATTAGTGATCTGGCAACCTTGGTTGATTACAGAATTCAGAAAAAATGTCTGGCAACGACTTTTTTTAGAAATGAGTGATCTGGCAACCTTCGTGTCACGTGATGTCACGAAGGTTGCCAGATATCACTAATTTCTAAAAAAAGGGTCGTTGCCAGATAGTTTTTCTGAATTCTGTAATCAACCATAATGTTCAGATATTTTTTTGAGCGACTGTACATAGTTAACTAAAACTATCTAGAATCTGAAGACGTTGGATGAATTAGCTGTCAAATGTATCTGCGACGAAATGTAGTAATACTATCGAGAATAATGAGATATAATTAGGAGCTACGGTCGATTGAATCTGGGAAATACATACGACCCTCTAATTTATCGTAAGCAATTAATCACTTTTACAGCCAAGTGGAATATAATTTGTTGGGACACATATTGTATGGGACATAAACCTATATATGGTGTTATTAGCATAAGTTGGGTTGGGTTGTTTTACCTCTGAGCGGCACTTTTTTTGCACACCATGGGCTAAATGGCCAGGCCACATGGACCCCGAAGGCTCAGAGAAGGTTGGGGGAGGGGACCCACTGGAACAGCTGTTGGGAGACAGATGGTAGCCTCCCGGCAAGGCCATCCAGCGTGTTCTTTAACGTTGGATTGTTTTGCATCTGAGCGGCACATTTTTGCACACCATGGGCTAAATGGCCAGGTCTCAAGGACCCCGAAGGCTCGGAGAAGGTTGGGGGAGGGGACCCACTGGAACAGCTGTTGGGAGACACATGGTAGCCTCCCGTGAACGTCGCCATCCAGCGTGTTCTTTAACGTGCACAGGGTATGGCTCTCTAACCACACACGGGGCCACGGCTTAACGTCCCATCCTACGGACGGTGGCCTTTCCAAGCCCATCGGTGCCCCCTACTGACCGTGGGCAGGGCGGGGAATTTTGCGGAGATAAATCTCAACGCTGACCCAGCTGGGACTCGAACCTGGGAACTACATATTACGAGCCTGGCGCGCTACCGACTGAGCCACCCCCGCGCTATGTATTGAAAACATACACGCCAAACATATAAAGACATGGATGAATCAATTAACAGAATATCTTGCTAAATTAATTAATTAATGCAGCAGATGTAGCTCAGGACAGAAATGCTTGGAGAACTAAATTGCACGGTCTGGTTGGACCTCCGTAGTCCATGGCTGCTTGAGGATGAGGATGAGGATGATGGTGATCGAGTAATTAGCACGCTTGGCTACTGATCTAAGGGCCCTGGGTTCGAGCCAAGGGTTAGGCATGGATGTATGTCTCGTTTTCCTGCTGAGGTCCTGCCATCCTCTCAGATCTTCTACTATGGCATATAAACTGACAGGCTCCTATCAGACCTCTGTGGCAAGCAGCTGCTTGAGGGGGTATTTATTATTTTTTTTATTACTTCTGGAAATAAAAAAATAAAACAGCTCTCATGTGGTTCAAACATTACGTAAGTAATATGACTATTATAACCAAAATTGGAAATGCATGAAATAGCGAAAGAAAATTAAATGTTGGAGTTCCACAAGGATCTATACTTGGACCCTTTTTGTTCCTCTTGTATTTAATGATATGACTAATTTATATTTAAAAAAAAAAAATTATTTATTTATGCTGATAATACTGTTATTTTAAACAGCAATCGCGACGTGGACGCGGCTATAAGAGAATTACAGAATGACTATAATTGCTTGGTGAGATGGCTAAATATTAATTTAATATATATAAATAATGACAAAACTAAATGGATGATCTTTCTCTCACCAGGTGTTTTGAAAGCATCAAACCATATAATTAAGGTTCGGTTGGATTGTTTTACCTCTGAGCGGCACATTTTTGCACACCATGGGCTAAATGGCCAGGTCACAAGGACCCCGAAGGCTCAGAGAAGGTTGGGGGAGGGGACCCATTGGAACAACTGTTGGGAGACAGATGGTAGCCTCCCATCAAGGCCATCCAGCGTGTTCATTAACGTGCACAGGGTATGGCTTTCCCGCACACGGGGCCACGGCTTAACGTCCCATCCGACGGACGGCGGCCTTTCCAAGCCCAACGGTGTTCCCTACTGACCATGGGCAGGGCGGGGAATTTTGCGGAGATAAATCTCAACGCTGACCCAGCTGGGACTCGAACCTGGGAACTACAGATTACGAGCCTGGCGCGCTACCGACCGAGCTACCCCCGCCTCCATGTAATTAAGACCCACAATATAATTTGTATATATAAATCCGAAACATAAACATATTTGTGATTGTCATAGAAATGATTTGTTAGATAATTTTAAATACCTGGGTTTATATTTGGATTCAATCTTTGATGGAACACTCATGCTTCGAAGCTATGTGAAAATCTCAGATATTCGCGCCGCTAAAATTTACATATTGTAATTCATAATCGATACCGACGTTTGGCTTATAGTCTACAAAGCAATTTGTGAATCTTTGATTAGGTATTGAATTATAATATATGGAAAAACTGACATCACTGGGGCGGGGGAGGCTCAGTCGGTAGCGCGCCAGGCTCGTAATCTGTAGTTCCCAGGTTCGAGTCCCAGCTGGGTCAGCGTTGAGATTTATCTCCGCAAGACTCCTCGCTCTGCCCACGGTCAGTAGGGGACACCGATGGGCTTGGAAAGGCAGCCGTCCGTCGGATGGGACGTTAAGCCGTGGCCCCGTGTGCGGGAAAGCCATACCCTGTGCACGTTAAAGAACACGCTGGATGGCCTTGACGGGAGGCTACCATCTGTCTCCCAACAGCTGTTCCAGTCGGTCCCCTCCCCCAACCTTCTCTGAGATTCCGGGGTCCTTGTGACGTGGCCATTTAGCCCATGGTGTGCAAAAACGTGCCGCTCAGAGGTAAAACATCCCAAACCGACGTTTGGCTTATAGTCTACAAAGCAATTTGTGAATCTTTGATTAGGTATGGAATTATAATATATGGAAAAACTCTCATCACTAACCTAAAAAAAATTGAAAAATTGCAATCATCTGTAGCAAAAAATATAATTCCATACAAGCTTAGAGATAATTTTGCAAATGCAAGTGAAAGATTTTCATTCCTCAATATTCTATCAGTCCAAAATCTCTTTAGATTTGGCATTATTGTGGACAACTTTTTCAATGACACATAACGTACAAATTACACATGATAAGAATATCAGACTTCAGACCAATAATTATTTTCAAATCCCGAATTTTGTGAATAATTACGGTAAAAATCTTAAAGTGTATAAAGTGCCGGAGATCTTTAACCAGTTACCAAGAGAAATCATATATATAACTAATTTTAGTGAGATTAAATTATAGGTGGGGCGGGGGGGGGGGGGGGTGGCTCAGTTGGTAGCGCGCCAGGCTCGTAATCTGTAGTTCCCAGGTTCGAGTCCCAGCTGGGTCAGCGTTGAGATTTATCTCCGCAAAATTCCCCGCCCTGCCCACGGTCAGTAGGGGACACCGATGGGCTTGGAAAGGGCGCCGTCCGTCGGATGGGACGTTAAGCCGTGGTCCCGTGTGCGGGAGAGCCATACCCTGTCCACGTTAAAGAACACGCTGGATGGCCTTGACGGGAGACTATCATCTGTCTCCCAACAGCTGTTCCAGTGGGTCCCCTCCCCAAACCTTCTCCGAGCCTTCGGGGTCTATGTGACCTGGCCATTTAGCCCATGGTGTGCAAAAAAGTGCCGCTCAGAGGTAAAACAACCCAACCCCTCCCCCAACCTTCTCTGAGCCTTCGGGGTCCACGTGACCTGGCCATTTAGCCCATGGTGTGCAAAAAAGTGCCGCTCAGAGGTAAAACAACCCAACAACCCAACCTAAATTATAGGTTAAAAACTATTTAAAGAATGTCTGTTAATCTGTAATCCTGAGAAAACCTGTATCTATATGTTCACTTTAAATGGAAACTATTGCTCATCAATATTTCTTGCAGATAAGCTATTAGCTTTGCGAATCAAATGTATTATTATTATTATTATTAATATTATTATTATTATCCAATTAAAAAAATGGTATAGAGATATCGATATATTGTATCTATATTTATACATGTTCCATATATTGTAATTCCATACCTAATTAGAGATAAAAAAATTAAAATAAAAAACTTATTTTCAGGGGAAGTTGTATACGAATTCAGTGGTCATAACTCCTGCAATTTAAAAAATTTATTTTTATTAAATAATAATATATAATAATATATTTATAACTAAATTAATAATTGTATATATAATGTTACAACAGATGAAGTGTTACAATAAAACCAAGATTGATGCGTCTGCTTCAAAGTGAGAATTACGTCACTAGATGATTGGAAGAGATAAGACTTGAATAGTGAACGATGTTTAAGAGAGGGAATTGAAAAGTTTAATTTTAGAATTCAGAAAAAATATCTGGCAACGACTTTTTTTAGAAATCAGTGATCTGGCAACCTTTGTGTCACGTGATTACAGAATTCAGGAAAAATATCTGGAGCGTGTACAGCAACTGTATACGCTCCAGTTACCGTTCACAGCAAACTGGAGCGTGTGCAGTTACTGCACACGCTCCAGTTTGCTGTGAACGGTAACTGCACACGCTCAATATTTCCGTGAGTGAGCCCACACGATCTAGTATCAAAATAATATGACCACCTACAGTCGCTTAAAAAAGTATCCGAACACCATGGTTGATTACAGAATTCAGAAAAAATATCTGGCAAAGATATTTTTAGAAATTAGTGATCTGGCAACCTTCGTGTCACGTGACACGAAGGTCCTCAAATCACTAATTTCTAGAAATATCTTTGCCAGATATTTTTTCTGAATTCTGTAATCCATTATATTGTTCGGATACTTTTTTCAGCGACTGTATTTACAGCCAGAATCAGAATAACAATTGAACATCAACAACATCAAGAAGGTAATTTTTTTATGTGTTGATTTCGTAATTTGATGTGTTAGAGCAAATACTGTAATGGATATCTACTCTAAAAAAAAAAAGAATTCTTACCTTTCTTCAGAAAGTTTTTTTTTTGTTTTAATTTGTCGAACCTGAATCGCAACAACAATCCATTAACACGACGGAGAAAAAGAATTAAAAAAAAAAAGTAAATGAATCAAAAAAAAAAAAGGAAATCACGTGAATTCGGAACAGAGCTGTATTCGATGCATTGATTATCATAATTACGAACTCTGTGATGAACTCAACTAAGTCCACGCGTAGAAACCATAGCTACCGAATTGCACTAAAGAAACAAACTCATCAGCTTAATGTAGCGGGAACAGAAGGAGGCGAACGAGTGATGCATCGTCTTCTGCTCCCTCCTCCTCCTCTCCCCTCCCTCCCCTCCCCCCCGCTCCCACTGTGTGCACGCACCTCTGACTCCCTCCTCCCCACCCCCCGCTGCCACTGTGTGCACGCACCTCTGAGTGTCTGTTGTCACCATGCCAAGAGCAGTGCGGGAGGAGGCTGCGGCGTCTAGGCAGCGGGAGGCTGCGCCGCTTTCATCTGCAACTGTAAAGTGCCGACGTTAAATCTACTCGAAACATACGTTAATGGTTCGCTGTTGGGATGCTGGAGGAAAGAGGAGGATGAATGGAAGGTGGAGGGAGATGCTGCGGAAAATGTGACTGAGGAGGTTGAAGATGACGAAGAAGATGAAGAAGGAGGTGGTTTGAGAAGGAAAATGGTGGAAGGGGAGGACGAAGGTCCTCTTCTATTTCCCAATACCTCCTCACGTACTTTATTATTTTATCCTTAATCATCACCCTTCCTCTTCTTCCTCATTATACTTCATCACAGTCATTTATTCCTCTATCTTCCCCTTCTTAATCACCACCCCCACTTCTCTCTCTCTCTTCAAGTTCATCAATCTTTCACATCCTATCGCAATTACACTTTTCCTCATCTTCCCCTCTTAATCATTATTGCCCAACTTTTTTTACGTTTTCTTCCTCACCAAACTCATATTCTTGATCGCAAAACCCTCCTCCTCCTACTCCTCACCACCATCACCACCGACATCGTCAGTTTCCCGTATTCTTCAGCACCAACATCACAACCATCACCGACATCGTCACTTTCATGTCTTCTTCAGCACCACCATCACCGACATCGTCACTTTCCCCGTGTCTTCTTCAGCACCACCATCACCGACATCGTCAGTTTACCGTGTCTTCTTCAGCATCACCATCATCAGCGACATCGTCACTTTCATGTCTTCTTCAGCACCACCATCACCATTCTCACCGACATCGTCACTTTCTCCGTGTCTTCTTCAGCACCACCATCACCGACATCGTCATTTTCCCGTCTTCTTCAGCACCAACATCACCACCATCACCGACGTCATTTCCCGTGTCTTCTTCAGACCACCATCACCATCATCGTCAGTTTCCCGTCTTCTTCAGCACCACCATCATCACCGACATCGTCACTTTCCCCGTGTCTCCTTCAGCACCACCATCACCACCATCACGGACATCGTCATTTTCCCGTCTTCTTCAGCACCAACATCACCACCACCGACATCGTCATTTTCCGTGTGTTCTTCAGCACCACCATCACCACCATCGCCGACGTCGTCACTTTCCCCGTGTCTTCTTCAGCACCACCATCACCATCATCACCGACATCGTCACTTTCCCGTGTTTTCTCAGCACCATCATCACCACGATCACCGACATCGTCATTTTCCTGTGTCTTCTTCAGCACCACCATCACCGACATCGTTACTATCCCGTGTCTTCACCACCACCACCATGAAGAAGAGGAAAGGAAGATCGAGGAAGAAGAAAAATAAAATGATAAATATGAAATTGATGAAGGAGGTAAGGATGAAGAGACGATTGATGAAAGAGATGAAGAATGAAAGGAAGAATGATGAAGAGGAGTTTGATGAAGGAGAATGTTATGACGAATGACGATAAAGATCACAGTGACGAAAGGGATGAAGACGGAGAAATTATTGAAAAAAATAAAGAAGTTTGTAAAGGATTGGATTTGGATTGTTTTACCTCTGAGCGGGACTTTTTTTGCACACCGTGCGCTAAATGGCGAGGTCACAAGGACCCCGAAGTCCCAGAGAAGTTGAGGGAGGGGACCCACTGGAACAGCTGTTGGGAGACAGATGGTAGCCTCCCGTCAAGGCCATCCAGCGTGTTCTTTAACGTTGGGTTGTTTTACCTCTGAGCGGCACTTTTTTGCACACCGTGCGCTAAATGGCCAGGTCACAAGGACCCCGAAGCCACAGAGAAGGTTGGGGGAGGGGACCCACTGGAACAGCTGTTGGGAGACAGATGGTAGACACCCGTCAAGGCCATCCAGCGTGTTCTTTAACGTTGGGTTGTTTTACCTCTGAGCGTCACTTTTTTGCACACCATGGGCTAAATGGCCAGATCACAAGAACCCTGAAATCTCAGAGAAGGTAGGGGGAGGGGACCCACTGGAACAGTTGTTGGGAGACAGATGGTAGCCTCCCGTCAAGGCCATCCAGCGTGTTTTTTAACGTGAACAGAGTATGACTCTCCCGCACACGGAACCACGGCTTAACGTTTCATCCGACGGGCGGCGGCCTTTCCAAGCCTATCGGTATCCCCTACTGACTGAGGGCATGTTGGTGAGTTTTGCGGAGATAAATCTCAACGCTGACCCAGCTGGGACTCGAATCTAGGAACTGCAGATTACTGAGCCACCATTGAGATTTATCTCCGCAAGACGCCCCTGTTTGTGAAGAGAAAAATTAAAGATGGAATAGCGATGAAGGGCAAAGAAATTGATGAAATGTAGAGTGATGATAGCTAAAAAGCTAAAAACAGTAGAATAAGATGCGAAGAATATTAAGTTCTTGTTAAAAGTAACGAAGGAAAAAATTCACCGAAAACTCTCATCTACACCTAACAACTGTTCAGTGTTTTCTTTTTTGTAAAATTTGAATTCCATGTGACCTGGACAACTACCTCATCGAGGGACAAAGAGAAGAAGATACTCTACTACCTGAGGCAATTGGGGCGGGAGTGGCTCAGTCGGTAGCGCGCCAGGCTCGTAATCTATAGTTCCCAGGTTCGAGTCCTAGCTGGGCCAGCGTTGAGATTTATCTCCGCAAGACTCCTCGCTCTGCCCACGGTCAGTAGAGGACACCGATGGGTTAGAAAGGCCACCGTTCGTCGAATGGGACGTTAAGCCGTGGTCCCACGTGCTGGAGAGCCATACCCTGTGCACGTTAAAGAACATGCTGGATGGCCTTGACGGGAGGCTACCATCTGTCTTCCAACAACTGTTGTAGTGGGTCCCCTCCCCCAACCTTCTCTGATCCTTCGGGGTCCATGTGACCTGGCCATTTAGCCCATGGTGTGCAAAAAAGTGCCGCTCAGAGGTAAAACAACCAACCCAACCCCTCCCCCAACCTTCTCTGAGCCTTCGGGGTCCTTGTGACCTGGCCATTTAGCCCATGGTGTGCAAAAAAGTGCCGCTCAAAGGTAAAACAACCCAACCTAAGTCATCAAAGCTATATATATAGATAAAATTCGTTTAATATGCATTTCAAATCTGTAGCTTTTTCTTTGCTGCCCACATTGTACATCACAAACCCACAGGTATCAAAACAAGAGATGCTCATGTCTCTTGCTCTTCGACCTCTGGTTCGTGATGTACAAAGTGGGCCGCGTCACGATCCGCCAGTGCTTACGAACGAACTAATTACCGTCTGATGATCTAACCTTTGCTGTCCTTGATGCCAAAGCATCCTCTGTCAGGGACAGCGACTAATCGAAACGTGACGAGCCCTGTAATTGGTCATTCTTCGAGGGAGGATTTCCGAAAGGGGTGGATCTGGTTCTGTTGTCTTAATTACTGGGATCAGTAAAACTCCTCGAGCTGCCTGCTATGTCTGTTCGAGAGAATTGTTGTTGTCAGTTTGAAGAGAGTTCGAATTCGTGGAAGTAGGTGGTGGGAATTGAAATAAAATCAATTCCACCTTATGTAAATTGATAATTTCTGTAAGTAGTATATTAAGTGGGTGTTCTGTTGCAGTGTTAAAGTACAGGGATTTCTGCTGGGTTGTTTTACTTCTGAGCAGCAATTTTTTTGCGCACAATGGGTTGGGTTGGATTGTTTTACCTCTGAGCGGCACTTTTTTGCACACAATGGGCTAAATAGCCAGGTCACATGGACCCCGAAGGCTCAGGGAAGGTTGGGGGAGGGGACCCACTGGAACAGCTGTTGGGAGACAGATGGTAGCCTCCCGTCAAGGCTTTGGGTTGTTTTACCTCTGAGCGGCACTTTTTTGCACACAATGGGCTAAATGGCCAGGTCACATGGACCCCGAAGGCTCAGAGAAGGTTGGGGGAGGGGACCCACTGGAACAGCTGTTGGGAGACAGATGGTAGCCTCCCGTCAAGGCCATCCAGCGTGTTCTTTAACGTGCACAGGGTATGGCTCTCCCGCACAAGGGGCCACGGCTTAACGTCCCATCCGACGGACGGCGGCCTTTGCAAGCCCATCGGTGTCCCCTACCGATCGTGGGCAGGGCGGGGAGTTTTGCGGAGATAAATCTCAACGCTGACCCAGCTGGGACTCCAACCTGGGAACTACAGATTACGAGCCTGGCGCGCTACCGACTGAGCCACCCCCGCCCCCTCTAGCAGTTTCGGAGTTTTGTGAATATATGATAAAAAAGGTTTGAAGTTTATAAAGTCAGACACCGGTCTAGTATTTTTGTACTGCAATGAGTAATAACTATAATTTCATGATGAGGCTTTTTTAAGCATTATTCTCTCAAAAACTATAAAAAAAATCCCTCATCTAATTTTAAATGTATGAAGTCCAAAACGTCAAAAAAAAAAAGAGTAAAAAAAATTGACAAGGCGAAAACACAACAAAAGAATTATTTCATACTTTTGTCGTCCGTTTGAAAGGAACGTTAGGATTTATGGGAAAATTATGCGATGCAGAGAAAGCCTCCCTCGTATGGCGGGAAGTAGTTGTGTGCAGCGAAATGGAAGACGATCCTTTCACAAAATTCGAAATTTTCTTTTTTTTTATTTTTTTTTTGTTTGCAGATTATGCTTCTTTGGGATATGTGGTTGAGTGATATATGGAACTGGGATTTCTCTGCGGTGGGGACATCGTTTATTTTGTAGACTGTTTTTTCGTTTTAGTTGGTGGGAATGTGACATCTTACTTTGTAAGTCAAAGTAGCAAAGAAATTTTAGAGGGACACTGCAGTGTTGGATGTTAGGGTTTGTAAGACAATAGTTCTTCCAAACATTTTGGATTATTGATGTAACTGCATTGATTTTTGAGGTCCTTCGAGTGCTATTATTGCCTTACCAATTAGTCTACTGGAAGTACTCAGTAAAACTGATGGCCGAACGAAATATTTACGAGGCACAACGAAACTATATCGTAAAAATATAGTACTCTAATAATGAGACCCTCAGAATGCTATTATTGCCTTACCAATCAATTTATTGGCAGTAGTCTGTGAAACTGATGGCTGAACGAAATATGTACAAGGCACAACAAAACGGCATTTTATAAGTACAGTCGCTCAAAAAAGTATCCGAACACCATAGTTGATTACGGAATTCAGAAAAAAAAAATTGGCAAAGTTATTTTAGAAATTAGTGATCTGGCATCCTTCGTGTCACGTGACACGAAGGTTGCCAGATCACTAATTTCTAAAAGGAATCATTGCCAGATATTTTTCCTGAATTCTGTAATCAACCATGGTGTTCGGATACTTTTTTGAGCGACTGTAGGTGGTCATATTATTTTGATACTAGATCGTGTGGGCTGACTCACTGAAATATCGAGCGTGTGCAGTTACCGTTCACAGCAAACTGGAGCGTGTGCAGTAACTGCACACGCTCCAGTTTGCTGTGAACGGTAACTGGAGCGTGTACAGTTGCTGTACACGCTCCAGATATTTTTCCTGAATTCTGTAATCACGTGACACGAAGGTTGCCAGATCACTGATTTCTAAAGAAATCGTTGCCAGATATTTTTTCTGAATTCTTTAATCAACCATAGTGTTCGGATACTTTTTTGAGCGACTGTAGGTGGTCATATTATTTTGATACTAGATCGTGTGGGCTGACTCACGGAAATATCGAGCGTGTGCAGTTACCGTTCACAGCAAACTGGAGCGTGTGCAGTTACTGCACACGCTGCAGTTTGCTGTGAACGGTAACTGGAGCGTGTACAGTTGCTGTACACGCTCCAGATATTTTTCCTGAATTCTGTAATCACGTGACACGAATATTACCAGATCACTGATTTCTAAAAAAATCGTTCCAGATATTTTTTCTGAATTCCGTAATCAACTGTAGTGTTCGGATATCTTTTTGAGCGACTGTACACTATACTAATAAACTGGTTATATGGTATGTGATATGGAAGAACTAGAATGAAAACTATGCTATAGCTAAAAAAAATGTCTAAGGGATATTTGATAGAAAGTACATGAGAAATACTGATATCTAAAATCTTCGTTCAAAAACCTGTTTTCAAAACCAACTTTGTGATGACTTATAACACTAATGAAAAATGACTCGAGATATATAACTCTTTGACTTGTAGCAGTTCCAATTTACATTGCAGAAATAATATTTCCTCCCTTGTTAAGCATCCCATCCCCCAGCATCATTAGTATTCATAACGACGTCGCATCCTTTGCTCCATTGGCGGGAAAAAGCGGATGCTGAAAGCCTGAAGGCTATATATATCTCAGACCTGAAATATCTTCTTATTTCTGCAGCAAAAGTCCTTATTATCCAGTAGCAAGTCACCAGACGCACACTTTAGAAAAAATGTATGCACATTTAACGTATTGTATCCTGTCTTTTCCTGGGCGGGGGTGGCTCAGTCGGTAGCGCGCCAGGCTCGTAATCTGTAGTTTCCAGGTTCGAATCCCAGTTGGGTCAGCGTTGAGATTATCTCCGCAAAAATTCCCCGCCCTGCCCACAGTCAGTAGGGGACACCGATGAGCATGGAAAGGCCGCCGTCCGTCGGATGGGACGTTAAGCCGTGGCCCCGTGTGAGGGAGAGACATACCCTGTGCACGTTAAAGAACACGCTGGATGGCCTTGACGGGAGACTACCATCTGTCTCCCAACAGCTCTTCCAGTGGGTCCCCTCCCCCAACCTTCTCTGAGCCTTCGGGGTCCATGTGACCTGGCCATTTAGCCCATGGTGTGCAAAAAAGTGCCGCTCAGAGGTAAAACAACCCAACGTTAAAGAACACGCTGGACGGCCTTGACGGGAGTCTACCATCTGTCTCCCAACAACCGTTCCAGTGGGTCTCCTCCTCCAACCTTTTCTGAGCCTTCGGGGTCTATGTGACCTGACCATTTAGCCATTGGTGTGCAAAAAAGTGACGCTCAGAGGTAAAACAACCCAACCCCAAATCCTGTCTTTTCAACAAAAAACTAGAACAACTGACATCCCAGTAACATCCCTGTAAAAAGGGATGAAAGCACATTTACTAAATGATGCATGATCTGCACCGAATATCTCTTGCGTCCCAAACTATTGTTGCTCGTTAATCTTTCATTGTTATGGGCGCGCGGACCACCAGTAGCGGTCACGTGATTTATTAGGAGGATGTATCTCGCCTCCTCCTCGTGGAGGAGGTCTTAGGGAAGGCTGCAACATGTCAGGAGATGGATTCTTCTCTCGTGGCGAATTATGGGAACTCTCCGACGACGACGTGGAGAAATGAGAAGGGGTTATAAAAGAGGGGAGTGGGGGTGTGAGGGGGGAGTTAGGGTCAGGATGAGTAAATGTAAGATGGCAAACAACTCTGGGATATTGGGGCTCTAAATCAGCTCTAATGGTCCCCATCTCCGAATAAGTTTTTTTTGCTGTTGTTGTAAGGATGCATCCACCTCGATATCGTCGGATGGTGATACTCTTGATGTATCCGAAAAGGGAGATGGGGCTTGTTTTTTTTGCTTGTTTATTAGGGGCGGGGGTGGATCAGTCGGTAGCGCACCAGGCTCGTAATCTGTAGTTCCCAGGTTCGAGTCCCAGCTGGGTCAGCGTTGAGATTTATCTCCGCAAAATTCCCCGCCCTGCCCCACGGTCAGTAGGGGACACCGATGGGCTGAGAAAGGCCGCCGTCCGTTGGATGGGACGTTAAGCCGTGGCCCCGTGTGCGGGAGAGCCATACCCTGTGCACGTTAAAGAACACGCTGGATGGCCTTGACGGGAGGCTACCATCTGTCTCCCAACAGCTGTTCCAGTTGCACTATGTTGCAACATCTGTCTCATGAGCTGTCGACATTACCTCTTATCACCCATTTACAGTGGAAACAAGGTTGTTGGTTTGGGTTGTTTTACCTCTGAGCGGCACTTTTTTGCACACCATGGGCTAAATGGCCAGGTCATAAGGACCCCGAAGCTCAGAGAAGGTTGGGGGAGGTGACCCACTGGAACAGCTGTTGGGAGACAGATGGTAGCCTCCCGTCAAGGCCATCCAGCGTGTTCTTTAACGTTGGATTGTTTTAGCTCTGAGCGGCACTTTTTGCACACCATGGGCTAAATGGCCAGGTCACAAGGACCCCGAAGGCTCAGAGAAGGTTGGAGGAGGGTACCCACTGGAACAGCTGTTGGGAGACAGATGGTAGCCTCCCGTCAAGGCCATCCAGCGTGTTCTTTAACGTTGGATTGTTTTAGCTCTGAGCGGCACTTTTTTGCACACCATGGGCTAAATGGCCAGGTCACATGGACCCCGAAGGCTCAGAGAAGGTTGGGGGAGACCCACTGGAACAGCTGTTGGGAGACAGATGGTAGCCTCCCGTCAAGGCCATCCAGCGTGTTCTTTAACGTTGGATTGTTTTACCTCTGAGCGGCACTTTTTTGCACACCATGGGCTAAATGGCCAGGTCACATGTACCCCGAAGGCTCAGAGAAGGTTGGGGGGGAGACCCACTGGAACAGCTGTTGGGAGACAGATGGTAGCCTCCCGTCAAGGCCATCCAGCGTGTTCTTTAACGTTCACAGGGTATGGCTCTCTCGCACACGGGGCCACGGCTTAACGTTCCATCGGACGGACGGCTGCCTTTCCAAGCCCATCGGTGTTCGCTAGTGACCGTGGGCAGGGCGGGGATTTTTTGCGGAGATAAATCTCAACGCTGACCCAGCTGGGACTCGAACCTGGGAACTACAGATTACGAGCCTGGCGCGCTACCGACTGAGCCACCCCCGCCCCAAACCATGGGCTAAATGGCCAGGTTACATGGACCCCGAAGGCTCAGAGAATGTTGGGGGAGGGGACCCACTGGAATAGCTGTTGGGAGACAGATGGTAGCCTCCCGTCAAGGCCATCCAGCGTGTTCTTTAACGTGCACAGTGTATGGCTCTCCCGCACATGGGGCCACGCTTAACGTCCCATCCGACGGACAGCGGCCTTTCTAAGACCTCGGTATACCCTACTGACCGTGGACAGGGACGGGGAATTTTGCGGAGATAAATCTCAACGCTGACCCAGCTGGGACTCTAACCTGGGAACCACAGATTACGAGCCTGGCGCGCTACCGACTGAGCCTTCCTCGCTCATGGAAACAAGGAGCTCTCAGTGGAGGAGTGTGTGCAATGATGGGGGATGAACTCCCCAACCTCTTTTATAAGTGGACTCTCACATTTGGAACGTCGCGTGTTAGTAAAATACAGAAAATTCGCCTGTCTGGCAATCAAGGAGAACAACAATGTGTCTGCTAATTACTGAAATATGGTCGGTCGAAATGTGTTCGCCGAGACCGTAACCGTGTGAAGATCGCAGACGCAACTAACCATTTATTATCATTAAGATCAATAAAGTCGACGGTTTTCTCGTTAGCTAGTTAGTGAATCCTTTAAAAGATTAGGGAATCTATTTGCATTTAAAGGTTTTAAGAGGGTGCGTTTATCGAAGTTAGCTGAAGAAGCTTAGCGTGAATGATGGAGGTACAGTCGCTGAAAAAAATATCCGAACACTGTGGTTGAATAGAGAATTCTGAAAAAAAAATATCTGGCGACGTTGTTTTTTTAGAAATTAGTGATCTGGCAACCTTCGAAAAAAAAATATATCCGAACATTATGGTTGATTAGAGAATTCAGAAAAAATACCTGACAAGGATTTTTTTTAGAAATTAGCTATCTGGCAACCTTCCGAACACTATGGTTGGTTACAGAATTCAGAAAAAGTATCTGGCAAGGATATATATTTTTTTTTATTTATTTTCTATTTTTTTTAGAGATTAGTGATCTGGGAACTTTCCGAACACTATGGTTGGTTACAGAATTCAGAAAAAATATCTGGCAAGGATTTATATATATATTTTTAAAAGAAATTAGTGATCTGGCAACCTTCTGAACACTATGATTGGTTACAGAATTCAGAAACAATATCTGGCAAGGATTTTTTTTTAGAAATTAGTAATCTGGCAACTTTCCGAACACTGAGGTTGGTTACAGAATTCAGAAAAAAATATCTGGCAAGAATATTTTTTTTTAGAAATTAGTGATCTGGCAACCTTCTGAACACTATGGTTGGTTACAGATTTCAGAGAAAAATAATTGACAAGGATATGTATATTTTTTTAAAGAAATTCGTGATCTGGCAACCTTCTGAACACTATGGTTGGTTACAGATTTCAGAAAAAATATCTGGCAAGGATTTTTTTTTAAATTAGTGATCTGGCAACTTTCCGAACACTATGGTTGTTTACAGAATTCAGAAAAAAAATATGTGGCAACAATCTTTTTAGAAATTAGTGATCTAGCAATCACGTGACACGAAGGTTGCCAGATCAATAATTTCTAAAAAGATTGTTGCCAGATATTTTTTTTCTGAATTCTGTAAACAACCATAGTGTTCGGATATTTATTTCAGCGACTGTACATTTGTTACACCAGACTACAGCAAACCGAAAATGTTTAATGAGGGATTACATTTTCTTTTTCTTTTTAATTTCTTTTTCAGATACAGGGAATCTTACTGGTAGCTTTCACTTGACGAAAGAGACAAAAGATTCGATATAAATTTTTGATATATATAAATATAATAAATAAATAATAATAATATAAATATAATAAATTTGATATATGTAATATAATTTGATATATAATAATATAATAAATTTGTTTGATTCGCAAATGTTGTAAATTGTGTAAATTGTTGTAAATTGTGAGGTAAAATTGTACATGATTTTAAATCACTTTCCTGTCTGTTTATATTTCTGACTGTTATTCTGTCTCTTTTTCTGTTTCTTTGTGTCTCTTTGGTATGTCTTTTTATCGCTATGTCTCTTTCTATTGGGGCGGGGGTGGTTCAGTCGGTAGCGAGCCAGGCTCGTAATCTGTAGTTCCCAGGTTCGAGTCCCAGCTTGGTCAGCGTTGAGATTTATCTCCGCAATATTCCCCGCCCTGCCCACGGTCAGTAGGGGACACCGATGGGCTCAGTAGGGGACACCGATGGGCTTGGAAAGGCCGCCGTCCGTCGGATGGGACGTTAAGCCGTGGCCCCGTGTACGGGAGAGCCATACCCTGTGAACGTTAAAGAACACGCTGGATGGCCTTGACGGGAGGCTACCATCTGTCTCCCAACATCTGTTCCAGTGGGTCCCCTCCCCCAACCTTCTCTGAGCGTTCGGGGTCCATGTGACCTGGCCATTTAGCCCATGGTGTGCAAAAAGTGCCGCTCAGAGGTGAAACAATCCAACGTTAAAGAACACACTGGATGGCCTTGACCTGAAGGCTACCATCTGTCTCCCAACAGCTATTCCAGTGGGTCCTCTCCCCCAACCTTCTCTGAGTCTTCGGGGTCCTTGTGGGTCCTTCGGGGTCCCATGGCGTGCAAAAAAGTGCCGCTCAGAGGTAAAGCAGCCCAACTTCTTTCTATCAATATGGCTACCTTTGTTACACTGTCTCTCTCTCTGTGTCTCTCTTTGTCAGTTTTTCTTTCAGTCTGATTCTGTTTAGTCTGCCACTCCGTCTGGCTGTTTCTCTGTTCGACTGCTTTTCTTAGTCACCATCTACTTTGTTCTCTGTGTCTCTGCCTATATATCCTTTTCTGTCTTTGTTTCTGTCTACATATCTGTCCTTCTCTTTCTCTGACTGGTCTCTACGTCTGATTGTCTTCCTAACTCACTCGCTCCTTTTATGCTACTCTCTCACTGTATTTATATCTTTCTCTTTCTGTCTGTCTATCTGTCTGTTTTTCTGCTTATGTATCTTTATTTGACTGCATTTCTAACCTGTTGACACTTTTTATGTCTGTCTCTCTGTTTGTTTTTATTCCTATTTCTCTGTTTCTGTCTCTGTCTATCTAATTGTCTTTCTACGATTCTGCATCTTTTCTGTCTGTCTTTTTATATCTCTGTTTCTGTCTGTGTCTATCTAATTGTCTTTCTACGATTCAGTATCTTTTCTGTCTGTCTTTCTATCTCTCTGTTTCTGTCTGTGTCTATCTAATTGTCTTTCTACGATTCAGTATCTTTTCTGTCTGTGTCTATCTAATTGTCTTTCTACGATTCTGTATCTTTTCTGTCTGTCTTTCTATCTCTCTGTTTCTGTCTGTGTCTATCTAATTGTCTTTCTACGATTCAGTATCTTTTCTGTCTGTCTTTCTATCTCTCCGTTTCTGTCTGTGTCTATCTAATTGTCTTTCTACGATTCAGTATCTTTTCTGTCTGTCTTTCTATCTCTCTGTTTCTGTCTGTGTCTATCTAATTGTCTTTCTACGATTCTGTATCTTTTCTGTCTGTCTTTCTATCTCTCTGTTTCTGTCTGTGTCTATCTAATTGTCTTTCTACGATTCTGTATCTTTTCTGTCAGCCTTTTTATATCTCTGTTTCTGTCTGTGTCTATCTAATTGTCTTTCTACGATTCTGTATCTTTTCTGTCTGTCTTTCTATATCTCTGTTTCTGTCTGTGTCTATCTAATTGTCTTTCTACGATTCAGTATCTTTTCTGTCTGTGTCTATCTAATTGTCTTTCTACGATTCAGTATCTTTTCTGTCTGTCTTTCTATCTCTCTGTTTCTGTCTGTGTCTATCTAATTGTCTTTCTACGATTCAGTATCTTTTCTGTCTGTGTCTATCTAATTGTCTTTCTACGATTCTGTATCTTTTCTGTCTGTCTTTCTATCTCTCTGTTTCTGTCTGTGTCTATCTAATTGTCTTTCTACGATTCTGTATCTTTTCTGTCTGTCTTTCTATCTCTCTGTTTCTGTCTGTGTCTATCTAATTGTCTTTCTACGATTCTGTATCTTTTCTGTCTGTCTTTCTATCTCTCTCTTTCTTTTCTGTCTGTCTTTCTATCTCTCTCTTTCTTTTCTGTCTGTCTTTCTATCTCTCTGTTTCTGTCTGTGTCTATCTAATTGTCTATCTACGACCCTGTATCTTTTCTGTCTGTCTTTCTATTTCTCTGCTTCTGTCTGTGTTTATCTAATTATCTTTCTATGATTCTGTATCTTTTCTGTCTGTCTTTATATATCTCTGTTTCTGTCTGTGTCTATCTAATTGTCTTTCTGCGATTCTGTATCTTTTCTGTCAGCCTTTCTATTTCTCTCTTTCTTTTCTGTCTGTCTTTCTATCTCTCTGTTTCTGTCTGTGTCTATCTAATTGTCTTTCTACGATTCTGTATCTTTTCTGTCTGTCTTTCTGTCTCTCTCTTTCTTTTCTGTCTGTCTTTCTATCTCTCAGTTTCTGTCTGTGTCTATCTAATTGTCTATCTACGATCCTGTATCTTTTCTGTCTGTCTTTCTATCTCTCTGTTTCTGTCTGTGTCTATCTAATTGTCTTTCTACGATTCTGTATCTTTTCTGTCTGTCTTTCTATCTCTCTGTTTCTGTCTGTGTCTATCCAATTATCTTTCTACGATTCTGTATCTTTTCTGTCTGTCTTTCTATCTCTCTCTTTCTTTTCTGCCTGTCTTTCTATCTCTCTGTTTCTGTCTGTGTCTATCTAATTGTCTATCTACGATCCTGTAACTTTTCTGTCTGTCTTTCTATTTCTCTGCTTCTGTCTGTGTTTATCTAATTATCTTTCTATGATTCTGTATCTTTTCTGTCTGTCTTTCTATCTCTCTGTTTCTGTCTGTGTCTATCTAATTGTCTTTCTACGATTCTGTATCTTTTCTGTCTGTCTTTCTATCTCTCTGTTTCTGTCTGTGTCTATCTAATTGTCTTTCTACGATTCTGTATCTTTTCTGTCTTTCTTTCTATCTCTCTGTTTGTGTCTGTGTCTATCTAATTGTGTTTCTACGATTCTGTATCTTTTCTGTCTGTCTTTCTATCTCTCTCTTTCTTTTCTGCCTGTCTTTCTATCTCTCTGTTTCTGTCTGTGTCTATCTAATTGTCTTTCTACGATTCTGTATCTTTTCTGTCTGTCTTTCTATTTATCTGCTTCTGTCTGTGTCTATCTAATTGTCTTTCTACGATTCTGTATCTTTTCTGTCTGTCTTTCTATCTCTCTGTTTCTGTCCGTGTCTATCTAATTGTCTTTCTACGATTCTGTATCTTTTCTGTCTGTCTTTCTATCTCTCTCTTTCTTTTCTGCCTGTCTTTCTATCTCTCTGTTTCTGTCTGTGTCTATCTAATTGTCTTTCTACGATTCTGTATTTTTTCTGTCTGTCTTTCTATTTCTCTGCTTCTGTCTGTGTCTATCTAATTGTCTTTCTACGATTCTGTATCTTTTCTGTCTGTCTTTCTATTTCTCTGCTTCTGTCTGTGTTTATCTAATTATCTTTCTGCGATTCTGTATCTTTTCCGTATGTCTTTCTATCTCTCTCTTTCTTTTCTGTCTGTCTTTCTATCTCTCTGTTTCTGTCTGTATCTATCCAGTTGTCTTTCTACGATTTTGTATCTTTTCTGTCTGACTTTCTATCTCTCAGTTTTTTGTCTGTGTCCTTATCTGATTGTCTTTCTAACTCTCTATCTCGTTTACTGTCTGCATCTCTGTTTCTGTTTGTGTCTATCTGATTGTTTTCCTAAGATTCTTTCGCTTTTTTCTCTGTCTTTCTCTGTCTGCGTCGTTATCTGATTATCTTTCTAAGATTCTATCTTTTTTTCTGTCTGTCTCTCTTTTCTGTCTTTCTATCTCTCTGTTTCTGTCTGATTGTCTTTCTAAGCCTCTGTCTTTTTCTCAGCCTGTCTCTCTGTGTGTGTCTGTCTGTATCTCTGCTACCTCTGTATGTTTATGTCTTTCTAAGATTCTATCTCTTTTTCTGTATCTCTGTTTTTCTATATTTATCTCTTTCTGTTTTTGTCACGATCAAGAGAAACAATAAAGCGATGTCGTACATAACATTGCGCCATCCTGCGACATTTCGCAATTTGCAAAATTGGAAACGTTTTCGAAAGATTAAAAAAAATAACACTGCACATCTATCAAATAAACACGATGTTACATTTTTCTCATCAACCAAATTTACACAATGTCTCCCACTTCCAGATGAAATTCTGATGAGTCGACGTAACTTCAGAACGAATAAATCTGTTGTTTTTTTTTCAACAAAAAAAAAAGAATTTTGACCAAAAAAGAAAAAGAAAAAATTCTTAAGAAATTTTGTGTTGGCTCTTGAAAGAGATTCCTGATTTCATTTTTTCTATTCTCTCTGTACTCGCCCAGAAAGTAAAATGAAGATTTCATTACTTCGCAGGACCGAAAGGACAAAGTTACTTTTTTTGGGGGGGTAGGTGGGGGGGGGGGAAGGAGGGACCAAGTTCCTTTTCCAGCTTTCGTAATCCTGTTAGAGACCAAGTTAAGTCTCAATTCATTGCGGAGTAGTTTTGCCGTCCAAAGTGATGGATGAAGTTTTCCTGATTCTATTATTCTTTCTCTCGTCTCCAGCACTTTTTCTTTCATGTCTTTCCTGTTATATACATATACATTTGCCTCCAGAGGAACAGCAACAAAATGGCGGGAACGAATTTGGAATCTGAAATGCGTTGGGAAATGAATCAGAATTCTTTACCAATCTCTGGGGGGCGAAACGCATGAAAAGGAAACACGAAACTGGAATAGAACTACGCTTAAATTTTCTCTGAGTTACAGAAGTCTGTTGCTACTGATGTCTATCTCCGCAATAATTCCCCGCCCTGCCCACGGTCAGTAGGGGACACCGATGGGCTTGGAAAGGCCGCCGTCCGTCGGATGGGACGTTAAGCTGTGATCCGTGTGTGGGAGAGACATACACTGTGCACTTTAAAGAACACACTGGATGGCCTTGACGGGAGGCTACTGTCTCCCAACAGCTGTTCCAGTGGGTCCCCTTCCCCAACCTTCTCTGAGACTTCGGGGTCCATGTGACCTGGCCATTTAGCCCATGGTGTGCAAAAATGTGCCGCTCAGAGGTAAAATAATCCAACGTTAAAGAACACGCTGGATGGCCTTGAAAGGAGGCTATCATCTGTCTCCCAACAGCTGTTCCAGTGGTCCCCTCCCCCAACCTTCTCTGAGTCTTTGGGGTCCTTGTGACTTGGCCATTTAGCCCATGGTGTGCGAAAAAGTGCCGCTCAGATGTAAAACAACCCAACGTTAAAGAACACGCTGGATGGCCTTGACGGGAGGCTATCATCTGTCTCCCAACAGCTGTTCCAGTGGGTCCTCTCCCCCAACCTTCTCTGAGTATTTGGGGTCCTTGTGACCTGGCCATTTAGCCCATGGTGTGCGAAAAAGTGCCGCTCAGATGTAAAACAACCCAACGTTAAAGAACACGCTGGATGGCCTTGACGGGAGGCTACCATCTGTCTCCTAACATATTTTCCAATGGGTCCCTTCCCCTAACCTTATCTGAGCCTTCGGGGTCCTTGTGACCTGGCCATTTAGCCCATTGTGTGCAAAAAAAGTGCCGCTCAGGGGTAAAACAACCCAACAACTTTCTGATGTCTTTCCTGCAATGCCAACGTTCTGACTGGAAAAGTATCTTTACACTGCACTGGTTTGGATTGTTTTACCTCTTAGTGGCACATTTTTGAACCCAGTGGGCTAAATGGCGAAGATACAAGAATCCCTAGGGTTCAGAGAGTGTTGGGAAAAGCCCATCGGACAACTGTTAGGTGACATATGGTAGCCTCTCAGTAAGGCCATCCCAGCGTGTTCTTAAACGTGCTGGGGGGGGGGGGGGGAGCCTCAGTCGGTAGCGCGCCAGGCTCGTAATCTGTGGTTCCCAGGTTCGAGTCCCAGTTGGGTCAGCGTTGATATTTATCTCCGCAAAATTTCCCGCCCTGCCCATGGTCAGTAGGTGACCCAGATGACCCCCTCGGTGTGAGCGCCTGTACGTGGTGAGGGGGACCACCCTGTGAAGGTTCCCGCTGGCTCGGTTACCTTCGCAGGGTCCTAAACGCTCGCCCGCGTGTTTGCCGTGCGCGGAACCCGTGTCCCGGGAAAGGAGGATCCTGGTAGTTGCTCAGGGGTCCCCGTCTTCTCTCCTCAGCTCATGACTGGCGTGGTCCCCATTGGCCGTCTTGCCATTGGGGAGCCTGTCCGTCGCGGGGCTGGGCAGCGGATTCCGGGGCCTCTGCTATACACTGCTTTGGCCTCTGCTTCCGGTAAACGGGAGCTCCTGGGGTGGCCCCCCCCAGGAGCAATCGGCTGGTGGGCAGGTCCTGCTAGGGTCAACCGTGCAGAGCGGTGAGTAACCTTGCCCACGGTCCGGGTACAGGTTTACAAGTTTCCTCACAACTTCTTTTCCTTTTGTAGTTATCCTTTCTTTGTGAGGCCAGTTTGGCCATTCACAATTTTGTTATTTTACGCTTTGTTTCATTTGTGTAGAACGTTTTTGTTCTGCACATTTCTCTTTTTATTTTCCTTATATTTATTTGTGAGGGCTTGGCTCACTGTCTGTGTGGGTATAGTGCCTGCGTAGCCCTGGCGCCCGACTGGGCGTCCCCTTGTTGGGCTCCGTGGAGGGTGGGGATAGCGGGAACTGAACCACACAAAAAAAAACATGCGAGTGAATGATGAAAATGCGATCAACGCCAACAAGAGGGCTCGACATGAACCCCTGTCTTCGTCCTTGTCTCTGTTATCTCTGCCATCGTCTTCTGTGTCTGTGTCTTCGTTCCCAAAGTTCTTGATCATCCACTCCAAGGGTGATCAGGTGCTTGGGGACATGTCCCCTTTTTTCGTCAACAAAGGTTTAAAAGGTCTTGCGGGAGAGCCGAAATCTGTCAAGCGCTTACGATCTGGCGACTTGCAGGTTGAGACCGCTTGTTCAAAACACTCCGAACTGCTCCTGAAAGTAAAAGATATTGGTGGGGTGGCTGTCGAAGTCACTCCCCATAAAACTTTGAATTCCTCTCGGGGTGTGATCACCGAGTGGGGCCTCCTCAAAGTCACTGAGGAGGAAATCCTCTCGGAGCTCGCATCTCAAGGAGTAACAGCGGTCCACCGGGTTTCGACACGCCGTGATGGGAAATTGACACCCACCAGGGTGTTGATTGTGACATTTAACACGCCACGCCTGCCTTCTTCCATCAATGCAGGTTACTTACATTGTGAGGTTCGGCCGTATATCCCAAACCCTCTGCGCTGTTTTCAGTGTCAGGTATACGGTCATGCCCGCACAGCATGCAGGGGCAAGCCCACCTGTGCTCGCTGTGGCAGTAAGGATCATCTCGATCCTGACTGCACAGCAGAAAAGGCATGCTGTGTGAACTGTAGTGGCGAACATCCGGCGTACTCCCGTGACTGTCCGAAGTGGAAGGAGGAAAAGGAGGTACAACGCCTCAAAGTCGTGAACAACATCTCGTATGCTGAAGCGAGAAAGCTTGCTGCACCGCCCGCCCCACCTGGCAAGGTTTCCTATGCCAGTGCAGTCATTGGAAAGCCTATCGTTCCAATGACTTCGGTTGCGGTGCACACTGACATCAGTGTACCACCTACTGAGTCTTTCTCGCCAGCTGCGAAGTACCTCCTCACGCAGGCGAGACCGAGGGTGGTGTCGACTTCGACATCAACCCCGGTTTCCATTCCTGCAGCTCAGCCTTCCACCTCCACCGGAAGGCCTCCTCCCCCCCGTCCTCAGACAGCAAGACCTTCAAAACCTAAGGGGCCCCCACCGGGGCCTAAAAAGAAACTCATCACTCTTCCTCAAAGGGCGGTCACCGATCCATGCCCCTCGGACGATTCCGAGGACATGGATACCGACCGCCCCCTATTCACTAAACCGTCCTCTGCGGCGGTGAAGTTGAATAGGAATTCGTCGTCCGCCCACTCTTCTAAGTCCTGAGATGGCCACACTCCTACAATGGAATTGTCGTGGATTCCAGAGGAATCTTGACGACATCAAGGCCCTCCTTCAGGCACACCAGCCCATCTGTGTGTGCCTGCAGGAGACATACTTGCAGCCAGTCACAGATCCCACGATCCGGCACTTTTCACTAGTTCGCCGGGACCGGGATGGAGATGGTCCAGCTCGCGGGGGTGTCGCCATCCTCGTGAGCAACCATTCTCCATTCCAGGTCGTACCCCTCACTACCAACTTAGAGGCGGTAGCCATCCGTCTCTTCGTGGGGTTCTCACTGACTGTCTGCTCTGTATATCTTCCATCTGGGAGCATCGTCTTCCAGGAAGACCTTGATGATCTCGTCTCGCAGCTGCCGTCCCCTTCCTCATTATGGGGGACCTCAACGGACACAGTCCACTTTGGGGAAGTGCTGACACCAACGGGAGGGGCGGGGTCCTGGAGCAGTGGCTCCTGGATCCTTCTCTCTCCCTGTTGAACACCGGTGTCAGTACTTACTTTCACTCCCCAACCCGCACTTTCACTGCCATTGACCTCACCATCTGCTCCTCCTCAATCCTTCCACTCTTTACATGGGAGGTCGAGGACAACCCGTATGGAAGTGATCACCTCCCCGTGGTGTGCACCATCTCCCGTGGGGGGCCTTGCAGCCCTTCACGCGTCTCACGGTGGAGGCTCGATCGGGCTGACTGGGGTGGTTTCGAGCTGCTCTCTGAGCTCGGCGACCACTCTGTCAGCCAGGAGCCCATCAATGTGGCAGTAGCGGAGATAACGGACTGTATCGTGGATGCAGCTGCATCAACGATTCCTCAAACTTCTACACGGTTTCCTCGCTTTCCGAAACCGTGGTGGAATCCAGAATGCACCGCAGCTCGTAAGGCTCAGAACAAGGCTTGGGGGGTGTTTCGGAGATATCCGACGTCCCCCAACCTTGAAAATTTCAAACGCGCCAGGGCGAAAGCTCGTTTCGTCCGACGCCAGAGCCAGAAGGAATCTTGGATCAAGTATACGTCTTCCATCACCCGCACGACTAGTTCTAAGGTCGTGTGGGATAAAGTCCGGAAGATGAGTGGGAACTACACCTCCCACTCGTTATCGATCCTGGAGCAAAATGGACAGGCAATTGCTGATCCCAAAGCAATTGCCGACACTCTGGGGGAGTCATTCTCTTCCATCTCTTCGTCTTCCTCTTACTCCCCCGAGTTTCTGGCCCAGAAGGGCAGGCCGGAGCACTCTCCGCTGTCTTTCCACTCGAATGGCCTGGAGCATTACAACAGGCCATTCACAGCGGAGGAGCTTCGCCTTGCTCTGCACTCTTCTCGTGCCTCTGCTGTAGGGCCGGACAATGTCCATTATGCCATGCTCCAACATCTTTCACCATCGAGTAAGGATCGGCTGCTCCATCTCTTCAATCGCATTTTTCTCGAGGAGCAGTTTCCGGACTCCTGGCGGGAGGCCATCGTCTTGGCCTTCCCCAAGCCAGGCAAAGATCCCAAGATTCCTTCCAATTATCGTCCCATCGCATTGACGAGCTGCGTGTGCAAGGTGTTGGAAAGAATGGTAAATGCCAGACTCATCTGGTATTTAGAACATCACAACCTTCTTTCCAACACCCAGTGTGGCTTTCGCAGGCAACGGTCAACTCTTGACCATCTGATACGCCTCGAATCGGCTATCAGAAATTCATTTTTAAGAAGAGAGCACCTGGTGTCAATTTTCTTCGACATCGAAAAAGCATACGACACGGCTTGGAGATTCGGCATTCTTCGTGACCTCCACAGCTTCGGCTTGAGAGGTCACATGCCAATCTTCATCTCCAACTTCTTATCGACACGTTCTTTTCGTGTCCGTGTCGGTAACACTCTGTCGCGGCCATACCCCCAAGAACAGGGGGTGCCACAAGGCTGCGTTCTGAGTGTTACGCTTTTCGCTGTCAAGATTAATTCTATAACTAGACAACTTCCTCCATCAGTAGGCAATGCCCTCTATGTTGATGACTTTAGCATCTTTTGCTCATCGTCCAGCATGAGGGTCATTGAAAGACAACTGCAAATTGCCCTGAACAATCTTTCGGTTTGGGCGACGGCAAACGGGTTTCGGTTCTCCCCACAGAAGACCGCTTGTGTGCACTTTTGCCACAAGCGTAATCTTCATCTGGATCCCGAGCTGCGGCTCGGGGGTAACATCATTCCAGTTGTGGCGGAGACCAAGTTTCTCGGTCTCATATTCGATCGGAAATTGACCTTTTTACCACACATACGTCATCTCAGGTCCAAGTGCACGCGGGCATTGAACATCGTCAAGGTCCTCTCCTCCCTTTCTTGGGGGGCGGACCGATGTTCTTTGCTCCGCCTGTACCGTGCACTTGTCCGATCGAAACTGGACTACGGATCCCAGGTGTACGACTCGGCCCGGGATTCGGTGGTGAAGGTGCTGGACCCCCTCCATCATCAGGCCCTCCGTGTTTGCACGGGAGCCTTCCGCACCTCACCGGTCCAGAGTCTTTACGTTGAGACCGACGAACCTTCTTTATCTCTTCGCCGTCAGCAGTTGTCCCTACAATATGCTTCTAAATTGCGATCCCTGCCTGGCCATCCCACTTGGGACTGCGTTTTCAGTCCGAAGTGGGAAATGCTTTACAATAATCGGCCGACTGCCATTCGTCCTTTTGGTTTGCGAGTCCGAGGCTACCTCAGAGACATCAACACCAGTCTCGATAGCGTTGCACAGTCGACAGCTGAGCCACTTCCACCATGGCTCGCTGTTTCCCCTTCCTGCGATTTTTCCATGTGCAGGATGGGGAAGGCCTTTACACCGGACTGTGTGTACCGGCAACTCTTTGCCAGCCATCGTGCTGAGCACCCGGACTTCTTGCCTGTCTTTACAGATGGCTCGAAGTCCGGCACTTCAGTGGGATCAGCCATGGTCTGCTGTGATGTAATCATTGCAGACCAGATCCCACTGCAGTATTCCATCTTTACTGCAGAGTTGCACGCTATCAGTCTTGCCTTGGACCACGTGGCGACTAAGCATCATCGTCGGTGTGTGCTTTACACCGACTCGCTTAGCTCGCTATAGGCTTTGATCTCGGTGAGGCATCGGCCTCACCCTGTTCTTACTAAGATCCGCCAGCAGCTACATCGTCTGGCAGCCACAACCACAATCCATTTTTGTTGGGTGCCTGGTCACGTCGGAATCAGGGGTAATGATTTGGCAGATTCTGCTGCCAGGTCAGCCACGCCCCTGTCCGACTCTCCGTTGCCGGTTCCTTATCTGGATTTCCGGCAACGTTTTACCACCGAGCTACGGGCACAGTGGTCGAGATCTTGGTCAGAACAGCTTACGAACAAGCTCTTTGAGATCAAACCTATCGTCAAACCATGGCAGTCTTGTTACCGCAGGAATCGCAAGGAGGAAGTTGTACTTGCTCGGCTCCGCTTGGGTCATTCGTTTATTACTCATTCGTTTCTTTTACGGGCGGACGACGAACCCAAGTGTGAGTTTTGTGACACCTTTTTAACGATCAAACATATTTTAATTTCATGTCATTGTTTTAACATCGAACGTCGTATGTTTTTTAACTTTCACAATTTTACGTCCGAGCCCCTTACACTCGGACATCTTTTATCAGATCATTGTTGTTTTAACTCTGTATTTCAATTTTTAAAATTTACTGGATATTTTAATCGCTTGTAGTTTTACTCTCTCTATATTTTTAACCCAGCCTGCTTACAGCTGGGTTATTTTTCTATTTTTATTCATTTAACATATTTTTACATTTGTTCCTTGTTGCTCTACATGTTTTATTTTAATGACATCTATTATTTTGTTGTCCTTTGTCGTTTATTTTTAACTCTGGTTACGGGGTAACATGATTTTTATACTTTTACCTTTTGGACATATGTTTGGCGCATTATAGCCTTAGTTGCTAATGCGCCAATAAACCCCAACCAACCAACCAACCAACCAACCGACCCAGATGAGCTTGGAAAGGCCGCTGTCCGTCGGATGGGACGTTAAGCCGTGGCCCGTGTGCGGGAGGACCACACCCTGTGCACGTTAAAGAACACGCTGGATGGACATGACGGGAGGCTACCATCTGTTTCCTAACAGCTTTTCCAGTGGGTCTCCTTCCCTAACCTTCTCTGAGCCTTCCGGATCCATGTGACCTGGCCATTTTAGCCCATGATGTGTAAAATAGTGCCTCTCAGAAGTAAAACAACCCAACGTTAAAGAACACGCTGGATGGCCTTGACAGGAGGCTACCATCTGTCTCCCAACAGCTGTTACAGTGGGTCCTCTCCCCCAACCTTCTCTGAGCCTTCGGGGTCCATATGACCTGGCCATTTAGCCCACGGTGTTCAAAAAAGTGCCGCTCAGAGGTAAAACAACCCAACGTTAAAGAACACGCTGGATGGCCTTGACGGGAGGCTACGATCTGTCTCCCAACAGCTGCTCCAGTGGGTCCCATCCCCCAACCTTCTCTGAGCTTTCGGGGTCCATATGACCTGGCCATTTAGCCCACGGTGTTCAAAAAAGTGCCGCTCAGAGGTAAAACAACCCAACCCAACTGAGATATATTTATTTCTCCTCAAACACTGTCTTATTAATTTACTCCAGGAAAAGAAATCCGTCTTTCTAATGTTACTTCACCATTTATCACCTTATCTATAGGTCTAGATAAAAAAAAAATTACTTTATCTAGACTTTCTCCTTCGACATTTATAAAGATCTATTTGTTACCTGCCTTTGTGGAAATAACCCTCATTCCTACAATGGAAAGAAAAGTATCCTGAGTATGACAAATGATACTCTTAACATCCTTCCAAATTCTTTCCACGAACAAATGGCATAAAAGTTTATGACAAATTGTTTATTCAGAAGCCCTGTTTCTCAAGACTAAGCACCGTTTTATGGTATTTAGTTCTTTCATTTTTATTTCCTATTTTCGTATCTTGCGCATCTAGATAAAAAAAAAAACATTTCTGACGCCTACACAACATGCACATCTATTTCTATAATCAGATTTCCAACAGGAAATTGAATTTTCGATTGAAAAAAATAAAAATGTGTTTTCGAATTGTTTGCAGTAATCTTTGTAAAAATAAGCGTTAACATTTTATTTTTTTATTTTTTATTTCTTTTTTTTATTTTTCGTACATTAAAATTTTCTAGTTTTCTTGTTCATTCTGAAAGTTGAATATTTAGGGTGATTGATGTTATATGAGTTATTCATTAGGTTGGGTTGTTTTACTTCTGAGCGGCACTTTTTTGCACATTATGGGCTAAATGGCCAGGTCACAAGGACCCCGAAGGCAAAGAGAAGGTTGGGGGAGGGAACCCACTGGAACAGCTGTTGGGAGACAGATGGTAGCCTCCCGTTAAGGCCATCCAGCGTGTTCTTTAACGTGCACAGGGTATGGCTCTGCCGCACACGGGGCCACGGCTTAACGTCCCATCCCACGAACGGCGACCTTTCCAAGCCAATCGGTGTCCCCTACTAACCGTGGGCAGGGCGGGGAGTTTTGAAGAGATAAATCTCAACGCTCACCCAGCTGGGACTCGAACCTGGGAACTACAGATTACGAGCCTGGCGCGCTACAGACTGAGCCACCCCCGCCCCGATATTCATTAGGTGAAATGGGATATGCGTTTGCCCCATTACGGACGCTTTCCTGCAATGTACGCTCTTATACAGGAAAGCGAATTTAGAATAATTGTACGATTGAATTCACAAAGAAAAATGATTACACAGTCGTATCAGAATAATATGACCACCTACAGTGGCTCAAAAAAAGTATCCGAACACTATGGTTGATTACAGAATTCAGAAAAAATATCTGACAACGATGTTTTTAGAAATTAGTCATCTGGCAACCTTCGTGTGACGTGATTACAGAATTCAGGAAAAATATCTGGAACGTGTACAGCAACTGTATACGCTCCAGTTACCGTTCACAGCAAACTGGAGCGTGTGCAGTTACTGCAACGCTCCAGTTTGCAGGAAAAAATATCTGGCAACGATTTTTTTCAGAAATTAGTGATCTGCAACCTTCGTGTTACGTAACACAAAGGTTGCCAGATCACTAATTTCTAAAAAAATCGTTGCCATATATTTTTTCTGAATTCTGTAATCAACCATAGTGTTCGGATACTTTTTTGAGCGACTGTACAACTTCCTCCTTGAGATTTCTGCAAAAACAAGACTGCCACAGATTGACAATGGGCTTGATCTGCAAAAACATGTTACCGATCTGTTCAGACCAAGATTTCTGCCACCGTGCCCCGAACACGATGGAAAAACCCGGCCGGAAGTCCAAGAATGAAATCGGCAGTGAAGAGTCGGATAGAGGCGTGGCAGACCTGACAGCAACATCTGCCAAGTCATTGGTCAAGTCATGATCCTGCCGTGACCTGGCAGCCAACAGAAGATAATGATAGTGGTCGCTGGCCAGGCTGATGTCTCACTGAGATCAAAGCCTGTAGCGATTTAAGTGAGTCGGTGTAGAGGGTTGGGTTGTTTTACCTCTGAGCGGCACTTTTTTGCACACCATAGGCTAAATGGCCAGGTCACATGGACCCCGAAGGTTCAGAGAAGGTTGTGGGAGGCCTCTGGAACAGCTGTTGGGAGACAGATGGTGGCCTCCCGTCAAGGCCATCCAGCATGTTCTTTAACGTTGGATTGTTTTACCTCTGAGCGGCACTTTTTTGCACACCATGGGCTAAATGGCCAGGTCACATTAACCCCGAAGGCTCAAAGAAGGTTGGGGGAGGGAACCCACTGGAACAGCTGTTGGGAGACAGATAGTGGCCTCCCGTCAAGGCCATCCAGCGTGGTCTTTAACGTTGGATTGTTTTACCTCTGAGCGGCACTTTTTTTGCACACCATGGGCTAAATGGCCAAGTCTCATGGACCCCGAAGGCTCAGAGAAGGTTGGGGGAGGGGACCCACTGGAACAGCTGTTGGGAGACAGATGGTAGCCTCCCGTCAAGGCCATCCAGCGTGTTCTTTAACGTGCACAAGGTATGGCTCTCCCGCACGCGGGCCCACGGCTTAACGTCCCATCCGACGGACGGCGGACTTTCCAAGCCCATCGGTGTCCCCTACTGACCGTGGGCAGGGCGGGAATTTTGCGGAGATAAATCTCAACGCTGACGCAGCTGAACCTGGGAACTACAGATTACGAGCCTGGCGCGCTACCGACTGAGCCACCCCCGCCCCCGGTGTAGAGGACACACCGATGATGATGGTTATCTGCTATGGCAAGACTGATAGCAAGCAACTCTGCAGTGAAGATGGAACACTGCTGAGATCTGGCCTGCGATGATTACATCACAACAGACCATGGCTGATCCCACAGATGTACCGGACTCCGAGCCATCTGGGAAGATGGGGCGGGGGTGGTCAGTAGGTAGCGCGCCAGGCTCGTAATCTGTAGTGCCCAGGTTCGAGTCCCAGCTGGGTCAGCGTTGAGATTTATCTCCACAAAATTCCCCGCCCTGCCCACGGTCAGTAGGGTCACTGGTGGGCTTGGAAAGGCCGCCGTCCTTCGGATGAGACGTTAAACCGTGGTTCCGTGTGCGGGAGAACCATACCCTGTGCACGTTAAAGAACACGCTGGATGGCCTTGACAGGAGACTACCATCTGTCTCCCAACAACTGTTCCAGTGGGTCCCCTCCCCCAACCTTTTCTGAGCCTTCGGGGTCCATGTGACCTGGCGATTTAGCCCATGGTGTGCAAAAAATGACGCTCAGAGGTAAAACAACCCAACGTTAAAGAACACGCTGGACGGCCTTGACGGGAGGCTACCATGTGTCTCCCAACAGCTGTTCAAGTGAGTCCTCTCCCCCAAACTTCTCTGAGCTTCGGGGTCCTTGTGACCTGGCCATTTAGCCCATGGTGTGCAAAAAATGCCGCTCAGAGGTAAAACAATCCAACGTTAAAGAACACGCTGGATGGCCTTGACGGGCGACTACCATCTGTCTCCCAACAGCTGTTCCAGTGGGTCCCCTCAAAAGCCTTCTCTGAACCTTCGGGGTCCTTGTGACCTGGCCATTTAGCCTATGGTGTGTAAAAAAGTGCCGCTCAGAGGTAAAACAACTCAACGTTAAAGAACACGCTGGATGGCCTTGACGGGAGGCTACCATCTGTCTCCCAACAGATGTTCCAGTGGGTCCCCTCCCCCAACCTTCTCTGAGCCTTCGGGGTCCATCTGACCTGGCCATTTAGCCCATGGTGTGCAAAAAAGTGCCGCTCAGAGGTAATGCAACCGAACTTTAAAGAACACGCTGGATGGACTTGACGGGAGGCTACTCTCTGTCTCCCAACAGCTGTTCCAGTGGGTCCCCTTCTCCAACCTTTTCTGAGCTTCGGGGTTCTTGTGACCATTCAGCCCATGGTGTGCAAAAAAATTGCCTCTCAGAGATAAAACAACCAACCGGTTTGATATTTTTCGATTCTACACAGATAAAAATATAGCGGGAAACCCAAATCGATTAAAAAGAGATACGAGAGAAACAATTGCAACAGAAACATCTTTTTCCCGTTCTGACCGTCTGCAGTCTTCCCACAGAGGATGGTTTTGCGGAAGGTTCGTCTTCCCCTCGTGCAACGGCTGCGGGTCGATATCTTTGCGGGCGTTAGACGAGATTCCAACACCAGCAGCAGCTTTAGACAAATGTTGTTAATTATCGTGCCTGAGTAAAGCTCGTGTCCTCCTCTGAGGACGCTCGCGCAGGCATCACCCGGACGAAAGTGACACTGTGACCTCGTCGGATGAGGAGACGATGGGATGGGGAGGATTCAGTTTCATCCGCGATGCGTAAATGATGAGAGAATCAGTTTTGTTTTTAATGTGGAAATGGTGCCAGAGGTTTTTTCTTTTGGAAGTATTTTAATTTTTTTTTGAGTTTTTAGTTGCTTTTTTTTTTGAGAATAAGTCTGTCGCTGTATCATTTGGCTGCTTATCTGACATATACAGTCGCTCCAAAAAATATACGAACACTACGGTTGATTACAGAATTCAGAAAAAATATCTGGCAACGACTTTTTGTTAGAAATTAGTGATTTGGCAACCTTCGTGTACGTACACAAAGGATTACAGAATTCGGAAAAAATATCTGATCACGATTTTTTTTAGAATTAGTGATCTGGCAACCTTCGTGTACGTACACGAAGGATTACAGAATTCAGAAAAAATATCTCGCAAAGATTTTTTTTTGAGAAATTAGTTATTTGGCAACCTTCGTGTACGTACACAAAGGATTACAGAATTCAGAAAAAATATCTGACCACGATTCTTTTTAGAAATTAGTGATCTGGCAACATTCGTGTACGTACACGAAGGATTACAGAATTCAGAAAAAATATCTGGCAATAATTTTTGTTCTTTGCCTTTTTTTTTGAGAAATTAGTGATTTGGCAACCTTCGTGTACGTACACGAAAGATTACAGAATTCAGAAAAAATATCTGACAACGATTTTTTTTAGAAATTAGTGATCTGGCAACCTTCGTGTACGTACACGAAAGATTACAGAATTCAGAGAAAACATCTGGCAAAGATTTTTTTCTTTTCTTTTTTTGAGAAATTAGCGATTTGGCAACCTTTGTGTACGTACACAAAGGATTACAGAATTCAGAAAAAATATCTGACCACGATTCTTTTTAGAAATTAGTGATCTGGCAACATTCGTATACATACACCAAGGATTACAGAATTCAGAAAAAATATCTGGCAATGATTTTTTTTCTTTCCCTTTTTTTTGAGAAATTATTGATTTGGCAACCTTCGTGTACGTACACAAAGGATTACAGAATTCAGAAAAAATATCTGACCACGATTCGTTTTAGAAATTAGTGATCTGGCAACCTTCGTGTACGTACACGAAGGATTACAGAATTCAGAAAAAATATCTGGCAATGATTTTTTTTCTTTCCCTTTTTTTTTTGAGAAATTAGTGATTTGGCAACCTTCGTTTACGTACACAAAAGATCACAGAATTCAGAAAAAATATCTGACAACGATTTTTTTTAGAAATTAGTGATCTGGCAACCTTCGTGTACGTACACGAAAGATTACAGAATTCAGAGAAAACATCTGGCAACGATTTTTTTCTTTTCTTTTTTTTGAGAAATTAGTGATTTGGCAACCTTTGTGTACGTACACGAAGGATTACAGAATTCAGAAAAAATATCTGACAACGATTTGTTTTTAAAAATTAGTGATCTGGCAACCTTCGTGTACGTACACGAAGGATTACAGAATTCAGAAAAAATATCTGACAACGATTTCTTTTTTTAGAAATTAGTGATCTGGGAACCTTCGTGATAATGGTGATGTGCGGCATGAGATTAACAGACGAATAGGGACTGCTGCCGGGACTTTTAAGAATCTATGGAGAGTGTGGAGAAATAGGCGTATACACCTAAAGACTAAAATTAGACTGTATAATAGTTTGGTTCTTTCTAGGGTTAGTTATGGTAGTGAAACTTGGACGCTGTGTAAGCAAGATAACAGGAAACTAGATGCTTTTGATTCTAGATGCTTACGCAGTGTCTTGGGTATTAGGTGATTTAACTTTGTAACTAATGATGAGGTTAGGCAAAGGAGTCTGCAACCTCCTTTAAGCAGCATATTGTGCAGAGAGAGACTCCGCTGGTTTGGCCATGTTGCCCGTATGGATAATTATAGATTGGCGAATAGGGTTATGAACAGTGTGCCTAAAGGCCTCAGAAAGAAGGGGAGGCCTAGGATGCGGTGGGCAGACAATGTCAAACAGGACCTTGTTAGAATTGGTGTGCAGTGGCCAGATGCAGTAGATGTAGCTCAGGACAGACTTGCTTGGAGAACTAAATTGCACGGTTCTTTAAACGTTGGGTTGTAGTCCGTAGTCCATGGCCGGTCGTTGGTTGCATCTGTAGTCCATGGTTGCTTGAGGATGAAGATGATGATGATGAGGATTGCAAACGGTCAGAACTAAATTGCAGACGGTCAGAACGGGAAAAAGATGTTTCTCTTGCAATTGTTTCTCTCGTATCTCTTTTTAATCGATTTGGGTTTCCCGCTATATTTTTATCTGTGTAGAATCGAAAAATATTAAACCGGTTGGTTGTTTTAACCGGTTGGTTGCTGAGAACTTGGTAACCGGTTGGTTTTATCCGGTTGGTTTTAACCGGTTGGTTGCTGAGAGGCACTTTTTTTGCACACCATGGGCTAAATGGTCACAAGGACCCAGAAGCTCAGAAAAGGTTCGACAAGGGAACCCACTGGAACAGCTGTTGGGAGACAGATGGTAGCCTCCCGTCAAGTCCATCCAGCGTGTTCTTTAAAGTTGGGTTGTTTTACCTCTGAGCGGCACTTTTTTGCACACCATGGGCTAAATGGTCAGGTCAGATGGACCCCGAAGGCTCAGAGAAGGTTGGGGGAGGGGACCCACTCGAACAGCTGTTGGGAGACAGATGGTAGCCTCCCGTCAAGTCCATCTAGCGTGTTCTTTAAAGTTGGGTTGTTTTACCTCTGAGCGGCACTTTTTTGCACACCATGGGCTAAATGGCCAGGTCAGATGGACCCCGAAGGCTCAGAGAAGGTTGGGGGAGGGGACCCACTCGAACAGCTGTTGGGAGACAGATGGTAGCCTCCCGTCAAGGCCATCCAGCGTGTTCTTTAACGTTGGGTTGTAGTCCGTAGTCCATTGCACGGTCGTTGGTTGCATCCGTAGTCCATGGCTGCTTGAGGATGATGATGATGAGGATGATGATGATGATGAAAAGAGTTATGAACAGTGGTCCTAGAGGTCTCAGAAAGGTGGGGGGGGGGAGACATAGGATGCGGTGGGCAGACAATGTCAAACAGGACCTTGTTAGAATTGGTGTGCAGTGGCCGGATGCAGCAGATGTAGCTCAGGACAGACTTGCTTGGAGAACTAAATTTCACTGTCTGGTTGGACCTCCGTAGCCCATGGCTCCTTGAGGATGAAGATGATGATGAGGAGGATGAAAAGAGTAATGAACAGTGTGCCTAGAGGTCTCAGAAAGAGTGGGAGACCTATGATGAGGTGGGCAGACAATGTCTAACAGGACCTTGTTAGAATTGGTGTGCAGTGGCCAGATGCAGTAGATGTAGCTCAGGACACTTGCTTGGAGAACTAAATTGCATGGTCTGGTTGGACCTCCGTAGTCCATGGCTGCTTGATGATGATGATGATGATGATGATGATGATGATGATGATGATGATGAGAAGTACACTAGTTGGAAATTAAAATTTTATTCAGGCCGAGTGTAATTTTTAGCTGAACGAAATGCACAGTCATATCAGAATAATATGACCACCAACGATAGTATATGTATGGTAGGTGGTCATATTATTCTGATACGACTGTGTATGTACGAGACACAACAAAAAAATTCGTGATAATATAATACTACCATACGTTTGAGTCCCTTGGAGTGCTTATTGCCATACAAATCTGTATACTGGCAATGCTGAGTAACACTGATGGCGGAACGAAATGTGTATGAGGCACAAAAAATATCTAAAAACGGAATCTTAATTTAGAGGCCATTGGAGTTTTATTATTGCCCTACCAATCGATCTGGGCGGGGGTGGCTCAGTCGGTAGCGCGCCAGGCTCGTAATCTGCAGTTCCCAGATTCGAGTCCCAACTGGGTCAGCGTTGAGATTTATCTCCAGAAAACTCCCCGCCCTGGCCATGGTCAGTAGGGGACACCGATGGGCTTGGAAAGGCCGCCGTCCGTCGGATGGGACGTTAAGCCGTGGCCCCGTGTGCGGAAGAGCCATACCCTGTGCACGTTAAAGAACATGCTAGATTCCTTGACGGGAGGCTACCATCTGTCTCCCAACAGCTGTTCCAGTGGGTACCCTTCCCCAACCTTCTCTGCAAATTCGGAGTCCATGTGACCTGGCCATTTAGCCCATGTTGTGCAAAAAAGTGCCGCTCAGAGGTAAAACAACCCAACGTTAAAGGACATGCTGGATGACTTTGACGGGAGGCTACCATCTGTCTCCCAACAAATGTTCCAGTAGGTCCCCTCCCCCAACCTTCTCTGAGCCTTCGGGGCACTTGGGACCTGTCCATTTAACCCATGGTGTGCAAAAAAGTGCCTCTCAGAGGTAAAACAACCCAACGTTAAAGAACACGCTGGATGGCCTTGACGGGAGGCTACCATCTGTCTCTCAACAACTGTTCCAGTGGGTCTCCTCCCCCAACCTTCTCTGAGCCTTCGGGGTCCATGTGACCTGGCCATTTAGCCCATGGTGTGCAAAAAAGTGCCGCTTAGAAGTAAAATTACCCAATTCAACCCAATCAATCAATCTACTGGCAATGCTCAGTAACTGGCAATACTCATCTACTGGCAATACTCAGCTCAGGTCGAAACTGAGTGTGATACATCACTTCTTTACTAGGTAGGGTCTATAGATGACAAGAGTTTGGTTGGAATCCAAATTTAAATTAATTCCAACCTAAAGTCATTTTAAGATGCCATTTTTTCATTCATGAAGAAGGCCTATGGTTAGGATAATTAAAAAAGACAAAATAAATATGAGGGATAGGGGTGAATTTATAGATATTGGGATAGGGAGAATTAAAGCAATTTCAACATCAAAAATAAGGAAGATTACAGTAATTAAAAAGAATCGAAGTGAAAAAGGAACTCGTGACGTAGAAAAAGGATCAAAGCCGCATTCATATGGCGATAGGCTTTCTTGGAATTTATTTACTATTTTCGATGTAATAATAGCTGTGAAAAGAAGAATTAAAGATAAGGATAGAATAATTAAAAAAATTAATATTAAGAGTGTCTTTTTATTCCTTTTGATTGGAAATCAAATGTACGTTTATACTAAAAAGGTAGGAGCCTCACCAATAGACAAAAGTAAATAAAAAGAGTCAGACTATATCTACGAAATGTCAGTATCAAGCTGCAGCTTCAAATCCAAAGTGGTGAAGAGGTGATAAGTGAATGGATTTAATGCGCAGTAGACAAATAAATAAGAAAGTGGAGCCGATAATTACGTGAAGCCCATGGAATCCTGTTGCTACGAAGAAAGTAGTCCCATAAATTGAGTCCGAAATAATGAAAGAGGCTTGGTAGTATTCTCAAGTTTGAAGAACAGTAAAATAGATACCTAATAAATAGGTTAAAAGAATGCTGTGGAAAGCTATTTTATTTTTATTGGAAAGTAGACTTTGATGACATCATGTTACGGTTACGCCCGGGGCTAGAAGAACAGCAGTATTTAATAGTGGAACTTGAAATGGGTTAAATGGAATAACCCCTATAGGTGGTCAGTGTGATCCGATCTCGATAGTAGGTTGACAGGCTTGAGTGAAAAAAGGCCCAGAAGAAGGAGATGAAAAATAAGATTTCTGAAGTAATGAATAAAATTATTCGTCATTGTAATCCTTTGATTACAATTTTTGTATGGAGGCCTTGAAAGGTTCTTTCTCGTACGACATCACGCCATCCTATGATTATTGTTAAAATTATAATAGAAAACCCTATAATAAGTATGATTATAGAATTGAGATGAAATCATTTAATTAGACCATTAGTTAGGAGTATAGCTGTGATGGCTCTTGTTAGAGGCCAAGGACTTTGATTAACTATGTGAAATGGGTGGGTATGGTTTAGCATTATTCGGTTCTATATGGTTATTCGGTTCTATATGGGTATGGTTTAGCATTATTCGGTTCTACCGTGGGCAGGGCGGGGAATTTTGTGGAGATAAGTCTCAACGCTGACCCAGCTGGGCCTCGAACCTGGGAACTACGGATTACGAGCCTGGCGCACTACCGACTGAGCCACCCCCGCCCCCAATATTTTGTGGGCTTTAATGGTTGTCTACAGTTGAACGATAATCTACTGCTGTGTTTTCTGCTTTATTTTGCGTTGCTAAAACCTAGTAAATAGATGCACTGGGCAGTTTATTAGCTGGCAGTTGATTCTTTTCAAAGGGGGAGTTTGGTGGTTCTGTCAGTGTTTTGCCAGGCACGTAAATCTGAAGTTCTCAGATTCGAGTCCCAGTTGGACAGCGTTGAGATTTATCTCCGCAAAACTCCCCGCCTCCCACGGTTAGTACGGACACCGATGGGCTTGGAAAGGCCGCCATCCGTCGTATAGGACGTTAAACCGTGGTTCCTTTATGCAGTCGTCCCGATCCCCACAACCGTCTCTGAGCCCTTGGGGTCCTTGGGACCTGGCTCAAACTAAAAAGCTGCAGTCCAAATGTAAAATAAATGACAATCGAGAACTTAAAAATTTTCGTATCACTCCATCCAGCCACTTGAACGTAAACAACATCGCCTAAGAGCGTGTCTATAAATAGCATCATCCCTTCATTAAACACATCAACCGAGATCACGTGACGATGGCTCATCTCCTGCATCAGCACGGGGAGACGGATCCGTTCGGGATGAAGATGAGACCTGCATTATCTTCCTCCCAGCGAAGTCTTGCTAATTACAGAGATAGCTTTTCCACGAAGCGACTAGTACGAAGTGGAATAATTGAGTCGCAACTGATCCGGGGCTTTTCGCTTCAGAAGGACGTCAGGACCACGTGATGTGCTCAGGAGCGGTCAAGGGCGAGACACGTGACCCTCGCGCCCGGGCGTTAATTACATCGGACTCTCCTCTTACTTTGGGAGGTGGAAAGGACAGGTTGCTGCAGCAAGCGCAAAGGTTCCAAGAAGATGGGGGATGATGATAAGGTCTATTATGCAAGATGGAGCGAAGATGGGTTTGGCTTTTAAGCGGGGGATATTAAGAAGTTAGTCTAGTTCTCTTAGAAGCTACATCTGCAAGGTTGTTGGTTTATTATTTTACCTCTGAGCGGAACTTTTTTGCACACCATGGGCTAAATGGTCAGGTCACAAGGACCCCGAAGGCTCAGAGAAGGTTGGGCGAGGGGACCCAATGGAACAGCTGTTGGGAGACAGATGGTAGCCTCCCTTCAAGGCCATCCAGTGTGTTCTATAACGTTGGGTTGTTTTACCTCTGAGCGGCACATTTTTGCACACGATGGGCTAAATGGCCAGGTCACAAGGAACCCGAAGGCTCAGAGAATCCACTGCAACAGCTGTTGGGAGACAGATGGTAGCCTCCCGTCAAGGCCATCCAGCGTGTTCTTTAACGTTGGATTGCTTTACCTCTGAGTGGCACTTTTTTGCACATCATCATCATCCTCCTCCTCCTCAAGCAGCCATGGGCTACGGAGGTCCAACCAGACCGTGCAATTTAGTTCTCCAAGCAAGTCTATCCTGAGCTACATCTACTGCATCTGGCCACTGCACACCAATTCTAACAAGGTCGTGTTTGACATTGTCTGCCCACCGCATCCTAGGTCTCCCCTTCTTTCTGAGGCCTTTAGGCACACTGTTCATAACCCTATTCGCCAATCTATAATTATTCATACGGGCAACATGGGCAAACCAACGGAGTCTCTCTCTGCACAATATGCTGCTTAAAGGAGGTTGCAAACTCCTTTGCCTAACCTCATCATTAGTTACAAAGTTGAACCACCTAATGCCCAAGATACTGCGTAAGCATCTGGAATCAAAAGCATCTAGTTTCCTGTTATCATGTTTACAAAGTGTCCAAGTTTCACTACCATAACTAACCCTAGAAAGAACCAAACTATTATACAGCCTAATTTTAGTCTTTAGGTGTATACGCCTATTTCTCCACACTCTCCATAGATTCTTAAAAGTCCCGGCAGCAATCCCTATTCGTCTGTTAATCTCATGCCGCACATCACCAGTATCAGTTACGTAGCTCCCAAGGTAATTAAACTGTGACACCTGCTCAAGACTGCAACCATTCAGATTAACTGAATCACAGCCTGCCTGACCAATTTTCATCACTTTAGTTTTCTCTCTGTTTATAACCAAACCTACTCTACTACCAGTCTCATCAACAGCTCGAATGAAAGAGTTCATCTCATCAACATCATTTGCCAAAAGGGCTAAATCATCAGCATAATCTAAATCAGAAACTTTCGTATCTCCAGCCCATTTAAGGCCAAAATCTTTCCCTTGAAGTGAATTTCGCATAACATAATCAACAACCAAACTAAAGAGAAAAGGAGACAAAATGCACCCTTGTCGAACACCAGAAGTAATGCTAAACCAATTGCTACAAGCCTTACCAACTCTCACACACGACTCATTGTTATTATAGAGAGCTTTCATTATGTTAACTAACTTGTCTGGTATACCATATGATTTCACAATCAACCACAAATTATGACGATCAACAGAGTCGAAAGCCTTTTTGAAATCAACAAAGCTAGCAACCAAAGGTTTCTGAAACTCTAAACATTTCTCAAGAATCTGCCTAAGTGAAAATATCTGATCCACACATCCCCTACCACTTCTGAATCCACATTGCTCATCACGCAATTGACTGTCAACCAGATTCTTAATTCTATTAAGCACAATCATGGAAAGAACTTTACCTGAAACAGAGAGTAGGCTGATACCCCTATAGTTATCACAAGAACTGTGATCACCTTTTTTGAAAATAGGGATAACAATAGCTCTGGTAAAATCCTTAGGAACCATGCCTTTATCATAAAAGATATTCAGAATTTCAGTCATCCAAGTGGTAACCGAAACATTTCCAGATCTAAGCATTTCTGTAGTAATTTCATCCACCCCTGGGGATTTATGAAGTTTAAGTTTAGAAACATCCAAAATAACTTCAGATTGTGTTATAGGGCCAACATTAAAGCTACCAATGCATCTATCATCATTGCAAACAATGGGAGTAGAACTAACTACATTGTTTAGAACATCACTGAAATGCTCAGCCCACCTAGCCATGACAGAATCCTCCCCTTCTATAACCTTACCTTGTTTATCCTACAATCCCTGTATACCTGTCCGTTTTCTACCACACAAAACATTAACTATCTGGTACAGCTCTCTGCTGTTGTGCTGTCTAACTGCTTCCTCGGCTTTGTCAGCCAAACCATCAAGCCAAAGATTCTTATCAGCAGCTAACTGATCTTTTACACGTTTATTAAGTTCTCTGTAATGCTTTCTATTAGTACTAGTAGGGTATTGATTAAGGACATTCCTGCAGTTCTTTCTTTCCGAAATAAGCTCAAGTGCCTTATCACTCAGATAATTCCGCCTCCTCTGCTCCTTTTTCCCTAAAAGAGTACTGTTAGTGTCCAAAAAAGCCTGTTTAAAATGATCCCATTCCTCCTCAACTTCAGTAGTAAGCAAACCATGACTGTCATAATGACTAAATAACCTATCATGGTAAGCTTTGGCTATAACTGGATCTTTCAGAGCTTCAGTATTAAAAGTAAATTTTTTAACCCTAGCACAACACTTTTTAAGTTTAAGCTGCAAGACACTTTTAACAAGGTAATGGTAAGATCCAATTTCAGCTCCCCTATATACCCTGGTATTTCTAACAGAACTAGCCCATTTGCTGTTAATTAATATATAATCAATCATATTCCTATGCAGCCCATCAGGTGAAACCCATGTGTACTTATGTATGTCGCGGTGTTTGTAATATGTGTTAGTTATTCTGAAACCATTGAGTTTACTTACCTGTAAGAGATGTTGCCCATTGCCATTGCAGCTACCAATACCAAAAGGACCTATTACTCCTCCCCAAAGGTCAGAGTCAGTACCAACTTTGGCATTGAAGTCACCAAGAACAAGGGTAATATCTCCTTTCTTGACAGAATTCAAAATATCCTGAAGTTGTTCATAAAACCTAGCCTTCTCATCCTCATCGGCATCCTCAGTGGGGGCATAATAGCAGATAACATTCAAGTCTTTAACGCTTGTCTGAATTTTGCTGTAAGAAACCTTTCATTAATGCACTCATATCCTAGAAGAGCATCACTAGCGTGTCTGCTGAGAAGCAGACCCACGCCTTGGTGATGCTTATTGTCGTCCCTCCCTGAAAAGAGAAATTTAAGATTATTTTTAAGAATCCGACCTTTATCTGTCCATCTGGTCTCTTGCAAGCCGAGAATATATAAATTATAATGGTGGAATTCTTGTGTGAGGACATCAAGAGAAAAAGCTCTGTGCAGAGTCCTCACATTCTAACTACCTATGGAGATAAAATGGTTAGTAGGATGTTTAAAGAAACTATGTTTATTGAGAGAGGGAATGCCGACAATATCAAACAGCCCCCTAATCGCAGACATGGGGCAAAGACCCGTTCCCCCACCACTAAAGGCTGAAGCCATCTACACTGGAAGACTTCCTCCAATGTAGAATTTGACGATGCCAATTGAAGCAAAGAGTTCAGGTGCCTGCGATGACCTCTGCTCAGGATTATCCACCAGCTGATAAACATATCCTGTGAATCTATTCACTTGGGGCTGTCAACCCACAAACAAACAGAAAACACAGCGGAAGATTTTCCCTCCACAGAAGCCCACCAGTGCAGCAAAATCAGGATCCATAATCAAGCTCAGAGCCATATATCAGTCCAGTCCAGTGGGTTTATATGGGATTAAGAGACAACCACCAGGACCCTGTGTGGTTGACCACTCCTCAGCAGGGTAGAAAAAAAAAGAAAAGTAGCCATAGTTGTCCAGATCAGTAGGCCACACTAATCTGGCAGCCCTCCCCTTCCGTTCACTTCCACAAGAGAGTATCTCTTTTGAAAGGTACTAACGGTCTGCACTTCGAGAAGGCGGGGTCGGACATTAGGTGCTAGGCCTGGCCGGTTCTATGCGTCATCACAGGGGATTGCTGCATAACTCTCCTACCAGTGACTACCTAGCTACCATTTACAGACCTTTTTTGCATACCATGGGCTAAATGGCCAGGTCACATGGACCCCGAAGGTTGAGAGAAGGTTGGGCGAGGGGACCCACTGGAACAGCTGTTGGGAGACAGATGGTAACATCCCGTCAAGGCCATCCAGCGTGTTCTTTAACGTTGGATTGTTTGACCTCTGAGCGGCACTTTTTTGCACACCATGGGCTAAATTGCCAGGTCACATGGACCCCGAAGGCTGAGAGAAGGTTGGGGGAGGGGACCCACTGGAACATCTGTTGGGAGACAGATGGTAGCCTTCCGTCAAAGCCATCCAGCGTGTTCTTTAACGCTGGGTTGTTTTACCTCTGAGCGGTACTTTTTTGCACACGATGGGCTAAATGGCCAGGTCACAAGGACCCCGAAGGCTCAGAGAAGGTTGGGTGAGGTGACCCACTTGAACAGCTGTTGGGAGACAGATGGTAGTCTCCCGTCAAGTCCATCAAGCGTGCTCTTTAACGTTGGGTTGTTTTACCTCACAGCGGCACTTTTTTGCACACGATGGGCTAAATGGCCAGGTCACATGGACCCCGAAGGCTGAGAGAAGGTTGGGGGAGGGGACCCACTGGAACAGCTGTTGGGAGACAGATGGTAGCCTCCCGTCAAGGCCATCCAGCGTGTTCTTTAACGTTGGGTTGTTTTACCTCTGAGTGGCAGTTTTTTGCACACCATGGGCTAAATGGCCAGGACACAAGGACCCCGAAGGCTCAGAGAAGGTTGGGCGAGGGGACCCACTGGAACAGCTGTTGGGAGACAGATGGTAGCCTCCCGTCAAGGCCATCCAGCGTGCTCTTTAACTTTGGATTGCTTTACTTCTGAGTGGCACTTTTTTGCACACCATGCGCTAAATGGCCAGGTCACAAGGACCCCGAAGGCTCAGAGAAAGTTGGGGGAGGGGACCCACTGGAACAGCTGTTAGGAGACAGATGGTAGCCTCCCGTCAAGGCCATCCAGCGTGTTCTTTAACACAGGATATGGCTCTCCGTATACGGTGCCACGACTTAACGTCCCATCCGACGGAGGCGGCGTTTCCAAGCCCATCGTTGTCCCCTACTGACCGTGGGCAGGGCGGGGAATTTTGCGGAGATAAATCTCAACGCTGACCCATCTGGGACTCGAATCTGGGAACTACAGATTACGAGCCTGGCACGCTGCCGTCTGAGCCACCCACGCCCCTCACTTCAAAGGACGATAGGGCGCTGGCAATCTTGTATAAGTAAATCGGCGCCGTATCTTCCTTTGAAGCGAATGCGAACTCAGTGACTGATTGCACCATCGATATGCTTTAGATTTGTTATCCCCTGTTTGAGCATCACTATCGTCTTTGTCTATATTTAGCATATTTGACAATAAGAAACAACTCTTTGAGCACAGTGTATATAGAATAGGAGATGTCGGTATTTATGGATTCCCTCTCCCACATCGTCACACTTTCCCAACCCACGACTATTCTATTCTCGTTTAGAGCATCATCAGCTATCCCGGAACTTCCATCGGCGCGTGTCCGCATCTTCCGAGCGGCCGACGTCTTTAGACGTTCCTCGTGGAATCCCAGCTCACGACGTCACTTCCTGTCATTTACTGACTTACAATGGGAACCGCTCGAGGCGACCACGTGACACTGAATTAACCGTAGAGACTCATACGGAACGTAATCGGCTTTGCACGCTAGTCTTGGGAAAAAGCAGTAAATGGAGGGGGGGGGGGGCGTAAAAATACTGTTTTTTTTGCTTTTTGTGGATTGTAAATGCATTTAATCTAACGATAGTTAAGATTAAAGTTTAAGTTATTAGGGTTTGGGTTGGGTTGTTTTACCTCTGAGCGGCACTTTTTCGCACACCATGGGCTAAAATGGCAAGGTCACATGGACCCCGAAGGCTCAGAGAAGTTTGGGGGAGGGGACCCACTGGAACAGTTGTTGGGAGACAGATGGTAGTCTTCCGTCAAGGCCATCCAGCGTGTTCTTTAACGTTGGATTGTTTTACGTCTGAGCGGTACTTTTTTGCACACCATGGGCTAAATGGCCAGGTCACATGGACCCCGAAAGCTCAGAGGAGGTTGGGGAAGGGGACCCACTGGAACAGCAGTTGGGAGACAGATGGTAGTCTCCCGTCAAGGCCATCCAGCGTGTTCTTTAACGTTGGATTGTTTTACGTCTGAGCTATACTTTTTTGCACACCATGGGCTAAATGGCCAGGTCACATGGACCCCGAAAGCTCAGAGGAGGTTGGGGGAGGGGACCCACTGGAACAGCAGTTGGGAGACAGATGGTAGCCTCCCGTCAAGGCCATCCAGCGTGTTCTTTAACGTGCCCAGGGTATGGCTCTCCCGCACACGGGGCCACGGCTTAACGTCCCATCCGACGGACGGCAATCTTTCCAAGCCCATCGGTGTCCCGTACTGACCGTGGGCAGGGTGGGGAATTTTGCGGAGATAAATCTCAACGCTGACCCAGCTGGGAGTCGAACCTGTGAACTACAGATCACGAGCCTGGCGCGCTAGCGACTGAGCCACCCCCGCCCCGAACGTAACAAATGATTTTGCTTTAAATTTAAACTGTTCGAATAAATTGGTAGCGATATCTTCTACTCGCTCAAAAGTGTATCCAGATACTTTTTTGAGCGACTGTACAAGTCCGGACAGGAAAACTAATATTTTTCGTGTAGCCAGATCATTAATTTCTAAAAAAAAAACGTTGCCAGATATTTTTTCTGATTTCTTTAATCAACCATAGCGTTCGGATATTTTTTGAGCGACTGTAGGTGGTCATATTATTTTGATACTAGATCGTGTGGGCTCACGGAAAACACTTCACGGAAACAGCTGTTCCAGTGGGTCCCCTCCCCCAACCTTGTCTGAGCCTTCGGGGTCCATGTGACCTGGCCATTTATCCCAAGGTGTCCAAAAAAGTGCCGCTCAGAGGTAAAACAATCCAACGTTAAAGAACACGCTGGATCTCCTTGATGGGAGGCTACCATCTGTCTCCTAACAGCTGTTCCAGTGGGTCCCCTCCCCCAACCTTCTCTGAGCCTTCGGGGTCCATGTGACCTGGCCATTTATCCCATGGTGTCCAAAAAAGTGCCGTTCAGAGGTAAAACAATCCAACGTTAAAGAACACGCTGGATCTCCTTGATGGGAGGCTACCATCTGTCTCCTAACAGCTGTTCCAGTGGGTCCCCTCCCCCAACCTTCTCTGAGCCTTCGGGGTCCATTTGACCTGGCCATTTATCCCATGGTGTCCAAAAAAGTGCCGCTCAGAGGTAAAACAACCCAACGTTAAAGAACACGCTGGATGGCCTTGACGGGAGGCTACCATCTGTCTCCCAACAGCTGTTCCAGTGGGTCCCCTCTCCCAACCTTCTCTGAGCCTTCGGGGTCCATGTGACCTGGCCATTTATCCCATGGTGTCCAAAAAAGTGCCGCTCAGAGGTAAAACAACCCAACGTTAAAGAACACGCTGGATGGCCTTGACGGGAGGCTACCATCTGTCTCCCAACAGCTGTTCCAGTGGGTCCCCTCCCCCAACCTTCTCTGAGCCTTCGGGTCCATGTGACCTGGTCATTTAGCCCATGGTGTGCAAAAAAGTGCCGCTCAGAGGTAAAACAATCCAACCCTCTCCTCCTCCTCCTCTTCCTACAACTACATCGATAACAATGACTACTATGTCGTGAACTCCGTTTCCTTACCCAACTGTGGGCTTTGGGGTCCTTGTGACCTGTGGCCTTATTGTGTAGACAAAGGTACCTCTCAGAGTGAAAAGACCCCAAATACTGTATGTAATAACAGTTCAGTTTCTTGAATAGTCAGTCTGAATCATTGTTATACCTCCAGGATATCATTTGTTCATCACCAGTCTCTTAACCATCTCTTCCTCCGAGGTATTCTCTTCTGTATGTGATAAATTCCAATATCAGGATGTGCAGCGCACGTTCTCCTTCATTAAGTCCGTCGGCGACATCATCACAGTCGAATATTACACCGAAATATCGAATCCTCAGCTACCGCCATATGGTTTGTTAACGATTGTGATCAGAGCATTACAGACAGTTAAGGCACCTTCCCCCCAGGCACCTCCCCCCCCACCACTCGCTTCCCACCCACTGCGGATCATTTGGTTTCTGGCATTTGCTGCTAATGACCGTGGATAACTTCAACATGCAGAGAAGTTCATTAAAACAGTCCCAGTTGCAGTTACTTCAATTATGAGATTTGTTCGCTAGGCGGTTGACGAGCTTTCGCTTTCCTCTCGCATCCTCAGTTTCCCATTTCGACTCTCCGCCACATCTGAAACCGAGAGCCCGTTTCCATATGCCGTCGAATCTGTTGTCGTTCAGTGAGGCGTAGAAAGTGTAACAATCGACTTTTAACAACAATCGGTGATCAGACAGATTACACGATTCTGTTGCGACATTGGTGGGAAAAGTTCGCATTGTTAAAGCTACTGCTGAGCGTCTTTGGATATCAAACAGTTGGATTGTTGTTGCAGTACTAGTCGTAGTCGTCATTGTTATTGCAGTAGTTGTTGTTGCAGTAGGAGTAGCGTGGTAGTTAGTAGTGGTAGTAGTAGTAGCCATTGTTGTTTGTGTAGTAAGAGTAGTAGTAGTAAATGTTGTTTCAGTACTAGTGGTAGTCGTCATTGTTGTGTAGTAGTTGGGTTGTATTACCTCTGAGCGGCACTTTTTTGAACACCATGGGCTAAATGGCCAGGTCACAAGGATCCCGAAGGCTCAGAGAAGGTTGGGGGAGGGGACCCACTGGAATGATTGTTGGGAGACAAATGGTAGCCTCCCGTCAAGGCCATCCAGCGTGTTATTTAATGTGCACAGGGTATGACTCTCCCGTACACGGGACCATGGCTTAACATCCCATCCGACGGACGGCGGCCTTTCCAAGTCCATCGGTGTCCCGTACTGACCGTGGGCAGGGCGGGGAATTTTGCAGAGATAAATCTCAACGCTGACCCAGCTGGGACTCGAACCTGCGAACTACAGATTACGAGCCTGGCGCGCTACCGACTGAGCCACCCCCGCCCCAATCAGTTGAGTACTTTATGCAATAATGAAATGCGTACTTCACGTTATAATGAGAAGTGTACTTAATTCAATAATGAGCCATGTACTTAATAAAGTAACGAGCCGCGTACTTTATTCAATAATTGGATGCTTACTTTAAGAAATAATTAGACGCGTACTGTGAGCAATAATGAGATGCATACAATCGCTCAAAAAATATCCGAACACTATGGTTGATTACAGAATTCAGAAAAAATATCTGGCAGCGATTTTTTTTAGAAATTAGTGATCTGTCAACCGTCGTGTCACGTGACACGAAGGGTGCCAGATTACTAATGCTATCACTATACTATCACTATCACGTGACACGAACATACTATCCACGTAAAGACGAATTAATACTATCCACGTAAATACGAATAATACTATCAACGTAATAATAGTCTCACTAATACTATTACTATCACGTGACACGAAGGTTGCCAGATCACTAGTTTCTAAAAAGAATCGTTGCCAGATATTTTTCCTGAATTCTGTAATCACGTGACACGAAGGTTGCCAGATCACTGATTTCTAAAAAAATCGTTGCCAGATATTTTTTCTGAATTCTTTAATCAACCATAGTGTTCGGATACTTTTTTGAGTGACTGTAGGTGGTCATATTATTTTGATACTAGATCGTGTGGGCTCACTCACGGAAATATTGAGCGTGTGTCCAGTTACCGTTCACAGCAAACTGGAGCGTGTGCAGTTACTGCACACGCTAAAGTTTGCTGTGAACGGTAACTGGAGCGTGTACAGTTGCTGTACACGCTCCAGATATTTTTCCTGAATTCTGTAATCACATGACACGAAGGTTGCCAGATCACTGATTTCTAAAAAAAAAATCGTTCCCAGATATTTTTTCTGAATTCTTCAATCGACCATAGTGTTCGGATACTTTTTTGAGCGACTGTACCATGAAAAAGAAAAAAAAACCACGACAACAGCAAACAGAGAAACGTAGCGAGACGTCACGTGCCTGTGATCCGAATCCCTAGTTCCCATTTCGTCTCTATGTGATGAAAAGTGTTTTTAATTCGTTGCTAAGCAAACAACGATAGTTAACGAGAATAATAAATTGGCGACAAGCCCTCCCTCATCACCGAATATCTTCCTATCTATTTAGGTCATCTGAAGGGCAAAGCGGTTGCGCGAGACACGAGGAGTCCCTGGAGGGGGGAGGGGGGGTTAGACAGCAAAATGAAATGCAAAGTGCTGATGACGTCAAATCCGTATGTAAACGCTGCCACTTGGGTATTGTATAAAGTTATTTTTTTGTCTTTAGTTGGAAGGCTTTGAAAAGAAATTTATTTTTTATCCCTGTGCTATTATTTTCTCAGAGTGTTTCTAAGCCCTGCCCTTGTGTTTGTCCTTCCTGTAATTGGTTGGAGAATTGATTCCTTTATCAGTAAAGTTCGCGGGTGTTTTTTGCTCGCCTTTTGTAGCGCAAGAGAGGAAATTCCTGTTTCGACGGGAAATAACATTTTGGTTCTTTTTTGTACTTTTTTTTTTCTCTTTCGCTTAATTTTCGGATGTAAAACACTTCGTTAAAAAATTGCGTAATTTTGATTTTTTTTCACATTGTGTAGTTTTTTATATATTGAATGCAACAGTTTCTTCTTACACCATTGTTGTTGTTTTCGACACTTGGGACGTGGGTTTTGCTCAGTTGGCAGAACACCAGGCTCGTAATCTGCAGTTCCAGGTTCGAGTCCCAGCTGGGTTAGATGACCGTCCGACGGATGGGACGTTAAGCCGCAGCCTCGTCTGCGGAATAGCCATATCCTGTGCACGTTAAAGAACACGCTGGATGACCTTGATGGGAGGCTACCATCTGTCCCCCAACGGCTGTTCCTGTGGGTCCCCTCCCAAAACCTATTGGGGCGGGGGTGGCTCAGTCGGTAGCGCGCCAGGCTTGTAATCGGCAATTCCCAGGTTCGAGTCCCAGCTGCGTCAGCGTTGAGATTTATCTCCGAAAAATTACCCGCCCTGCCCACGGTCAGTAGGGGACACCGATGGGCTTGGAACTGCGACGTCCGTCGGATGGGACGTTAAGCCGTGTCCCTGTGTGCGGGAGAGCCATACTCTGTGCACGTTAAAGAACACACTGGATGGCCTTGACGGGAGGCTACCATCTGCCTCCCAACAGCTGTTTCAGTGGACCCCCACCCCCAGCCTACTCTGAGCCTTCGGGGTCCTTGTGACCTGGCCATTTAGCCCATGGTGTGCAAAAAAGTGCCGCTCAGAGGTAAAACAACCCAACATTAAAGAACACGCTGGGTGGCTTTGACGGGAGGCTACCATCTGTCTCCCAACAGCTGTTCCAGTGGGTCTCCCCCCAACCTTCTCTGAGTCTTCAGGGTCCTTGTGACCTGGCCATTTAGCCCATGATGTGCAAAAAAGTGCCGCTCAGAGGTAAAACAATCGAACGTTAAAGAATACGCTGGATAGCCTTGACGGAAGGCTACCATCTGTCTCCCAATAACTGTTCCAGTGGATCCTCTCCCCCAATCTTCTCTGAATCTTCGGGGTCCTTATGACGTGACCATTTAACCCATGGTGTACGATAAAAAGTGCCGCTCAGAGGTAAAATCATTCAATTTATCTAACTAAAAAACTCTTCCAATTTTTAACATGAATTCTCGTACTCTCATCTAACAAAACACTAAAAAAAAAAACTTAAGAATTTGTTTATAGAGACTCTCCGGAAATTAACATGATATCATACATTTCGAAACTACATAGTATTTTTTACTCACTTGCGTCTTGCAATCCCGATGTAAGATAGAGAGAATATATCTCATCTTGCTCTTCTTTCTCGATGAAATCTCTTTCATTCCCACGTCATACGTTTGGATTCGACAAGACTTCCAACATCGATCTCGGCAGAAATGTGGCAAATTTTTGTGTAGCCCTTTTTCTCCACCCCCAATCACCCCTTCCCCCCTTTGACCTTTATCCCACCCTTTGACCTTTATCATCTTCCATCTTTCGGGAACTCACGAAAGGGGATTAAAGTAGGACAGACAAGTCACAGAGAAGTCTTCTTTCTTTGTATATCCAGTTTCCTCCTTTATTTTTTTTATCTCTCTTAACCATATTGACGAGTGAAAAAAATCCGATTTTTTTTTCCCACGTGCTCTTTGTGTTACCGAAGAAGTCGCAATATCTTTTGAAGTAGGTAGCTGAAAATATGTAGTTTTGCCCACGTGAGTTGGGTTGTTTTACCTCTGGGAGGCACGTTTTTGCACACCATGGGCTAAATGGCCAGGTCACAAGGACCCCGAAGGCTCAGAGAAGGTTGGGGGAGCGGACCCACTGGAATAGCTGTTGGGAGACAGATGGTAGCCTCCCGTCAAGGCCATCCAGCGTGTTTTTTAATGTTGGGTTGTTTTACCTCTGAGCGGCACTTTTTTGCACACAATGGGCTAAATGGCCAGTTCACAAGGATCCCGAAGGCTCAGAGAAGGTCGGGGGAGGGGACCCACTGGAACAGCTGTTGGGAGACAGATGGTAGCCTCCCGTCAAGGCCATCCAGCGTGTTCTTTAACGTGCACAGCATATGGCTCTCCCGCACACGGGCCCACGGCTTAACGTCCCATCCGACGGACGGCGGCCTTTCCAAGCCCATCGGTGCCCCCTACTGAATAAAAGTATTGCAGTCGTCTTTGACATTGTCAGTCTAGTAATGTTTTTTGCTCTCATTGTAGTCGTAGTTGTTGTCGGGGTTACAGTTGTGGTCATTTATTTACAGCTAATCATAATTGTTCTGGCGATATTGTCAGCATAGTCGTACTAGTCGTCGTGAGCATCGTTTTCAGTGTAGTCATAGTCATTGTTCTCAATAGGGTAGCAATCATTTTTTGGTGACGTCAACCTTGTTGTAGTCTTTTCCTCATAGGTATTTGTTGTCAGCATTGTCGCAATCATAGGTGCAGCGAATGTCAGTAATTGTCAATGGAGTATGTTTTTAGTTAAGTCCTAGCAGTACACACACGGACGCACGCAGACATATAATAAAGACATGCATACGCACGCATGCAAGCGCACACATATCATACACACACGCACAATCATAGACACATGCATAAATGTGTTTCCATACATGTACTGTCGCTCAAAAAAGTATCCGAACACTATGGTTGATTACAGAATTCAGAAAAAATATCTGGCAACGTTTTTTTTTTAGAAATAAATGATCTGGCAACCATCGTGTCACATGACACGAAGGATTACAGAATTCTGGAAAAATATCTGGCAAAGATTTTTTTTTTTAGATATTAGAGATGTGGCAACCATTGTGTCACGTGACAAGAAGGATTGCAGAATTCAGAAAAAATATCTGGCAACGATTTTTTTTAGAAATTAGTGATCTGGCAACCATCGAGTCACGTGACACGAAGGATTGCAGAATTCAGAAAAAATATCTGGCAACGATTTTTTTAGAAATTAGTGATCTGGCAACCATCGTGTCACGTGACACAAAGGATTGCAGAATTCAGAAAAATATCTGGCAACGATTTTTTTAGAAATTAGTGATCTGGCAACCATCTTGTCGCGTGACACGAACGATTACAGAATTCAAAAAAATATCTGGCAACGATTTATTTTTTTTAGAAATTAGTGATCTGGCAACCATCGTGTCACGTGACATCAAGGATTACAGAATTCAGGAAAAATATCTGGCAAAGATTTTTTTTTTAGAAATTAGTGATCTGGCAACCATCGTGTCACGTGACATCAAGGATTACAGAATTCTGGAAAAATATCTGGCAAAGATTTTTTTAGATATTAGAGATGTGGCAACCATTGTGTCACGTGACACGAAGGATTGCAGAATTCAGAAAAAATATCTGGCAACGATTTTTTTTTAGAAATTAGTGATCTGGCAACCATCGTGTCACGTGACATGAAGGATTGCAGAATTCAGAAAAAATATCTGGCAACGATTTTTTTTAGAAATTAGTGATCTGGCAACCATCGTGTCATGTGACACGAAGGATTACAGAATTCAGAAAAATATCTGGCAACAATTTTTTTTAGAAATTAGTGATCTGGCAACCATCTTGTCACGTGACACGAACGATTACAGAATTCAAAAAAATATCTGGCAACGATTTATTTTTTTTAGAAATTAGTGATCTGGCAACCATCGTGTCACGTGACATCAAGGATTACAGAATTCAGGAAAAATATCTGGCAAAGATTTTTTTTTAGAAATTAGTGATCTGGCAACCTTCGTGCCACGTGACACGAAGGTTGCCAGATAGATAATTTCTAAAAAAACGTCATTGTCAGATATTTTTTCTGAATTCTGTAATCGACTATATTGTTCGGATATTTCTTTGAGCGACTGTACATATTTCGTTCAGCGATCAATTACGTTGAATGCAGCCAGTTTTGTTTTCGTAAGGCAACAGTCATATAATTCCAATAATCAATTTGCACTGTAAATTGCGCAAGTTATTTGATCAGCCAATTTCAACAGTTTCATTATTTTTAACCACTCTTCTGAGGGTCACGTGGGGGCGGGGATGGCTCAGTCGGTAGCGCGCCAGGCTCGTAATCTGTAGTTCCCAGGTTCGAGTCCCAGCTGGGTCAGCGTTGAGATTTATCTCCGCAAAATTCCCCGCCCTGCCCACGGTCAGTAGGGGACACTGATGGGCTTGGAAAGGCCGCCGTCCGTCGGATGGGACGTTAAGCCGTGGCCGGGTACCCTGTGCACTTTAAAGAACACGCTGGATGGCCTTGACGGGAGGCTACCATCTGTCTCCCAACAGCTGTTCCAGTGGGTCCCCTCCCCCAACTTTCTCTGAGCCTTCGGGGTCCTTGTGACCTGGCCATTTAGCCCGTCGTGTGCAAAAAAGTGCCGCTCAGAGGTAAAACAACCCAACGTTAAAGAACATGCTGGATGGCCTTGACGGGAGGCTACCAGCTGTCTCCCAACAGCTGTTCCAGTGGGTCCTCTGCTCCAACCTTCTCTGAGACTTCGGGGTCCTTGTGACCTGGCCATTTAGCCCATGGTGTGCAAAAAAGTGCCGCTCAGAGGTAAAACAACCCAACGTTAAAGAACACGCTGGATGGCCTTGACGGGAGGCTACCATCTGTCTCCCAACAGCTGTTTCAGTGGGTCCCCTCCTCCAACCTTCTCTGAGCCTTCGGGCTCCTTGTGACCTGGCCATTTAGCCCATGGTGTGCAAAAAAGTGCCGCGCAGAGGTAAAATAACCCAACGTTAAAGAACATGCTGGATGGCCTTAACGGGAGGCTACCATCTGTCTCCCAACAGCTGTTCCAGTGGGTCCCCTCCCCCAACCTTCTCTGAGCCTTCAGGGTCTTTGTGACCTGTCCATTTTGCCCATGGTGTGCAAAAAAGTGCCGCTCAGTGGCAAAATAATAAAATCTTTATTTTCTCCTCCTTTCTTTTAAGTTCCAAAGAAAGCATTAACACTTTTTCTTTCATCTTGTTTTTTCTTTCTAAACCTGAGCCTCCTTCTCTAGCATTTGGTCTCCATCAACGTCCAAAAAGAAGTGAGAAAAGTATTTTCTTCCATTCTTTCCTTTTTTTCTCTATCTAAACGTGGTCCTGAGTTGCAAAGGATTACGACCAAGGCTTTCCACGAAACTTTGACTCAATTCAGGGTGGGATTCAGAAGCCCGCGGGGGTGGGGGGGTGTGGGGAAGCAACGGAGTATCGTGCCTTTGCAGCCGCAGAAGTTAATCCGGATGATCTGCGGATCCGTTGTCCCCCGATTTTCGAGATTTCCTAGAAGCCCATTTGCTGCCAGAAAAAGCGTTTCCAGAATACTGAATGAGATTTTTTATTCCTGCTACTTTCCTTTTAAGTTTTCTGATGTTGTTGTTGACAGTGTCTCAAATTTCTGCGACTTCACGTGAAACTCCCATTAGGACGCTGCAAGGAGAAAATATAAAAAAAAAAAATCCAGCAGTCTTTCTTTTTTACATTACTATTTCACTTACTGTGGTTTTTCGACGTCCTCGGAATTCTTTAAATTTTCGTTCCGCGTTTGAATTCACCAGAAATGTTTTTTTTTTTTGGCAAGTGAATGTTAAAATGAAAATAAATAGCGGAGCTGAGAAGAGGACAAAGGAACTATGGGAATTTTTTGTGACAAATGGGAAAGCGTCACGTGACCTCAGGGTTGGGTTGGGTTGTTTTACCTCTGAGCGGCACTTTTTTGCACAAAATGGGCTAAATGACCAGATCACAAGAACCCCGAAGCCTCAGAGAAGGTTGGGGGAGGGGACCCACTGGAACAGCTGTTGGGAGACAGATGGTAGCCTCTCGTCAAGGCCATCCAGCGTGTTCATTAACGTTGGATTGTTTTACCTCTAAGCGGCACTTTTTTGCACACCATGGGCTAAATGGCCAGGTCATAAGGACCCCGAAGGCTCAGAGAAGGTTGGGGGAGGGGACCCATTGGAACAGCTGTTGGGAGACAGATGGTAGCCTCCCGTCAAGGCCATTCAGCGTGTTGTTTAACGTTAGGTTGCTTTACCTCTGAGCGTCACTTTTTTGCACACCATGGGCTAAATGGCCAGGTCACAGGACTCCGAAGGCTCAGAGAAGGTTGGGGGAGGGGACCCACTGGAAATGCTGTTGGGAGACAGATGGTAGCTTCCCGTCAGGGCCATCCAGCGTGTTCTTTAATGTTGGATTATTTTACCTCTGAATGGCACTTTTTTGCACACTATGGGCTAAATGGTCAGGTCACAAGATCCCCGAAGGCTCAGAGAAAGTTTGGGGAGGTGACCCATTGGAACAGCTGTTGGGAGACAGATGGTAGCCTCCCGTCAAGGCCATCCAGCGTGTTCTTTAAATTTGGATTGTTTACCTCTGAGCGTCACTTTTTTGCACACCATGGGCTAAATGGCCAGGTCAGAAGGTCCCCGAAGGCTCAGAGAAGGTTGGGGGAGGGGACCCACTGGGACAGCTGTTGGGAGACAGATGGTAGCCTCCCGTCAGGGCCATCCAGCGTGTTCTTTAATCTTGGATTATTTTACCTCTGAATGGCACTTTTTTGCACACTATGGGCTAAATGGTCAGGTCACAAGATCCCCGAAGTCTCAGAGAAGGTTGGGGGAGGGGACCCACTGGAACAGCTGTTGGGAGACAGATGGTAGCCTCCCGTCAAGGCCATCCGGTGTGTTCTTTAACGTGAACAGGGTATGGCTCTCTCGCACACGGGGCCACGTCTTAACGTCCCATCCGACGGACGGCGGCCTTTCTAAACCCATCGGTGTCCCCTGCCAACCATGGGGGAGGAAGTTTTGAGGAGATACACAGTGGTATCAGAATAACATGACCACCTACCATAGTATATGTATGGTAGGTGGTCATATTATTCTGATACGACTGTGTAAATCTGAACGTTGACCCAGCTGGGACTCGAATCTGCGAACTGAAGATTACGAGGTTGACGCGCTACCGACTGAGCCACCCTCCTCCCCGACAGAGTACGGGAGCAAGAAGTATACAATGGCAGCCATCAGTTGCCATCTGACCTCTAGAGGTTGTAAAAAAACAACTTTTCTGTTTTAAGGTACGAATGAAAAATTATTTGTGTTTTATTGGTGTTAAAGAGATATTACTATTCGCATTTCTGCAATCATCCGTTAGTTCAAATTTATACTGTTAGAGTGCTGTACCTTATACTGTTAGAGTGCTGTACCTTATACTGTTAGAGGGCTGTACCTTATACTGTTAGAGTGCTGTACCTTATACTGTTAGAGGGCTGTACCTTATACTGTTAGAGTGCTGTACCTTATACTGTTAGAGGGCTGTACCTTATACTGTTAGAGTGCTGTACCTTATACTGTTAGAGGGCTGTACCTTATACTGTTAGAGGGCTGTACCTTATACTGTTAGATAGCTGTACCTTATACTGTTAGAGGGCTGTACCTTATACTGTTAGATAGCTGTACCTTATACTGTTAGAGGGCTGTACCTTATACTGTTAGATAGCTGTACCTTATACTGTTAGAGGGCTGTACCTTATACTGTTAGAGTGCTGTACCTTATACTGTTAGAGGGCTGTACCTTATACTGTTAGATAGCTGTACCTTATACTGTTAGAGGGCTGTACCTTATACTGTTAGATAGCTGTACCTTATACTGTTAGAGGGCTGTACCTTATACTGTTAGATAGCTGTACCTTATACTGTTAGATAGCTGTACCTTATACTGTTAGATAGCTGTACCTTATACTGTTAGAGGGCTGTTAGACTTCCGATGGCCGAGTTGTTAGCACGCTTGACTACTGATCTAAGGGACCTGGGTTCGAGCCCCGGGTAAGGCATGGATGTATGTGTTATTTTTCTGCTGAGGTCCTGCCATCCTCACAGACCTTCTACTATGGCATATAAACTGAGATGCTCCTGTCAGACCTCTGTGGCAAGCAGCTGCTTGAGGGGGTATTTATTATTATTTTATTTTTTATACGTAATTCTTCTATATCAATTAGTGTCAAATTTCAAGTCATCTAAAACTTATCTTTCAACTTCCAAGCTACCTAAAACTTATCAACCGACTTCGAGTCATCTAAAACTTATCTTCCAACTTACAAGTTGTCAAAAACGTATCTTGCAACTTCCAAGACATCTAGAACTTGTCTTGTAACTTCCAAGTTACTTAAAGCTAATCTTCCAACTTCCCAGTTATCTAAAACTTATCTTTCAATTTCCAAGATATCTAAAACTTATCTTTCAACTTCCAAGTTATCTAAAACTTATCTTTCAATTTCCAAGATATTTAAAACTAATCTTCCAAATTTACAAGTTATCTAAAACTTAACTTCCAGCTTCCAAGTCATCTAAAATCTATCTTCCAACTTCCAAGTTCCCAAAAAACTTATCTTCCAACTTCCATGTCATCTAAAACTTGTCTTCCAACCTCCAATTCATCCGAAACGTATCTTACAACTTCTATGATCTAAAATAGGAAATTAATTGAGAAATATGACATGATAAATTAAAGATCATAATTAAATCTATTTGAATGTCGATTTTCAAAAATGTTTGGTTACTAAACTTAGAATATTTAGCAATAGAAATGACTAATAAAACTTTACCTCATAAAATAATTAAAGCTTAATACGTCGTCCTGCAAACTATTTAATAAAATACACATTTTAGAAACTTGCGTAATGGTTTATTTCAATATTAGACAATTGCGAACGATTTTTTATAAACCAAACAAATCACTGTCTCATAACGCAGCCTCCATAACGCTTTAAACACGAAACGAATATTGTTGGGAAAAAAATCGAGATTTGAATAGATTAGAGTATGATCATTAATTCATCTTCAGTCACAAGACACAGGGGCGGGGGTGGCTCAGTCGGTAGCGCGCCAGGCTCGTAATCTGTACTTCCCAGGTTCGAGTCCCAGTTGGGTCAGCGTTGAGATTTATCTCCGCAAAATTCCCCGCCCTGCCCACGGTCAGTAGGGGACACCGATGGGCTTGGAAAGGCCGCCGTCCGTCGGATGGGACGTTAAGCCGTGGCCCCGTGTGCGGGAGAGCCATACCCTGTGCACGTTAAAGAACACGCTGGATGGCCTTGACGGGAGTCTACCATCTGTCTCCCAACAGCTGTTCCAGTGGGTCCCCTCCCCCAACATTCTCTGAGCCTTCGGGGTCCATGTGACCTGGCCATTTAGCCCATGGTGTGCAAAAAAGTGCCGCTCAGAGGTAAAACAACCCAACGTTAAAGAACACGCTGGATGGCCTTGACGGGAGGCTACCATCTGTCTCCCAACAGCTGTTCCAGTAGGTCCCCTCCCCCAACCTTCTCTGAGCCTTCGGGGTCCATGTGACCTGGCCATGTAGCCCATGGTGTGCAAAAAAGTGCCGCTCAGAGGTAAAACAACCCAATGTTAAAGAACACGCTGGCTGGCATTGACGGGAGGCTACCATCTGTCTCCCAACAGCTGCTGCAGTGGGTCCCCTCCCCCAACCTTCTCTGAGCCTTCGGGGTCCTTGTGACCTGGCCATTTAGTCCATGGTGTGCAAAAAAGTGCCGCTCAGATGTAAAACAACCCAACGTTAAAGAACACGCTGGATGGCCTTGACGGGAGGCTACCATCTGTCTCCCAACAGCTGTTCCAGTAGGTCCCCTCCCCCAACTTTCTCTGAGCCTTCGGGGTCCATGTGACCTGGCCATGTAGCCCATGGTGTGCAAAAAAGTGCCGCTCAGAGGTAAAACAACCCAACCTTCACAGAACATCCGGATTAAGAACATCCGGTGAAGTCTGTAACACAGCCTTCACAGACCTGACAGTCTCCTGTCAGACCTCTGTGGCAAGCAGCTGCTTGAGGGGGTATTCATTATTTTTATTTATTTTTTATTCACATTTTTCAATTAAATGCATATTTTAGATGTTATAGAGCTTCGAGATTAGAATCCCTTTTACGTATCATGGAAATCCTCTGATATTTTGGTTCAATATCATATCTTCATCTTATTTCATCTCTAGCATCGAAAGAAATGGATTTGAAAGCACCCAGCAACACAAGAAAGTTTGGCCGCATATTGTAGAGAAATCTCAAAGGTACCAAGCTCCAAAAACCCAATATATATTCCACCAGTCATGCATACCCAATAATCCAGTCGATCCCAAGCAAAGGTCTTGACACGACGTTTTCTACTCCCATATCCCTCGTCGTGACAGCGCTTTGAATGACTTCCTCTCCTGAGTCTTCCCCCCGCTTTCCTCTCCACTTATGATGCGCATGCGCAGGTGGAAAGCGTACTTTCGAACTGAGGAGCATCTCGAGAACTTTTTCTGACAGATGATAAACCTTATCATAGCCTCAGGAAACTGATTCCATTCTTTGAGGGAGGAACGGAATCTATCCTCAATGTTTATGTAAGACATAGAGTCGTTCTTGTTTGGGAATAATAAGAAATATATATGTGTGTGTGTGATTGCCGCATGGTGTGTGTGTTCTTTGTTATGTAATGCGATGAGTTTGCGGGATGCGGAGATGATCCCTTCCATGGCAACGAGTAGATGATGGATGATGTGTAATAAGATTTTTTTCTTCATTTTGATTCTTGAAATGTATTAGGCACGATTGAATATCGATATATTGTAGGTTTTATTGGGTTTGTTTTACCTTTTGAGTCGCAATTGTTTTGCTTATGAGTCGCAATTGTTTTACTTTTGAGTCGCAATAGTTATACTTTTGAGTTGCAATAGTTATACTTTTGAGTCGCAATTGTTTTACTTTTGAGTCGCAATTGTTTTACTTTTGAGTCGCAATAGTTATACTTTTGAGTCGCAATTGTTTTACTTTTGAGTCGCAATAGTTATACTTTTGAGTTGCAATAGTTATACTTTTGAGTCGCAATTGTTTTACTTTTGAGTCGCAATTGTTTTACCTTTGAGTCGCAATAGTTATACTTTTGAGTCGCAATTGTTTTACCTTTGAGTCGCAATAGTTATACTTTTGAGTCGCAATTGTTTTACTTTTGAGTCGCAATAGTTATACTTTTGAGCCACAATTGTTTTACTTTTGAGTCGCAATAGTTATACTTTTGAGTCGCAATAGTTATACTTTTGAGTCGCAATTGTTTTACTTTTGAGTCGCAATTGTTTTGTAAATAATGGTATAAATGGCCAAATCACAAGTGCCCTTGAGGGTTCAGAGTTAGGTTAGGGGGAGGGGTTACAGATGGTAACCTCTCATCAAGCCCATGGGCCAGTGTTGAAATCTATCTCTAAAATACTGCCTGCGCTACCTTCGGTCAGTAAGAGGGACGCCGATGACCTTGGAAAACGCCGCCCATCGAATGGGACTTTAAGCCGTGGTTCCGTGTGATTGGGAACGAAACACTGTGTCAGTCGCTCAAAAAATATCCGAACGCTATGGTTGATTACAGAAATCAGGAAAAAAAACTGGCAACGATTTTTTTAGAAATTAGTGATCTCGCAACTTTCGTGTACAGAATTCAGAGAAAATATCTGGCAACGATTTTTTTTAGAAATTAGTGATCTCGCAACCATGTACAGAATTCAGAGAAAATATCTGGCAACGATTTTTTTTTAGAAATTAGTGATCTCGCAACCTTCATGTACAGAATTCAGAGAAAATATCTGGCAACGATTTTTTTTTTTTTTTTAGAAATTAGTGATCTGGCAACCGTGTACAGAATCCGAGAAAATAGCTGGCAACGATTTTTTTTTATAGAAATTAGTGATCTGGCAACCTTCGTGTACAGAATTCAGAAAAAATATATGGCAACGATTTTTTTAGAAATCAGTGATCTGGCAACCTTCGCGCGTCACGTGACACGAAGGTTGCAAGATCACTAGTTTCAAAAAAAAAAAAAAAAAAAAAATCGTTCCCAGATATTTTTTCTGAATTCTGTAATCAATCATAGCGTCCAGATATTTTTTTGAGCGACTGTATTCTTCGATATTCGCCAAAACCTACAATTATTCTTCTGTTGCCGTCATTTTTGCGAAAATTAACATACAAATTCTTCCAATAGAACTACTGACAATTGCAGCTGCGTTAACAATGAGCGTTTCGAGACTCTGCAAAGAGATTGTTATGTGTTTCGATAAGGGAAAATTCCGGGTTATATTATCTAAGTAATTCCGGTCGGATTTAGCGGGAAGAATCGTACCGAAAAGTTACTTCAAGTGTGAAGCTGAATATTGCGAAGCGACAATTACGGCACGCGCCACGGGATACATGGTTACGGAATTAACGGACGGGCAATTAAGTTCGAGGCAAAGATCATTTCAAGATGGAGAATTTATATCGTTATGGTGAAGCAGTTCATCGTCTTAGTTCACACAGTTGACTCTGTTCAACATTCTGGGTAATCACCGGTAAAGACTCGCTGGAATTAAGTTATACTATCCAAATTGGAGAGCTTTGTTGGACAATTTATCGAGATTATCTGAATTTTGTAAATTTGAATGTTAGCAATATTGGTAAGGATTATACATTGGAGGAGTATGCTTGAATATTTGTAATTCTTATAGATGCTATTTAAACAGCTGGCTATTTGATTATTTTTAAAGGAAAAATTTCAAATATTTTTACTTCTGAGCGGCCCCTATTTTTGTACACCAGGGACTAAATGGCCAGGTGACAAGGACCCCGAAGGCTCAGAGAAGGTTGGGGGAGGGGACCCACTGGAACAGCTCTTGGGAGACAGATGGTAGCCTCCCGTCAAGGCCATCCAGCGTGTTCTTTAACGTTAGGTTGTTTTACCTCTGAGCGGCACTTTTTTGCACACCATGGGCTAAATGGCCAAGCCACAAGGTCCCCGAAAGCTCAGAGAAGGTTGAGGGAGAGGACCCACTGGAACAGTTGTTGGGAGACAGATGGTAGCCTCCCATCAAGGCCATCCAGCGTGTTCTTTAACGTGCACAGGGTTGGACACTTCTGCACACAATGGGCTAAATGGCCAGGTCACAAGGACCCCGAAGGCTCATAGAAGATTTGTCTGAGGGGACCCACTGGAACAGCTGTTGGGAGACAGATGGTAGCCTCCCATCAAGGCCATCCAGTGTGTTCTTTAACGTTGGGTTGTTTTACCTCTAAGCGGCAATTTTTTGCACACCATAGGCTAAATGGCCAAGTCACAAGGTCCCGAAAGCTCAGAGAAGGTTGAGGGAGAGGACCCACTGCAACAGCTGTTGGGAGACAAATAGTAGCCTCCCATCAAGGCCATCCAGCGTGTTCTTTAACGTGCACAGGGTTGGATAACCATTGTGTGCGAATTCTTCTGCACACAATGGACTAAATGGCCAGGTCACAAGGACCCCGAAGGCTCATAGAAGATTTGTCTGAGGGGACCCACTGGAACAGCTGTTGGGAGACAGATGGTAGCCTCCCATCAAGGCCATCCAGTGTGTTCTTTAACGTTGGGTTGTTTTACCTCTGAGCTACACTTTTTTGCACACCATAGGCTAAATGGCCAAGTCACAAGGTCCCCGAAAGCTCAGAGAAGGTTGAGGGAGAGGACCCACTGGAACAGTTGTTGGGAGACAGATGGTAGCCTCCCATCAAGGCCATCCAGCGTGTTCTTTAACGTGCACAGGGTTGGACACTTCTGCACACAATGGGTTAAATGGCCAGGTCACCAGGACCCCGAAGGCTCATAGAAGATTTGTCTGAGGGGACCTACTGAAACAGCTGTTGGGAGACAGATGGTAGTCTCACGTTATGGCCATCCAGCGAATTCTTTAACGTGCACAGAGTATGGCTCTCTTTTTATGCTTTTTTTCCCTTTTTTTATTTGTAGATTATATTAGATAATATTGTTTTAATATTTATTACGTTTATTAGTTATTACGTTAAAATTATCAAGTTAAAAAATATAACGTAAAAAAAAAAAATTTTTTTGTATTTCCTCAAAATCCAGTCAGGAAAAGTTTTAAACCTTAAAAAAAAACACTTTTTCTTCTTTTTAGAACTACAACTGAACAATTCTAGAATCGATTTTTATTTTTAAAATTTTAAGCGCATAACATCTAGAATTTTAAATACTCGAAAAACCAGTGCTTGTCTTTTCCACTTCAATTGGGGCGGGGGGTGGCTCAGTCGGTAGCGCGCCAGGCTCGTAATCTGTAGTTCCCAGGTTCGAGTCCCAGCTGCGTCAGCGTTGAGATTTATCTCCGCAAAATTTCCCCGCCCTGCCCACGGTCAATAGGGGACACCGATGGGCTTGGAAAGGCCGCCGTCCGTCGGATGGGACGTTAAGCCGTGGCCCCTTGTGCGGGAGAGCCATACCCTGTGCACGTTAAAGAACACGCTGGATGGCCTTGACGGGAGGCTACCATCTGTCTCCCAACAGCTGTTCCAGTGGGTCCCCTCCCCCAACTTTCTCTGAGCCTTCGGGGTCCTTGTGACCTTGCCATTTAGCCCATGGTGTGCAAAAAAAGTGCCGCTCAGAGGTAAAACAACCCAACGTTAAAGAACACGCTGGATGGCCTTGACGGGAGGCTACCATCTGTCTCCCAACAGCTGTTCCAGTGGGTCCCCTCGCCCAACCTTCTCTGAGCCTTCGGGGTCCTTGTGACCTGGCCATTTAGCCCATGGTGTGCAAAAAAGTGCCGCTCAGAGGTAAAACAACCCAACGTTAAAGAACACGCTGGATGGCCTTGACGGGAGGCTACCATCTGTCTCCGAACAGCTGTTCCAGTGGGTCCCCTCCCCCAACCTTCTTTGAGCCTTCGGGGTCCATGTGACCTGGCCATTTAGCCCATTGTGTGCAAAAGAGTGCCGCTCAGAGGTAAAACAACCCAACCCAATTCTAGAATTTTAAATACTCGAAAAACCAGTGCTTGTCTTTTCCATTTCAAATTTTTGGAGGCTTTTTGAAACATACGAGGATATTAAAAAAATAAAATTAGTGTACAGTCGCTCAAAAAAGTATCCGAACACTGTGGTTAATTCCAGAATTCAGAATAAATATCTGGCAACGGTTTTTTTAGAAATAAATTTTTTTTACCTTCGTGTCACGTGACACGAAGGTTGCCAGATCACTAATTACTAAAAAAAAATCGTTGCGAGATATTTTTTCTGAATTCTGGAATCAACCATAGTGCTCGGATACTTTTTTGAGCGACTGTATGTAAAAGAGACCATTCTTTTAAACAAGACAAGATAAATAGAAAGTGGAGCACGTGCGGTGAGAGGCAATTTCCATTCTTTTCAGAAAAAAACTGGGGAAAAGCAACATAACCCCTCCCCCCCCCCCACACACACACACTAAACCCGAAGAGCATTTCAAACTGAGCATGCTCCACGTTTGTCATGCGGTGTGGTCACCACGGACGCCTGCACGAGAAAGATGAAGTTCCCCACTTCCGCTCCTCCCACACCTCAGCACGTGCTCACGTCCACATAATGGCAGATTGTCGGTTCTTTGGAGAGCTAGTGGTTGTGGCGAAGTTTGCTACAAAGTAGTCGCAACTCTGATGAGTCTCTTCGTCACCTAAAAAAAACCAGTCTCACTCTTCCCCATCACCATTTCAGACTCTCTTGAAAAGTGCATCAACTTGATGCTGCAGTGACAATGTTAGACCCAACTGCAGCAGCGTAAGAATAGAAAACCCGTATGACAGGGACGTTTTCGCAACGTTACTACTTCCTTCTCATTCGGGGCGGGGGTGGCTCAGTCGGTAGCGAGCCAGGCTCGTAATCTGTAGTTCCCAGGATCGAGTCCCAGCTGGGTCAGCGTTGAGATTTATCTCCGCAAAATTCCCCGCCCTGCCCATGGTCAGTAGGGGACACCGATGGGCTTGGAAAGGCCGCCGTCCGTCGGATGGGACGTTAAACCGTGGCAACGTGTGCGGGAGAGCCATACCTTGTGCACGTTAAAGAACACGCTGGATGGTCTTCACGAGAGGCTACCATCTGTATCCCAACAGCTGTTCCAGTGGGTCGCCTTCCCCAACCTTCTCTGAGCCTTCGGGGTCCTTGTGAGCTGGCCATTTAGCCCATGGTGTGCAAACAATTGCCGCTCAGAGGTAAAACAATCCAACGTTAAAGAACACACTGGATGGCCTTGACGGGAGTTTACCATCTGTCTCTCAACAGCTGTTCCAGTGGGTCCCTCCCCCAACCTTCTCTGAACCTTCGGGGTCCATGTGACCTGGCCATTTAGCCCGTGGTGTGCAAAAAAGTACCGCTCAGAGGTAAAACAACCCAATCCTTCTCATTCTCTCATTCTCGAAGAGGAAAAAGAATTATATTTCTTGATTTCCTTCTGAAATACTTTTCGTGTAGCATGCCGACGAAATAGGTAATATTTTAGAATTTTTCGTCTCAATTTTTTTTCTCTCTCTAAAACTACCGCCTAGAATATTGCACTGCGCTTTATTGCTATCTATTTTCCCACATCAGAATTACTCGATATCCAACATGCTTTTGATAGTGTTTGGCATCTTAGACTCCATTTTAAGCTTTTAAAATTAGGAATTACTGACAATATGTTTAATTATATAAACAATTTTCTGAAAGAGAAAAATTCAAGTAAATTTGGCAATGTTTTTTCAGCTCTTTTCCCTGTTTTTGAGGGTTTACCACAGGGCAGCGTTCTCAGCCAGGTGCTTTTCAACATCATGCTTCGAGACCTACCTAAGTGCTTAAACAAAAATATTAAATATTCAATTTTTGCTAGTGTTTGGCTGTTTGGGGTACTGGCAGAAATCTTGACATCATTCAAAAAGAATCTACAAATAGCAGTCAATCAAGTTTTTAGATGAATGGGGATTTTCAGTTTCACAAGATAAAGATAAAACTAAGTATTTAATTATTTTCTTCTTGACCATCATTTAATTTGGAAATTTAATTTAATCTGTCAAGGGTTGGGTTGGATTGTTTTACCTCCGAGCGGCACTTTTTTGCACACCATGGGCTAAATGGCCAGGTCACAAGGACCCCGAAGGCTCAGAGAAGGTTGGGGGAGGGGACCCACTGGAACAGCTGTTAGGAGACAGATGGTAGCCTCCCGTCAAGGCCATCCAGCGTGTTCTTTAACGTGCACAGGGTATGGCTCTCCCCCACACGGGGCCACGGCTTAACGTCCCATCCGACGGACGGCGGCCTTTTCAAGCCCATCGGTGTCCCCTACTGACTGTGGGCAGGGCGGGGAATTTTGCGGAGATAAATCTCAACGCTGACCCAGCTGGGACGCGAAACTGGGAACTGCAGATTACTAGACTGGCGCGCTACCGACTGAGCCACCCCCATTTAATTTGGAAACCTCAAATTAATCTAGTCTGTCAAGGGGTTAATGGCAGATTAAATATGCTGAGATATCTAACTGGTACAGTCGCTCAAAAAAGTGTCCGAACACTACGGTTGATTACAGAATGCAGAAAAAATATCTGGCACGATTTTTTTTAGAAATCACTGATCTGGCAACCTTCGTGTCACGTGACACGAAGGTTGTCAGATCCACTAATTTCTAAAAACACGAAGGTTGCCACCACTAATTTCTAAATAAATCGTTGCCCGATATTTTTTCTGCATTCTGTAATCAACCATAGTGTTCGGACACTTTTTTGAGCGACTGTACATCATGGGGAAGTAAATCTAAAACTCTCCTTATTTTCTACAAAGTTTTAATACGCCCGATTCTCGAGTATGGTAAGCCAGATTTACCTTAATGTTTCCGATTCCTTGTGCAAAAAGCTTGAAAACTGTCAAAATAAAGCTATTAGATGTTGCCTCGGATTGCTTCCTGGATCTCCAACTCTTACCACTCTTGCTGAAGCTGCCATATCTACACTCAGCGTTAGAAGAAATTCCATTCTTTTTAAAAGTGTAGCAAGAATGAAAACCAAGAGCAATAAAAATCTAATCTTAGATAAAATTTTGAACAACTGCAAAAGATCGAGAATTTTTAGAAGTATCAAAAGTAATATTTTCCTCTTAAATCTGACTAACAGAAATATTGCAGGAGACAGCATACCCGATTTTCCCATTTGGAATATCTCTAGGCTATATATTTTACCTTACATCCGTCACGTGATTTCAAAACATCACTACCCATCTGAAGAACTATGGTTACTAACTCTTACCATACAGCATATTAGTGGGAGATTTGCAGGTTTTTGCCACATCTTTAATGATGGTTCTAGAAGTGATGAAACTGGAATAGTATCCTGTGCTTTGGGGTGGTGGTGGCTCAGTCGGTAGCGCGCCATGCTCGTAATCTGTAGTTTCCAGGTTCGAGTCCCAGCTGGATCAGCGTTGAGTTTTATCTTCGCAAAATTCCCCGCCCTGCCCGCGGTCAGTAGGGGACACCGATGGGCTTGGAAAGGCCGCCGTCCGTCGGATGGGACGTTAAGCCGTGGCCCCGTGTGCGGAAGAGCCATACCCTGTGCACGTTAAAGAACACGCTGGATGGCCTTGACGGGAGGCTACCATCTGTCTCCTAACAACTGTTCCAGTGGGTCTCCTCCCCCAACCTTCTCTGAGCCTTCGGGGTCATTGTGACCTGGCCATTTAGCCCATGGTGTGCAAAAAAGTGCAGCTCAGAGGTAAAACAACCCAACCTTTAAAAACACGCTGGATGACCTTGACGGGAGGCTACCATCTGTCTCCTAACAATTGTTCCAGTGGGTCTCCTCCCCCAACCTTCTCTGAGCCTTCGGGGTCCTTGTGACCTGGCCATTTAGCCCATGGTGTGCAAAAAAGTGCCGCTCAGAGGTAAAAAAGCCAACCCATAGATCATTTCTTATATAAAACATGGATAAAAAAATTATTAAACATGATTTAAATTTAAGAATTAATGTAATGTGTATGCCAAATCAAATTGCTGTAAATCCAAAGGATTAAAAATACTTTATATTTATCAGTGTTGTATGTGTCGTCTTGTGCAAACATTTCTTTTGAAAGTGATATCATTAATTTCTTTTTTTCTAGTTTTCATGAATCAGAGTTTAGTGATTTTGTGTCATGTAAATATATCTAGATTATAAGAATTAAAAAGTAAAATACTGAACTATGCACAGTCGCTCAAAAAAATATCCGAACACTATGGTTGATTACAGAATTCAGAAAAAAAATATCTGGCAACGATTTTTATTAGAAATTAGTGATCTGGCAACCTTCGTCGTGTAAACGACGAAGGTGATCACTGATCACTAATTTCTAAAAAAAAATTGCCAGATATTTTTTTCTGAATTCTGAAGAAGAGTTACACGATGGTTGCCAGATCACTAATTTCTAAAAAAATTGTTACCAGATATTTTTTTTTAATTCTGTAATCAACTATATCGTTCGGATATTTTTTTGAGCGACTGTATCTTTTTAGATTTAGAATTTATTGGAACCAAAAATAAATACCAAAAAGATGCATATTAGGTATCTTATTTTGTTGTGTGGTTTTTTGTGAAAGTTGTTTTTTTTTTTTCATAAGTATTTTTCTCCACAGGTATATACACTCTATTACAAAAAGTAATTTAACAATTCCATGTTATGTGAAATGGAAAGCAATATTGAAACATCTCTAAGTTTGAAAATAAGCTATTTTTAACGAAAATAAAATGTAACTAGATATAAATTGAAGATCTGGTTAATATCTATATAAATATCGGTTTTCAAGAATATTGCCTTGATATTTTAAGAGTTATTGAAGCTGGAATATTTAACAGCAGACGCCGATGTCACACTCTTCCTGACTGGCAATGGGCAGGGGTGGCTTACGGTAGCGCGCCGGGCTCGTAAACTGTAGTTCCCAGGTTCGAGTCCCAGCTGCGTCAGCGTTGAGATTTATCTCCGCAAAATTCCCCACCCTGTCCACGGTCAGTAGGAGACACCGATGGGCTTGGAAAGTCCGTCGGATGGGACGTTAAGCCGTGGCCTCGTGTGCGGGAGAGCCATACCTTGTGCACGTTAAAGAACACACTGGATGGCCTTGACTGGAAGCTACCATTATCTCCCACCAGCCGTTCCAGTGGGTCCCCTCCCCCACCCTTCTCTGAGCCTTCGGGGTCCATGTGACCTGGCCATTTAGCCCATGGTGTGCAAAAAAGTGCCGCTCAGTGGTAAAACAACCCAACGTTAAACAACAGGCTGTAATGGCCTTGACGGGAGGCTACCATCTGTCTCCCAACAGCATTTCCAGTGGGTCCCCTTCCCCAACCTTCTCTGAGCCTTCGGGGTACATGTGACCTGGCCATTTAGCCCATGGTGTGCAAAAAAGTGCTGCTCAGAGGTAAAACAATCCAACGTTAAAGAACACGCTGGATGGCCTTGACGGGAGGCTACCATCTGTTTCCCAACAGCTATTCCAATGGGTCACCTCCCCCAACCTTCTCTGAGCCTTCGGGCTCCTTGTGACCTGGCCATTTAGCCCATGGTGTGCAAAAAAGTGCCGCTCAGAGGTAAAACAACCCAACGTTAAACAACACGCTGTAATGGCCTTGACGGGAGGCTACCATCTGTCTCCCAACAGCATTTCCAGTGGGTCCCCTCCCCCAACCTTCTCTGAGCCTTTGGGGTCCATGTGACCTGGCCATTTAGCCCATGGTGTGCAAAAAAGTGCTGCTCAGAGGTAAAACAATCCAACGTTAAAGAACACGCTGGATGGCCTTGACGGGAGGCTACCATCTGTCTCCCAACAGCTGTTCCAGTGGGTCACCTCCCCCAATCTTCTCTGAGACTTCGGGCTCCTTGTGACCTGGCCATTTAACCTATGGTGTGCCAAAAAGTGCCTCTCAGAGGTTAAACAATCCAACGTTAAAGAACACGCTGGATGGCCTTGACGGGAGGCTACCATCTCTCGATTAAACGAATATTCCGCAAAATCAGATTAAAAAAAAAAGTTGAATAACATTTTCAAATTGTTTTTAGTAACTGTTTTTTCTTTCATAAAATTTATTTTCGAATCGAGAGAGTTTCGACTATGACCTTAAATTTGCATAACATGGAAATTTCGGATTACTTTTTTTTGAAAATATAGTGTCAATTAAAAAAAAATGAAATAAAAAAAAAACAGCAGTTTTGTGTTTTATGAAATGAAAGAAATTAAATATTATTTTTTGCTTTGCCTTTAGTTTCTAGTGCTTTATCGAAATATTCTTGGTGCTCTGGGATAATGCTGTGCAAGAACAGTTAGCACATAACTCAAGACGCAATCTGATTGGCTGATTGGCTCTAGCATGGCTCGTTCTAGCGGCGTGCCACGTGGTCGAATGGCATTGGTAGATTCGTGGCTTGCGTAGTAGTGATCCAGTATTTCTTGTAAACTGTAAAATATGACTTTTTGTTTCCTTTTTTTGTGCTGCCTTTCTCCGGATGTAGACACAGGTAGAATTTAAAAAAAAGAGCGCCTTGCATTTTTGTTGTGGTTTGTTTCTGTTCGTGGTTGATGTTCAGTTTCTTTTTTTCTTAATTTTTAAGGCATGTATTTTTCCTTTACAGGTGCAATATCGGTTCTTCGTTTTTTTTGTTGTTGTTACTCTTTAAAAAAAAAATCAGTATTGCTTTAAAACTTTAGAGCAATCATTATTAATGTTTGTTTTGTGGAAAATAAAAATATTCATCAGATTAATCGAAATATATGTTTTTGTTCAATATTTATTTGCGCGAAAATTTTATCATCTGTCTCCCAACAGCAGATGAGATTGAGATAGCAATAAAGGAAATACTGATTTGAAAAAAAAAATGGAAAAAAGTGCTTTAAAGTTTTTTTCTTTTGGTGAAGTTGGTATTGGTTTGTTAAAAATTTTTAGACTTCGTTAATGGGTCATGTGATTTATATAGAAATGTACTAATTTCGAGGCTTTTTTAGGAAGATCGGATTATAGGAATGAGGGATATCAACCTAGTATATTTGTATGTCCCAAATAAATGTAGCTTCTCGTGATAAAGAAGACGTTAAAATAATGTCGAAAATTCAGAAACAATCCGTTATAAATAAAGAACTTTTTAATGGAGAGAATTACGCAACCGAATGCTATCATAATTTTTATATTAAAAAGGGTTGTTTTGGGTTGTTTTACCTCTGAGCGGCACTTTTTTGCACACCATAGTGTAAATGGCCAGGTCACAAGAACCCCGAAATCTCAGAGAAGTTTGGGGGAGGGGACCCATTGGAACAGCTGTTGGGAGACATATGGTAGCCTCCCGTCAAGACCATCCAGCGTGTTATTTAACGTTGGGTTGTTTTACCTCTGAGCGGCACTTTTTTGCACACTATAGTGTAAATGGCCAGGACACAAGAACCCTGAAGGCTCAGAGAAGGTTGAGGGAGGAAACCCACTGGAACAGCTGTTGGGAGACAGATGGTAGCCTCCCGTCAAAGCCATCCAGCGTGTTCTTTAACGTTCACAGGGTATGGCTATCCCGCACACGGGGCCACGGCTTAACGTTCCATCCGACGGAAGGCGACCTTTCCAAGCCCATCGGTGTCCCCTACTGACCGTGCCCAGGGCGGGAAGTTTTGCGGAGATACATCTCAACGCTGACCTAGCTGGGACTCGAACTTGGGAACTGCAGATTACAAAAGTGGCGCGGTACCGACTGAGCCACCCCCGCCCCCATATTTAAAAGAAATCACATTGAAGTGCGAAAATATCTTCCTATTAATAAGCAAATGTAATAATGAAAAGAATACCGTAAATTTTATTGTTTTACAAATTCGTATGGAATCCTGATTTTTGAATTAATTTCTAATTATTATTTTACCAAATCATTACCAACAAAAGTATGCCCTACGTTACAAGAATGTTAAGTTTACATGCATGTTATTTAGGATAGAAAGAATATGTATATAAATATAGAAATTGTGGCTTTTGTTTGAGTATGGAATTATAATGTGTCTGTCTCTTTGTCAAATTAGGTGTTTTTGCATTTAGCATGACTTTTGAATATGAAAATTTGATATTTATGTCATTTCCATTTTTAGAAATGAACATGATTAAAAAAATGTTTCGCATTTAAGTTAGCTCCGAGAAATGTGTTTTTGGTGTGAACTAGTGTTGTAAAGAAAATTAAATGTGAAAGATTTAAATGTTTGATTAAAAAAAATTAATATAATTATTAATTGTTATTTTTTTTTTAATTCTTGTTAACCAAAAGGTGAAATATTGTCTCTTTCAATATTAACCTATGGACGCAAATTGCAAAGAAATTTGAAGCCAGACATATGAAAAATCTAGACTAAACATTTTTTTAGTCATTATAAATTCAGAAGACTCGGAGTTCACTTTTATATGAAGCACTTTTTTTTTAATAAAACTGGAACGTTTTTTTTTTTTGGCAAAATTAGAAATAAAATATCAGGAAAAATTAAATGAAAACCATGATTATTTTTGCATTGAGAACCAATATAAAATTGTTTGAGAAATGAATTTTTCTTAGGTTATTTTTTTTAAATTTTAATTCTACTTTTTTCATTTTGATTATCACATCTACAGAAAGAAAATACTTAAATTCTTTAAACGCTTAAAACCAAACTGTATTTTTTCGCATTTTAAAGACCAAACTGTATTTTTTCGCACAAACAGAACACAAAATATACGACTTTTTATATTTTTTTGTTATGAAGGATTATTGAAATTAAACTTTTATTTCCTTTATTAAATTCGAAATTTATTCGCATAAAGCATAAAAAAAATGAAATTTTTTAAATAAAAAAAATTCTAATCTTTTTTCTTTGGGAATCATTTTTTAATAAAAGAAATGCATAAAATTACCGGTAAAGATTTGTGCATAAAGTAAAAGGACAGTTTAAGGAAATTTTTTCAAAATCTTTTTTCTCAACTTCGTTACGCATACCCATTGTTGGAGCTCGAGAGAAATCGGTAATCGTTAGAAGATGGAGTTCTGTCGATTTATTTTACTTCTGAGAGACACTTTTGGGCACACCATGGGCTAAATGGCCATTTCACTAGGACCCTGAGGGCTCAGAGAAGGTTGGGGGAGGGGACTCAATGGAACAGCTGTTGGGAGACAGATGGTAGCCTCCCGTCAAGGCCATCCACCGTGTTCTTTAACGTTGGATTGTTTTACCTCTGAGCAGCACTTTTTTGCACACCATGCTCTAAATGGCCAGGTCACAAGGGCCCCGAAGGCTCAGAGAAGGTTGGGGGAGGGGACCCACTGGAACAGATGTTTGAGACAGATGGTAGTCTCCCGTCAAGACCATCCAGCGTGTTCTTTAACGTTGGATTGTTTTACCTCTGAGCGGCACTTTTTTTGCACACCATGCTCTAAATGGCCAGGTCACAAGGACCCCGAAAGCTCAGAGAAGGTTGGGGGAGGGAACCCACTAGAACAGCTCTTGGGAGACAGATGGTAGTCTCCCGTCAAGACCATCCAGCGTGTTCTTTAACGTTGGATTGTTTTACCTCTGAGCGGCACTTTTTTTGCACACCATGGGCTAAATGGCCAGGTAACAAGAACCCCGAAGGCTCAGAGAAGGTTGCGGGAGGGGACCCTACTGGGCAATTGTTACAAGACAGATGGTAGCCTTCCGTCAATTGTTACAAGACAGATGGCAAAGTTCGTGTCACGTGACACGAAGGTTGCCAGATCACTAATTTCTAAAAAAATCGTTGCCAGATATTTTTTCCGAATTCTGTAATCAACCACACTGTTCGGATTTTTTTTTTTTGAGCGATTGTACATGGAGCCTAAAAACATGGGGCCAAAAAAAATTGAATCAGTGGGTGCAGGACATAAAATATATAACGGATTAGAAAGTATGTTACGACCAAACTCCTTTCAAGAATTATTTTTGCTTTGAAAAACTACAGACTCTAAGTCGAAGGAAATAAAACTACTTTTTTTTACAGCTTCTGAACTATTTTAATCAATTTAGTTTAAAAAAAACTACAATTGGTGAAAATGTCTGAGCATAGATCAATAATTTTGAATGCCTGATGCATGATGCATTTTGAAGAGAGATTTTAATTAGAATCAGTAGCAAAAAATAAACAGCTCTAAATTCATATTTTTTTTTTCACCAACTCAGTTTTTATTGCATGTTTACACCGTCGAAAAAAAAATTATTACGTTTATTATTTTCTTCATTTGCTTTAAAAAAAAAGAAACAAAACGTGTTGTAGGAGTCTGTTTCGTGCATGTTGTTGATATGCAAATTATCCAACAGACAAGAATGAAAATGTTTGCACTGAGCACAAAACGTTTGTGTTGTGTTTTTTTTTTCAGTTGCAACATGTCGTTAGAAAAAAAATAACTCAAATGAATGTGACATAGAAACAAAAAAAAAATGTGTTTTTGCATTGTACATTTTATTATTTGAGTATTATTATATTACGTTATTATTTTTGTTCAATATTATTTCAAAATTTTTTATGTTGCATTTTAAAGGTGACGGAAAAGGTAGGTTTAATAAATATAATATCAAGTTATTTTAGTTATATGCTGAACTAATCATGGCCTTTAGTAAGACAGTATTTATTAAAAATGTTTATAAATATTATTCTTATTATTTACGATGTTATATCGACATGTCATTAATCTTTTTACTACAGTCGCTCAAAAAATATTCGAACACTGTGGTTGATTACGGAATTCAGAAAAAATATCTGTCAACGATTTTTTTTTTAGAAATTAGTGATCTAGCAACCTTCGTATACAGAATTCAAAAAAATATCTGGCAACCTTCGTGTCACCTGACACGAAAGTTGCCAGATATTTTTTCTGAATTCTGTATACGAAGGTTGCCATTCTTAACTCTCTACACGAAGGTTGCCAGATCATTAATTTCTAAAAAAAATCGTTGCCAGATATTCATTCTTAACTTTCTACACGAAGGTTGCCAGATCACTAACAGATCACTAATTTCTAAAAAAAATCGTTGCCAGATATTCATTCTTAACCCTCTGGACGAAGGTTGCCAGATCACTAATTCCTAAAAAAAAAAATCGTTGCCAGATGTTCATTCTTAACTCTCTACACGAAGGTTGCCAGATCACTAATTTAAAAAAAAATCGTTGCCAGATATTCATTCTTAACTCTCTACACGAAGATTGCCAGATCACTAACTTCTAAAAAAATCTTTGCCAGATATTTTTTCTTGACTCTCTGCACGAAGATGATCATTCTTAACTCTCTGCACGAAGGTTGCCAGATCACTAATTTCTAAAAAAAAAATCGTTGCCAGATATTCATTCTTAACTCTCTACACGAAGGTTGCCAGATCACTAATTTCTAAAAAAAATCGTTGCCAGATATTCATTCTTAACTCTCTACACGAAGGTTGCCAGATCACTAACAGATCACTAATTTCTAAAACAAATATCTGCCAGATATTCATTCTTAACTCTCTGCACGAAGGTTGCCAGATCACTAATTTCTAAAAAGAAAAATAGTTCCCAGATATTCATTCTTAACTCTCTATACGAAAGTTACCAGATCACTAATTTCTAAAAATATCTTTGCCAGATATTTTTTCTGAATTCTGCAATCAGCCATAGTGTTCGGATATTTTTTTAGCGACTGTACCTATCAAACATATTCTACTACAGTTACGAGTTCCATCATTCTTCTGATCATAAATAAAATGATATGTTTTTGTAATTATTGATGTTTATATTGAAAGTAAGAAATCTTAATTGTGTATTTAAAATTTGTTTTATGAAATGCAATTTTGTAAGTTCTATCTTGATGTTCGAATTTCATTTTTTCAAATATCATATTTTTTGAAAATTTCATTTCAATTCAATATTTTTTAAAATCCATTTCAATATTAACATAATAATATTCAATATTCTATAATATATATAATTAACATAATAATATTAAAAATTTCAATATTAACATAATTCAATTCAATTTATTTTGAAATTCATATTTTTTTCAAAATTTCATTTTTTCAAAAATCCACGCTTTAAAAAAAAAGTACGTTAGGCATTTCTGCGTTAGCACTTTTTAAAACATTAAATTGTATTTCATTTTTATTGTCTGATAAGGAAACAGAAAATGAAATTTTGGTTGGGTTGTTTTATCTCTGAGCGGCACTTTTTTGCACACCATGGGCTAAATGGCCAGGTCACATGGAACCCGAAGGCTCAGAGAAGGTTGCGGGAGGGGACCCACTGGAACAACTGTTGGGAGACAGATGGTAGCCTCCCGTCAAGGCCATCCAGCGTATTCTTTAACGTTGGGTTGTTTTACCTCTGAGAGGCACTTTTTTGCACACCTTGGGCTAAATGGCCAGGTCACATGGACCCCGAAGGCTCACAGAAGGTTGGGGGAGGGGACCCACTGGAGCAGCTGTTGGGAGACAGATGGTAGCTTCCCGTCAAGGCCATCCAGCGTGTTCTTTAACGTTGGATTGTTTTACCTCTGAGCGGCACTTTTTTGGACACCATGGGATAAATGGCCAGGTCACATGGACCCCGAAGGCTCAGAGAAGGTTGGGGGAGGGGACCCACTGGAACAGCTGTTGGGAGACAGATGGTAGCCTCCCGTCAAGGCCATCCAGCGTGTTCTTTAACGTTGGGTTGTTTTACCTCTGAGCGGCACTTTTTTCCACACAATAGGCTAAATGGCCAGGTCACATGGACCCCTAAGGCTCAGAGAAGGTTGGGGGAGGGGGCCCACTGGAGCAGCTGTTGGGAGACAGATGGTAGCCTCCCGTCAAGGCCATCCAGCGTGTTCTTTAACGTTGGGTTGTTTTACCTCTGAGCGGCACTTTTTTGCACACCATGGGCTAAATGGCCAGGTCACATGGACCCCGAAGGCTCAGAGAAGGTTGGGGGAGGGAACCCACTGGAACAGCTGTTGGGAGACAGATGGTAGCCTCCCGTCAAGGCCATCCAGCGTGTTCTTTAACGTTGGGTTGTTTTACCTCTGAGTGGCACATTTTTTGCACACCATGGGCTAAATGGGCAGGTCACATAGACCCCGAAGGCTCAGAGAAGGTAGTGGAGGGGACCCATTGGAACAGCTGTGGAGAGACAGGTGGTAGCCTCCCGTCAAGGTCATCCAGCGTGTTCTTTAACTTACACAGGGTAAGTCTCTCCCGTAACAGAGCCATGGCTTAACGTCCCATCGGACGGACGGCGGCCTTTCCAAGCCCATCGGTGTCCCCTACTGACGGTGGGCAGGGCGGGGAATTTTGCGGAGATAAATCTCAACGCTCACCCAGCTGGGACTCGAACCTGGGAACTACAGATTACGAGCCTGGCGAGCTACCGACTGAGCCAGCCCCGCCCCCAGAAAATGAAATTTAATAACTTAACGTCGATTACAAAATGATTCAAATAAATGTTAACATTACTCTCCCTAAAACTGAGGTTTTAAGTCTGTGTAGCATCTTATGGCTTGTTACGTTGTAAAGATTTCAGCGCAAATCAGTTTCAATAAGGTTCTTGTTTCAGTAAAATTTCAGTGCAAAATGCGTCTTCACCATTTGGATTTTATTAAAAAAAAATCTCTGAGTTGGGTAGGGTTGTTTTACCTCTGAGCGGCACTTTTTGCACACCATGTGCTAAATGGCCAGGTCACATGGACCCCGAAGGCTCACAGAATGTTGGGGGAGGGGACCCACTGGAGCAGCTGTTGGGAGACAGATGGTAGCTTCCCGTCAAGGCCATCCAGCGTGTTCTTTAACGTTGGGTTGTTTTACCTCAGAGCGGCACCTTTTTGCACACCATGGGCTAAATGGCCAGGTCACATGGATCCCGAAGGCTCAGAGAAGGTTGGGGGAGGGAACCCAGTGGAACAGCTGTTGGGAGACAGATGATAGCCTCCCGCAAGGCCATCCAGCGTGTTCTTTAACGTTGGGTTGTTTTACCTCTGAGCGGCACTTTTTTTGCACACCATGGGCTAAATGGCCAGGTCACATGGACCCCGAAGGCTCAGAGAAGGTTGGGGGAGGAACCCACTGGAACAGCTGTTGGGAGACAGATGGTAGCCTCCCGTCAAGGCCATCCAGCGTGTTCTTTAACGTTGGGTTGTTTTACCTCAGAGCGGCACCTTTTTGCACACCATGGGCTAAATGGCCAGGTCACATGGATCCCGAAGGCTCAGAGAAGGTTGGGGGAGGGAACCCAGTGGAACAGCTGTTGGGAGACAAATGGTAGCCTCCTGCAAGGCCATCCAGCGTGTTCTTTAACGTTGGGTTGTTTTACCTCTGAGCGGCACATTTTTGCACACCATGGGCTAAATGGCCAGGTCACATGGACCCCGAAGGCTCAGAGAAGGTTGGGGGAGGGAACCCACTGGAACAGCTGTTGGGAGACAGATGGTAGCCCCTCGTCAAGGTCATCCAGCGTGTTTTTTTACGTACACAGGGTAAATCTCTCCCGTACACGGGGCCACGGCTTAACGTCCCATCCGACGGACGGCGGTCTTTCCAAGCCCATCGGTGTCCCCTACTGACCGTGGGCAGGGCAGGGAATTTTTCGGAGATAAATCTCAACGCTGACCCAGCTTCGACTCGAACCTGGGAACTACAGATTACGAGCCTGGCGCGCTACTGACTGAGCCACCCCCGCCCCACCAAACAATAGGAATGGAATCTAAAATAACGAAAGCTACATAAACCATGACGGTCAGCAGCATCAGAAACAACAATAGCTGAGATCCAATCACGAACAACCAAAACAACTGGCATCCAATCAAAACCAACAACGAAACAAAAACAACCGAGATCCAATTAAAAAAAGCGACATTCAATCACAAACAACAACAACAACAACCGATATTTAATCACAAACAACAACAACAGAAATGATATTCATTCCCAAACAAAAACAAACCAAAATAATCGCTGACATCCAATTGTGTTGGAAAAACCAAACAAAAGCAACCGCGATCCAACCACAAACAACAACGACAAAGTGACATTTAATCACAAACAGCAACGGCAAAACAAAACAACTGACATCAAATCGCAAACAACGACAACAGATAACAACGAGATGTAATCATAAACAGCAACAACCGAGGTTCAATCACAAACAACAACAACAACAACAACAACAACTGTAACAAATGATATCCAATCTCATAAAACAAGTGACAGGTAGTCAACAAAAACAACAATAACTGACGACGACAACAACAACAATAACTGCAATCCAAGCACAAATAACAGCAACAACAATAACAATTGCAATCGAAGCACAAACAATAATATCATCAACAACAACAACAACAACCCAAGCACAAATAACAACAACAATCCAAGTACCAACAACAACAACAACAACAACAACAACAACAACAACAACAACAACCCAAGCACAAACAACAACAACGACGACCGAAATCCAAAAACAAACAATAATATCATCAATAACAACAATCCAGGCACAAACAACAACAACAATTCAAGTACAAACAACAGCAGCAACAACAACAACGACGACCGCAATCCAAACACAAAGAACAACATTAACAACAACAAACCAAGCACAAACAACAACAACGACGACCGCAATCCAAACACAAACAATAACATTAAGAACAACAACAACAACAACAATTCAAGCACAAACATAACAGCAACAACAACAATTATACATCATCCAATCCTAATTTTTTTTCAATTTCTCTCTTCCCACTTCGCGTTTCATCACGAATCAACCGCCATTTCGGTTTCAAGTTGATCGGCGAATTCCACCTCGAACATCTTCCAAAAGAGCTTCGAATTTGAAATCCATTCATTCGCATAATAATCATAATAACGATGACGATAATAATAACAACTGGCAGTCGCCTCCACATCATTCTCGCAGGCAATTGCAGCTGACGTAAAAGCACGCCCTCGCCGTTCTACGTCCTCGCCTAAAACGCAACAGTATCGAAAATTAAACGGACTCCAGATGCTTCGTAATTAAAACAAAATGCGGACTTTAAATGGCGTCAACCTGCACCAATCATTTTCGCGGAAGAATGGCGCGCGCTGCTTCGGAGCACGCGATGGGGGGGAGGGGAGAGAGATAATTTATTGTTAGTTGGCATCTGCGAAGTTGCTCGTTATTTCAGAGGGGGGCGTTCTGTCCCCAACGAAATGTTAGGAAGTTTTCGCGTTTCAGGGCATTCTGTTTGATTACTTTTTTCGATAGGGAGGTAGGGGACATTCGCCGAAATCACGGAGATTTTAATGATTCAATTTATTATTTAGTTTGGGAAAAGTGAAGCGTGGGTTAAAGCATCGGGATTGACTTTGGGGAGAAGTTTGGTGAGACCATATGTAGTCTGAGCTCTGGGTTGAGTTGTTTTAACTCTGAGGGGCACTTTTTTGCACACAATGGGCTAAATGGCCAGGTAACAAGGACCCCAAGGGTTCAAAGAAGATTAGAGGATTGGGTTGTAGCTATGAGCGAGACTTTTTGCACACAATGGGCTAAATGGCCAGGTAACAAGGACCCCAAGGGTTCAAAGAAGATTAGGGGATTGGGTTGTACATATGAGCGAGACTTTTTTGCACACAACGTGCTAAATGGCCAGGTAACAAGGACCCCAAGGGTTCAAAGAAGATTAGAGAATTGGGTTGTACCTATGAGCGAGACTTTTTTGCACACAATGGGCTAAATGGCCAGGTAACAAGGACCCCAAGGGTTCAAAGAAGATTAGAGAATTGGGTTGTACCTATGAGCGAGACTTTTTTGCACACAATGGGCTAAATGGCCAGGTAACAAGGACCCCAAGGGTTCAAAGAAGATTAGAGGATTGGGTTGTACCTATGAGCGAGACTTTTTTCACACAATGGGATAAATGGCCAGGTAACAAGGACCCCAAGGGTTCAAAGAAGATTAGAGGATTGGGTTGTACCTATGAGCGAGACTTTTTTGCACACAATGGGCTAAATGGCCAGGTAACAAGGACCCCAAGGGTTTAAAGAAGATTAGAGGATTGGGTTGTACCTATGAGCGAGACTTTTTTGCACACAATGGGATAAATGGCCAGGTAACAAGGACCCCAAGGGTTCAAAGAAGATTAGAGGATTGGGTTGTACCTATGAGCGAGACTTTTTTGCACACAATAGGATAAATGGCCAGGTAACAAGGACCCCAAGGGTTCAAAGTAGATTAAAGGATTGGGTTGTACATATGAGCGAGACTTTTTTGCACACAATGGGATAAATGGCCAGGTCACAAGGACCCCAAGGGTTCAAAGAAGATTAGGGGATTAGGTTGTATATCTGAGCGACACTTTTTTGCACACAATGGGATAAATGGCCAGGTCACAAGGACCCCGAAGGCTCAGAGTAGGTTGGGGGGGGGGGGCACTGGAACAGCTGTTGAGAGACAGATGGTAGCCTCCAGTCAAGGCCATCCAGTGTCTTTAACATTGGATTATTTTACCTGTGAGCGGCACTTTTTTGCACACCATGGGCTAAATGGCCAGGTCACAAGGACCCCGAAGGCTCAGAGAAGACTGGGGGAGGGGACCCACTGGAACAGCTGTTGGGAGACAGATGGTAGCCTCCCGTCAAGGCCATCCAGCGTGTTCTTTAACGTTGGGTTGTTTTCCCTGTGAGCGCCACTTTTTTAGCACACCATGGGCTAAATGGCCAGGTCACAAGGACCCCGAAGGCTCGGAGAAGGTTGCGGGAGGGGACCCACTGGAACAGCTGTTGCGTGGCAGATGGTAGCCTCCCGTCATGGCCGTCCAGCGTGTTCTTTAACGTACACAGGGTATGTCTCTCCCGCACACGGCGCCACGGCTTAACGTCCCATCCGACGGACGGCTGCCTTTTCGAGCCCATCGGTATCCTCTACTGACCGTAGGCAGGGCGGGGAGTTTTGCGGAGATAAATCTCAACGCTGACCAACTGGGACTCGAACCTAGGAACTACAGATTACGAGCCTAGCGTGATACCGACTGAACCACCCCCCACCCCACAGGATATGCTCTCTCCTGAACACTGGCACAGGGTTTAGCCTCCAATCCGACGGACGACTCTCTTTCCAAGCTCATTGGTGTCCGCTGTTGACCGAGGTCAGGCAGGAGAGTTTTGCGGAGATCAATCTCAAATCTGGTGTAGCTGGGACTCGAACCTGGGAACTGCAAATTACGAGAGAAGGCTCCGTATCGACATCGCCTTCCGCCTCCCTTAGTTACATTAAGTTATATGCACGACTGATGTATTCCTCATTATACCCCTCTATTCAACGAGTCGATCTTGATACCGTGATTCCGTTTTCGCCTTTCCCTTAAAATTTTGTCCATGAAATATTTTTGCTTTTTTACCCTTTAAAAATAACTGCGGAAGGCCATATCTCTGTCTGGTTCACCGATGGACTTGGAAAGGGTCGCCGTCCGTAGAATGGGACGTTAAGCTGTGACTCCGTGTGCGGGAGAGCCATACTCCGTGAACGTTCAAGAACACGCTAGATGGCCTTGACGGGAGGCTACCATCTGTCTCCCAACAGCTGTTCCAGTGGGTCCCCTCCCCCAACCTTCTCTGAGCCTTCGGGGTCCATGTGACCTGGCCATTTAGCCCATGGTGTGCAAAAAAGTGCCACTCAGAGGTAAAACAATCCAACGTTAAAGAACACGCTGAATAACCTTGACGGGAGGCTACCATCTGTCTTCCAACAGCTGTTCCAGTGGGTCCCCTCCCCCAACCTTCTCTGAGTCTTCGGGGTCCATGTGACCTCGCCATTTAGCCCATGGTGTGCAAAAAAGTGCCGCTCAGAGGTAAAACAATCCAACGTTAAAGAACAGGCTGAATGGCCTTGACGGGAGGCTACCATCTGTCTCCCAACAGCTGTTCCAGTGGGTCCCCTCCTCCAACCTTCTCTGAGCCTTCGGGGTCCTTGTGACCTGGCCATTTAGCACATAGTGTGCAAAAAAAAATGCCGCTCAGAGGTAAAACAATCCAACGTTAAAGAACAGGCTGAATGGCCTTGACGGGAGGCTACCATCTGTCTCCCAACAGCTGTTCCAGTGGGTCCCCTCCCCCAACATTCTCTGAGCCTTAGGGTTCCATGTGACCTGGCCATTTAGTCCATGGTGTGCAAACAAGTGCCGCTCAGAGGTAAAACAATCCAACGTTAAAGAACACGCTGGATGGCCTTGACGGGAGGCTACCATCTGTCTCCCAACAGCTGTTCCAGTCCTCCCCCAACCTTCTCTGAGCCTTTGGGGTACTTGTGACCTGGCCATTTAGCCCATGGTGTGCAAAAAAGTGCCGCTCAGAGGTAAAACAATCCAAAATTAAAGATTACGCTGGATGGTCTTGACGGGAGGCTACCATCTCTCTCCCAACAGCCGTCCCAGTGGGTCCCCTCTCACAACCTTCTCTTAGTCTTCGGGGTCCTTGTGACCTTGCCATTTAGCCCATGGTGTGCAAAAACGTGTCGCTCAAAGGTAAAACAACCAACTTTAAAGAACACGCTGGATAGCCTTGACGGGAGGCAACCATCTCTCTCCCAAAAGCTGTTCCAGTGGATCCCCTCCCCCAACCTTTTCTGAGCCTTCGGGGTCGTTGTGACCTGGCCATTTAGCCCATATCGTGCAAAAAATAAGTGCCGCTCATAGGTAAAACAACCCAACTCTCTCTGGTTATTTTCATTTTTTAAGCCTAATCGTATGCACATTCAGTCTGATAAACAAAACAAGGCAAGAATATTATTAAAAAACATCCATAATCCCATTTACGTGAAACGTGTGACATAACAGGGTTTGACACAACAGAAGGTGATGTCTGCACACAACGCACATGCATTAAGTTCAATGCTTTTAACTTCTGAAACCTGGACACTGAGCTCTGTGTAGGTGGCGCTGTGGTAACTGGTAATCGCATCACTCGGCGGAATGAATAAATAAACAAACGAAACAACAAATATTCCTAGGAAGGGGGGTGGGGGGTGGGTAGCGAAAAAAGATACGTAGAAACATAATACGGAAAACATTGCTTCCAAATAGGTTTAAAAACAAAACTTTGATGCATAAATGTCTGGACAAACAGTTATAAATGTTATTAAATGACAAATTTTTAAAACCTTGAAGTCGATTTAAATTTTTTTTGTTTTAACCGATTCCTGTGGCTTTTAAACACAAAAATTCAATCGAAATGGAAGTTTTAAAGCTTTTTTATGTTTGAGGAACTTTAGTATATAGAGATGTCACGATCTTGAGACGTTTCAGAGAAAAATTCAAGTTGTCATGATGCTTCAATAAATCATTGTTTGTTTATTGTTTCTATTATTATTGTTTGTTTTTAAGACGACAGGAATGTGAATTGGATATTTATGAAAGGCTTTTTTAGTTTTGTCAGTATTTGCTGTTTTTTTTTTCTTTTATTTTTTATTTTATCGAAGGTCGAAATAGAATGAGAGAGGTTGTTTGTTTTTCAAATTTCTGAAATTCTGTTCCTGATGTATTATTATGGGCATCTGTTTTCGAGGGTACGGTTTACAGCGCTTCCAGATTGGAGATTACGTTCTCATTTTTTTTTTTGGGGGGGGGGGGCGTTTATTCTTTGAAAAACTCGAAAGAGTTTTGAATCAGAAAAATGATCTGAGAGTCTGAATGGCATATACAGATAGGTTGGGTTGTTTTACCTCTGAGCGGCACTTTTTTGCACACCATGGGCTAAATGTCCAGGTCACATGGACCCCGAAGGCTCAGAGAAGATTGGGGGAGAGGACCCACTGGAACAGCTGTTGGGAGACAGATGGTAGCCTCCCGTCAAGGCCATCCAGCGTGTTATTTAACGTTGGGTTGTTTTACCTCTGAGCGGCACTTTTTTGCACACCATGGTCTAAATGGCCAGGTCACATGGACCCCGAAGGCTCAGAGAAGATTGGGGGAGGGGACCCACTGGAACAGCTGTTGGAAGACAAATGGTAGCCTCCCGTCAAGGCCATCCAGTGTATTCTTTAACGTTGGGTTGTTTTACCTCTGAGCGGCACTTTTTTGCACACCATGGGCTAAATGGACAGGTCACATGGACCCCGAACGCTCAGAGAAGATTGGGGTAGGGGACCCATTGGAACAGCTGTTGGAAGACAGATGGTAGCCTCCCGTCAAGACCATCCAGCGTTCTATTTAACGTTGGGTTGTTTTACCTCTGCACTTTTTTGCACACCAGGAGCTAAATGGTCAGATCACAAGGACCCCGAAGGCTCAGAGAAGGTTGGGAGAGGGGACCCACTGGAACAGCTGTTGGGAGACAGATGGTAGCCTCCCGTCAAGGCCATCAAGCGTGCTTTTAACGTTGGATTGTTTTACCTCTGAGCGTCACTGTTTTGCACACAATGGGCTAAATAGCCAAGTCACAAGGACCTCGAAGGCTTAGAGATGGTTGGGGGAGGGGACCCACTGGAACAGCTGTTGCGTGGCAAATGGTAGTGTCCCGTCATGGCCGTCCAGCGTGTTCTTTATCGTACACAGGGTAAGTCTCTCCCGTACACGGGGCCACGGCTTAACCTACCATCCGACGGACGGTCCAGACCCAGCTGGGACTCGAACCTGGGAACTGCAGATTACGAGCCTATCACGCTACCGACTGAGCCACCTTGAGCACCCCTATGTGCAGGAGAGCCATTTCTGTACAGTCGCTCAAAAAAATATCCGAACAATATGGTTGATTACATAATTCAGAGAAAATATCTGGCAACGATTTTTTTTACAAATTAGTGAGCTGGCAACCTTTGTGTACAGTAAACGAAGGTTGCCAGATCACTAAATTCTAAAAAAATAGTTGCCAGATATTTTTTCTGAATTCTGTAATCAACCATAGCGTGCAAATATATTTTTGTGCTACTCTACACGTTAAAGAAGTACAGTAGGATCTTATCCTTCCCTTTGGGGCGGGGGTGGCTCAATCGGTAGCGCGCCAAGCTCGTAATCTGTAGTTCCCAGGTTCGAGTCCCAGCTGGGTCAGCGTTGAGATTTATGTCCGCAAAATTCCCCGCCCTGCCCACGGTCAGTAGGGGACACCGATGGGCTTGAGAAGGCCGCCGTCCGTCGGATGGGACGTTAAGCCGTGGCTCCGTGTGTGGGAGAGCCATACCCTGTGCACGTTAAACACGCTGGATGGCCTTGACGAGAGGCTACCATCTGTCTCCCAACAGCTGTTCCAGTGGGTCCCCTCCCCCAACCTTCTCTGATCATTCGGGGTTCTTGTGACCTGGCTATTTAGCCCATTGTGTGCAAAAAAGTGCAGCTCAGAGGTAAAACAACCCAACGTTCTTAACGTAAGGCTATCATCTGTCTCCAAAGTGTTATGCAGTAGGATCGTAACCTTCCCTGAGCTCTTGGGTTCTTGTAACCTTGCCATTTAGTCCATTGTGTGTAAAAATAAAGCACTGCTCACCGGTAAAACAACCCAACAGAAATTTGCTTTAGTGCTTGGCATTTTATTGCGCGAAAATTAAATTTGTTTGGAAATTGTTACGAAACATTTCGGTAACAAACAAAAAAAAAGAGAAAAATTAAAATTCAGTCAACAAACTACTTCAGTGCAGAAAAGAAAAACAAAGCCAGCATAAAGATTTGTTTAGACGATATTTGTGTCCAAAAAAAAAGAAAGCCGAAATATAAAAAAAGCAAAAAAAACAGTCTCTAGTTTACGCTTAAGTCTTGAAGCCATAACAGTCTTTAAGGAAAAAATATTTTCCGTGAAAAGTGCACGGAACCGGAAGCAAACAATACGTCACGTAGTGAGAAAGGGCCATTATTTCCGCTTCCATTGCAACAGAGGGAAAACTGTGACGCAACACACAAACGTTCTTTATTTTCTAACAGGAAAACCGTGACGTAACAGAAGGTTCTTTTTTTTCCCCACTCTCTAATCTTCCGAATAGAGGAAGCGAGGAAATGGCTTTTTAAAATCTTTTTTTTTATGGTTCGATTATTAAATTTACCATTTCATGCCGGTTTTCGGCTGCAGGCGAAGGCATTAGAAGCATTAAAAATAACCGTCTTGCTTAGACGATGCGAAATAGACGATAGATTTTCTATTGCGAAGCCACGAGACTTTCCACGAGACTTTCCACGAAACCAGCCACGAGACTTTCCATGAAACTTCTATAACGAGTTTGTCTCATTTTTTTTTTCTTTTTAATGGGAAAAAAACATTCACGGAGCCATTTTGCGTGAAATATTGAATAACTAAAATGAAAGGGACCGCGTCTGAAACATCCAACGATTGTTACAAGATGGAAATTTAACATAATTTTTTTTTTTTCTTGTTGTTGCTTCCTAATCTTTGCTTTTTCCGGTGGTTTTTATTTTGTTTTTTAAAGATAGTTTTAACGAATAGTTGGGTTCAGAAGATAAAATAGCTCAGACGGAAAATGTTACGAAAATATCTGGCCGGTTTGCAGTGGTCTGTTGCAGATTAATAAGCATTGCATGGGACGGGGGGGAAGGGACCGGGGGGGGCGTCCGTAGTAACAAGAAACTCAACTGAATTGGAAAAAGATGATTTGGAGGAAGGAGACTCCATTGCAAAATCAAAAATCCACCTCAGTTGGGTTGTTTTACCTCTGAGCGGCACTTTTTTGCACACCATGGGCTAAATGGCCAGGCCACATGGACCCCGAAGGCTCAGAGAAGGTTGGGGGAGGGGACCCACTGGAACAGCTGTTGGGAGACAGATGGTAACCTCCCGTCAAGGCTATCCAGCGTGTTCTTTAACGTGCACAGGGTATGGCTCTCCCGCACACGGCGCCACGGCTTAACGTCCCATCCGACGGACGGCGGCTTTTCCAAGCCCATCGGTGTCCCCTACTGACCGTGGGCAGGGCGGGGAATTTTGCGGAGATAAATCTCAACGCTGACCCAGCTGGGACTCGAACCTGGCAACTACGGATTACGAGCCTGGCGCGCTACCGACTGAGCCACACCCGCCCCATTCACCTCAGTTTTAGAAGTTTGGATGATTTCCCGAAAGTGCTCAATATATACGAAAAGTATAATAATTTTTTGTCCCGATTACCCTTACTAATGTTTTCAAGAGGGGAAGGGCATGGTTTTTCCCCCCATACAACCCTACCTGATAAGAAGCATAACAATAGGAGAAAATATATTTTAAATTTGAACGGTTTCGAGCCTTACCAACACACAATGCACTCTATCAACAAAACTGATAACTAAAGTCTAAAGTACATAAAATATGTGGGCGGGGGTGGCTCAGTCGGGAGCGCGCCAGGCTCGTAATCTGTAGTTCCCAGGTTCGAGTCTCAGCTGGGTCAGCGTTGAGATATATCTCCGCAAAATTCCTCGCCCTTCCCACGGTGAGTAGGGGACTCCGATAAGCTTGGAAAGGCCGCCGTCCTTCGGATGGGACTTTAAGCCGTGGTCAGTGTGCGGGAGAGCCATACCCTGTGCACGTTAAAGAACACGCTGGACGGCCTTGACGGGAGGCTACCATCTGTCTCCCAACAGCTGATGCAGTGGGTCCTCTGCCCCAAACTTCTCTGAGCCTTCGGGGTCCATGTGAACTGGCCATTTAGCCCATGGTGTGCAAAAAAGTGCCGCTCAGAGGTAAAACAACCCAACGTTAAAGAACACGCTGGATGGCCTTGACGGGAGGCTACCATCTGTCTCCCAACAGCTGTTCCAGTGGGTCCCCTCCCCCAACCTTCTCTGAGCCTTCGGGGTCCATGTGACCTGGCCATTTAGCCCATGGTGTGCAAAAAAGTGCCGCTCAGAGGTAAAACAACCCAACGTTAAAGAACACGCTGGATGGCCTTGACGGGAGCCTACCATCTGTCTCCCAACAGCTGATCCAGTGGGTCCTCTGCCCCAAACTTCTCTGAACCTTCGGGGTCCTTGTGACCTCGCCATTTAGACCATTGTGTGCAAAAAAGTGCCGCTGAGAGGTAAAACAACCCTACGTTAAAGAATACGCTGGATGGCCTTGACGGGAGGCTACCATCTGTCTCCCAACAGCTGTTCCAGTGGGTCCCCTCCCCCAACCTTCTCTGAGCCTTCGGGGTCCATGTGACCTGGCCATTTAGCCCATGGTGTGCAAAAAAGTGCAGCTCAGAGGTAAAACAACCCAACGTTAAAGAACACGCTGGATGGCCTTGCCGCGAGGCTACCATCTGTCTCCCAACAACTGTTCCAGTGGGTCCCCTCCCCCAACCTTCTCTGAGCCTTCGGGGTCCATGTGACCTGGCCATTTAGCCCATGGTGTGCAAAAAAGGGCCGCTCAGAGGTAAAACAACCCAACGTTAAAGAACACGCTGGATGGCCTTGACGGGAGGCTACCATCTGTCTCCCAACAGCTGTTCCAGTGGGTCCCCTCCCCCAACCTTCTCTGAGCCTTCGGGGTCCATGTGACCTGGCCATTTAGCCCATGGTGTGCAAAAAAGTGCCGCTCAGAGGTAAAACAACCCAACGTTAAAGAACACGCTGGATGGCCTTGACGCGAGGCTACCATCTGTCTCGCAACAGCTGTTCCAGTGAGTCCCCTCCCCCAACCTTCTCTGAGTCTTCGGGGTCCTTGTGACCTGGCCATTTAGCCCATGGTGTGCAAAAAAAGTGCCGCTCAGAGGTAAAACAACCCAACGTTAAAGAACACGCTGGATGGCCTTGACGGGAGGCTACCATCTGTCTCCCAACAGCTGATCCAGTGGGTCCTCTGCCCCAAACTTCTCTGAGCCTTCGGGGTCCATGTGAACTGGCCATTTAGCCCATGGTGTGCAAAAAAGTGCCGCTCAGAGGTAAAACAACCCAACGTTAAATAACACGCTGGATGGCCTTGACGGGAGGCTACGATCTGTCTCCCAACAGCTGTTCCAGTGGGTCCCCTCCCCCAACCTTCTCTGAGTCTTCGGGGTCCATGTGACCTGGCCATTTAGCCCATGGTGTGCAAAAATGTGCCGCTCAGAGGTAAAACAACCCAACGTTAAAGAACACGCTGGATGGCCTTGACCGGAGGCTACCATCTGTCTCCCAACAGCTGTTCCAGTGGGTCCCCTCCCCTAACCTTCTCTAAGCCTTCGGGGTCCATGTGACCTGGCCATTTAGCCCATTGTTTGCAAAAATAATGCCACTCAGAAGTAAAACAACCCAACTTGCTGATTTTTAGAAGTGTTGTATGTTTTAATGAGTGGATTGTGATGCAATTACGGAATGTGTAGGAGCGAAATCTTTATATCCGCGATTTGTTGAAATGCCCGCCGGTATTAAAAGCAATTTGAATAAATAGGTACAATTATCTCCCTATTGGCGACGCCATTGTAAATTCTCCCTATTCCCAAAGGAACTAATTTAACTAATGGACGATAAGAGATTGACCTTGCACGATATGAGAATTACACTAAGTCATCAAGATACAAATTAATCCGCATTGTGTTCTGGAGGGAAAATTCATGCACGGCTGTTATCGTTTGAGCATAGATTTTCAAAGCCCATGGGGTCTTGTTATATTAAATATATATGTGGGACTTATTATATTAGATACAATACGGAGATGTGTAATATGACGAAAATTTGAATTAATAGGCTAAAGAGGTGGGTTGTTGTACCTCTGAGCGGCACTTTTTTTTGTTCCTAATGGGCTAAATGTCCAGGTCACAAGGACCCCCCAAGGTTAAGAGAAGGGTTGGGTTGTTTTACCTCTGAGCGGCACTTTTTTGCACACCATGGGCTAAATGGCCAGGTCACAAGGACCCCGAAGGCTCAGAGAAGGTTGGGGGAGGGAACCCACTGAAACAGCTGTTGGGAGACAGATGGTAGCCTCCCGTCAAGGCCATCCAGCGTGTTCTTTAACGTTGGATTGTTTTACCTCTGAGCGGCACTTTTTTGCACACCATAGGCTAAATGGCCAGGTCACAAGGACCCCGAAGGCTCAGAGAAGGTTGAGGGAGGAGACCCACTGGAACGGCTGTTGGGAGAAAGATGGTAGCTTCCCGTAAAGGCCATCCAGCATGTTCTTTAACGTGCACAGGGTATGGCTCTCCCGCACACGGGGCCACGGCTTAACGTCCCATCCGACGGCCGGTGTCCTTTCCAAGCCCATCGATGTCCCCTACTGACCGTGGGCAGGGCGGGGAATTTTGCGGAGATAAATCTCAACGTTGACCCAGCTGGGAGTCGAACCTGCGAACTACAGATTACGAGCCTGGCGCGCTACCGACTGAGCCACCCCCGCCCCTGCTAAGAGAAGATTGGGGGTGGTTACAATCCCTCTGAGCGGCACTTTTTTTGTACCTAATGGGCTAAATGGCCATGTCACAAGGACTCCCCAAGGTTAAGAGAAGTTTGGGGGGTGGTTACAGTCCCTCTGAGCGGCACGCTTTGTACCTAATGGGCTAAATTGCCAGGTCACAAGGACCCCCAAGGCTAAGAGAAAGTTGGGGGGGGGGGTGGTTACAGTCCCTCTGAGTGGCACTTTTTTGTGCCTAATGGGCTAAATGGCCAGGTCACAAAGACCCCCTCAAGGCTGAGAGAAGGTTTGGGGGTTACAGTCCCTCTGAACGGCACTTTTTTGTACCTAATGGGCTAAATGGCCAAGTCACAAGACCCTCCAAAGCTAAGAGATGGTTGGGGGGTTACTGTCCCTCTGAGCGGCACTTTGTTTGTACCTAATGGGCTAAATTACCAGGTCACAAGACCCCCCAAGGCTAAGAGAAGGTTGGGGGTGGCTACAGTCCCTCTAAGCGGCACTTTTTGGTACCTAGTGGACTAAATGGCCAGGTCATAAGGACCCCCAAGGCTAAGAGAAGGTTGGGGTGGTTACAGTCCCTCTGAGTGGCACTTTTTTTGGTACATAATGGGCTAAATAGCCAGGTCATAAGGACCCCCAAGGCTAAGAGAAGGTTGGGGTGGATACAATTCCCCTGAGCGGCACTTTTTTTGTACATAATGGGCTAAATGGCCATGTCACAAGGACCCCCCAAGGTGAAGAGAAGGTTGGGTGGTGGTTACAGTCCCTCTGAGCGGCACTTTTTTGTACCTAATGGGTTAAATGGCCAGGTCACAAGGACCCCCAAGGCTAAGAGAAGGTTGGGGGGGGGGTTACAGTCCCTCTGAGTGGCACTTTTTTGTACCTAATGGGCTAAATGGCTATGTCACAAGGACCCCCAAGGTTAAGAGAAGGTTGGGGGTGGTTACAGTCCCTCTGAGCGGCACTTTTTTGTACCTAATGGGTTAAATGGCCAGGTCACAAGGACCCCCAAGGCTAGCAGAAGGTTGGGGGGGTTACAGTCCCTCTGAGCGGCACTTTTTTGTACCTAATGGGCTAAATGGCCAGGTCACAAGGATCCCCCAAGGCTAAGAGAAGATTGGGGGTGGTTACAGTCCCTCTGAGCGGCACTTTTTTGTACCTAATGGGCTAAATGGCCAGGTCACAAGAACCCCCAAGGCTATGAGAATGTTGGGGTTGGTTACAGTCCCTCTGAGCGACACTTTTTTGTACCTAATGGGCAAATGGCCAGGTCACAAGGACCCCCCAAGTCTAGGAGAAGGTTGGGGTTGGTTACAGTCGTTCAAAAACAAATATCCGAAGATTATGGTTGATTACAGAATTGGGAAAAAACATCTGGCAACGAATTTTTTTTAGAAATTAGTGATCTGGCAACCATCGTGTTAAAGGTTGCCAGATCACTAATCTCTAAACAAAATGGTTGCCAGATATTTTTTCTCAATTCCGTAATCAACCATGGTGTTCGGATATTTATTTCAGCGACTGTACATATTTCATTCAGCCATCAGTTTCACTGAATATTGCCAGTAGATTGGTTGAGGATGCAATAATACCATACTTGCTTGTTTAGAAAAAAAAAAAAATCCTGTGACATTTATTTTCCAAGTTGTTTTCCCTCCCAAGTACAACTGGAATGCAGACAAATTACCCATTTAAAAGACAAATGCACAGCTTCTGAAATACTGACACTTACACTGAACGTTTTATTTTAGAAACACATCAGAACACTAAAAGCTACTTCAAGTTTTCTTCAAATACACATCTGTTAAGGAAAGGATCGTGAATAAACGTCCATAATACATTCCGTTCTTTCGATGCAAAAACAAATATCTGATAGCCTTTTCTTTCTTGTCTTCAAGGCAACGAGGGTGCTTTCAGAACAACCTCGTTTTCGCTTTCTTACATTCCAATGGCGATATCCATATCTCTTTCGTACCCGGAGTACTTCTGCGATGCACTGGTAAGCTTTGCTCTCGCCGTTTAATGCAGCTGTCGCGATACCCCAAGCTCTCTTTACTTACTCTCTTTACTTACCGAACTACTCTTTACCCAAGGGAGCTATCGTCGTACACGTGGTTTGATTTGAGTACTTATTTAAGTGCTTCCTTAGATTCTCCTCACTGCAAGACGAACGGGCGTTTTCGGAGGACCAATCAGCAAACGTAGACGTTGAAACAGAATTTAAAGTTGCTCTAGGAGTTTTTCATTTTACTGTTTCACTCGTGTTTTGTAAGGTTTGAAATTTGGATAAAAAAAAAGAAGAAGAATACGAAATTCTTCGTTTGAAATAAGCATTGGAAAATGTGAAAGACTTTAGTAATGTACGGTCGCTCAAAAAAGTATCCGAACATTAATAGTTGATTACAGAATTCAGAAAAAATATCTGACAACGATTTTTTTAGAAATCAGTGATCTGGCAACCTTCGTGTCACGTGATTACAGAATTCAGGAAAAATATCTGGAGCGTGTACAGCAACTGTACACGCTCCAGTTACCGTTCATAGCAAACTGGAGCGTGTGCAGTTACTGCACACGCTCCAGTTTGCTGTGAACGGTAACTGCACACGCTCAATATTTCCGTGAGTGAGCCCACACGATCTACTATCAAAATAATATACAAATCACTAATTTCTAAAAAAAATCGTTGCCATATATTTTTTTTCTGAATTCTGTAATCAACCATAGTGTTCGGATAATTTTTTGAGCGACTGTACATATTTCGAACGTTTTAAGAATTATCCAAAATAGATTGGTTGAATAGAATTTGGTACACTGTAAAATAAATTGCATAAATTCTAAGGAAAGTCATTCAAAAAAAAAATTTTTTTTTCATTTTGTGACATCGATTTTATCAGAATATAATTCAAAAATATAGATATCTTCAGAATTTCCCTTCTCAAAATATTTTAAGCAGAATTCCTTTTCGAATTTGAAGAAGTAAAAAAAAAAGATATATTTTGTGCTGAAATTAAGTTTGACACATTCGGATAATCAGAATCTTTCCATTTTCTTACCACACCTTATCATCCCTCTTCATATCATCACATATATTACCTATTACCATTTTTATTCATCCAATATTATCTACTTTTATCATATAATATCAAACTATAATGCCATCTACCTTCTTACAAAGCAGGCGGGGGCGGCTCAGTCGGTAGCGCGCCAGGCTCGTAATCTGTAGTTCCCAGGTTCGAGTCCCAGCTGGGTCAGCGTTGAGATTTATCTCCGCAAAATTCCCCGCCCTGCCCACGGTCAGTAGGGGACGCCGATGGGCTTGGAAAGGACGCCGTCCGTCGGATGGGACGTTAAGCCGTGGCCCCGTGTGCGGGAGAGACATACCCTGTGCACATTAAAGAACACGCTGGATGGCCTTGACGGGAGACTACCATCTGTCTCCCAACAGCTGTTCCAGTGGGTCCCCTCCCCCAACCTTCTCTGAGCCTTCGGGGTCCTTGTGACCTGGCCATTTAGCCCATGGTGTGCAAAAAAGTGTCGCTCAGAGGTAAAACAACCCAACCGTTGCCATGTATTATCTATCGTACTAATCTTATCATCTCTTATTTTTTCTTACCATCATCATCTTTAATCATATCTTACCCTCAATTTCTCCTCATCATTTCAATTGTCACTCTGATCTTCTTTTCTGCATTTCAATATTCCCTAAGGAAAACTTTTCATCATTTAAAATATCTTTTCTTATCTTCTAGCATCTCTTAGTGTGTTTTTTTTTTTCGATTCGACATCCTGTACTTACTGATGATAACTTTTCCACCTTTTAGCGGGTTTCAGACTCAAAGATCCTGCAGCTCGCCCCATCTGCGGAACACCAGGCTCAGGCCATGCTCAGCATCCTCAAGAGGTACTCCTGGCATGTCTTCTCCGTGGTGACATCCCAAATTGGCGGACACGATGCCTTCATCCGGGCTGTCAGGGATCTTACGCAGAGGAAAACGAGTCACGATTTCAGGTAAGAGAACAGTTTTTCCCCTGTGATAAAGCTCGTAATCTGAAGTTCCCAGGGGACGAATCTGAAGTTTCCATGTGCAAAAAAGTGCCGCTCAGAGGTGAAACAATACAATGTTAAAGAACACACTGGATGGCCTTGACGGGAGGCTACCATCTGTCTCCCAACAGCTGTTCCAGTGGGTCCCCTCCCCCAACCTTCTCTGAGCCTTCGGGGTCCATGTGACCTGGCCATGTAGCCCATTGTGTGTAAAAAAGTGCCGCTCAGAGGTAAAACAACCCAACGTTAAAGAACATGCTGGATGGCCTTGACGGGAGGCTACCATCTGTCTCCCAACAGCTGTTCCAGTGGGTCCCCTCCCCCAACCTTCTCTGAGCCTTCGGGGTCCATGTGACCTGGCTATTTAGCCCATTATGTGCAAAAAGAGTGCTGCTCAGAAGTAAAACAACCCAACGTTAAAGAACACGCCGGATGGCCTTGACGGGAGGCTACCATCTGTCTCCCAACAGCTGTTCCAGTGGGTCCCCTCCCCCAACATTAAAGAACACGCCGGATGGCCTTGACGGGAGGCTACCATCTGTCTCCCAACAGCTGTTCCAGTGGGTACCCTCCCCCAACCTTCTCTGAGCCTTCGGGGTCCATGTGACCTGACCATTTAGCCCATGGTGTGCAAAAAAGTGCCGCTCAGTGGTAAAACAACCCAACATTAAAGAACACGTTGGATGACCTTGACGGAGGCTACCATCTGTCTCCCAACAGCTGTTCCAGTGGGTCCCCTCTGCCAACCTTCTCTGAGCCTTCGGGGTCCTAGTGACATGGAAATTTAACCAATCATATAAACAACCCAAATCCAATAACGAAAATGTTAACGATATAAAACCTTCCACCATCAATAAATTTACCCAACAACAAAAAAACTACATTTAAAAAAACTTTAATATAACACATACCACGCCCAATTGTAACGAAACACTGCACTATCATCGCAATAATGAATTCCAATTATTCACAAAAGTGATTCTCGGAGCGCGTGTGTTGATTACAAACAATTACAATAAATTAAAAAAACAACAACCCTCTTTTAAATTCCGTTTTTAAAATTCTCCCGCATTTGACCCTAAATGATTTCTCTTTCATCTCACCCGAGCAAATTAGGTTCGTTAGAAAGCGCGTGACAGTCATGCGCACTGAGTGCGTAATCAGCCACACAAACAGTCTTCCTCAACATCTCGTTAAAGTTAAAAAAAAATTTAAAAAAGTTATATATATATATCATTAATTCGCACTTCCTCCATTTCACAAAGTACGCTTCAAAAGTCATGTTTTACATCCCGAAAGACCTTTCTTAAATTAAGAGGAAAGTCTTTATGAATTCACTGCGAAACTACTACTTACTGCACGTTCCACCTTGGTTGTGTTTACCTTGATGTTGTTTACAATCATTAACCGGAAGTCTCTGAAGATTTTCAAGAAAAAAAAAACCGAAATTAAGACTAAGGAAGTTCCAAGAGATTTTAATTAAAATATTTCATCCTGTTAACAATCCTGTCGCTAGTGTTGTCTCTTGATTCAATTCGACCTGTTTAACAAACCTAATTTTAACACTCTAGTTTTTTATTACCTGCTTCTGGAGTGATTAAGTCGCTGTGACGTCAGATGAACGGACTGGTTTACGCATGTTGCAGGTGGTGACGCGCGTGCCGAAAGGGGAGCTTTTCACCGAGTAGGGAATTTAAGGCTCGGCAGATTGAGTTAAATCTTAGAATCATATTTTTTTATGCAAGCAACAATGGTCTCCGTGAAAATCTGCATCGAGACTGAATGGTCTGTATAAAAGTCTGCATCTAGGCTGAATGATCTGAATAAAAGTCTGCATCTAGACTGAATGGTCTGCATAAAAATCTGCACCTACACTGAACGGTCGGCATAAAAGTCTGCATCTAGACTGAATGGTCTGCATGAAAGTCTGCATCTAGACAGAATGATCTGCATAAAAGTCTGCATCTAGACTGAATGGTCTGCATAAAAATCTGTTTCAAAGTTGATTGGTGTGAATAAAAACCCGAATCGAGACTGAATGGTCTACATAAAAGTCTGCATCTAGACTGAATAATCTGCATAAAAGTCTGCCTCTAGACTGAATGGTCTGCATAAAAGACTGCATCTAGACTGAATGGTCTGCATAAAAGTGTGCAACTAGTCTGAATGATCTGCATCGAGACTGAATGATCTGCATAAAAGTGCATCGAGATTGAATGATCTGCATAAAAATCTATATCAAGACTGATTGGTGTGCATAAAAATCTGCATCGAGACTGAATGGTCTGCATAAAAGTCTGCATCGAGAGTGATTGGTGTGCATAAAAAACTGCATCGAGATTAAATGATGTGCATAAAAATTTGCATCTAGACTTAATGGTCTGCATAAAAATCTGCATCAAGATTGATTGGTGTGCATGAAAATCTGAATCGAGACTAAATGGTGTAAATAAAAATCTGCATCGAGACTGATTGGTGTGCATAAAACTCTGCATCGAGACAAAATGGTCTGCATAAAAATCTGCATCCAGACTGAATGGTCTGCAGAAAAATATGCATCAAGACTGATTGGTGTGCATAAAAATCTGCATCGAGACTGAATGGTCTGCATAAAAGTCTGCATCGAGAATGATTGGTGTGCATAAAAATCTGCATCGAGATTAAATGATGTGCATAAAAATCTGCATCTGGACTGATTGGTGTGCATAAAAATTTGCATCTAGACTTAATGGTCTGCATAAAAATCTGCATCAAGATTGATTGGTGTGCATAAAAATCTGAATCGAGACTAAATGGTGTAAATAAAAATCTGCATCGAGACTGATTGGTGTGCATAAAACTCTGCATCGAGACAAAATGGTCTGCATAAAAATCTGCATCCAGACTGAATGGTCTGAAGAAAAATATGCATCAAGACTGATTGGTGTGCATAAAAATCTGAATCGAGACTGAATGATCTGCATAAAAATCTGCATCAAGTCTGAGTGGTGTGCATAAAAAACTGCATCAAGACTGAATGATGGTCTGCATAAAAAATATGCATCAAGAGTGATTGGTGTGCATAAAGAGACTGAATGGTCTGCATCAAGAGTGATTGGTGTGCATAAAAAGACTGAATGGTCTGCATAATTCGAGACTGAATGGTCTGCATAAAAGTCTTCATCTAGACTGAATGGTCTGCATAAAAATCTGCATCGAGACTTAATGATCTGCATAAAAGTCTGCATCAAGGGTGATTGGTCTGTATAAAAATCTGCATCGAGACTGAATGGTCTGCATGAAAATCTGCATCAAAACTATGTAGCGTGTCCCTTGAGTTGTGTTGTATTACCTGTGATCCAGACTTCTTTTGCACATAATGGGCACAAAATGAGCACATAATGGCCAGGTCACAAGGACCCCGAGGGTTCAGAAAAGACTTGGGAAGCAATCCACTGATCAGTTGTTAGGAGAGATATGGGAACCTCCCGTCAAGACTATCGAGAGCATTTTTAACATCCCTAGGATACGGCTTCTCTGGACCTAGGGCCACGGATTAATGTTGTGTCCGAGGGACAGAGTTTTCCATGGGCAAAGGAGGGGTTTTGCAGAGACGAATCTTGTCTGGCACAACAGGAACTCGAACCTAGAAACTACAGATTATGAACTTGAAACTCTACCTACAATCTCCTCTCTCTGTTGTCTCGACTCTATCCTTCACCTATAGGAGTGTACAAATTTGGCCCACTCTAACGATGAAATTGAAACGAATGAAAGATTCGAAGTTTGCTGCTAGTATTAATATTGTTTTTACTAACTATATATACAGGGTGATTCAAAACTTATCGTTCAAATTTCGTGGGGAGGTAGGAAATACGTCAGGAAACCGATTTCACATAGGAAAGTATGTCCGCAAACGTCACCTACATGAACAAAATGGACAAGTAAAGTGAAACCAAGGAAACAGTACAGTTAAGTGGTAACGAATGTGACTTTTATTCCAACAAGGTAAAGTACAGGTTCACAGTAGGTGCTCAAAATTGCGACCATTTACACGGACACAGGATTCACAGCGCCGTTGCATTGACCGCCGAACATTTTCAAAAACGCCTGGCATATCACGGACAATGCCTGCGGCGGCCACTATTCGTGCAACAAGGTCCATTTCACTGTCGACGGGGGTCTCGTACACATGGTCTTTCATGGCCCCCCACAAAAAGAAATCCATGGGCGATAAATCAGGTGACCTGGGTGGCCAAGCGATCGGTCCACCTCTACCGATCCATCGAGCTCCCAATGTTCGGTTCAAGTAATCACGCGCAACAATTGTGCTATGGGCTGGAGCCCCGTCATGTTGATACCACATATCTCGGCGGATATGCGCAGGAACAGCGCCCAGAAAAGTCGGTAACACTGTCTCGAGAAATATTAGGTATTTACGGCCGTCCAATCGGGGCGGTAGCAAGTAAGGTCCCAACAAACAGTCACCAATGATTCCAGCCCACACATTTACGGCAAAACGATGTTGCGCAGCGTGACTTCTCGTACCATGCGGGTTGTCGTAAGCCCACACATGTGAATTGTGTGTATTGAACACACCTTCACGAGTGAATGAAGCTTCATCTGTAAAAAGGACAGAAGCTGGAAAACTGGGGTCCACGGCACCTTTCTGCATGAACCATTGTGCAAATTCCACACGCTTCGGATAATCGTCAGGATGCAGTAACTGCACCCTTTGCATAGTAAGGATGCACACGTTCCTCGTGCAGTATCCGCCACACTGCTGACTGAGAGACCCCAAGCTGCTGAGCAATAGCTCGTGTGCTGGTATTCGGATTATCTTCGATGGACTGTAGGACTTGTTCTGCGACGTTGACATTCCGCATCAGTCGTCTTCTCCCCGTATCCTGCACGTTGCTGCGCAGTGAACCACGTTCGGGCAGATTGCGATGCACACGTGCAAATATTTGATGCTGCGGTATTCTTCTGTTGGGGTATCGGTCTTCGTAAACTTGCCTAGCTCGGCGGCCGCGTTCACCAGCTGCCCCATGTGCGAGATGCATATCCGCTAGCTCTTGATGCGTAAAACGATTCATCTTATCACTAGTAAGTCAGTTCGTACACTGGTTGGGTACACACAGCGCCCTCTACATACGATGCGTACATTTGCGGACATTCTTTCCTATGTGAAATCAGTTTCCTGACGTATTCCCTATCTCCCCACGAAATTTGAACGATAAGTTTTGAATCACCCTGTATATACAAATTCCAGCTCAGTTTCTTACTATCTATATATTTCTTTATAATTTTCTCTTTGAATATAATTTAAAAAAAAAAGTTTTACCCCCACACCAACGAAAGTGAGAAGGGTTGTGTTGTTATACCTCTGAGCAGCACCCTTTTCAACATAATGGGCTAAATGGCCAGGTCTCAAGGACCCTTAAGGCTCAGAGAAGGTTGGGTGAGGGGACCCACTGGAACAGCTGTTGAGAGACAGATGGTAGCCTCCCGTCAAGGCCATCCAGCGTGTTCTTTAAAGTTGTGTTGTTTTACCTCTGCGCGGCACCCTTTTCAACATAGTGAGCTAAATGGCCAGGCCACAAGGACCCCGAAGGTTCAGAGAAGGTTGGGGGAGAGGACACATTGGAACAGTTGTTGGGGGACAGATGGTAGCCTCCCGTCAAGGCCATCCAGCGTGTTCTTTAACGTTGTGTTGTTTTAACTCTGAACGGCACTTTTTTCCACACCATGGGCTAAATGGCCAGGCCACAAGGACCCCGAAGGTTTAGAGAAGGTTGGGGGAGGGGATCCACTGGAACAGCTGTTGGGAGACAGATGGTAACCACCTATCAAGGCCATCCAGCGTATTCTTTAACGTGCACAGGGCATGGCACCAGGTCACAAGGACCCCGAAGATTCAGAGAAGGTTAGTTGAGGGGACCCACTGGAACAGCTGTTGAGAGACAGACGGTAGTTTTCCGTAGGCCATCCAGCGTGTTCTTTAACGTGCACAGGGTATGGCACCAGGTCACAAGAACCCTGAAGGCTCAGAGAAGATTGGGGGAGGAGACCCATTGGAACATCTGTTGGGAGACAGATGGTAGTTTTCCGTCAAGCCTATTTAACGTGTTCTTTAACGTGCACAGGGCAGGTCACAAGGACCCCGAAGATTCAGAGAAGGTTAGGTGAGGGGACCCACTGGAACAGCTGTTGAGAGGCAGATGGTAATTTTCCGTCTATGCCATCCACCGTGTTCTTTAACGTGCACAGGATATGGCACCTGGTCACAAGAACCCCGAAGGCTCAGAGAAGGTTTGGGGAGGGGACCCACTGGAACATCTGTTGGAAGACTGATGGTAGTTTTCCGTCAAGACCATTTAGCGTGTTCTTTAGTATTGGGTTATTTCACTTCTGAGCAGCAGTTTTTTGCACACCATGGGCTAAATGGCCAGGTCACAAGGAACCCGAAGGCTCAGAGAAGGTTGGGGAAGGGGACCCACTGGAACAGCTGTTGGGAGACAGATGGTAGCCTCCCGTCAAGGCCATCCAGCGTGTTCTTAAACGTGCACAGTGTATGGCTCTCCCGCGCACGGGGCCACGGCTTAAAGTCCCATCCTATGGACGGCGGCCTTTCCAAGCCCATCGGTGTCCCCTACTGACCGTGGGCAGGGCGGGGAGTTTTGCGGAGATAAATCTCAACGCTGACCCAGCTGGGACTCGAACCTGGGAACTACAGATTACGAGCCTGGCGCGCTACCGACTGAGCCATCCCCGCCCCATTTAGCCATTTTGTCCCAAAAAAGGTGTTCGTCAGAAGTAACACCCACCAAAAAAAAATAAATAAATAAAATAAAAAAATAACTATGAGTTTTCGTTGTCTGTTGATTGACTAAAGAGAATAAAAAACTCATTTGAATGCATTGTCACAATTTTTAGGTGTCCTGAAGATCTCACTTTTTCTCTTTTCTTTTCTCTGAAACAGATACGAAATTCTGACTATCGTGACTTTGAAGAGTAAGACCAGAGAAGGGATGAGGACTGAGTTGGAAGACATGGCCGACAGCGAAGTGAGGGTGATCTTGCTCTTCGTCACCCGACAGGAGGCGGCGGAAGTGATGGCAGCAGCCAACGACTTGCACATCATGGGAAAGAACTACGTCTGGATCGTTTCGCATTCTGTCGTAGGGACTGCATTCGACACGATCCCGGGACAATTCCCACCCGGCATGCTAGGTACAAAGATATTGGAATTGTGTTTTTTGTGTTTATTCATTTAGTGTAAGTTGGTTGGTTTGGGGTTATATGGTGTGCAAAAAAATGGCCCTCAGAGGTAAAACAACCCAACATTAAAGAACACGTTGGATGGTCTTGACGGGAGGCTACCATATGTCTCCCAACAGCTGTTCCAATGGGTCCCCTCCCCCAACCTTCTCTGAGCCTTCGGGGTCCTTGTGACCTGGCCATTTAGCCCAATGTGCGCAAAAAAAGTGCCACTCAGAGGTAAAAGAACCCAACATTAAAGAACACGCTGGATGGCGTTGACGGGATGCTACCATCTGTCTCCCAACAGCTGTTCTAGTGGGTCCCCTCCCCCAAACTTCTCTGAGCCTTCGGGGTCCTGTGACCTGGCCATTTAGCCCATGGTGTGCAAAAAATTGCCGCTCAGAGGTAAAACAACCCAACGTTAAAGAAGACACTGGAGGGCCTTGACAGGAGGCTACCATCTGTCTCCCAACAGCTGTTCTAGTGGGTCCCCTCCCCCAACCTTCTCGGAGCCCTTGGGGTCCTTGTGACCTGGCCATTTAGCCCACTGTGTGCGGAAAAGTGCAGCTCAGAGGTAAAACAACCCACCCAACCTGGTCATTTAACCCAGGCGTGTCGAACCTTTCGACTTCCCTGGGCCACATTGAGTGAAGATAAACTGTTTTGGGCCGCATATAAAATATATAATATAGTTAATGTATATGAATCATAAAACTTCATTTATTTTCTTATGTTTTCTATTATAAAATAAAAATAGGGCATCATAAAATTAGTGGGATATCTAAAACTCGCTGAAAATCACATAATCATGCTGAAAGCTTATGTCGTAAACACGTAAACGTTACGATTTTGTGGGTCGCATTTACTAGCTGTCCAGAGCCGCGGGTTTGACACGCCTGATTTAACCCATTGTGTGCAAAAAAAAAAGTGCCGTTCAGAGGTAAAACAACCCAATCCAACCTTCTTCAACCCAATTCTGAGTTCTTGATATCATTGTGACCTGGCCATTTAATTTACTCCCTGAATATAAAAAAAACAAAAAACTTTGAGAAAAATGCTTTTCAAAAGTATATAAAGTTATCACTGTAAATCAACTTTCGAATATTCATAAACTAAAGAAAAAAATATGGATTATAATAAATGCTGAAAACTAGTTAAACAGTTACCTTGAGTAGTCTCTCCTAATTTTGGCTACGTTATTAGTCGCGTTCGGTCTATTTGCCGTGGCGGGGGTGGCTCAGTCGGTAGCGCGCCAGGCTCGTAATCTGTAGTTCCCAGGTTCGAGTCCCAGCTGGGTCAGCGTTGAGATTTATCTCCGCAAAATTCCCCGCCCTGCCCACGGTCAGTAGGGGACACCGATGGGCTTGGAAAGGCCGCCGTCCGTAGGATGGGACGTTAAGCCGTGGCCCCGTGTGCGAGAGAGACAACCCTGTGCACGTTAAAGAACACGCTGGATGGCCTTGACGGGGGGCTACCATCTGTCTCCCAACAGCTGTTCCAGTGGGTCCCCTCCCCCAACTTTCTCTGAGCCTTCGGGGTCCATGTAACCTGGCCATTTAGCCCATGGTGTGCAAAAAAGTGCCGCTCAGAGGTAAAACAACCCAACGTTAAAGAACACGCTGGATGGCCTTGACGGGAGGCTACCATCTGTCTCCCAACAGCTGTTAGAGTGGGTCCCCTCCCCCAACCTTCTCTGAGCCTTCGGGGTCCATGTGACCTGGCCATTTAGCCCATGGTGTGCAAAAAAGTGCCGCTCAGAGATAAAACAACCCAACTCGGTCTATTTGCCGCGTCACGACAAGACGATGTCAAAGGGTTCAGAGTGGTTGTTTCTTCTACCCAATAAGTCTTTAGTGTTAAGTTAGTCTTAATATTCAATTAGTGTTTCTTCTTATTATTATATTCATTAAATAAAGAACGGTTTCCTTTTCCCACATTACAGGTGTTCATCTGAATAGCACAGTCTGGAAATTGCTCGATGAATTAGAGAAAGCGATCAATATTTTCGGCAATGGATTGGAACTTTTCACCAACGATCCGAAAAATGCGAACCTCAGTCTCATGCCGAACCTCAGCTGCAACGGATCAGGTCACATCCGGTGGAACAGAGGAGATCATTTTTTCAAGTACATAAAATATTTCCTTGCTTTAAATTCTTTTTCCTTTAAATATTATAATATAGACAGTCATATCAGAATAATATGACCACCTGCCATAGGGACGGGGGTGGCCCAGTTGGTCGCGCGCCAAGCTGGTAATCTGTAGTTCCCAGGTTCGTTGGATTGGACCCCAAAGCTCAGAGAAGGTTGGGGGAGGGGACCCACTGGAACAGCTTTTGGGAGACAGATGGTATCCTCCCGTCAAGGCCATCCAGCGTGTTCTTTAACGTTGGATTGTTTTACCTCTGAGCGGCACTTTTTTGCTCACCATGGGCTAAATGGCCAGGTCACATGGACCCCTAAGGCTCAAAGAAAGTTGGGGGAGGGGACCCACTGCAACAGCTGTTGGGAGACAGATGGTATCCTCCCGTTAAGGCCATCCAGCTTGTTCTTTAACGTTGGGTTGTTTTACCTCTGAGCGGCACTTTTTTGCACACCATGGGCTAAATGGCCAGATCACATGGACCCCGAAGGCTTAGAGAAGGTTGGGGGAGGGGACCCACTGGAACAGCTGTTGGGAGACAGATGGTACCTCCCGTCAAGGCCATCCAGCGTGTTCTTTAACGTTCGATTGTTTTATCTCTGAGCGGCACTTTTTTGCACACCATGGGCTAAATGGTCAGTTCAGATATACCCCGAAGGCTCAGAGATATTTGGGGGAGGGGACCCACTGGAACAGCTATTGGGAGACAGATGGTAGCCTCCCGTCAAGGCCATCCAGCGTGTTCTTTAACGTGCACAGGGTATGGCTCTCCCGCACACGGGGCCACGGCTTAACGTCCCATCCGACGGACAGCGGTCTTTACAAGCTCATCAGTGTCCCCTACTGACCATGGATAGGGCGGGGAATTTTGCGGAGATAAATCTCAACGCTGACCCAACTGGTACTCGAACCTGGGAACCACAAATTACGAGCCTGGCGCGCTACCGACTGAGCCACCCCCGCCCCTTACTTAGAGGGCCCGTCCGGGATTTGAACCCGGGAAGGTTGGGGGAGGGGACCCACTGGAACAGTTGTTGGGAGACAGATGGTAGCCACCCGTCAAGGGCATCCAGCGTGTTCTTTAACGTTGGGTTGTTTTACCTCTGAGAGGCACTTTTTTGCACACCATGGGCTAAATGGCCAGGTCACAAGGACCCCGAAGGCTCAGAGGAGGTTGGGGGAGGGGACCCATTAGAACAGCTGTTGGGAGACAGATGGTAGCCTCCCGTCAAGGCCATCCAGCATGTTCTTCAACGTGCACAGGGTATGTGCAGCTCTCCCGCACACGGGGCCACGGCTTAACGTCCCATCCGACGGACGGCGGCCTTTCCAAGCCCATCCGTGGTGTCCCCTACTGACCGTGGGCAGGGCGGGGAATTTTTGCGGAGAAAAATCTGAATGCTGACCCAGATGGGACTCGATCCTGGGAACTACAGATTACAAGCCTGACGCGCTACCGACTGAGCCACCCCCGCCCCCGATGGGCTTGGAAAGGCGACGTCCGTTGGATGGGACGTTAAGCCGTGACTCCGTGTGCGGGAGAGCCATACCCTTGCACGTTAAAGAATACACTGGATGGCCTTGACGGGAGGCTACCATCTGTCTCCCAACAGCTGTTCCAGTGGGTCACCTCCCCCAACCTTCTCTGAGCCTTCGGGGTCCATGTGACCTGGCCATTTAGCCCATGGTGTGCAAAAAAGTGCTGCTCAGAGGTAAATCAACCCAACCCTGTCGAGAATAAAAATGGCGACAATATGTAGCCATTTTTCTTCTGTAGAAATTCCCTTTCGCATCCATGCATCGAATTTCCCCTCCTTTGCTAACTTCATTTTTCTAAAAATTTTATTGAATTGAATGAAACTTCCTCTATAAAAATTTTCCGTATTCCTTTTATCCAACTGAATTCCAGCATTTATCTGCATTGTCTACATAGACCGAATCTCATTACAAAAGATCCTCAGCTGTCGCAAGATGCATCTAATCATTTCCTGCCTCGTGCCCACACTTTCCCTTCCTGCCATTGATCTCGAGAACGTCGCGCGAGAGACCTCGTGTCCATGTACGTCACTTCCACCTAGTTCCATTTCGTCTCGTGACTTTCAAAGAATATGAATTATTCAAGTGGCTGCCTGGGCATGATGGTGAATGATGTTGCTCTGCAGATTCCCCCTTTTTTTTGGATTCTTTTTAACTAAGAGGAATGGAGTTTACTAAAGGATGAATTCCACGTGCAGCTGAGAAGTTTTTTTTTAAGGGAGAAAGTTGGAGTATTGGCAGCAGGGGGTTTATATATCTTTTTTTTTTAAAGGACGGCTTCTAAGTAATCATATTACTGTGAAATCTGTCATGACTAGAAAATTCAAACACCTGTACTACTCTTTTCAAACGACCCCAAAAAAAATATCTCTGCAATATTTTGACTCGAGCGCCCTCTAACGACGGAATTTAAAATTAATGATAGATTCAGAAAATGCAAAATTCGTAATTTATTAATATCTATTCAACCTAAAGGAAAAAGAAGCATCTGTAGCGACCAAAAAGAAAAAAAAAGACTTAAGCATTTTTCCCTCAACTGATATACAATATTTTTGGATAAAATGAAACACCAGAAGAAATACAACACTTTTTACGATGTTCAGACTTCAGAAAAAGGAAAATACCTTTCAAGAAGATGAGATATTGAAAGAAAGACTATAACTTTCAGGAAAAAAATACTTCAGAAAAAGTATAATACCTTTCAGGAAAATGAGACCGCAGAAGAAGTCAGTGCTTTTCAGAAGATGACACCGCAGAAGAAACATAATATCTTTTAGGAAGATGAGACCACAGAAGAAACATAATATCTTTTAGGAAGATGAGACCTCAGAAGAAACATGATGTCTTTCAGAAGTATGAGATCTCAAAAAAAAAAAACAAAAAACAAAAAAAAAATAATACCTTTCAGAAAGAAGAGATCTCAAAAGAACCCTAATGCCTTTCAGGAAGATGAGACCTCAGAAGAACCCTAATGCGTTTCAGGAAGATGAGACCTCAAAAGAACCATAATGCCTTTCAGGAAGATGAGACCTCAGAAGAAACCTAATGCCTTTCAGGAAGATGAGACCTCAGAAGAACCCTAATGCCTTTCAGGAAGATGAGACCTCAGAAGAACCCTAATGCCTTTAAGGAAGATGAGACCTCAGAAGAATCCTAATGCCTTTCAGGAAGATGAGACCTCAGAAGAACCACAATGCTTTTCAGGAAGATGATAGCTCAGAAGAACCACAATGCTTTTCAGGAAGATGATAGCTCAGAAGAACCATAATGCCTTTCAGGAAGATGAGACCTCAAAAGAAAACTAATGCCTTTCAGGAAGATGAGACCTCAGAAGAACCCAAATGCCTTTCAGGAAGATGAGACCTCAGAAGAACCATAATGCCTTCAGAAAGAGGAACCCGCAGAAGAACCATAATACATTTTAGGAAGATGAGACCTCAGAAGAACCATAATGTCCTTCATAAATGATGAGACCTCAGAAGAACCACAATGCCTTTCAGAAAGATCAGACTCAGAAGAAATATAATGCTTTTTTTTAGGTCGATGAGAACTCAGAAGGAATATTATACTTTGAAACAGATAAGATCTCAGAAGAAATATAATAACTTTCAAGTAGATGAGTTGGGTTGTGGGCTCGGTAGTTTACCTTTGAGCAGCATTTTTTTGCATACCACGGGCTAAATAGCCAGGTCACAAGGACCCCGAGGGCTCAGAGAAAGTTGGGTGATGGGGACACACTGAACAGTTGTTGGGAGACAAATGGTAGCCTCCGGTCAAGGCCAGCTACATCCAGCGTGTTCTTTAACGTTCACATGGTATGTCTCTCTCTCCCGCATACTGGGCCACGGCTTAACGTCCCATCCGACGGACGGCGGCCTTTCCAAGCCCATCGGTGTCCCCTACTGACCGTGGGCAGGGCGGGGGAATTTTGCGAAGATAAATCTCAACGCTGACCCAGCTAGGACTCGAACCTGGGAACTACAGATTTCGAGTGTGGAGCGCTACTGACTGAGCTACCCCTGCCCCTTGAGGTAGATGAGACATCAGAAGGAATATAATACCTTTCAGTAAGGTGAGACCTCAGAAGAAAGAAAAAAACCTGTGAAGAACATGAGACTCCAGAAGAAAGACAACACCTATGAGGAACATGAGACCACAAAAGAAACACAATATGTGAGGATTATTGAGACCTCATAAGAAGAACAATATGTGAGGGAACTGATACCTCATAATACAATTTGTGAGGGTTGGGGGGAAATGAGACCTCATAAAAAGAGCAATATGTGAGGGAACTGATACCTCATAAGACAATTTGTGAGGGTCGGGGGAAAAGAGACCTCATAAGTGGAGCAATATGTGAGGGGTATTGGGACCTCATAAGAAAGTCAATCTGTGAGGGGTATTGAGACCTCATAAGAAACCCAATCTGTGAGGGGTATTGGGACCTCATAAGAAAGTCAATCTGTGAGGGGTATTAAGACCTCATAAGAAAGTCAGTCTGTGAGGGGTATTGAGACCGCATAAGAAAGTCAATCTGTGAGGGGTATTGGGACCTCATAAGAAAGTCAATCTGTGAGGGGGTATTGAGACCTCATAAGAAAGTCAGTCTGTGATGGGTGTTGAGACCTCATCAGAAAGTCAATCTGTGAGGGGTATTGAGACCTCATAAGAAAGTCAAATCTGTGATGATTATTGAGAACTCATAAGAAAGTCAATCTGTGAGGGGTATTGGGACCTCATAAGAAAGTCAATCTGTGAGGGGTATTAAGACCTCATAAGAAAGTCAGTCTGTGAGGGGTATTGAGACCGCATAAGAAAGTGAATCTGTGAGGGGTATTGGGACCTCATAAGAAAGTCAATCTGTGAGGGGTATTGAGACCTCATAAGAAAGTCAGTCTGTGATGGGTGTTGAGACCTCATCAGAAAGTCAATCTGTGAGGGTATGGGAACTCATAAGAAAGTCAAATCTGTGATGATTATTGAGACCTCATAAGAAAGTCAAATCTGTGATGATTATTGAGACCTCATAAGAGAGTCAATCTGTGAGTGGTATTGGGACCTCATAAGAAAGTCAATCTGTGAGGGGTATTGAGACCTCATAAGAAAGTCAGTCTGTGATGGGTGTTGAGACCTCATCAGAAAGTCAATCTGTGAGGGGTATTGAGACCTCATAAGAAAGTCAAATCTGTGATGATTATTGAGACCTCATAAGAGAGTCAATCTGTGAGGGGTATTGGGACCTCATAAGAAAGTCAATCTGTGAGAGGTATTAAGACCTCATAAGAAAGTCAGTCTGTGAGGGGTATTGAGACCGCATAAGAAAGTCAATCTGTGAGGGGTATTGGGACCTCATGAGAAAGTCAATCTGTGAGGGGTATTGAGACCTCATAAGAAAGTCAGTCTGTGATGGGTGTTGAGACCTCATCAGAAAGTCAATCTGTGAGGGGTATTGGGAACTCATAAGAAAGTCAAATCTGTGATGATTATTGAGACCTCATAAGAGAGTCAATCTGTGAGTGGTATTGGGACCTCATAAGAAAGTCAATCTGTGAGGGGTATTGAGACCTCATAAGAAAGTCAAATCTGTGATGGGTTTTGAGACTCCACAAGAGAGGTGTGTGGTGTGGGACCTTAGAAGAAAGACAATATCTATGAGAAGAATAAGACCATAGTAGGAAAGAAATTTACTTTGATTCTTCAAGAAAAACACAATACATTTGTAGAAGGTGAGACCTCGGCAAAAAAAAATACTTTTGGGAAATGAGACCTCATCGAAAATACTTGTGACGATACGAGAATCTTTCTATATCAGCAGTAGATTCCAGGTACACTAGTTGGTAAAGTATTGAGACTTATCTCCTAAGCGTTCAGACTTATCTCCGCAAAATTCCCCGTCCTTCCCACGGTCAGTAGGGGACACCGATGGGCTTGAAAAGGCCGCCGTCCGTCGGATGGGACGTTAAGCCGTGGTCCGTGTGCAGGAGTGGGTTGGGTTGTTTTACCTCTGAGCGGCACTTTTTTGCACACCATGGGCTAAATGGCCAGGTCACAAGGACCCCGAAGGCTCAGAGAAGGTTGGGGGAGGGGACCCAATGGAACAGCTGTTGGGAGACATATGGTAGCCTCCTGTAAAGGACATCCAGCGTGTTCTTTAACGTGCACAGGGTATGGCTCTCCCGCACACGGGGCCATGGCTTAACGTCCCATCCGACGGACGGCAGCCTTTCCAAGCCCATCGGTGTCCCCTACTGACCGTGGGCAGGGCGGGGAATTTTGCGGAGATAAATCTCAACGCAGACCCAGCTGGGACTCGAACCTGGGAACTACAGATTACGAGCCTGGCGCGCTACCGACTGAGCCACCCCTGCCCCCCGTGTGCAGGAGAGCCATACCCTGTGCACGTTAAAGAACACGCTGGATGGCCTAGACGGGAGACTACCATCTGTCTCCCAACAGCTGTTCCAGTAGGTCTCCTCCCCCAACCTTCTCTGAGCCTTCGGGGTCCATGTGACCTGGCCATTTAGACCATGGTGTGCAAAAAAAGTGCCGCTCAGAGGTAAAACAACTCAACTCACTACAAATATCATTTAAAGTTAAAACATTTTGCCTAAAACAAAAATTCTGGTACAAATATTCTTAGTACAAAAACTTGTAGATAAAAGGTGCTGAAGTGTAAACATTTATATTAAATACAATGAGTACTTATTACTGTTATATTTTTCAGGTATTTAAGGAGTGTGTCTATGAAAACTAAATTCGGTAGGCCTAATTTGGAATTCAATTTGGATGGGACTCTCAAATATGTGGAACTGGATATTATGAATCTGAACAATAAAGGGGTATGGGAAAAGGTAAGTATTTTCTCAATTTTATCAGCAGTAGTTGCAAATATATTTCAGTTCCCTAATTCATAGACAAGGGTTAAGTTGTTTTACCTCTGAGCGGTACTTTTTTGCACACAATGGATTAAATGGCCAGGTCACATGGACCCCCGAAGGCTCAGAGAAGGTTGGGGGAGGGGACCCACTGGAACAGCTATTGGGAGACAGATGGTAGACTCCCGTCAAGGCCATCCAGCGTGTTCTTTAAGGTTGGGTTGCTTTACCTCTGAGCGGCACTTTTTTGCACACCATGGGCTAAATGGCCAGGTCACATGGACCCCGAAGGCTCAGAGAAGGTTGGGGGAGGGGACCCATTAGAACAGCTGTTGGGAGACAGATGGTAGCCTCCCGTCAAGGCCATCCAGCGTGTTCTTTAACGTTGGGTTGTTTTACCTCTGAGCGGCACTTTTTTGCACACCATGGGCTAAATGGCCAGGTCACAGAGACCTCGAATTTTTCAATCCATCGATGTGACCTGGCCATTTAGCACATGGTGTGCAAAAAAGTGCTGCTCAGAGGTAAAACAACCCTAACTTTAAAGAACACGCTGGCTGGCCTTGACGGGAGGCTACCATCTGTCACCCAACAGCTGTTCCAGTGGGTCCCCTCCCCTAAACTTCTCTGAGCCTTCGGAGTCATTGTGACCTGACCATTTAGCCCATGGTGTGCAAAAAAGTGCCGCTCAGAGGTAAAACAACCCAACGTTAAAGAACACGCTGGATGGCCTTGACGGGAGGCTACCATCTGTCTCAAAACAGCTGTTCCGGTGGGTCTCCTCCTCCAACCTTCTCTGAGCATTCGGGGTCCTTGAGACATGGCCATTTAGCCCATGGTGTGCGAAAAAGGTGCCGCTCAGAGGTAAAACAACCCAACGTTAAAGAACACGCTGGATGGCCTTGACGGGAAACTACCATCTGTCACCCAACAGCTGTTCCAGTGGGTTCGCTCCCCTAAATTTCTCTGAGCCTTCGGGGTCCTTGTGACCTGACCATTTATCCCATGGTGTGCAAAAAAGTGCCGCTCAGAGGTAAAACAACCCAACGTTAAAGAACACGCTGGATGGCCTTGACGGGAGGCTACCATCTGTCACCCAACAGCTGTTCCAGTGGGTCCCCTCCCCTAAACTTCTCTGAGCCTTCGGGGTCCTTGTGACCTGACCATTTAGCCCATGGTGTGCAAAAAAGTGCCGCTCAGAGGTAAAACAACCCAACTTTAAAGAACACGCTGGATGGCCTTGACGGGAGGCTACCATCTGTCACCCAACAGCTGTTCCAGTGGGTCCACTCCCCTAAACTACTCTGAGCCTTCGGGGTCCTTGTGACCTGACCATTTATCCCATGGTGTGCAAAAAAAGTGCCGCTCAGAGGTAAAACAACCTAAAATTCAACTTATTTTAATAAACGGTTTATTACAAGTTACTCTTAATTTTTAATCGATTTTGAGGTACTGTCTGATGACTAGCTTGGTATTAAAATGTTAGAGCTTTCCGCCCTATTTAAATTCAAAACAATTGTATTTTAAAATCAGTTTTTTGAAATCTTAATTTGAATAGATTACAGGGAAATCTCAATTCATCCCCCCCCCCAGTAAAAATAAGCAACTTATTTTCAAAAGACAGCATTTGGACGTGGTTGGAAATGTTTCCCAATATTTGTCGTAATGTAAGATAATTTTGATAATGGGTTGCACAGAAACGACAAAGACAAATACAGTCGCTCAAAAAATAATATCCGAACACTATGGCTGATTAGAGAATTCAGAAAAAATATCTGGCAAAGATTATTTTTAGAAATCAGTGATCTGGCAACCTTCGTGTCGCGTGACACGAAGGTTGCCAAATCACTAATTTCTAAAAATAATCGTTGCCAGATATTTTTTCTGAATTCTGTAATCAACCATAATGTTCGGATATTTTTTGGAGCGACTGTACTATTTTACACGAAGGTTGCCAGATCGCTAATTTCTAAAAATAATCGTTGCCAGATATTTTTTCTGAATTCTGTAATCAACCATAGTGTTCGGATATTTTTTTGAGCGACTGTACTATTTTACACGAAGGTTGCCAGATCGCTAATTTCTAAAAATAATCGTTACCAGATATTTTTTATGAATTCTCTAATCAACCAGAGTGTTCGGATATTTTTTGACCGACTGTACGTGTTTAAAATATATATTATTTTTTTTTCGCTTCGATAAATATCCGACATATATTTCAGAGATTCGGCGTCCGAATTTCAGGAAGCAGAATCTTTTTCCGTCGTAAAACAATCCAAATAATTACTTTCTAGAAACCACAACTGATGACGTGGAGCAGATTGCTGCCAGAGGCTGCGGAAAAAAGGCATCATTAGACATGTCTCGGAGAATTTTAAAATTACAAAACGCTAGATTCCTTTCGGAAAAGAACGGTTCTCCCTTTCCTTAATTTTCTTATCTTTTCAGCCTTATATTTATTACTCCAATCTCTCTTTTTTTTCGTATCTTCATTTGCGTTTGCGATTCCAGCTGCTCGAGATTTGATAACCAGGGGCACGTTCTGCGCTTGCGCAGAGCATTTTTACCTTCTAATGCGCGAGCTTAATGACGTCGAACTAATTAAAAAAATCTCGGAGATGTTTCAGAGGAAAGTAGATACGACAGAATTCTACCGCGAAATCTTGCAATTTTTTTTTTTTAATTTCCTAATTTGTTTTGAAACTTTCAGACAAATAAATAATAACAAAGTTGCGTTTTGAGAAAAAATGGCAATAAATATATATTTCAGAAAGATACATTTCTTAGTAAATTATCCTAATTTTGATCTTATAATTTACGCGGGGGCGGGCTCAGTCGGTAGCGCGCCAGGCTCGTAATCTGCAGTTCCCAGGTTCGACTCCCAGCTTTGTTAGCGTTGAGATGTATTTCCGCAGAATTCCCCGCCCTGTTCACGGTCAGTAGGGGACACCGATGGGCTTCGAAAGGTCGCCGTTCGTCGGATGGGACGTTAAGCCGTGGCCCCGTGTGCGGGAGAGCCATACCCTGTGCACGTTAAAGAACACGATGGATGGCCTTGACGGGAGGCTACCATCTGTCTCCCAACAGCTGTTCCAGTGGGTCCCCTCCCCCAACCTTCTCTCAGTCTTCGGGGTCCATGTGACCTGGCCATTTAGCCCATGGTGTGCAAAAAAGCGCCGCTCAGAGGTAAAACAGCCCAAAGTTAAAGAACACGTTGGATGGCCTTGAATGGAGGCTACCATCTGTCACCCAACAGCTGTTCCAGTGGGTCCCCTCCCCTAAACTTCTCTGAGCCTTCGGGGTCCTTGTGACCTGACCATTTAGCCCATGGTGTGAAAAAAAGTGCCGCTCAGAGGTAAAACAACCCAACGTTAAAGAAGACGCTGGATGGCCTTGACGGAAGGCTACCATCTGTCACCCAACAGCTGTTCCAGTGGGTCCCCTCCCCTAAATTTCTCTGAGCCTTCGGGGTTCTTGTGACCTGACCATTTAGCCCATTGTGTGCAAAAAAGTCCCGCTCAGAGGTAAAACAACCCAACGTTAAAGAACACGCTCGATGGCCTTGACGGGAGGCTACCATCTGTCACCCAACAGCTGTTCCAGTGGGTCCCCTCCCCTAAACTTCTCTGAGCCTTCGGGGTCCTTGTGACCTGGCCATTTAGCCCATGGTGTGCAAAAAAAGTGCCGCTCAGAGGTAAAACAACCCAACGTTAAAGAACACGCTGAATGGCCTTGACGGGAGGCTACCATCTGTCACCAAACAGCTGTTCCAGTGGGTCCCCTTCCCCAACCTTCTCTGAGCCTTCGGGGTCCTTGTGACCTGGACATTTAGCCCATGGTGTGCAAAAAAGTGACGCTGAGAGGTAAAACAACCTAAAATTCAACTTATTTTAATAAACGGTTTATTACAAGTTACTCTTAATTTTTAATCGATTTTGAGGTACTGTCTGATGACTAGCTTGGTATTAAAATGTTAGAGCTTTCCGCCCTATTTAAATTAAAAAACATTGTATTTTAAAATCAGTTTTTTGAAATCTAAATTTAAATAGATTACAGGGAAATCTCAATTCATCCCCCCCCCCCCCCAGTAAAAATAAGCAACTTATTTTCAAAAGACAGTATTTGGACGTGGTTGGAAATGTTTCCCAATATTTGTCGTAATGTAAGATAATTTTGATAATGGGTTGCGCAGAAACGACAAAGACAAATACAGTCGCTCAAAAAATAATATCCGAACACTATGGCTGATTAGAGAATTCAGAAAAAATATCTGGCAAAGATTATTTTTAGAAATCAGTGATCTGGCAACCTTCGTGTCGCGTGACACGAAGGTTGCCAAATCACTAATTTCTAAAAATAATCGTTGCCAGATACTTTTTATGAATTCTGTAATCAACGATAGTGTTCGGATATTTTTTTGTACACGAAGTTGCCAAATCGCTTATTTCTAAAAATAACCGTTGCCAGATATTTTTTCTGAATTCTCTAATCAGCCATAGTGTTCAGATATTTTTTTGATTGACTTACTAGTTTACACGAAGGTTGCCAGATCACTAATTTCTAAAAATAATCGTTGCCAGATATTTTTTCTGAATTCTGTAATCAACCATAATGTTCGGATATTTTTTGGAGCGACTGTACTATTTTACACGAAGGTTGCCAGATCGCTAATTTCTAAAAATAATCGTTGCCAGATATTTTTTCTGAATTCTGTAATCAACCATAGTGTTCGGATATTTTTTTGGAGCGACTGTACTATTTTACACGAAGGTTGCCAGATCGCTAATTTCTAAAAATAATCGTTGCCAGATATTTTTTCTGAATTCTGTAATCAACCATAGTGTTCGGATATTTTTTTGGAGCGACTGTACTATTTTACACGAAGGTTGCCAGATCGCTAATTTCTAAAAATAATCGTTGCCAGATATTTTTTCTGAATTCTGTAATCAACCATAATGTTCGGATATTTTTTGGAGCGACTGTACTATTATACACGAAGGTTGCCAGATCGCTAATTTCTAAAAATAATCGTTGCCAGATATTTTTTCTGAATTCTGTAATCAACCATAGTGTTCGGATATTTTTTTGGAGCGACTGTACTATTTTACACGAAGGTTGCCAGATCGCTAATTTCTAAAAATAATCGTTGCCAGATATTTTTTCTGAATTCTGTAATCAACCATAGTGTTCGGATATTTTTTTGGAGCGACTGTACTATTTTACACGAAGGTTGCCAGATCGCTAATTTCTAAAAATAATCGTTGCCAGATATTTTTTCTGAATTCTGTAATCAACCATAGTGTTCGGATATTTTTTTGGAGCGACTGTACTATTTTACACGAAGGTTGCCAGATCGCTAATTTCTAAAAATAATCGTTGCCAGATATTTTTTCTGAATTCTGTAATCAACCATAGTGTTCGGATATTTTTTTGGAGCGACTGTACTATTTTACACGAAGGTTGCCAGATCGCTAATTTCTAAAAATAATCGTTGCCAGATATTTTTTCTGAATTCTGTAATCAACCATAATGTTCGGATATTTTTTGGAGCGACTGTACTATTTTACACGAAGGTTGCCAGATCGCTAATTTCTAAAAATAATCGTTGCCAGATATTTTTTCTGAATTCTCTAATCAACCATAGTGTTCGGATATTTTTTTGGAGCGACTGTACTATTTTACACGAAGGTTGCCAGATCGCTAATTTCTAAAAATAATCGTTGCCAGATATTTTTTCTGAATTCTGTAATCAACCATAATGTTCGGATATTTTTTGGAGCGACTGTACTATTTTACACGAAGGTTGCCAGATCGCTAATTTCTAAAAATAATCGTTGCCAGATATTTTTTCTGAATTCTGTAATCAACCATAGTGTTCGGATATTTTTTTGGAGCGACTGTACTATTTTACACGAAGGTTGCCAGATCGCTAATTTCTAAAAATAATCGTTGCCAGATATTTTTTCTGAATTCTGTAATCAACCATAGTGTTCGGATATTTTTTTGGAGCGACTGTACTATTTTACACGAAGGTTGCCAGATCGCTAATTTCTAAAAATAATCGTTGCCAGATATTTTTTCTGAATTCTGTAATCAACCATAGTGTTCGGATATTTTTTTGGAGCGACTGTACTATTTTACACGAAGGTTGCCAGATCGCTAATTTCTAAAAATAATCGTTGCCAGATATTTTTTCTGAATTCTGTAATCAACCATAATGTTCGGATATTTTTTGGAGCGACTGTACTATTTTACACGAAGGTTGCCAGATCGCTAATTTCTAAAAATAATCGTTGCCAGATATTTTTTCTGAATTCTGTAATCAACCATAGTGTTCGGATATTTTTTTGGAGCGACTGTACTATTTTACACGAAGGTTGCCAGATCGCTAATTTCTAAAAATAATCGTTGCCAGATATTTTTTCTGAATTCTCTAATCAACCAGAGTGTTCGGATATTTTTTTGGAGCGACTGTACTATTTTACACGAAGGTTGCCAGATCGCTAATTTCTAAAAATAATCGTTGCCAGATATTTTTTCTGAATTCTGTAATCAACCATAATGTTCGGATATTTTTTGGAGCGACTGTACTATTTTACACGAAGGTTGCCAGATCGCTAATTTCTAAAAATAATCGTTGCCAGATATTTTTTCTGAATTCTGTAATCAACCATAATGTTCGGATATTTTTTGGAGCGACTGTACTATTTTACACGAAGGTTGCCAGATCGCTAATTTCTAAAAATAATCGTTGCCAGATATTTTTTCTGAATTCTGTAATCAACCATAGTGTTCGGATATTTTTTTGAGCGACTGTACTATTTTACACGAAGGTTGCCAGATCGCTAATTTCTAAAAATAATCGTTGCCAGATATTTTTTCTGAATTCTCTAATCAACCAGAGTGTTCGGATATTTTTTTGACCGACTGTACGTGTTTAAAATATATATTATTTTTTTTTCGCTTCGATAAATATCCGACATATATTTCAGAGATTCGGCGTCCGAATTTCAGGAAGCAGAATCTTTTTCCGTCGTAAAACAATCCAAATAATTACTTTCTAGAAACCACAACTGATGACGTGGAGCAGATTGCTGCCAGAGGCTGCGGAAAAAAGGCATCATTAGACATGTCTCGGAGAATTTTAAAATTACAAAACGCTAGATTCCTTTCGGAAAAGAACGGTTCTCCCTTTCCTTAATTTTCTTATCTTTTCAGCCTTATATTTATTACTCCAATCTCTCTTTTTTTTCGTATCTTCATTTGCGTTTGCGATTCCAGCTGCTCGAGATTTGATAACCAGGGGGCACGTTCTGCGCTTGCGCAGAGCATTTTTACCTTCTAATGTGCGAGCTTAATGACGTCGAACTAATTAAAGAAATCTCGGAGATGTTTCAGAGGAAAGTAGATACGACAGAATTCTACCGCGAAATCTTGCAATTTTTTTTTTTTAATTTCCTAATTTGTTTTGAAACTTTCAGAGAGATAAATAATAACAAAGTTGCGTTTTGAGAAAAAATGGCAATAAATATATATTTCAGAAAGATACATTTCTTAGTAAATTATCCTAATTTTGATCTTATAATTTACGCGGGGGCGGGCTCAGTCGGTAGCGCGCCAGGCTCGTAATCTGCAGTTCCCAGGTTCGAGTCCCAGCTTTGTTAGCGTTGAGATGTATTTCCGCAGAATTCCCCGCCCTGTTCACGGTCAGTAGGGGACACCGATGGGCTTCGAAAGGTCGCCGTTCGTCGGATGGGACGTTAAGCCGTGGCCCCGTGTGCGGGAGAGCCATACCCTGTGCACGTTAAAGAACACGATGGATGGCCTTGACGGGAGGCTACCATCTGTCTCCCAACAGCTGTTCCAGTGGGTCCCCTCCCCCAACCTTCTCTCAGTCTTCGGGGTCCATGTGACCTGGCCATTTAGCCCATGGTGTGCAAAAAAGCGCCGCTCAGAGGTAAAACAGCCCAACGTTAAAGAACACGTTGGATGGCCTTGAATGGAGGCTACCATCTGTCACCCAACAGCTGTTCCAGTGGGTCCCCTCCCCTAAACTTCTCTGAGCCTTCGGGGTCCTTGTGACCTGACCATTTAGCCCATGGTGTGCAAAAAAGTGCCGCTCATAGGTAAAGCAACCCAACGTTAAAGAACATGTTGGATGGCCTTGACGGGAGGCTACCATCTGTCACCCAACAGCTGTTCCAGTGGGTCCCTTCCCCTAAACTTCTCTGAGCCTTCGGGGTCCTTGTGACCTGACCATTTAGCCCATGGTGTGAAAAAAAGTGCCGCTCAGAGGTAAAACAACCCAACGTTAAAGAACACGCTGGATGGCCTTGACGGAAGGCTACCATCTATCACCCAACAGCTGTTCCAGTGGGTCCCCTCCCCTAAATTTCTCTGAGCCTTCGGGGTTCTTGTGACCTGACCATTTAGCCCATTGTGTGCAAAAAAGTCCCGCTCAGAGGTAAAACAACCCAACGTTAAAGAACACGCTCGATGGCCTTGACGGGAGGCTACCATCTGTCACCCAACAGCTGTTCCAGTGGGTCCCTTCCCCTAAACTTCTCTGAGCCTTCGGGTTCCTTGTGACCTGGCCATTTAGCCCATGGTGTGCAAAAAAAGTGCCGCTCAGAGGTAAAACAACCCAACGTTAAAGAACACGCTGAATGGCCTTGACGGAAGGCTACCATCTGTCTCCCAACAGCTGTTCCAGTGGGTCCCCTTCCCCAACCTTCTCTGAGCCTTCGGGGTCCTTGTGACCTGGCCATTTAGCCCATGGTGTGCAAAAAAGTGACGCTGAGAGGTAAAACAACCTAAAATTCAACTTATTTTAATAAACGGTTTATTACAAGTTACTCTTAATTTTTAATCGATTTTGAGGTACTGTCTGATGACTAGCTTGGTATTAAAATGTTAGAGCTTTCCGCCCTATTTAAATTCAAAACAATTGTATTTTAAAATCAGTTTTTTGAAATCTAAATTTAAATAGATTACAGGGAAATCTCAATTCATCCCCCCCCCCCAGTAAAAATAAGCAACTTATTTTCAAAAGACAGTATTTGGACGTGGTTGGAAATGTTTCCCAATATTTGTCGTAATGTAAGATAATTTTGATAATGGGTTGCACAGAAACGACAAAGACAAATACAGTCGCTCAAAAAATAATATCCGAACACTATGGCTGATTAGAGAATTCAGAAAAAATATCTGGCAAAGATTATTTTTAGAAATCAGTGATCTGGCAACCTTCGTGTCGCGTGACACGAAGGTTGCCAAATCACTAATTTCTAAAAATAATCGTTGCCAGATATTTTTTCTGAATTCTGTAATCAACCATAATGTTCGGATATTTTTTGGAGCGACTGTACTATTTTACACGAAGGTTGCCAGATCGCTAATTTCTAAAAATAATCGTTGCCAGATATTTTTTCTGAATTCTGTAATCAACCATAGTGTTCGGATATTTTTTTGAGCGACTGTACTATTTTACACGAAGGTTGCCAGATCGCTAATTTCTAAAAATAATCGTTGCCAGATATTTTTTCTGAATTCTCTAATCAACCAGAGTGTTCGGATATTTTTTGACCGACTGTACGTGTTTAAAATATATATTATTTTTTTTTTCGTTTCGATAAATATCCGACATATATTTCAGAGATTCGGCGTCCGAATTTCAGGAAGCAGAATCTTTTTCCGTCGTAAAACAATCCAAATAATTACTTTCTAGAAACCACAACTGATGACGTGGAGCAGATTGCTGCCAGAGGCTGCGGAAAAAAGGCATCATTAGACATGTCTCGGAGAATTTTAAAATTACAAAACGCTAGATTCCTTTCGGAAAAGAACGGTTCTCCCTTTCCTTAATTTTCTTATCTTTTCAGCCTTATATTTATTACTCCAATCTCTCTTTTTTTTCGTATCTTCATTTGCGTTTGCGATTCCAGCTGCTCGAGATTTGATAACCAGGGGCACGTTCTGCGCTTGCGCAGAGCATTTTTACCTTCTAATGCGCGAGCTTAATGACGTCGAACTAATTAAAGAAATCTCGGAGATGTTTCAGAGGAAAGTAGATACGACAGAATTCTACCGCGAAATCTTGCAATTTTTTTTTCTTTTTTAATTTCCTAATTTGTTTTGAAACTTTCAGAGAGATAAATAATAACAAAGTTGCGTTTTGAGATAAAATGGCAATAAATATATATTTCAGAAAGATACATTTCTTAGTAAATTATCCTAATTTTGATCTTATAATTTACGCGAGGGCGGGCTCAGTCGGTAGCGCGCCAGGCTCGTAATCTGTAGTTCCCAGGTTCGAGTCCCAGCTAAGTCAGCGTTGAGAGTTATCTCTGCAAAATTCCCCGCCCTGCCCACGGTCAGTAGGGGACACCAATGGGCTTGGAAAGGCCGCCGTCCGTTGGATGGGACGTTAAGTCGTGGCTCCGTGTGCGGGAGAGACATACCCTGTGCACGTTAAAGAACACGCTTGATGGCCTTGACGGGAGGCTACCATCTGTCTCCTAACAGCTGTTCCAGTGGGTCCCCTCCCCCAACCTTCTCTGAGCCTTCGGGATCCATGTGACCTGGCCATTTTGCCCATTGTGTGCAAAAAAGTGCCACTCAAAGGTAAAACAATCCAATGTTACAGAACACGCTGGATGGCCTTGACGGGAGGCTACCATCTGTCTCCCAACAGCTGTTCCAGTGCGTCCCCTCCTCCAACCATCTCTGAGCCTTCGGATCCTTGTTGGGTTGGGTTGTTTTACTTCTGAGAGACACTTTTTTGCACACCATGGGCTAAATGGGCAGGTCACAAGGACCCCGAAGGCTCAGAGAGAGTTGGTGGAGGGGACCCACTGGAACAACTGTTGGGAGACAGATGGTAGCCTCCCGTCAAGGCCATCCAGCGTGTTCTTTAACATTGGGTTGTTTTACTTCTGAGCGGCACTTTTTTGCACACCATGGGCAAAATGGCCAGGTCACATGGACCCCGAAGGCTAAGAGAAGGTTGGGGGAGGGGACCCACTGGAACAGCTGTTGGGAGACAGATGGTAGCCTCCCGTCAAGGCCATCCAGCGTGTTCTTTAACGTGCACAGGGTATGTTTCTCCCGTACACGGGCCACGGCTTAACCTCCCATCCGACGGACGGAGGCCTTTCCACGCCCATCGGTGTCCCCTAGTGACCGTGGGCAGGGCCGAGCTGTAACTCGAACTTCGGAACTACAGATTACGAGCCTGGCGTGCTACCGGCTGAGCCACCTCCCCTCTCCCGGGGTCCTTGTGACCTGGCCATTTAGCCCATTGTGTGCATAAAAGTCCTGCTCAGCTGTAAAACAACTCAAGTCCCAAAGTTAGTGTTCAGCAAATAGAATAAAAAGTGTTTATATTTATTTTAATCTATTAATTTCTAAAATTAAAATTGATGAAAATTTATGAAGTTGTATTCGCAACTGAACTCATTAACGAAAACCTCAACCTAAATATTTCTGTCATAGAAATCGCCCCCCCCCCACCCCATGGAAAAATTCCCGCCTACCCCCACGTGGATATATCTCATCCCATTGTTTACATTTCTATGTTACCGTCAGATAGGCGTGTGGACAGACACCGGACTGGACATCAAAGACATCGTGTGGCCTGGAGATGCTCCTGTACCGCCACCTGGCGTTCCAGAGAAATTCAACCTTCGAGTGACCTTCCTCGAGGAACCCCCCTATGTGAACATGGTCCCTCCTGACAACGAGACTGGCGAATGTAAAACAAGCCGTTCCGTCAGGTGCAGATACGCGCCAGAATCCGAATTAATTGGGTAAGTGATTTTTTCCCGAATTCCTTTGATATGATATTTTTTTTTCCAAATTCATTGGGTAAGTGATTTTTTTACCAAATTCATTGGGTAAGTGATTTTTTTACCGAATTCATTGGGTAAGTGATTTTTTTCTGAATTCATTGGGTAAGTGATTTTTTTTCCCGAATTCCATGGGTAAGTGATTTCCACCCCCCTACGAATTCATTGGGTAAGAGATTTTTTTTTTTCGAATTCATTGGGTAAACGAATTCATTGGGTAAGCGAATCCCCCCCCCCCCCGAATTCATTGGGTAAGTAATTTGTTTCCGAATTCATTGGGTAAGTGATTTTTTTTCCGAATTCATTGGGAAAGTGATTTTTTCCCGAATTCGTTGGGTAAGCGATTTTTTCCGAATTCCATGGGTAAGTGATTCCCCCCCCCCTACGAATTCATTGGGTAAGCGATTTTTTTCGAATTCATTGGGTAAGTGATTTTTTTTCCGAATTCATTGGGTAAGTGATTTTTTTACCGAATTCATTGGGTAAGTGTTTTTTTACCGAATTCATTGGGTAAGTGATTTTTTTCGAATTCATTGGGTAAGTGATTTCCACCCCCATCCCCACGAATTCATTGGGTAAACGATTCTTTTCGAATTCATTGGGTAAACGATTTTTTTTTTCGAATTCATTGGGTAAACGAATTTATTGGGTAAACGAATCCCCCCCCCTCCCCCGAATTCATTGGATAAGTGATTTTTTTCCCGAATTCATTGGGTAAGTAATTTTTCCGAATTCCATGGGTAAGTGATTTCCACCCCCCCCCCCCCCCTACGAATTCATTGGGTAAGCGATTTTTTTTCGAATTCATTGGGTAAGTGATTTTTTTCGAATTCATTGGGTAAGTGATTTTTTACCGAATTCATTGGGTAAGTAATTTTCCCCCGAATTCATTGGATAAGTGATTTTTTTACCGAATTCATTGGGTAAGTGATTTTTTTCGAATTCATTGGGTAAGTGATTTCCCCCCCCCCTACGAATTCATTGGGTAAACGATTTTTTTTTTCGAATTCATTGGGTAAACGAATTTATTGGGTAAGCGAATCCCCCCCCGAATTCATGGGGTAAGTGATTTTTTTACGAATTCATTAGGTAAGCTATATCCTCCCCCCCCCCCCCCCCCGAATTTATTGAGTAAGTGATTTTTTCCCCCCAAATTCATTGGTAAGGGTTTTTTTCCCCGAATTCATTGGGTAACCCCCAATTCATTGGGTAAGTAATTTTTTACCGAAATCATTGGGTAAGTTATTTTTTTCCCGAATTCATTGGGTAAGTAATTTTTTTCCGAATTCATTGGGTAAGTGAATTTTTTACAAATTCATTGGGTAAGCTGTACCCCACCGAATTCATTTGGTAAGCGATCGCCCTCCTCCCCCGAGTTCATTGGGTAAGTAATTCCCCCATCCCCGAATTCATTGGTAAGCGATTTTTTTTTCGAATTCATTGGATAAGCGATTTTTTTCGATAAGTTTTTTAACCATTTTCTTTCGTTGCTTTTAAAAATAATAATTTCGAATACTTCAAATTACATGCTAATATCATTTAAAATTACCTATATCCATCGAAACGTTTTGCGCCAAATGAAATTCTATACCATTTTCCAGTCACAAATTCTTAGTTTACATTTCGCAGTTTGAAGCGCAACAAGCGCCAAGAATCACTATCAAATCCTCCCTAAATCCCCAAAGGCATTCGAAGTCATATTTTCCGTTACATCACGGATAGAGATCTCAATTTTTTTTAACCCAACACTCGCGTCTGTTGGATGAAATGCAGTGGCCTCATGTGTCGGAGAGCCATAACCTGTGCACGTTAAAGAACACTCTGGATGGCCTTGACGGGAGGCTACCATCTGTCTCCCAACAGCTGTTCCAGTGGGTCCCCTCCCCCAACCTTCTCTGAGCCTTCGGGGTCCATGTGACCTGGCCATTTAGCCCATGGTGTGCAAAAAAGTCCCGCTCAGAGGTAAAACAACCCAATGTTAAAGAACACGCTGGATGGCCTTGACGGGAGGCTACCATCTGTCTCCCAACAGCTGTTCCAGTGGGTCCCCTCCCCCAACCTTCTCTGAGCCTTCGGGGTCCATGTGACCTGGCCATTTAGCCCATGGTGTGCAAAAAAGTCCCGCTCAGAGGTAAAACAACCCAATGTTAAAGAACACGCTGGATGGCCTTGACGGGAGGCTACCATCTGTCTCCCAACAGCTGTTCCAGTGGGTCCCCTCCCCCAACCTTCTCTGAGCCTTCGGGGTCCATGTGACCTGGCCATTTAGCCCATGGTGTGCAAAAAAGTGCCGCTAAGAGGTAAAACAATCCAACGTTAAAGAACACGCTGGATGGCCTTGACGGGAGGCTACCATCTGTCTCCCAACAGATGTTCCAGTGGGTCCCCTCCCCCAACCTTCTCTGAGCCTTCAGGGTTCATGGGGGCGGGGGTGGCTCAGTCGGTAGCGCGCCAGGCTCGTAATCTGTAGTTCCCAGGTTCGAGTCCCAGCTGGGTCAGCGTTGAGATTTTTCTCCGCAAAATTCCCCGCCCTGCCCACGGTCAGTAGGGGACACCGATGGGCTTGGAAAGGCCGCCGTCCATCGGATGGGACGTTAAGCCGTGGCCCCGTGTGCGGGAGAACCATACCCTGTGCACGTTAAAGAACACGCTGGATGGCCTTGACGGGAGGCTACCATCTGTCTCCCAACAGCTGTTCCAGTGGGTCCCCTCCCCCAACCTTCTCTGAGCCTTCGGGGTCCATGTGACCTGGCCATTTAGCCCAGTGTGTGCAAAAAAGTGCCGCTCAGAGGCAAAACAACCCAACCCAGGGTTCATGTGACCTGGCCATTTAGCCAATGGTGTGCAAAAAAGTGCCGCTCAGAGGTAAAACAACCTAATGTTAAAGAGCACGCTGGATGGCCTTGACGGGAGGCTACCATCTGTCTCCCAACAGCTGTTCCAGTGGGTCCCCTACCCCAACCTTCTCTGAGCCTTCGGGGTCCGTGTGACCTGGCCATTTAGCCCATGGTGTGCAAAAAAGTGCTGCTCAGAGGTAAAACATCCCAAAGTTAAAGAACACGCTGGATGGCCTTGACGGGAGGCTACCATCTGTCTCCCAACAGCTGTTCCAGTTGGTCCCCTCCCTCAATGTTTTCTGAGCCTTCGGGGTCCATGTGACCTGGCCATTTAGCCCATTGTGTGCAAAAAAGTGCCGCTCAGAGGTAAAACAACCCAAAAAATCCTAAATTTAAGGAAAGCATTGTACATTGAATGTGAACGATAATGTGGTTAAAAATTCAAATCGCAAAATTATTTTGAAATACTTTTCAAATAAAGACGCAATATTCATGCAAAGTATTAATGAAACTGCTTCAGATCTCCGATGTGTTTCTTCAGACTGATTAGCATATTTATAAAAATTTTAATAAATTCACGTGCTGCATCATCGTTCGTGAGAAATACCCCATGCACGTGCATAATGAGTTTTCTATATATATTTTTTTAATCTCTGTGCTTACATCTATCTTGGCGTTTTGAAATACTTTTCCCCAATTTTTTTTTCACATTTCAAGACACAATCACTGCAAATATAACTACATAGCTCAATCAAAATTTAGAGTTGGGTTGGGTTGTTTTACCTCTGAGCGGCACTTTTTTACACACCATGGGCTAAATGGCCAGCCACAAGGACCCCGAAGGCTCAGAGAAGGTTGGGGGAGGGGACCCACTGGAACAGCTGTTGAGAGACAGATGGTAGCCTCCCGTCAAGGCCATCCAGCGTGTTCTTTAACGTGCACAGAGTATGGCTCTCCCACACACGGGGCCACGGCTTAACGTCCCATCCGACGGACGGCGGCCTTTCCAAGCCCATCGGTGTTCCCTACTGACCGTGGGCAGGGCGGGGAATTTTGCGGAGATAAATCTCAACGCTGACCCAGCTGGGACTCGAACCTGGGAACTACAGATTTTGTGGGAGGTGACCCACTGGAACAGCTGTTGAGAGACATGTGGTAGTCTCCCGTCAAGGCCATCCAGCGTATTCTTTAACGTTGAATTGTTTTACCTCTTAGCGGCACTTTTTTTGCACACCATGGGCTAAATGCCCAGGTCACATGGACCCCGAAGGCTTAGAGAAGGTTGGGGGAGGGGACCCACTGGAACAGCTGTTAGGAGACAGATGGTAGCCTCCCGTCAAGGCCATCCAGCATGTTCTTTAACGTTGGATTGTTTTACCTCTGAGCGGCACTTTTTTTGCACACCATGGGTTAAATGCCCAGGTCACATGGACCCCGAAGGCTCAGAGGAGGTTGGTGGAGGGGACCCACTGGAACAGCTGTTGGAAGACATGTGGTAGTCTCCCGTCAAGGCCATCCAGCGTATTCTTTAACGTTGAATTGTTTTACCTCTGAGCGGCACTTTTTTTGCACACCATGGGCTAAATGGCCAGGTCACATGGACCCCGAAGGCTCAGAGAAAGTTGGGGGAGGGGACCCACTGGAACAGCTGTTGGGAAACAGATGGTAGTCTCCCGTCAAGGTCATCCAGCGTATTCTTTAACGTTGGATTGTTTTACCTCTGAGCGGCACTTTTTTGCACACCATGGGCTAAATGCCCAGGTCACATGGACCCCGAAGGCTGAGAGAAGGTTGGGGGAGGGGACTCACTGGAACAGCTGTTGGGAGACAGATGGTAGCCTCCCGTCAAGGCCATCCAGCGTGTTCTTTAACGTGCACAGGTTATGTCTCTCCCGCACACGGGGCCACGGCTTAACTACCCATCCGACGGACGGCGTCCTTTCCAAGCCCATCGATGTCCCCTACTGACCGTGGGCAGGGCGGGGAATTTTGCGGAGATAAATCTCAACGCTGACCCAGCTGGGACTCGAACCTGGGAACTACAGATTACGAACCTGGCGCGCTACCGACTAAGCCACCCCCGCCCCCATATCGATTAACGAAAAATATAAAATATATATTATATAAATATAAATTATAAAATCTCTCAACATTTCTACATTTATCTCAATCTGTTACTCTCCACCACCGTCGTATTGAAATAACCTCAGCTGGCTTTTTCTTTCGCAACAGAGTGAACCACACGATGGCTCTCAGGAACCCCAAGTACTACCGATGCTGCTCGGGATTCTGCATCGATCTACTGCAGAAGTTCGCTCTTGACCTCAAGTTCTCTTATGACCTCTACAGAGCAGAGGATGGCAACTGGGGCGTTCTCAGTGTAAGTTCATCCCTTTTGGTCAGCAATTACTGGTTGCTGCTGCATTCATTGCTGTATCATTTTCATTGCTTCATTCTTTGAAATTTAGATGTTTCTGCTGTTGTGATTGCGGTGGGGTTGTTACTGCTTTTTTTATTGTTTAAAATGGTTGTTGAATATTTTTATTGTGTGATGTTCACTGTTATATATTTTGTTCCGTAATACTTGTTAATTTTAGATATTTTAGCTATTTCTCTTTTGCATTTTTTGTTTCATTGCGTAATGATCATTGCTGAATATTAATTTGTTGTACAGTCGCTCAAAAATGTATCCGAACGCTATGGTTGATTAGAGAATTTAAAAAAAAAATCTGGCAACGATTTTTTATTTAGAAATTAGTGATCTGGCAACCTTCGTGTCACGTGACACAAAGGTTGCCAGATCACTAATTTCTAAAAAAAATCGTTGCCAGATTTTTTCTTGAATTTTGTAATCAATCATAGTGAAGGATGCCAGATCACTAATTAAAAAAAAAATCGTTACCAGATATTTTTCCTGCCTTCTGTAATCAACCATAATGAAGGTTGCCAGATAACTAATTTCTAAAAAAAATCGTTACCAGATATTTTTCCTGAATTCTGTAATCAACTATAGTGAAGGTTGCCAAATCACTAATTTCTAAAAAAAAAGAAAAAAAATATCGTTGCCAGATATTTTTTCAGAATTCTGAACGGTTGTACACTGAACTGCCAAAATATTAAAGGGAATTTCGATGTGAATGGGAATCTAACATCGAAGTTCTATAAATTCTGAAATATGCATTTAATGGAAAAAAGTATCTAAAGATAAATTAAAGGTCATAATCTTCTCTGAACCTTCGGGGATCCTTGTGACCTGGTCATTTAGTCCTTTGTGCGCAATAAACGTGACATTCAGAGGTAAAATAATCAACCCAACCCCTCAAGCAGCTGCTTGGGGGATTTGATGAAGAACCGGAAAGCTTTCTTACGGGAGCTTGTCTGTGAGGATGGCGGGATCTCAGCAGGAAGACATCACAAACATCCATGATTAATCTGGGAATCGAACCCAGGTCTCTTTGATCAGCAGCGAAGAACGCTAACTGATCGATCATTGGACTGCACCTGAACGTTCACTGGTTCAGAAAATCGCCTGAACCGTTTAACACTCTGAATTCTGAAATCTCTGAACAACCGAATTCAGAATCTCCTGAACAACTGATTTCCTAATTTTCTAAGCAACTGAATCCTGAATCCTCTGAACAACTGAAATGTGAAATGTGAAACCTCTGAACAACTGAATTCAGAATCTCCTGAACAACTGATTTCCCAATTTTCTAAGCAACTGAATCCTGAATCCTCTGAACAACTGAAATGTGAAACCTCTGAACAACTGAATTCAGAATCTCCTGAACAACTGATTTCCTAATTTTCTAAGCAACTGAATCCTGAATCCTCTGAACAACTGAAATGTGAAACCTCTGAACAACTGAATTCAGAATCTCCTGAACAACTGATTTCCTAATTTTCTAACCAGCTGAATCCTGAATCCTCTGAACAACTGAAATGTGAAACCTCTGAACAACTGAATTCAGAATCTCCTGAAAAAACTGATTTCCTAATTTTCTAAGCAACTGAATCCTGAATCCTCTGAACAACTGAAATGTGAAACCTCTGAACAACTGAAGTCAGAATCTCCTGAACAACTGATTTCCTAATTTTCTAAGCAACTGAATCCTGAATCCTCTGAACAACTGAAATGTGAAACCTCTGAACAACCGAATTCAGAATCTCCTGAACAACTGATTTCCTAATTTTCTAAGCAACTGAATCCTGAATCCTCTGAACAACTGAAATGTGAAACCTCTGAACAACCGAATTCAGAATCTCCTGAACAACTGATTTCCTAATTTTCTAAGCAACTGAATCCTGAATCCTCTGAACAACTGAAATGTGAAACCTCTGAACAACCGAATTCAGAATCTCCTGAACAACTGATTTCCTAATTTTCTAAGCAACTGAATCCTGAATCCTCTGAACAACTGAAATGTGAAACCTCTGAACAACCGAATTCAGAATCTCCTGAACAACTGATTTCCTAATTTTCTAAGCAACTGAATCCTGAATCCTCTGAACAACTGAAATGTGAAACCTCTGAACAACTGAAATGTGAAACCTCTGAACAACTGAATTCAGAATCTCCTGAACAACTGATTTCCTAATTTTCTAAGCAACTGAATCCTGAATCCTCTGAACAACTGAAATGTGAAACCTCTGAACAACTGAAATGTGAAACCTCTGAACAACTGAATTCAGAATCTCCTGAACAACTGATTTCCTAATTTTCTAAGCAACTGAATCCTGAATCCTCTGAACAACTGAAATGTGAAACCTCTGAACAACTGAATTCAGAATCTCCTGAAAAACTTATTTCCTAATTTTCTAAGCAACTGAATCCTGAATCCTCTGAACAACTGAAATGTGAAACCTCTGAACAACTGAAATGTGAAACCTCTGAACAACTGAATTCAGAATCTCCTGAACAACTGATTTCCTAATTTTCTAAGCAACTGAATCCTGAATCCTCTGAACAACTGAAATCTGAAACCTCTGAACAACTGAATTCAGAATCTCCTGAACAACTGATTTCCTAATTTTTAAACAACTGAATCCTGAATCATCTGGACAACTGAATTCTGAATCCTCTGAAAAACTGAATTCAGAATCTCCTGAAAAACTGATTTCCTAATTTTCTAAGCAAATGAATTCAGAATCTCCTGAAAAACTGATTTCCTAATTTTCTAAGCAAATGAATCCTGATTCGTCTGAACAACTGAATTCTCTCAACAACTGAATTATGAATTCTATCGACAACAAAATTGCGAATCCTCTGAACAACCGAATTCTGAATCCCCGAAAAACTGATTTCTGAATCCTCTGAAAAACTGAATTCATAATTTTCTAAACAACTGAATCCTGAATCCTCTGAGGAACTAATTACTACGAACAACCGAATTCTGAATCCCCGAAAAACTGAATTCTGAATCCTCTGAAGAACTGAATTCAGAATCTCCTGAACAACTGATTTCCTAATTTTCTCAGCAACTGAATTCTGAATCCTCTGAGGAACTGGATCCTGTAAAAAACTGAATTCAGAATGTCCTGAACAACTGGTTTCCTAATTTTCTAAACAACTGAATCCTCTGAAAAACCGAATTCTGAATTTTATGAAGAACTGAATCCTGTGAAAAATTGAATTCAGAATGCCCTGAACAACTGGTTTCCTAATTTTCTAAACAACTGTATCCTGAATACTCTGAAAAACTGAATTCTGAATCCTCTGAACAACTGAATTCTGAATCTTCTGAGGAACTGAATCCTGTGAAAAACTCAATTCACAATGTCCTGAACAACTGGTTTCCTAATTTTCTAAACAACTGAATTCTGAATCCTCTGAGAACTGATTCCTATGAAAAACTGAATTCAGAATGTCCTGAACAACTGGTTTCCTAATTTACTAAACAACTGAATCCTGAATACTCTGAAAACCTGAATCCTGAATACTCTGAAAACCTGAATTCTGAATCCTCTGAACAACTGAATTCTGAATCTTCTGAGGAACTGAATCCTGTGAAAAACTGAATTCACAATGTCCTGAACAACTGGTTTCCTAATTTTCTAAACAACTGAATCCTGAATCCTCTGAGAACTGAATCCTATGAAAACCTGAATTCAGAATGTCCTGAACAACTGGTTTCCTAATTTTCTAAACAACTGAATCCTGAATCCTCTGAACAACTCTATTCTGAATCCTCTGAACAACTGAATTCTGAATCCTCTGAACAACCGAATTCCCTCAGCAACTGAATTCTGAATACTCAGAACAACCGAATTCTGAATACTCGAAAAACTTAATTCTGAATCCTCTGAAAAACTGAATCCTGAATCCTCTGAACAACCGAATTCTGAATCCTCTGAACAACCGAATTCTGAATCCTCTGAGCAACTGAATTCTGAATCCTCTGAGCAACTGTATTCTGAATCCTCTGAACAACTGAATTCTGAATCCTCTGAACAACTGAATCCTGAATCCTCTGAACAACCGAATTACCAATCCTCTGAACAGCTGAATTTTGAATCCTCTGAACAACTGATTTCTGAATCCTCTGAACAACTGATTTCTGAATCCCCTGAACAACTGAGCATTGTGAATTCCTCCGGGATCAACCGCTTAAAATGCTGATCCACGTGAACTACCGAATTTTCGGAATTCTCGGAATCGCTGAACACGCGTTTCACTTGCAACACAACCTAAATGTTTCTCTGTTTAAGTCTCCCGTTTCGAGTCACGTGGACAGTGTATTGCGGATCGTGAAGTCAGACGCTGAAATGGGAACAAAAAACAAGAAATAAATATGAACTTGTGAAAAGAAATTGCCGTCGATATCTTTTCTCTCAGAAAAGTGTCGGATATGTTTTCTAGTCTCTTGCCAAAAAATCACTCTGTATGCAGAAACAGGAGCCACGTGGAATATAAATTGCACGTGGAATATAAAACGATCCCTTGTATGATAGCTGACGTCAGTGCTACCCTCATTTGACTTTTATATAAGGCGGTTAGAAGTCATTTAGGTCTGAGATTACCTTTTCATCCTTTCAAGAAAGAGGATACCAGTTGGGAATTATTCAGAAATCTAAACTGTTTTTAGTCTCATATAGATTTTGTGTTTTTTTTTCATTAAATTTTTGGGGCGGGGGTGGCTTGGTCGGTAGCGCGCCAGGCTCGTAATCTGTAGTTCCCAGGTTCGAGTCCCAGTGGACCAGCGTTGAGATTTATCTCCACAAAACTACCCGCCATGCCAACGGTCAGTAGGGGACAAAGATGGGCTTGGAAAGGCCGCCGTCCGTCGGATGGAACGTTAGTCGTGGCCCCGTGTGCAGGAGAGCCATACCCTGTGCACGTTAAACAACACGCTGGATGGCCTTGACGGGAGGCTACCATCTGTCTCCCAACAACTGTTAAAGTGGGTCCCTCCCCCAACCTTCTCTGAGCCTTCGGGGTCCTTGTGATCTGGCCATTTAGTCCATTGTGTGCGAAAAAAGTAGTGTCCGCTCAGAGGTAAAACAACCAACCAACCAAAGTCCCAGAGTTCTGACAGCATCCTGTAAGTGTAGTAATACCATGGAGAATGTTTTTTAGGTAGGCGAGACCTCAGCACAGAGACAATAGAAGAAACCTCCGTGCTCATTAGGAGCTGGAATCCTGATCCTCTTCATCAGCATCTGAGCACATTAACCACATGTCCTTAGGGAAGCTGTTAAAGGATGATCTTCGATTACACGTATAAGATAACGTGTAATAAGTTTAATATCAATGAAGGAAATTTTCTGTGTTTAATTTTTAAATCTTTTTGTTGTGGGTTGGGTAGTTTTACCTCTGAGCGGCACTTTTTTGCACAACATGGGCTAACAGGCCAGGCCACAAGGCCCGTAGGACTCAGAGAAGGTTGGGGGAGGAGACCCACTGGAACAGCTGTTGGGAGACAGATGGTAGCATACCGTCAAGGCCATCCAGCGTGTTCTTTAACGTTGGGTTGTTTTACCTCTGAGCGGTACTTTTCTGCACACCATAAATGGCCAGGTCACAAGGACCCCAAAGGCTCAGAGAAGGTTGGGGGAGGGGACCCACTGGAACAGCTGTTGGGAGACAGATGGTAGTCTCCCGTCAAGGCCATCCAGCGTGTTCTTTAACGTTGGGTTGTTTTACCTCTGAGCGGCACTTTTTCTGCACACCATGGGCTAAATGGCCAGGTCACAAGGACCTCGAGGGCTCAGAGAAGTTTGGGGGAGGGGACCCACTGGAACAGCTGTTGGGAGACAGATGGTAGCCTCCAGTCAAGACCATCCAGTGTGTTTGTTAACGTGTACAGGGTATGGCTTTCCCGCACACAGGCCACGGTTTAAAGTCCCATCCGACGGACGGTGGCCTTTCCAAGCCTATCGGTGTCCCCTACTGACGGTTGGCAGGGCGGGGAATTTTGCGGAGATAAATCTCAACGCTCACCCAGCTGGGACTCGAAGCTGGGGACTACAGATTACGAGCCTGGCGCGCTACCGACTGAGCCACCCCCGCCCCATATATCGGTGTCCCCTAGTGACCGAGAGGAGGATGAGTAATTTTGTTTTTAATGTCATTTCACGTGAATAGCGTAAATAACAGACATACTTGACTCTAAAAAAATTTGGTCTTGCCATGAGTGGGATTCGAACCCACGTCTCCAAGTGACAAATATTAATTCCATCTCTAATTGAGGCAACAAAGTTGTCCACTTCCCCGATAGATGGCGCCATTGTGCTCAAATGAAAAAAAAAATTGTAGAAAGTTGAAAACGTCACACAAACTGAGAAAATATCACCCATTGGTGGTGTAGTGGTTAGCATAACAGGCATATTTCCTGAAGACGTGGGTTCGAATCCCACTCATGACAAAACCAAATTTTTTCCAGCTCGTCATTTCATGTTTCCCATGTCTACAGGACTTATCCTGAGATTCTTTACTACTGACACTTGACTCTTAATTTCATTTTTTCTTTTTTCCATTCTGGTGCTTAGCAAAACGGCACGTGGAACGGACTGATCTCAGAACTGTTGAGGAACAAAGCGGACATCGTGGTGACGTCGATCAAGATCAACTCCGAGAGACAGAGTGCAGCCGACTTCACAGTGCCTTTCCTGGAGACGGGAATTGCGATTGTCGTTGCCAAGAGAACTGGGATTATCTCCCCGAAAGCCTTCCTCGGTAAGAACGCAGTGGCAGGGATTAGTTGCGATCTTATAATCATCATTTCGTTCTTTCATCTTGTACAGTCGCTAAAAAAAGTATCCAAACACCATGGTTCATTGGGGGCGGGGGTGGCTCAGTCGGTAGCGCGCCAGGCTCGTAATCTGTAGTTCCCAGGTTCGAGTCCCAGCTGGGTCAGCGTTGAGATTTATCTCCGCAAAATTCCCCGCCCTGCCCATGGTCAGTAGGGGACACCGATGGGCTTTGAAAAGCCGCCGTCCGTCGGATGGGACGTTAAGCCGTGGCCCCGTGTACGGGAGAGCCATACCCTGTGCACGTTAAAGAACACGCTGGATGGCCTTGACGGGAGGCTACCATCTGTCTCCCAACAGCTGTTCCAGTGGGTCCCCTCCCCCAACCTTCTCTGAACGTTCGGAGTCCTTGTGACCTGGCCATTTAGTCCATGGTGTGCAAAAAAGTGCCGCTCAGAGGTAAAACAACCCAACGTTAAAGAACACGCTGGATGGCCTTGACGGGAGGCTACCATCTGTCTCCCAACAACTGTTCCAGTGGGTCCCCTCCCCCCAACCTTCTCCGAGCCTTCGGGGTCCATGTGACCTGGCCATTTAGTCCATGGTGTGCAAAAAAGTGCCGCTCAGAGGTAAAACAACCCAACGTTAAAGAACACGCTGGATGGCCTTGACGGGATGCTACCATCTGTCTCCCAATAGCTGTTCCAGTGGGTCTCCTCCCCGAACCTTCTCTGAGCATTCGGGGTCCATGTGATCTGGCCATTTAGCCCATGGTGTGCAAAAAAGTGCCGCTCAGAGGTAAAACAACCCAACAACCCATGGTTGATTACAGAATTCACAAAAAACATCTGACAACGATTTTTTCTTTTTAGAAATTAGTGATCTGGCAACCTTCGTGTTACGTAACACGAAGGTTGCCAGGTCACTAATTTCTAAAAAAAAATCGTTGCCGGATATTTATTCTGAATTCTCTACATGAAGATTGTCAGATCACTAATTTAAAAAAAATAATAAAATAAAATAATAATATTAATCGTTGCCAGATATTTTTTTGAATTCTGTACACGAATGTTGCCAGATCATTAATTTCTAAAAAAAAATAGTTGCCAGATATTTCTTCTGAATTTTGAAATCAATCATAATGTTCGGATATTTTTTTCCGAGCGACTGTACCTAGTGATAAAGATCGAGGATTTTTTGCAGAAAAATCCCAAAGGTGGCCCAGCTGGGACTCGAACCTGGGAAATGAAGATGACGAGCCTGGCGCGCTACCGACTGAGCCACCCCCGCTCCTGTTATTAAGATTAATGGAGGCAATAATTGTTGAACTTGTAGATATTTCTTGCATTTTGAAAGAAATTTTTTAAAAACTTCTGAAAAGGAGGGGAGAAATGTTACACTATAGTGAAAATACAGTTTCTTACCCCCCTAAAAAAATTCTCCCCCGCCCACCTCCTAAAAAATCTCCCCCCGCCCCTCCTAAAAAAATTCTCCCCCTCCCCCCTCCTAAAAAATTCTCCACCGCCCCCTCCTAAAAATATTCTCCCCGCCCCTCCTAAAAAAAATTCTCCCCGCCCCCATCTCCTACATCTCCTAAAAAATTCTTTAGCGCGCCCCTCCTAAAAAATTCTCCTCCTTCCGCCTCATAAAAAAATTCTCCCCCACCCCCTCCTAAAAAAAATCTCCCCTGCCTCTCCTAAAAAAATTCACCCCGACCCCCTCCTAAAAAATTCTCCCCCGTTCGCCTCCTAAAAAAAATCTCCCCCGCCCCTTCCTAAAAAAAATCTTCTCGCCCCCTCCTTAAAAAAAATTCTCCCCGCCCCCCTCCTAAAAATATTCTCCAACGCCCCCTCCTAAAAATATTCTCCAACGTCCCCTCCTAAAAAATTCTCCCCCGCCCCCCTCCTCTTTATTATTTCGTTTTTTCTCTATCCGTTCCTTCAAAGAGGGTCATAACTTTCCCTTGAGGGTTGATAAACTTAGAATTTTCTAAATCAAACCTCCGGAAACGATCAGCTGAAGACGACAACCACCTCCCATCAGCAATTATCCACAAACTCACAACAGAAGTTTCTGGGTGCCGCACGGTTCACAAGTCTTAACTATGTGAACGTTGAAATTTAGCTCTTCTAACACATATCCCCCCCCCCCAAGACTGGGTTTCGAGTCCCAGCTGTGCCAGGGTGGAGATTTATCTCCGAAAAATTTCTCGCCCTGCCCACGGTCAGTAGGGGACACCGATGGGCTTGGAAAGGCCGCCGTCCGTCGGATGGGATGTTGAGCCGTGGCCCCCTGTGCGGGAGAGCCATATCCTGTGTCTCCTAACAGCTGTTCCAGTGGGTCCCCTCACCAAACCTTCTCTGAGCCCTCGGGATCCTTGTGACCTGGCCATTTAGCCCATGGTGTGCAAAAAAGTGCCGCTCAGAGGTAAAACAACCCAACGTTAAAGAACACGCTGGATGACCTTGACGGGAGGCTACCATCTGTCTTCCAATAGCTGTTTCAGTGAGTTCCCTTCCCCAATCTTCTCTGAGCCTTCGGGGTCCATGTGACCTGCTCATTTAGCCCATAGTGTGCAAAAATGTGCCGCTCAGAGGTAAAACAACCCAAAGATAAAGAACACGCTGGATGGCCTTGACGGGAGGCTACCATCTGTCTCCCAACAGCTGTTCCAGTGGGTCCCCTCCCCCAACCTTCTCTGAGTCTTCGGGGTCCATGTGACCTGGCCATTTAGCCCATGGTGTGCAAAAAAGTGCCGCTCAGAGGTAAAACAATCCAACGTTAAAGAACACACTGGATAGCCTTGACGGGAGGCTACCATATGTCTCCCAACAGCTGTTCCAGTGGGTCCCCTCCCCCAACCTTCTCTGAGCCTTCGGGGTCCTTGTGACCTGACCATTTAGCCCATGGTGTGCAAAAAAGTGCCGCTCAGAGGTAAAACAACCCAACTTTAAAGAACACGCTGGATGGTCTTAACGGGAGGCTACCATCTGTCTCCCAACAGCTGTTCCAGTGGGTCCCCTCCCCCAACCTTCTCTGAGCCTTCGGGGTCCTTGTGACCTGACCATTTAGCCCATGGTGTGCAAAAAAGTGCCGCTCAGAGGTAAAACACCCCAACGTTAAAGAACACACTGGATGGCCTTGACGGGAGGCTACCATCTGTCTCCCAACAGCTGTTCCAGTGGGTCCCCCCCCCCTCCTCCAACCTTCCTTCGGGGTCCTTGTGACCTGGCCATTTAGCCCATTGTGTGAAAAACGTATCGTTCACAGGGAAAACAACCTAACCCTTAATAACCTTGACAGGAAGTTACCATCTGTCTCCCAACAGTTGTCCAGTGAGTGTCCTTTCCCCAGATATTCTCTGATCTCCCGGAGTCCTCGTGACCTGGCCATTTAGCCCATTGTGTGGATAAAAGAGCTACTCAGAGGTCCTCCTCCCCCTCCCTGCTGTCGATCAGAAAGAGGACAACACTGGATTTGTAAAGATCTCGTTCCATCGGATATGACGTAAAGCAGTGGCCTTTATTTTTGAAAGTTATCTCATCAGTGTTGGATAATGTATCCAGTGTGATATAAATAAATGAATAAATGATCGGATGGTGATCATCTGTTTTCAATTCCTAATCCCCATCTTCTTCACAGAACCTTTTGACACCATTTCATGGCTGATGATTCTGCTGATCAGCATCCAACTCGCAGCATTTGCTATTTTCCTGTTTGAATGGCTGAGTCCATATGGATACGACATGAAGATGCTTCCCCCAAGAGGTAAGGATTCTTCTACATTTTTGTCATCCTCATCTCCATCTCTTTCCTTAATTTCAATCAAACTCCCGATAATAATCTCTTTCCTGATTTTCCGATTTGAAACCATTTTCCAGCCTTTCATTATTTCATTAATGATAAATTCAATTCATGAAATAAATTTCATTTCATAATTTAAATTAAATTTTTTTTCGCCAGCCTTTCAGTTTAAATCATATTTTCAATTTAAACGCTTTAAAAAAGCTTTCGATGCGAATGCCACCTGACTTCCATTTCTTCTCTCTGACTTATATTAACTTCAAATTTGAGTCCCATTACAGTCGCTGAAAAAAATATCCGAACACAATGGTGGATTACAGAATTCAGAAAAAATATCCGGCAACGAATTTTTTTTTTAGAAATTAATGATCTGGCAACCTTCGTGTCACGTGACACGAAGGTTGCCAGATCACTAATTTCTAAAAAAATCGTTGCAAATATTTTTTCTGACACTATGGTTGATTACAGAAATCAGAAAAAATATCCGGTAACGTTTTTTTTTTTTAGAAATTAGCGATCTGGTAACCTTCGTGTCACGTGACACGAAAGTTGCCAGACGTACACAATATATATTGTCACTCACCATATACAAATTGAATACTCACAATATATACAAATTGAATACTCACAATATATACAAATAGAATACTCACCATATACAAATTGAATACTCACAATATATACAAATTTAATACACACCATATACAAATTGAATACTCACCATATATACAAATTGAATATATACAAATTGAATATATACGAATGAATATTCACAATATACATAAAATGAATACACACCATATACAAATTGAATACTCAAAATATATACAAATTGAATACTTACAATATATATGAATTGAATACTCACAATATATACAAATTGAATAAACACCTTATACAAATTGATTACTAAATTGAATACTCATCATATACAAATTGAATACTCACCATATACAAATTGAATAGTCACCATATACAAATTAAATACTCACAATATATACAAAATGAATACACACAATATACAAATTGAATACACACCATGTACAAATTGAATACTCACCATATACAAATTGAATACTCACCATATACAAATTGAATACTCACCATATACAAATTGAATACTCACCATATACAAATTGAATATTCACGATATATGTAAATTGAATACTCACAATATATATAAAATGAATACACACAATATACAAATTGAATACTCACCATATACTAACTGAATACTCACCATATACAAATTGAATACTCACCATATACAAATTGAATACTCACCATATACAAATTGAATACTCACAAATATATGAAATGAACACACCATATACAAATTGAATACTCACCATATACAAATTGAATACTCTCAATATATACAAATTGAATAAACACCATATACAAATTGAATACTCACAATATATATAAATTGTATACTCACCATATACAAATTGAATAGTCACCATATACAAATTAAATACTCACAATATATACAAAATGAATACACACCATATACAAATTGAATACTCACCATATACAAATTGAATATTCATAATATATATAAATTGAATTAACACCATATACAAATTGAATACTCACCACATACAAATTAAATACTCACAATATATACAAATTGAATACTCATCAGATACGAATTGAATACTCGAAATATATACAAAATGAATACACACCATATACAAATTAAATACTCACCATGTACAAATTCAATACTCGCCATATATACAAATTGAATACTCACCATATACATATTGAATACTCACCATGTACAAATTGAATACTCACCATATACAAATTGCATACTCACCATATATACAAATTGAATACTCCCCATATACAAATTGGATACTCCCCATATACAAATTGAATACTCCCCATATACAAATTGAATACTCCCCATATGCAAATTGAATACTCGCAATATATACAAATTGAATTTTCACACATACAGAAGTTGAATACTCACCATATACAAATTTTATACTCACAATATATACAAGTTGAATACTCACCATATAGAATTTGAATACTCACAATATATACAATTTGGATATTCACACATATAAGTACATAGACACGCAACTTAACGAAGTGAATAGAAGCATTTGAAACGAACTTCAGTCAGAAGATGAAAAGTATCGTTATCTTTTCGTAACCTCTTGTACACTTCTCCTTATCACCTTTATTTCAATTATGAATTGTGTCAGAACTTTATTTTTATGATTATATTTCTCTTGCTTTTACCTTGCTCTGTGTTTTGATGCCGTGTCTACCGTTTTTGCATTCTGAACATTCATAATTTTTGCATTCTGAACATTCATAATTTTTGCATTCTGAACATTCATAATTTTTCCATTTTGAAAACAAAAAAATATTCTCTGTCTCTAGCACTATGCATAATCATTTTCTGATTTGTAATTTTTATGTATATTTATGTTTTGACTAAAAGAAATTATTATCCTTGTTTGTTTTCTTTTTTCCATCATTTTCTCTCTTTTTTTTCCTACTTGCATTCTCAGAAGATGAATTTGATAAAACCAAAGGTAAGAAGATTAATCTCAATCCTGAAAATGGAAACAAATCTAATCCTGAATGATGTAGTTTAGATGAGAAATAGAAGTAGTTAGTTGCATGCTCAATTTGCCAGAGAAATCTGAAAAATAATACAATTTCAGTAAAAAAAAACTTTCTTCTTCAGAGAGATCGAAAATCAAGAATTCAAATCTAAAGGAATGTGCAAGGATTTTACATGGGTGATGTTTTGATTTCGTCATGGATTTTTAATTTTAAAGATGGTTATTTCCCATTTGTAAAGAAAAGGGAGTGTGCCCGATTTTAAGACTTCTAGTTTTAAAGAAAAGGGGTTGTTTCCCAACTTTAAATGGAGACTTATAGTTTTAAAGAAAAGGAATGTTTCCCGTTTTAAATGAAGACTACTAGTTTTAAAGAAAAGGGAGTGTTCCCCATTTTAAATGGAGACTTCTAGTTTTAAAGAAAAAGGAATGTTTCCCGTTTTAAATGAAGACTTCTAGTTTTAAAGAAAAGGGAGTGTTCCCCATTTTAAATGGAGACTTCTAGTTTTAAAGAAAAAGGAATGTTTTCCGTTTTAAATGAAGACTCCTAGTTTTAAAGAAAAGGGAGTGTTCCCCATTTTAATGGAGACTTCTAGTTTTAAAGAAAAACGAATGTTTCCCGTTTTAAATGAAGACTTCTAGTTTTAAAGAAAAGGGAGTGTTTCCCATTTTAAATGGAGGTTGGGTTGGATTGTTTTACCTCTGAGCGACACTTTTTTTGCACACCATGGGCTAAATGGCCAGGTCACATGGACCCCGAAGGCTCAGAGAAGGTTTGGGGAGGGGACCCACTGGAACAGCTGTTGGGAGACAGATGGTAGCCTCCCGTCAAGGCCATCCAGAGTGTTCTTTAACGTGCACAGGGTATGGCTCTCCCGTACACGGGGCCACGGCTTAACGTCCCATCCGACGGACGGCGGCCTTTCCAAGCCCATCGGTGTCCCCTACTGACCGTGGGCAGGGTGGGGAATTTTGAGGAGATAAATCTCAACGCTGACCCAGCTGGGACTCGAACCTGGGAACTACAGCTTACGAGCCTGGCGCGCTACCGACTGAGCCACTCCCGCCCCCCTTTAAATGGAGACTTCTAGTTTTAGAGAAAAGGAATGTTTCCCGTTTTAAATGGAGACTTTTAGTTTTAAACAAAAAGGAATGTTTCCCATTTTAAATTAAGACTTCTAGTTTTAAAGAAGAGGGAGCGTTCCCACTTTAAATGAAGACTTCTAGTTTTAAAGAAAAGGGAGTGTTTCCACATTTCCTATATGGCCTTAAAAAGTAGCAAATAAACCTAAAGCATATCGATGGTGTAATCAGTCACTGAGTTCGTATTCTCTTCAAAGGAAAATAGGGCGCCGCCGGCCATCTTGTTGTGTAGGTAAAGCGGCGCCCTCTCTTCGTTTGCAGTGAATACGAACTCAGTGACATATTGCACCACCGATTTGCTTTAGGTATGGTTCCTACTTTTTAAGGCCCTATAAGAAGATAAGTATTTTTAAAATTATTTAATTTATTTTTATTTAAAACATTTCTTGAAAAATGCATGAAATATAAATAAGGTTAATAATTTTTTGATTCTGTTACCATATTATTAGCATTCTGAAAGGGGTGGGAAGCAATATTCCCCACCCACCCTAGATCCGACCCTACCAATATTTGACATGCAAAGCAGTTCTTTACTTTATTTAAATGGGGCGGGGGTGGCTCAGACGGTAGCGCGCCAGGCTCGTAATCTGTAGTTCCCAGGTACGAGTCCCAGCTGGGTCAGCGTTGAGATTTATCTCCGCAAAAATTCCCCGCCCGAAAGGTAGATGTGTTACGTATACTCTCATAGTTGGTGGACGTGAGAAATTCGGTAATCGTTAGAAGTTAGAGTTCTGTCGATTTGTTTCACTTCTGAGAGGCATTTTTTTGCACACTATGGGCTAAATGGCCAGGTCACAAGAACCCCCCCCCCAAAGGCTCGGAGAAGGTTGGGGGAGGGGACCCACTGGAACAGCTGTTGGGAGACAGATGGTAGCCTCCCGTCAAGGCCATCCAGCGTGTTCTTTAACGTTGGGTTGTTTTCCCTCTGAACGGCACTTTTTTGCACACCATGGGCTAAATGGCCAGGTTACAAGGACCCCTAGGGTTCAGAGATAGTTGAGGGAGAGGACCCACTGGAACAGCTGTTGGAAGACAGATGGTAGCCTCCCGTCAAGGCCATTCAGCGTGTAATTTTAACGTGCACAGAGTATGGCTCTCCCGCACACGGAACCACGGCTTAGCGTCCCATCCGACGGACGGCGGCCTTTCCAAGCCCATCGGTGTCCCCTACTGACCGTGAGCAGGGCGAAGAGTTTTACGGAGATAAATCTCAACGCTGGCCCAGCTGGGACTCGAACCAGGGAACTGCAGATTACGAGCCTGGCGCGCTACCGACTGAGCCACCCCGCCCTTAAAACGTTTCGTTGTGTTACCTGTGAGAGGCACGTTTTTGCACACCATGGGCTAAATGGCCAGGTCACAAGGCTCCCGAAGGCTCACAGAAGGTTAGGGAGATGGGACCCACTGGAACAGCTGTTGGGAGACAGATGGTAGCCTCCCGTCAAAGCCACGCAGGGTGTTCTTTAACGTGCACAGGTTATGGCTCTCCCACACATGGAGCCAAGGCTTAACGTCCTTTCCGACGGACGGTGGCCTTTCCAAGCCCATCGGTATCTAACACAAGAGAATATATAGTGAATCTAGGGTAGTATCAGCAAGATCGGATCTTAGGTGTATCTAGCAGGGTCGATTTTAGGGTGGATGTAGCGTGATAAATAGCAGGGAGAGATTTAGAGTCGATCCAGGATATTATCTATCAGCTACGTATCTACGGTGGTATCTAGCAGGCCACATCTAGGATTAATATAAAGTGGTGTCTAGCAAATCCGGATTTTAGGCGGATCGAGGGCCGTATCTAGGGTGGATTTGGGTGGTGTCTAGAAGATTCGGATTTAGGGTGGATCTAAGGTGGTATCTAGCATGGCAGGATCTAGGGTGTATTAGGGTGGTGTCTAGCAAATCCGGATTTTAGGTGGATCGAGGGTGGTATCTAGCAGGGCCGGATCTAGGGTGGATTAGGGTGGTGTCTAGAAGATTCGGATTTAGGGTGGATCTAAGGTGGTATCTAGCATGGCAGGATCTAGGGTGGATTAGGGTGGTGTGTAGCAAATCCGGATTTTAGGTGGATCGAGAGTGGTATCTAGCAGGGCCGGATCTAGGGTGGATTAGGGTGGTGTCTAGAAGATTCGGATTTAGGGTGGATCTAAGGTGGTACTAGCATGGCAGGATCTAGGGTGGATTAGGGTGGTGACTAGCAAATCCGGATTTTAGGCGGATCGAGGGTAGTATCTATCAGGGCCGGATCTAGGGTGGATTAGGGTGGTGTCTAGAGATTCGGATTTAGGGTGGATCTAAGGTGGTATCTAGCATGGCAGGATCTAGGGTGGATTAGGGTGGTGTCTAGCAAATCCGGATTTTAGGTGGATCGAGGGTGGTATCTAGCAGGGCCGGATCTAGGGTGGTGTCTAGAAGATTCAGATTTAGGGTGGATCTAAGGTGGTATCTAGCATGGCAGGATCTAGGGTGGATTAGGGTGGTGTGTAGGAAATCCGGATTTTAGGTGGATCGAGAGTGGTATCTAGCAGGGCCGGATCTAGGGTGGATTAGGGTGGTGTCTAGAAAATTCGGATTTAGGGTGGATTTAAGGTGGTATCTAGCATGGCAGGATCTAGGTTGGATTAGGTTCGTGTCTAGCAAATCCGGATTTTAGGTGGATCGAGGGTGGTATCTAGCAGGGCCGGATCTAGGATGGATTAGGGTGGTGTCTAGAAGATTCGGATATAGGGTGGATCTAAGGTGGTATCTAGCATGGCAGGATCTAGGGTGGATTAGGGTGGTGTCTAGCAAATCCGGATTTCAGGTGGATCGAGGGTGGTATCTAGCAGGGCCGGATCTAGGGTGGATTAGGGTGGTATCTAGAAGATTCGGATTTAGGGTGGATCTAAAGTGGTATCTAGCATGGCAGGATCTATGGTGGATTAGGGTGGTGTCTAGCAAATTCGGATTTTAGGTGGATCGAGGGTGGTATCTAGCAGGGCCGGATCTAGGGTGGATGTAGAGTGGTATCTAGAAGATCCGGATTTAGGGTGGATCTAAGGTGGTATCTAAGAGGGCCGGATCTAGAGTGGATGTAGGGTGGTGTCTAGCAGATCCGGATTTTAGGTGGATCGAGGTGGTATCTAGCATTTTGCTTCAATTATAATCACAGATTGCTTCGATAATTATCTCAGATTGCTTCACAAACGAACTGTGCGATGTTACCAATCTGCCCGATGCTGCACCACTGCCTTCGAGTATTCTTTTTCCCCCATCTATTAATACCCTTTAAAGTTGTTTATCATTTTCAAATTCTTTTCTCTTGCCTCTTTCAGACCACAAATTCTCCCTCTTCAGAACGTATTGGCTGGTTTGGGCGATTCTCTTCGGAGCCGCGGTGAACGTGGACTGTCCTCGAGGTTACACGGCTCGTTTCATGTCCAACGTGTGGGCGATGTTCGCTGTCGTTTTCCTCGCCATTTACACGGCCAATTTGGCGGCTTTCATGATCACGAGGGAGGAGTACTACGATCTCACAGGAATTGAGGACAAGAGGGTGAGTTGTACTCTTCATTTAATTTTATAGAATTTAAAAAATTCAATTTTTTGGAAAATAAAATTCAAGTACAATCTTGTGTTTTATTTTTATGCGCGCACTTTTTTTTTTTGCACATAATGGGCTAAATGGCCAGATCACAAAGACTCCCAAAGTACAGTCGCTCAAAGAAATACGTGTTATTAAAGATTAGTGATCTGGCAACCTTCGTGTCACGTGACACGAAGGTCACTGATTTTCAGTCACCAGATCACTGATTCCAACAGATCACTGATTTATTTCTATTAATTTTTTTGCCAGATATTTTTTCTGAATTCTGTAATCAACCATAGTGTTCGGATACTTTTTTGAGCGACTGTAGGTGGTCATATTATTTTGATACTAGATCGTGTGGGCTCACTCACGGAAATATTGAGCGTGTGCAGTTACCGTTCACAGCAAACTGGAGCGTGTGCAGTAACTGCATACGCTCCAGTTTGCTGTGAACGGTAACTGGAGCGTGTACAGTTGCTGTACACGTTCCAGATATTTTTCCTGAATTCTGTAATCACGTGACACGAAGGTTGCCAAATCACTGATTTCTAAAAAAAAATCTTTGCCAGATATTTTTTTTATGAATTATGTAATGAACCATAGTGTTCGGTTATTTTTTGAGCGACTGTACATGAGAAAAGTCGTAATCTGTAGTTCCCAGGTTCGAGTCCCAGCTGGGTCAGCGTTGAGATTTATCTCCGCAAAATTTCCCCGCCCTGCCCACGGTCAATAGGGGACCCCGATGGGCTTGGAAAGGTCGCCGTCCGTCGGATGGGACGTTAAGCCGTGGCCTCGTGTGCGGGAGAGCCATACCCTGTGCACGTTAAAGAACACGCTAGATTGCCTTGACGGAAGGCTACCATCTGTCTCCCAACAGCTGTTCCAGTGGGTCCCCTCCCCCAACCTTCTCTGAGCCTTCGGTGTCCTTGTGACCTGGCCATTTAGCCCATGGTGTGCAAAAAAGTGCCGTTCAGAGGTAAAACAACACAACGTTAAAGAACACGCTGGATGGCCTTGACGGGAGGCTACCATCTGTCTCCCAACAGCTGTTCCAGTGGGTCCCCTCCCCCAACCTTCTCTGAGCCTTCGGGTTCCATGTGATCTGGCCATTTAGCCCATGTTGTGCAAAAAAGTGCCGCTCAGAGGTAAAACAACCCAACCCAAAGTACAGTAGCTCAAAAAAATACGTGTTATTAAAATATAGTAATCTGGCAACCTTCGTGTCACGTGACACGAAGGTTGCCAGATCACTGATTTCTAAAAAAAATCTTTGCTAGATATATATATTTTTTTAATTCTGTAATCAACCATAGTGTTCGGATACTTTTTTGAGCGACTGTAGGTGGTCATATTATTTTGATAATAGATCGTGTGGACTCACTCACGGAAATATTGAGCGTGTGCAGTTACCGTTCACAGCAAACTGGAGCGTGTGCAGTAACTGCACACGCTTCAGTTTGCTGTGAACGGTAACTGGAGCGTGTACAGTTGCTGTACACGCTCCAGATATTTTTCTTGAATTCTGTAATCACGTGACACGAAGGTTGCCAGATCACTAATTTCTAAAAAAAAAATCGTTGCCAGATATTTTTTCTGAATTTTGTAATCAACCATATTTTTCGGATACTTTTTTTGAGCGACTGTACATGAGAAAAGTCAACGGGTCGTGTGTCACAGAGGGAATATCTGTTGTAAAGAAAGGGTAAGTTGCCAGAAATTGATAAAAGTTTTTCTTTTTTCTTTATAGCTGCAAAATCCTAATCTGATGGAACCGCCATTCCGTTATGGAACCATCCCCCACGGGAACACAGAGGCTGTTCTGAAAAGGAACAAGCCCCCTCTGTATTCGTACATGAGAAAGTTCAACAGGTCATCTGTCACAGAAGGAACAGCTGCCGTTAAAAAAGGGTAAGTCTCCAGAAATTAATAAAAGACTTTTTTTTAAGGTGGTTGAGGATGTGTCTTAAAACTTTTCAAAGTCCTTTGCAAGTTATGAACGGGTGCAAAACCTGGTCTCAAAATCTGCTTTTGCATTTATGGTATTTGAAAAAAATCACTTTTGAATTCGTGGTGTGAAAAATCTGCTTTTGCATTCATGGTATGGGGAAAAAATCCGCTTCTGCATTCATGACATGAAAAATCTGCTTTTGCATTCATGGTATGAAAAATCTGCTTTTGCATTCATGGTATGGAATATCTGCTTTTGCATTCATGGTATGAAAAATCTACTTTTGCATTCATGGTATGAAAAATCTACTTTTGCATTCATGGTATGAAAAATCCTGTTTCGCATTCATGGCATGAAAAAATCTCCTTTTGCATTCATGGTATGGAAAATCTCCTTTTGCATTCATGGTATGGAAAATCCTGTTTTGCATTCATGGCATAGAAAAAAAACTGCTTTTGCATTTATGGTATGGAAAAAAATCACTTTTAAATTCGTGGTGTGAAAAATCTGCTTTTGCATTCATGGTATGGGAAAAAATCCGCTTTTGCATTCATGACATAAAAATATACTTTTGCATTCATGACATAAAAATATACTTTTGCATTCATGTTATGAAAAATCTGCTTTTGCATTCATGTTATAAACAATCTGCTTTTGCATTCATGGTATAAAAAATCTACTTTTTTTTGCATTCATTGTATGAAAAATCTGCTTTGTGTTCATGGTCTGAAAATCTGCTTTGAATTCATGGTATAGAAAAACCTGTTTTGAAAACAATCTGTTTTGCATTCATGGTCTGAAATCTGCTTTGCATTCATATCTGTAGCAGAATGCTTATGAATGTCTGACGAAAAGATGTGATATATAGTTGACAGAAAGAGATCTTGAAAAAAAGATCCGAAGAAATGGCGGATTCCATGAAGCATATGGAGGTCAAAGGGCAGAGGGAGATCAGACACAATAAAAATAAATAAATAAATTAATAAATAAATAAATAAATACCCCCTGAAGCAGCTGCTTGCCACAGAGGTCTGACAGGAGCCTGTCAGTTTATATGCCATAGTAGAAGGTCTGAGAGGATGGCAGGACCTCAGCAGAAAAACGACACATACATCCATGTCTTACCCGGGGCTCGAACCCAGGTCCCTTAGATCAGTATCCAAGTGCGCACTAAAAAATAAATACCCCCTCAAGCAGCTGCTTGCCACAGAGGTCTGACAGGAGCCTGTCAGTTTATATGCCGTAGTAGAAGGTCTGAGAGGATGGCAGGACCTCAGCAGAAAAAAAACACAAGCAGCCATGCCTTACCCGGGGCTCGAACCCAGGTCCCTTAGATCAATAGCCAAGTGCGCTACTAAAAAAAAAATACCCCCTCAAGCAGCTGCTTGCCATAGAGGTCTGACAGGAGCCTGTCAGTTTATATGCCATAGTAGAAGGTCTGAGAGGATGGCAGGACCTCAGCAGAAAAACGACACATACATCCATGTCTTACCCGGGGCTCGAACCCAGGCCCCTTAGATCAGTATCCAAGTGCGCTACTAAAAAATAAATACCCCCTCAAGCAGCTGCTTGCCACAGAGGTCTGACAGGAGCCTGTCAGTTTATATGCCGTAGTAGAAGGTCTGAGAGGATGGCAGGACCTCAGCAGAAAAAAAACACAAACAGCCATGCCTTACCCGGGGCTCGAACCCAGGTCCCTTAGATCAATAGCGAAGTGCGCTACTAAAAAAAAATACCCCCTCAAGCAGCTGCTTGCCACAGAGATCTGACAGGAGCCTGCCAGTTTATATGCCATAGTAGAAGGTCTCAGAGGATGGCAGGACCTCAGCAGAAAAACGACACAAGCATCCATGCCTTACCCGGGGCTCGAACCCATATCCGTTAGATCAGTAGCCGAGCGCGCTAACCACTCGACCAAGGGACGGCAAAAAAAACTCTTCACTATAAAGCAGAGAAAATAAAAAAACTGGAACCAGGGGGAGATCAGATACCAGGAATCAAATAGAGGAAAAATACGAAAAGGTAGAGGGGATATCAGAAAATCAAAAGAAAAATCACCAGGAATCAAAAGAAGTTAACATGAAAAAAGTAAACATCATAGACCAATAAGAAGAGAGAGATGAAAGACCAAAAAGAAGAGAAAAATTATAGATCACGAATCAGAGGGAGATCAGAGAAACTGATGTCCAGTTTTATTTCGTGTTTTTTAATTTTTTTTTCGCGAATATTGTTCGTATCCATATATTAATATAGTCAAACTCCAAACATCGTTAGAAGAGCACACTTTGATTTTGTTTTAGATTTGTCTTAGAGCTTGGGGGCGGGGATGGCTCAGTCGGTAGCGCGCCTGGCTCGTAATCTGCAGTTCCCAGGTTCGAGTCCCAGCTGGGTCAGCGTTGAGATTTATCTCCGCAAAATTTCCCCTCATTGCCCATGGTCAGTAGGGGACACCGATGAGCTTGGAAAGACCGCCGTCCGTCGGATGGGACGTTAAGCCGTGGCCCCGTGTGCGGGAGAGACGGTTGTGTACGTTAAAGAACACGCTGGATGGCCTTGACAGGAGGCTATAATCTGTCTCCCAACAGCTGTTCCAGTGGGTCCCCCAACCTTCTCTGAGCCTTCGGGGTCCATGTGACCTGGCCATTTAGCCCATGGTGTGCAAAAAAGTGCCGCTCAGAGGTAAAACAACCCAATGTTAAAGAACACGTCGGATGGCCTTGACGGGAGGCTACCATCTCTCTCCCAACAGCTGTTCCAGTGGGTCCCCCAACCTTCTCTGAGCCTTCGGGGTCCATGTGACCTGGCCATTTAGCCCATGGTGTGCAAAAAAGTGCCGCTCAGAGGTAAAACAACCCAACGTTAAAGAACACGCTGGATGGCCTTGACGGGAAGCAACCATCTGTCTCCCAACAGCTGTTCCAGTGGGTCCCCTCCCCCAACCTTCTCTGAGCCATCGGGGTCCATGTGACCTGGCCATTTAGCCCATGGTGTGCAAAAAAGTGTCGCTCAGAGGTAGACCCAACCCAACTTATCAGCTTTGTATATTTAAATTCAAAGGAAATAAAGAGATTTCATTATTCAATGAACAACATAATTAATTGGGGAGTAAAAGTGATTTCAGAATGTGATAATAATCTATATCGCGAAATATACGAACTCTGAGTACAGTCGCTCAAAAAAGTTTCCGAACACTGTGGTTGATTATAAAATTCAAAAAAAATATCTGGCAACGATTTTTTTAGAAATTAGGGATATGGTAACCTTCGTGTCACGTGATACGAAGGTTGCCAGATCACTTATTTCTGAAAAAAAAATCGTTGCCAAATACTTTTTCTGAATTTTGTAATTAACCATAGTGTTCGGATACTTTTTTGAGCGACTGTAGGTGGTCATATTATTTTGATACTAGATCGTGTGGGCTCACTCACGGAAATATTGAGCGTGTGCAGTTACCGTTCACAGCAAACTGGAGCGTGTGCAGTTACTGCACACGCTCCAGTTTGCTGTGAACGGTAACTATAGCGTGTACAGTTGCTGTACACGCTCCAGATATTTTTCCTGAATTCTGTAATCACGTGACACGAAGGTTGCCAGATCACTAATTTCTAAAAAAATCATTGTCAGATATTTTTTTTTTGAATTTTATAATCAACCACAGTGTTCGGATACTTTTTTTTGAGCGACTGTACACGAATCCAGATCACTAATTTGTAAAAAAAATCGTTGCCAGATATTATATAGACAAATGACAGAGCGTAAAAACAGCTCAGTTGTTTTCAAGAAAAGGATTTGAAGTCAAAACCTATTAATTGTTTCTGTATTTTTCCAGGGATTTGGATGCCTTTATTTATGATGCCACCGTACTAGAATATTTGGTGGGACAAGACAACGAATGTCGTCTGCTGACTGTCGGTTCCTGGTATGCGATGACAGGTTATGGATTGGCCCTCCCCAAAAAATCCAAATACCTGCACATGTTCAACAGGGCCATGATACAGTACAGAGAAAATGGTGAGAAATATTCACAATTGCTTTCTTGTTAACATATTTACAATAGAGACACGAGGATTAGGGTGGGTGTAGGGATTTTCTCCATATATTTGGGGGGAGGGAATATTAGGGGGGGGGGGCGGAGTAAAATAAATAAAGAAAGAAAATCAGATCCCTATCCTACATTTGATATCATATTCAAAATGGGCGGGGGTGGCTCAGTCAATAGCGCGCCAGGCTCGTAGTCTGTAGTTCCCAGGTTCGAGTCCCAGCTGGGTCAGCGTTGAGATTTACCTCCGCAAAATTCCCCGCCCTGCCCACGGTCAGTAGGGGACACCGATGGCCTTGGAAAGGCCGCCGTCCGTCGGATGGGACGTTAAGCCATGGCCCCGTGTGAGGGAGAGCCATACCCTGTGCACGTTAAAGAACACGCTGGATGGCCTTGACGGGAGGCTACCATCTATCTCCCAACAGCTGTTCCAGTGGGTCCCCTCCCCCAACCTTCTCTGAGCATTCGGGGTCCATGTGACCTGGCCATTTATCCCATGGTGTGCAAATAAGTGCCGCTCAGAGGTAAAACAATCCAACGTTAAAGAATACGCTGGATGACCTTGACGGGAGGCTACCATCTGTCTTCCAGCAGCTCTTCCAGTGGGTCTCCTCCCCCAACCTTCTCTGAGCATTCGGGGTCCATGTGACCTGGCCATTTATCCCATGGTGTGCAAAAAAGTGCCGCTCAGAGGTAAAACAATCCAACGTTAAAGAACACGCTGGATGACCTTGATGGGAGGCTACCATCTATCTCCCAACAGCTGTTCCAGTGGGTCTCCTCCCCCAACCTTCTCTAAGCATTCGGGGTCCATGTGACCTGGCCATTTATCCCATGGTGTGCAAAAAAGTGCTGCTCAGAGGTAAAACAATTCAACGTTAAAGAACACGCTGGATGACCTTGACGGGAGGCTACCATCTGTCTCCCAACAGCTGTTCCAGTGGGTCCCCTCCCTCAACCTTCTCTAAGCCTTCGGGGTCCTTGTGACCTGGCCATTTAGCCCATGGTGTGCAAAAAAGTGCCGCTCAGAGGTAAAACAACACAACCCAAATGTTAAATGCAAGTTGAAACTTTCAAATTCGAGATGGAATTATTTAATGCGAAGCTTCAACTGCCAAATATAAGGTACAATTATGAAATACAAGTTGCAGCTGTCAAAAATTATAAATTTATTTAATCGAAGTTGCAGCTATTAGTGACTGTAAATGGTAACTAGGCATAAATTGGAAGGAGAGTTGTGTACCAATCCCCAGTGATGATGCACAGAACCTGTCAGGTCTAACACCTAATGTCCGTTGGGTTGGTTTGTTTTACCTCTGAGCGGCACTTTTTTGCACACCATGGGCTAAATGGCCAGGTCACAAGAACCCCGAAGGCTCAGAGAAGGTTGGGGGAGGGGACCCACTGGAACAGCTATTGGGAGACAGATGGTAGCCTCCCGTCAAGGCCATCCAGCATGTTCTTTAACGTTGGATTGTTTTACCTCTGAGTTTTTTTTATGATTCTTTTACTCTGATTCTTTTACCTCTGAGAGGCACTTTTTTGCACACAATGGGCTAAATGGCCAGGTCACATGGACCCCGAAGGCTCAGAGAAGGTTGGGGGAGGGGACCCATTGGAACAGCTGTTGGGAGACAGATGGTAGCCTCCCGTCAAGGCCATCCAGAGTGTTCTTTAACGTGCACAGGGTATGGCTCTCCTGCACACGGGCCACGGCTTAACGTCCCATCCGACGGACGGCTGCCTTTCCAAGCCCATCGGTGTCCCCTACTGACCGTGGGCAGGGCGGGGAATTTTTGCGGAGATAAATCTCAACGCTGACCCAGCTGGGACTCGAACCTGGGAACTACAGATTACGAGCCTGGCGCGCTACCGACTGAGCCACCCCCGCCCCACCTAATGTCCTAACGCGCCTTCTTGTGGTGCAGGCCGTTAGTACCTTTCAAAAGAGATATTCTCTTTTGGAAGGGAACGGAAGGGGAGGGCTGCCAGTTCAGTATGGCCTACTGATCTAGTCATCTATGGCCACTTATTTCTATTTTTTTCAACCCTGCTGAGGAATGGTCAACTTCACAGGGTCCTGGTGCTGTCCATTTATACCTACTAGACTGGACTTGTTTATGGATTTGAGCTTGATTATGGATCCTGGACTTGCTGCACTGGTGGGCCTCTGTTGAGGGAGAGTCTGCCATTGTGTTTTCTGTTTGCTTCTGGGTTGCCAGCTCTAAGTGAACAGAGGCATGGGATACCTTATATCAGCTGGTGGATAATCCTTCTCAGAGGCCATCGCAGGTACCTGAACCTTACTTAGCTAGTTGAGCATCGTCAAGCCTAAACTGGAGTAATGTGTCTCAGGCAGGCCATATGGTTCTTGAAAAAGTCCACTTGAAAAGGTGGTGCCTGAAGTTCCTACCAGCATCGGTGACTTCAGCCTTTAGCGGAGGAGGAACAGAACTTTGCCCCATGCCTGCGATCAGGGGGCTGTTTGATATTGTTGGCCCTACCAATCTCAATAAACCTAATTTCTTTAAAAATCCTACTAATCATTTTCTCTCTGCAGGAACGTGGAACGTGAGGACATTACATAGAGATTATTCTCCTGATGTCCTCATGCAGGAATTCCAGCGCTATAATCTAGATATTCTCGGCTTGCAAGAGACCAGATGGACAGATAAAGGTCAGATTCTTAAGAATAATCTTAAATTTCTCTTTACCGGGATAGAGGATGGAAAGCATCACCAAGGCGTGGGTCTGCTTCTCAGCAGACATGCTAGTGATGCTCTTCTAGGATATGACTGCATCAATGAAAGATTTCTTACAGCCAAATTTAAAACAAAAATTAAAGACTTGAATATCATCTGTTGTTATGCCCCCACAGAGAACTCTGATGAGAACAAGAAGATATGTTTTACAGTGAACTTCAGGATATTTTGAATTCTGTGAAGAAAAGATATGCAGGGTGATTCAGAATTCATCATCAATATTTAGTGGGGAGGAAGGGAATAAGAAAAGAAAGAGATTTCACATAGGAAAGTATGGGGGCAGACGAACGCATGGTGGTGTAGAGGGCGCTGTGTGTACACACCTCTCATACAGAAGCACAGCTGTTTGACGCGTGCAGTCAGTTGTCATTCGACAAGGTGAATTTGCAGAAGTAACATGAACCGGTATACGTGGAATGAATGTGCAGATATGCATGTAACTTAAGGTGCGGCAGGAGAAAGATGTCTTCGAGCCAGGCAATTGTATGCAGCGCGCTTCCCAAACCGCCGTGTGCCACAGCATCAAATGTTTTCACGTATTCATCGCCAACTGCGTGAAACAGGATCGTTTGCTGCTAGTAATGTTAATCGAGGGAGGCGCAGATCGGCACGGACAGTAGCAGTAGAGGAAGCTGTCCTACAGGAAATCGAGGAACAACCTGGTGCTAGCACACGAGGTATGGCTAGGCAGTTTGGAATTTCGCAAGCAACAGCGTGGCGGATATTACACGATGAAGGGTTACATCCGTTTCATCTGCAAAGAGTGCAATTATTGGCAGCAGACGACCATCCCAAGCGTGTTATTTTTTGTCAGTGGTTCATGCAGAGAACAGCCGTTGATCCCAATTTCCTAACATATGTTCTTTTCACCGATGAGGCGTTGTTCACTCGAGAGGGTGTGTTCAACACACACAATTGGCATGTGTGGGCTCATCAGAACCCACACGGTACAAGACCTGGAGCTGCGCAACAACGTTTTGCTGTCAATGTGTGGACTGGGATTGTCGGTGACTGTTTGTTGGGCCCGTATTTACTACCATCCCGTTTGGACGGTGCCAAGTACCTAACATTTCTTCAGACTGTGTTACCGGATCTTCTGAATGAGGTTCCTGATGGTAGTCTCCGGCGAATGTGGTTCCAGCATGACGGCGCTCCTGCACATTTCGCAAATGCTGTGCGTGCTTACCTACGCAGACAGTTTGGTGGTCAATGGATTGGCCGCGGTGGACCGGTTTCTTGGCCACCACGTTCACCGGATTTATCTCCAATCGATTTCTTTGTATGGGGTGCTATGAAAAACATGGTGTACGAGACCCCTGTTGATAGTGCTATGGATCTTGTAGCACGCATATCAGTTGCTGCCTCAAACATCCGGGAAATGCCAGGCATCTTCCACAGGGTCCGGCTGTCCATGCAACGCCGTTGTGAGTCATGCATTCTAGCACATGGTCGGCAGTTCGAGCACCTCTTGTAAGTGTGTACAACCAATGCAAAGAAATGTTACATGTAAGATAATAAATGTTTTTTCCTTACCACTTCCTTCTTATGTGTTCTTTCCATCATTGAACTGGGGTCATTTTGCCCTACTACATGGCATATGCGCCCATGCTTTCCTATGTGAAATCTCCTTCGTTTCTTATTACCTACCTCCCCACCAAATATTGATGATGAATTCCGAATCACCCTGTATTGCTCTTGTGTTATAGTGACTTCAATGCTAAAGTTGATACTGACTCTAATCTTTGGGCAGGAGTTATAGGTCTCTTTGACATTGGTTGTTCCAATGTCAAATTTGGAACGTCTCCTACAGGTACGTAAAATAAATAATACCAAATAAATTTGGAACGTCTCCTACAGGTAACTAAAGTTAATGATTTGCGAATAGCTAACACATACTACAAACACCGGGACATTTATAAATACACATGGGTTTCATTTGATGGGTTGCACAGGAATATGATTGATTATATTTTAATTAACAGCAAATGGGCTAGTTCAGTTAAGAATACGAGATCATATAGGGGAGCCGAAATTGGGTCTTGAAAATTGGAGCTTAAGAAATGTTGTGATAAGGTTAAGAAAATTACTTTAACACCACTGAAGGTCTGAAATATCCAGATATAGCCAAAGCATACCATGATAGGTTACTTAGTCATTATGAAAATCGTGGTTTTGTTATTGCTGAAGTTGAGAAAGTATGGGATCAGTTTGAACAGGATTTTTTTTAAAACCAACAGTAAACCCGTGGCCGAGTGGTTAGCGCGCTTGGCTACTGATCTACGGGACCTGGGTTCGAGCCCCGGATAAGGCATGGATGTTTGTGTCGTTTTTCTGCTGAGGTCCTGCCTTCCTCTCAGACCTTCTACTCTGGCATATAAACTGACAGGCTCCTGTCAGACCTCTGTGGCAAGCAGCTGCTTGAGGGGGTATTTTTATTATTTACTCTTTTGGGTAAAAGAGAACAGAGGAAACAAAATTATTTGAGTGATAAGGCTATGGAACTTATTTCTGAAATGAGGAATGATTAATATGAATCAATACCCTACTAGTCTTAACGGAAGGCATTACAACGAGCTTAATAAACATGTAAAAGATCAGTTAACAGCTGCTAAGAATCTTTGGCTTGATAGGTTGGCTGACAAAACAGAAGAAGCAGTTAGACAGTACAACAGCAGAGGATTGTACCAGATTGTTAACGTTTTGTGTGAGAAAAAGCAGACAGGTACACAGGGATTGAAGGATAAACATGGCAAGGTGGTTGAAGGTGAGGATTCTGTGATGGCTAGGTGGACTGAGCATTTCAGAGATGTTCTAAATAATGTGATTATTTCTACTCCCATTGTTTGTAATGAGGATAGATGCATTACTGGCTTTTATGATGGCCCTATATCACATTCCCAAGTCGCATTGGCTATCTCTAAATTAAAACTGCATAAATCCCCATGGGTGGATGAAATCACCACTGAAATGCTTAGAGCTGGAAACATTTGTGTTGTCACATGGCTGACTGAAATTTTGAATATTTTTTATGATAAAGGTGTTGTTCATAAGGATTTTACTAGAGCTATGATTGTTCCAATTTTTAAAAAAAAGGTGATCGCAGTTCTTGTGATAATTATAGAGGAATTAGTTTACTTTCTGTTCCAGGTAAAGTTCTTTGCATGATTATACTTAATAAAATTAAGAATTTGGTTGATGGACAACTGCGTGATGAACACTGTGGATTCAGAAGTGTAGGGGATGTGTTGATCAAATATTTTCACTTAGGCAGATTCTTGAGAAATGTCTAGAGTTTCAGAAATCTGTGGTTACTAGTTTTGTTAATTTCAAAAAGGCTTTTAACTCTGTTGATCGACATAATTTTGGTTGATTGTTATATCATATGGAGTACCTGATAAGTTAGTGTTATTATAGAGAGTTGGGTTGGGTTGTTTTACCTCTGAGCGGCACTTTTTTGCACACCATGGGCTAAATGGCCAGGTCACATGGACCCCGAAGGCTCAGAGAAGGTTGGGGGAGGGGACCCACTGGAACAGCTGTTGGGAGACAGATGGTAGCTTCCCGTCAAGGCCATCCAGTGTGTTCTTTAACGTGCACAGGGTATGGCTCTCCCGCACACGGGGCCACGGCTTAACGTCCCATCCGACGGACGGCGGCCTTTCCTAGCCCATCGGTGTCCTCTACTGACCGTAGGCAGGGCGGGGAATTCACTTCAAGGGAAAGATTTTGGCCTTGCATTTGGGCTGGAGATACGAAAATTTCTGATTTAGATTATGCTGATGATTTAGCCCTTTTGTCAAATGATGTTGATGAGATGAACTCTTTCATTCGAGCTGTTGATGAGACTGGTAGTAGAGTATGTTTGGTTATAAACAGAGAGAAAACTAAAGTGATGATAATCAGTGAGGCAAGCTGTGATTCAGTTAATCTGAATGGTTGCACTCTTGAGCAGGTGTCACAGTTTAATTATCTTGGGAGCTATGTAACAGATGCTGGTGATGTGCGGCATGAGATTAACAGACGAATAGGGATTGCTGCCGGGACTTTTAAGAATCTATGGAGAGTGTGGAGAAATAGGCGTATACACCTAAAGACTAAAATTAGACTGTATAATAGTTTGGTTCTTTCTAGGGTTAGTTATGGTAGTGAAACTTGGACACTTTGTAAACAAGATAACAGGAAACTAGATGCTTTTGATTCCAGATGCTTACGCAGTATCTTGGGCATTAGGTGGTTCAACTTTGTAACTAATGATGAGGTTAGGCAAAGGAGTTTGCAACCTCCTTTAAGCAGCATATTGTGCAGAGAGAGACTCCGTTGGTTTGGCTATGTTGCCCGTATGAATATAATTATAGATTGGCGAATAGGGTTATGAACAGTGTCCCTAGAGGCCTCGGAAAGAAGGGGAGACCTAGGATGCGGTGGGCTGACAATGTCAAACAGGACCTTGTTAGAATTGGTGTGCAGAGGCCGGATGCAGTAGATGTAGCTCAGGATAGACTTGCTTGGAGAACTAAATTGCACGGTCTGGTTGGACCTCCGTAGCACATGACTGCTTGATGATGATGATGATGATGATGATGATGATGATGATGATGATGATGAAAAGGGTTATGAACAGTGTGCCTAAAAGACTCAGAAAGAGGGGGAGGCCTAGGATGCGGTGGGCAGACAATGTCAAACAGGACCTTGTTAGAATTGGTGTGCAGTGGACGGATGCAGTAGATGTAGCTCAGGACAGACTTGCTTGGAGAACTAAATTGCACGGTCTGGTTGGACCTCCGTAGCACATGACTGCTTGATGATGATGATGATGATGATGATGATGATGATGATGATGATGATGATGATGATGATGATGATGAAAAGGGTTATGAACGGTGTGCCTAAAGGCCTCAGAAAGAGGGGAAGACCTAGGATGCGGTGGGCAGACAATGTCAAACAGGACCTTGTTAGAATTGGTGTGCAGTGGCCAAATGTAACAGAGGTAGCTCAGAACAGATACGTTTGGAGAGAAAATTTGCACAGTCTTGTTGGATCTACTTAGCGCATGGCTGCATGAGGATTTTGTATGTATATATGCAGCTATCAACCATAAGCTAAATTTATTTAATTTTAGTTGCAGCTCTCAAATACCAGATACAATTATTTAATAAAAGTTTCAGTGTCAAATGTAAGATGAAATTAATTAATGCAAGTTGTTGTTATTGATTAATAAACTCAATAATATCATAACTAATCTTCAAGTGTTTCAGACTGTCTCGTTTTCTGCTTTCTAGGTGATTTAGAGAGGCTGCAGAGGTTCTGGCTGCAGGGAGCGTGCAAGCCCACAAGGAACAAGAGAAATGCTAGCAATCCTCTCGACATCAATCAGTTCATGAGTGCTTTTCTCCTCCTGGGATGCGGAGTTCTCTTCACCATCCTCCTGCTCATCCTTGAACATGTGTACTTCAGATACATCCGAAAACATTTAGCCAAGAAGGACACTGGGGGATGTTTTACTCTCATCAGTTTGGTAAGGAATTCATATGAGATCTTTTTCGGGGGAGACGGGTAGTTGGGTTGGATTTATGTGTTTTATCTCTGAGAGCTAAATATCCAGATGTAGCTCAGGACAGACTTGCTTGGAGAACTAAATTGCACGGTCTGGTTGGACCTCCGTAGTCCATGGCTGCTTGAGGATGATGATGATGATGAAAAGGGTTATGAACAGGACACAAGGACCCCAAAGGCTCAGAAAAGGTTGGAGGAGGAGACCCACTGGAACATCTGTTGGGAGACAGATGGTAGCCTCCAGTCAAGGCCATCCAGCGTGTTCTTTAACGTTGGGTTGTTTTACCTATGAGTGGCACTTTTTTGTACACCATGGGCTAAATGGCCAGGTCACAAGAACCCCGAAGACTTAGAGAAGGTTGGGGGAGGGGACCCACTGGAACAGCTGTTGGGAGACAGATGGTAGTCTCCCGTCATGGCTATCCAGCGTGTTCTTTAACGTTGGATTGTTTTACCTCTGAGCGACATTTTTTGCACACCATGGGCTAAATGGACAGGTCCAATGTACCCCGAAGGCTCAGAGAAGGTTTGGGGAGGGGACCCACTGGAACAGCTGTTGGGTTGGGTTGTTTTACCTCTGAGCGGCACTTTTTTGCACACCACGGGCTAAATGGCCAGGTCACAATGACCCCGAGACTCAGAGAAGGTTAGGTGAGGGAGCCCACTGGAACAGCTGTTGGGAGACAGATGGTAGCCTCCCGTCAAGGCCATCCAGCGTGTTCTTTAACGTCGGGTTGCTTTACCTCTGAGCGGTACTTTTTTGCCCACAATGGGCTAAATGGCCAGATCACAAGGACTCGGAAGCTCAGAGAAGGTTGGATGATGGGACTCATTGGAACAGCTGTTGAAAGACAGATGGAAACCTCCTGTCAAGGCCATTTAGTATGTTCTTTAACGTGCACAGGGCATCGCACCAGGCCACGAGGATCCCGAAGCCTCAGAGAAGGTTAGGTGAGGGGACCCACTGGAACAGCTGTTAGGAGACAGATGGTAGCCTCCCGTCAAGGCCATTTAGCATGTTCTTTAACGTGCACAGGGCATGGCACCAGACCACAAGGATCCCGAAGGCTCAGAGAAGGTTAGGTGAGGGGACCCACTGGAACAGCTGTTGGGAGACAGGTGGTAACCTCCTGTCAAGGCCATTTATTATGTTCTTTAACGTGCACAGGGCATGGCACCAGGCCACAAGGACCCCGAAGGTCCAGAGAAGGTTAGGCCATTAGCATGTTCTTTAACGTGCTAAATGGGCATGGGCACAAGGCCACAAGGATCCCGAAGGCTCAGAGAAGGTTAGGTGAGGGGACCCACTGGAACAGCTGTTGGGAGACAGATGGTAGTCTTCCGTCAAGGCCATTTATTATGTTCTTTAACGAGCACAGGGCATGGCACCAGGCCACAAGGACCACGAAGGCCCAGAGAATGTTAGGTGAGGGGACCCACTGGAACAGCTGTTGGGAGACAGGTGGTAGCCTCCCGTCAAGGCCATTTATTGTGCTCTTTAACGTGCACAGGGCATGGCACCAGGCCACAAGGACCCCGAAGGCCCAGAGAAGGTTAGGTGAGGGGACCCACAGGAACAGCTGTTAGGAGACAGATGGCAGCCCCATCAAGGCCATCTATCGTATTCTTTAACGTGCACAGAGCGCAAAGTCTTCCCCTCTGATGAACGTATATCTTTCATTTATATCCCATGGCCGAGTGTTAGCGCACTTCGCTACTGATCTAAGGGACCTGGGTTCGAGCCCCGGGTAACACATGGCTGTTTGTGTCGTTTTTCTGCTGAGGTCCTGCCATCCTCACAGACCTTCTACTCTGGCATATAAACCTGACAGGCTCCTATCAGACCTCTGTGGCAAGCAGCTGCTTGAGGGGGGATTTATTTTTTAGTAGCGTAATTGGCTACTGATCTAAAGGACCTGGGTTCGAGCCCCTGGTAAGGCATGGATGTGTGTTTCGTTTTTCTGCTGAGGTCCTGCCATCCTCACAGACCTTCTACTATGGCATATGAACTGATAGGCTCCTGTCAGACCTCTGTGGCAAGCAGCTGCTTGAGGGTTTTTATTATTATTATTTTTATATTATTTTAACCTCAAAATATATTTTCATGAGGGATAAGAATAATCCAAACAAGCTTTGAAATTTATTACGGGGAAAAATAAACAAACTTGAAGTGTTAAAAAACACGATTCATCATTTAAGGTTCGGTTTTAAAGTGGTCACCATGTTTTGTGATTTTTTTTACAAGAACGTCAGAAAACGAATCTGCGAACCTGTTTTATAAATGGATTCAGCTGAAGACATGTATTAGCAACAGAAAACCTCGTTACTTTGTTTATTAATCGAACAGAGTAAGAACAGTCATTCATTCTTCCTCCTCATCAGTTCTCAAACCCATGATCATCATCCTGAGATTCATTTCCTGTGTCTAGTTTTCCCATTTCCACCATACCAGCAACAAAACTTTCACAGAGTGCATTTTATGTATCACACTCCTTTTTATTTCTCTTTTGTGTCTTTTTTCAAAGTATTTCTTTTTCTTTTTGAAAGAAAAACTCTGCGATACATGTTATTCAATTTTCTCAAATTCAATTGAAGGAGAGAGGTTTGCTTTTTCGAGGTAATCTAGAAAAAAATGTACAGTGTTGGATATAAAGAAGTAAGATTGGATTGTTTTACCTCTGGGAGATACTTTTTTGCACACCATGGGCTAAATGGCCAGGTTACAAGGACCCCTCAAGAGCTCAGAGACGATTGGGGGAGGGGACCCACTGGAGCAGCAGTTGGGAGACAGATGGTTGCCTCCCGTCAAGGTCATCCAGCGTGTTCTTTAACGTTGGGTTGTTTTACATCTGAGCGGCACGTTTTTGAACACAATGGGCTAAATGGTCAGGTTACAAGGACCTCGAAGGCTCAGAGAAGGTTGGGGGAGGGGACCCACTGGAACAGCTGTTGGGAGACAGATGGTAGCCTCCCGTCAAGGTCATCCAGCGTGTTCTTTAACGTTGGGTTGTTTTACATCTGAGCGGCACGTTTTTGAAAACAATGGGCTAAATGGTCAGGTTACAAGGACCTCGAAGGCTCAGAGAAGGTTGGGGGAGGGGACCCACTGGAACAGCAGTTGGGAGACAGATGGTAGCCTCCCGTCAAGGTCATCCAGCGTGTTCTTTAACGTTGGGTTGTTTTACATCTGAGCGGCACGTTTTTGAACACAATGGGCTAAATGGTCAGGTTACAAGGACCTCGAAGGCTCAGAGAAGGTTGGGGGAGGGGACCCACTGGAAGAGCTGTTGGGAGACAGATGGTAGCCTCCCGTCAAGGTCATCCAGCGTGTTCTTTAACGTTGGGTTGTTTTACATCTGAGCGGCACGTTTTTAAACACAATGGGCTAAATGGTCAGGTTACAAGGACCACGAAGGCTCAGAGAAGGTTGGGGGAGGGCACCCACTGGAACAGCAGTTGGGAGACAGATGGTAGCCTCCCGTCAAGGTCATCCAGCATGTTCTTTAACGTGCACAGGGTATGGCTCTCCCGCACACGGAGCAACGGCTTAACGTCCCATCGACCAAACGGCGGCCTTTCCAAGCCCATCGGTGTCCCCTACTGACCGTGGGCAGGGCGGGGAGTTTTGCGGAGATAAGTCTCAACGCTGACCCTGGTAAATGTAATATTGGCTATATATGAGACAAAGACAGACCGAATACTGACATTGCCTTTATCAGAGCAATTCCTTTTTTAAAATAATATCATTCCTCTTCTTTATTAATCTTGAAGTAAATTTCTATGTCTGGTATCTTTGCCACTAAAAATTCACCTCCCATAAGTGTTCGCATATGAAACGAAGGCCGATCTATGAAGAACGAAGATAGGAAATTAAATCCCATGGTTCCCTCTCAGAATAACAGCAATGGTAACAAATCTCTCTAGAAACGTTAAAATGGCCAGTGAAACGGAGAAAACAATTGCATGCTGGGACGGCTACATAGTTTGTTGTCCCTTCGCCACTCTCAGTAGTTTACCCTCCCACTTTCTTAATTCACCCGCCTCGAGACAATAACTTCTACTCCACTTTAATTTTTCGTCCTCGACCCCATTCCTAATTCTGCATGTCTTGATTCAATAACTTACCCTTGCGTCTCCTTAATTTCCACGTTTCGATTCAGTAACTTGCCCTCTGCCTCCTCCCCCTCCTAATTTTTTCCTACCTCCATTGAACAACTTTGCCCTTCCCCTCGTTATTCTTTCCTACCTCCATTGAATAACTTTGCCCTTCCCCTCCTAATTTTTTCCTACCTCCATTGAATAACTTTGTCCTTCCCCTCCTAATTTTTTCCTACCTCCATTGAATAACTTTGTCCTTCCCCTCCTAATTTTTTCCTACCTCCATTGAATAACTTTGCCCTTCCCCCTTCTAATTTTTTCCTACCTCCATTGAATAACTTTGTCCTTCCCACTCCTAATTTTTTCCTTCCACCATTGAATAAATTTGTCCTTCCCCTCCTAATTTTTTCCTACCTCCATTGAATAACTTTGTCCTTCCCCTCCTAATTTTTTCCTACCTCCATTGAATAACTTTGCCCTTCCCCTCCTAATTTTTTTCTACCTCCATTGAATAACTTTGTCCTTCCCCTTCTAATTTTTTCCTACCTCCATCGAATAAATTTGTCCTTCCCCTTCTAATTTTTTCCTACCTCCATTGAATAACTTTGCCCTTCCCCCTCCTAATTTTTTCCTACCTCCATTGAATAACTTTGTCCTTCCCACTCCTAATTTTTTCCTTCCACCATTGAATAAATTTGTCCTTCCCCTCCTAATTTTTTCCTACCTCCATTGAATAACTTTGTCCTTCCCCTCCTAATTTTTTCCTACCTCCATTGAATAACTTTGCCCTTCCCCTCCTAATTTTTTTCTACCTCCATTGAATAACTTTGTCCTTCCCCTCCTAATTTTTTCCTACCTCCATTGAATAACTTTGCCCTTCCCCTCCTAATTTTTTCCTACCTCCATTGAATAACTTTGTCCTTCCCACTCCTAATTTTTTCCTTCCACCATTGAATAAATTTGTCCTTCCCCTCCTAATTTTTTCCTACCTCCATTGAATAACTTTGTCCTTCCCCTCCTAATTTTTTCCTACCTCCATTGAATAACTTTGCCCTTCCCCTCCTAATTTTTTTCTACCTCCATTGAATAACTTTGTCCTTCCCCTCCTAATTTTTTCCTACCTCCATCGAATAAATTTGTCCTTCCCCTTCTAATTTTTTCCTACCTCCATTGAATAACTTTGCCCTTCCCCCTCCTAATTTTTTCCTACCTCCATTGAATAACTTTGTCCTTCCCACTCCTAATTTTTTCCTTCCACCATTGAATAAATTTGTCCTTCCCCTCCTAATTTTTTCCTACCTCCATTGAATAACTTTGTCCTTCCCCTCCTAATTTTTTCCTACCTCCATTGAATAACTTTGCCCTTCCCCTCCTAATTTTTTTCTACCTCCATTGAATAACTTTGTCCTTCCCCTCCTAATTTTTTCCTACCTCCATTGAATAACTTTGCCCTTCCCCTCCTAATTTTTTCCTACCTCCATTGAATAACTTTGTCCTTCCCACTCCTAATTTTTTCCTTCCACCATTGAATAAATTTGTCCTTCCCCTCCTAATTTTTTCCTACCTCCATTGAATAACTTTGTCCTTCCCCTCCTAATTTTTTCCTACCTCCATTGAATAACTTTGCCCTTCCCCTCCTAATTTTTTCCTACCTCCATTGAATAACTTTGTCCTTCCCCTCCTAATTTTTTCCTACCTCCATTGAATAACTTTGCCCTTCCCCTCCTAATTTTTTCCTACCTCCATTGAATAACTTTGTCCTTCCCCTCCTAATTTTTTACCTACCTCCATTGAATAACTTTGTCCTTCCCCTCCTAATTTTTTCCTACCTCCATCGAATAAATTTGTCCTTCCCCTTCTAATTTTTTCCTACCTCCATTGAATAACTTTGCCCTTCCCCCTCCTAATTTTTTCCTACCTCCATTGAATAACTTTGTCCTTCCCACTCCTAATTTTTTCCTTCCACCATTGAATAAATTTGTCCTTCCCCTCCTAATTTTTTCCTACCTCCATTGAATAACTTTGTCCTTCCCCTCCTAATTTTTTCCTACCTCCATTGAATAACTTTGCCCTTCCCCTCCTAATTTTTTTCTACCTCCATTGAATAACTTTGTCCTTCCCCTCCTAATTTTTTCCTACCTCCATCGAATAAATTTGTCCTTCCCCTTCTAATTTTTTCCTACCTCCATTGAATAACTTTGTCTTTCCCCTCCTAATTTTTTCCTACCTCCATTGAATAACTTTGCCCTTCCCCTCCTAATTTTTTCCTACCTCCATTGAATAATTTGCCCTTCCCCTCCTAATTTTTTCCTACCTCCATTGAATAACTTTGTCCTTCCCCTCCTAATTTTTTACCTACCTCCATTGAATAACTTTGTCCTTCCCCTCCTAATTTTTTCCTACCTACATTGAATAACTTTGCCCTTCCCCTCCTAATTTTTTCCTACCTCCATTGAATAACTTTGTCCTTCCCCTCCTAATTTTTTCCTACCTCCATTGAATAACTTTGACCTTCCCCTCCAATTTTTTTCATACCTCCATTGAATAACTTTGCCCTTTCCCTCCAAAATTTTTCCTACCTCCATTGAATAACTTTGCCCTTCCCCTCCTAATTTTTTCCTACCTCCATTGAATAATTTGCCCTTCCCCTCCTAATTTTTTCCTACCTCCATTGAATAACTTTGCCCTTCCCCTCCTTATTCTTTCGTACCTCCATTGAATAACTTTGTCCTTCCCCTCCTAATTTTTCCTACATCCATTGAATAACTTTGTCCTTCCCCTCCTAATTTTTTCCTACCTCCATTGAATAACTTTGCCCTTCCCCTCCTAATTTTTTCCTACCTCCATTGAATAACTTTGCCCTTCCCCTCATAATTTTTTCCTACCTCCATTGAATAACTTTGTCCTTCCCCTCCTAATTTTTTCCTACCTCCAATGAATAACTTTGTCCTTCCCCTCCTAATTTTGTCCTACCTCCATTGAATAACTTTGCCCTTCCCCTCCTAATTTTTTCCTACCACCATTGAATAACTTTGCCCTTCCCCTCCTAATCTTTTCCTACCTCCATTGAATAACATTCCCCTTCCCCTCCCATTGGAACAGCTGTTGAAACCCACTGGAACAGCTGTTGAAACAGCTGTTCCAATGGGACCATTGGAACAGCTGTTGAAAGACAGATGGAAACCTCCTGTCAAGGCCATTTAGTATGTTCTTTAACGTGCACAGGGCATCGCACCAGGCCACGAGGATCCCGAAGCCTCAGAGAAGGTTAGGTGAGGGGACCCACTGGAACAGCTGTTAGGAGACAGATGGTAGCCTCCCGTCAAGGCCATTTAGCATGTTCTTTAACGTGCACAGGGCATGGCACCAGACCACAAGGATCCCGAAGGCTCAGAGAAGGTTAGGTGAGGGGACCCACTGGAACAGCTGTTGGGAGACAGGTGGTAACCTCCTGTCAAGGCCATTTATTATGTTCTTTAACGTGCACAGGGCATGGCACCAGGCCACAAGGACCCCGAAGGCCCAGAGAAGGTTAGGTGAGGGGACCCACTGGAACAGCTGTTAGGAGACAGATGGCAGCCTCCCGTCAAGGCCATTTAGCATGTTCTTTAACGTGCACAGGGCATGGCACAAGGCCACAAGGATCCCGAAGGCTCAGAGAAGGTTAGGTGAGGGGACCCACTGGAACAGCTGTTGGGAGACAGATGGTAGTCTTCCGTCAAGGCCATTTATTATGTTCTTTAACGAGCACAGGGCATGGCACCAGGCCACAAGGACCACGAAGGCCCAGAGAATGTTAGGTGAGGGGACCCACTGGAACAGCTGTTGGGAGACAGGTGGTAGCCTCCCGTCAAGGCCATTTATTGTGCTCTTTAACGTGCACAGGGCATGGCACCAGGCCACAAGCACCCCGAAGGCCCAGAGAAGGTTAGGTGAGGGGACCCACTGGAACAGCTGTTAGGAGACAGATGGCAGCCCCATCAAGGCCATCTATCGTATTCTTTAACGTGCACAGGGCATGGCACCAGGCCACAAGGACCCCGAAGGCCCAGAGAAGGTTAGGTGAGGGGACCCACAGGAACAGCTGTTAGGAGACAGATGGCAGCCCCATCAAGGCCATCTATCGTATTCTTTAACGTGCACAGAGCGCAAAGTCTTCCCCTCTGATGAACGTATATCTTTCATTTATATCCCATGGCCGAGTGTTAGCGCACTTCGCTACTGATCTAAGGGACCTGGGTTCGAGCCCCGGGTAACACATGGCTGTTTGTGTCGTTTTTCTGCTGAGGTTCTGCCATCCTCACAGACCTTCTACTCTGGCATATAAACCTGACAGGCTCCTATCAGACCTCTGTGGCAAGCAGCTGCTTGAGGGGGGATTTATTTTTTAGTAGCGTAATTGGCTACTGATCTAAAGGACCTGGGTTCGAGCCCCTGGTAAGGCATGGATGTGTGTTTCGTTTTTCTGCTGAGGTCCTGCCATCCTCACAGACCTTCTACTATGGCATATGAAATGATAGGCTGCTGTCAGACCTCTGTGGCAAGCAGCTGCTTGAGGGTTTTTTTTATTATTATTTTTATATTATTTTAACCTCAAAATATATTTTCATGAGGGATAAGAATAATCCAAACAAGCTTTGAAATTTATTACGGGGAAAAATAAACAAACTTGAAGTGTTAAAAAACCCGATTCATCATTTAAGGTTCGGTTTTAAAGTGGTCACCATGTTTTGTGATTTTTTTTACAAGAACGTCAGAAAACGAATCTGCTTTATAAATGGATTCAGCTGAAGACATGTATTAGCAACAGAAAACCTCGTTACTTTGTTTATTAATCGAACAGAGTAAGAACAGTCATTCATTCTTCCTCCTCATCAGTTCTCAAACCCATCATCATCATCCTGAGATTCATTTCCTGTGTCTAGTTTTCCCATTTCCACCATACCAGCAACAAAACTTTCACAGAGTGCATTTTATGTATCACACTCCTTTTTATTTCTCTTTTGTGTCTTTTTTCAAAGTATTTCTTTTTCTTTTTGAAAGAAAAACTCTGCGATACATGTTATTCAATTTTCTCAAATTCAATTGAAGGAGAGAGGTTTGCTTTTTCGAGGTAATCTAGAAAAAAATGTACAGTGTTGGATATAAAGAAGTAAGATTGGATTGTTTTCCTCTGGGAGATACTTTTTTGCACACCATGGGCTAAATGGCCAGGTTACAAGGTCCCCTCAAGAGCTCAGAGAAGGTTGGGGGAGGGGACCCACTGGAACAGCAGTTGGGAGACAGATGGTAGCCTCCCGTCAAGGTCATCCAGCGTGTTCTTTAACGTTGGGTTGTTTTACATCTGAGCGGCACGTTTTTGAACACAATGAGCTAAATGGTCAGGTTACAAGGACCTCGAAGGCTCAGAGAAGGTTGGGGGAGGGGACCCACTGGAACAGCTGTTGGAAGACAAATGGTAGCCTCCCGTCAAGGCCATCCAGCGTATTCTTTAACGTTGGGTTGTTTTACCTCTGAGCGGCACTTTTTTTGCACACCATGGGCTAAATGGCCAGGTCACATGGACCCCGAAGGCTCAGAGAAGATTGGGGTAGGGGACCCATTGGAACAGCTGTTGGAAGACAGATGGTAGCCTCCCGTCAAGACCATCCAGCGTGCTATTTAACGTTGGGTTGTTTTACCTCTGCACTTTTTTGCACACCAGGGGCTAAATGGTCAGATCACAAGGACCCCGAAGTCTCAGAGAAGGTTGGGAGAGGGGACTCACTGGAACAGCTGTTGGGAGACAGATGGTAGCCTCCCGTCAAGGCCATCAAGCGTGCTTTTAACGTTGGATTGTTTTACCTCTGAGCGTCACTGTTTTGCACACAATGGGCTAAATGGCCAAGTCACAAGGACCTCGAAGGCTTAGAGAAGGTTGGGGGAGGGGACCCACTGGAACAGCTGTTGGGAGACAGATGGTAGCCTCACGTCAAGGTCATCCAGCGTGTTCTTTAACATTGGGTTGTTTTACATCTGAGCGGCACGTTTTTAAACACAATGGGCTAAATGGTCAGGTTACAAGGACCTCGAAGGCTCAGAGAAGGTTGGGGGAGGGGACCCACTGGAACAGCAGTTGGGAGACAGATGGTAGCCTCCCGTCAAAGTCATCCAGCGTGTTCTTTAACGTTGGGTTGTTTTACATCTGAGCGGCACGTTTTTGAACACAATGGGCTAAATGGTCAGGTTACAAGGACCTCGAAGGCTCAGAGAAGGTTGGGGGAAGGGACCCACTGGAACAGCTGTTGGGAGACAGATGGTAGCCTCACGTCAAGGTCATCCAGCATGTTCTTTAACGTGCGCAGGGTATGGCTCTCCCGCACACGGAGCAACGGCTTAACGTCCCATCGACCAAACGGCGGCCTTTCCAAGCCCATCGGTGTCCCCTACTGACCGTGGGCAGGGCGGGGAGTTTTGCGGAGATAAGTCTCAACGCTGACCCTGGTAAATGTAATATTGGCTATATATGAGACAAAGACAGACCGAATACTGACATTGCCTTTATCAGAGCAATTCCTTTTTTAAAATAATATCATTCCTCTTCTTTATTAATCTTGAAGTAAATTTCTATGTTTGGTATCTTTGCCACTAAAAATTCACCTCCCATAAGTGTTCGCATATGAAACGAAGGCCGATCTATGAAGAACGAAGATAGGAAATTAAATCCCATGGTTCCCTCTCAGAATAACAGCAATGGTAACAAATCTCTCTAGAAACGTTAAAATGGCCTCTGAAACGGAGAAAACAATTGCATGCTGGGAAGGCTACATAGTTTGTTGTCCCTTCCCCACTCTCAGTAGTTTACCCTCCCACTTTCTTAATTCACCCGCCTCGAGACAATAACTTCTACTCCACTTCAATTTTTCGTTCTCGACCCCATTCCTAATTCTGCATGTCTTGATTCAATAACTTACCATTGCGTCTCCTTAATTTCCACGTTTCGATTCAATAACTTGCCCTCTGCCTCCTCCTCCTCCTAATTTTTTCCTACCTCCATTGAATAACTTTGCCCTTCCCCTCCAAATTTTTTCCTACCTCCATTGAATAACTTTGCCCTTCCCCCTCCTAATTTTTTCCTACCTCCATTGAATAACTTTGCCCTTCCCCTACTAATTTTTTCCTACCTCCAATGAATAACTTTGTCCTTCCCACTCCTAATTTTTTCTTCCTCCATTGAATAACTTTGTCCTTCCCCTCCTAATTTTTTCCTACCTCCATTGAATAACTTTGTCCTTCCCCCCCTAATTTTTTCCTACCTCCATTGAATAACTTTGCCCTTCCCCTCCTAATTTTTTCCTACCTCCATTGAATAACTTTGTTCTTCCCCTCCTAATTTTTTCCTACCTCCAATGAATAACTTTGTCCTTCCCCTCCTAATTTTTTCCTACCTCCATTGAATAACTTTGCCCTTCCCCTCCTAATTTTTTCCTACCTCCATTGAATAACTTTGCCCTTCCCCTCCTAATTTTTTCCTACACCATTGAATAACTTTGTCCTTCCCCTCCTAATTTTTTCCTACCTCCAATGACTAACTTTGTCCTTCCCCTCCTAATTTTGTCCTACCTCCATTGAATAACTTTACCCTTCCCCTCCTAATTTTTTCCTACCACCATTGAATTACTTTGCCCTTCCCCTCCTAATTTTTTCCTACCTCCATTGAATAATTTTGTCCTTCCCCTCCTAATTTTTTCTTACCTCCGTTGAATAACTTTGTCCTTCCCCTCCTAATTTTTCCCTACCTCCATTGAATAACTTTGCCCTTCCCCTCCTAATTGTTTCCTACCTCCATTGAATAACTTTGTCCTTCCCCTCCTAATTTTTTCCTACCTCCATTGAATATCTTTGTCCTTCCCCTCCTAATTTTGTCCTACCTCCATTGAATAACTTTGCCCTTCCCCTCCTAATTTTTTCCTACCTCCATTGAATAACTTTGCACTACCCCTCCTAATTTTTTCCTACCTCCATTGAATATCTTTGTCCTTCCCCTCCTAATTTTGTCCTACCTCCATTGAATAACTTTGCCCTTCCCCTCCTAATTTTTTCCTACCTCCATTGAATAACTTTGTCCTTCCCCTCCTAATTTTTTCCTACCTCCATTGAATAATTTTGTCCTTCCCCTCCTAATTGTTTCTCTCCTCCGTTGAATAACTTCGTCATTCCCCTCCTAATTTTTCCCTCCCTCCATAGAATAACTTTGCCCTTCCTCTCCAAATTTTTTCCTACCTCCATTGAATAACTTTGTCTTTCCCCTCCTAATTTTTTCCTACCTCCATTGAATAATTTGCCCTTCCCCTCCTAATTTTTTCCTACCTCCATTGAATATCTTTGTCCTTCCCCTCCTAATTTTTCCCTACCTCCATTGAATAACTTTGCCCTTCCCCTCCTAATTATTTCCTACCTCCATTGAATAACTTTGTCCTTCCCCTCCTAATTTTGTCCTACCTCCATTGAATATCTTTGTCCTTCCCCTCCTAATTTTGTCCTACCTCCATTGAATAACTTTGCCCTTCCCCTCCTAATTTTTTCCTACCTCCATTGAATAACTTTGCCCTTCCCCTCCTAATTTTTTCCTACCTCCATTGAATAATTTTGTCCTTCCCCTCCTAATTGTTTCTTTCCTCCGTTGAATAACTTCGTCATTCCCCTCCTAATTTTTCCCTCCCTCCATAGAATAACTTTGCCCTTCCTCTCCAAATTTTTTCCTACCTCCATTGAATAACTTTGCCCTTCCCCTCCTAATTTTTTCCTACCTCCATTGAATAACTTTGTCTTTCCCCTCCTAATTTTGTCCTACCTCCATTGAATAACTTTGCCCTTCCCCTCCTAATTTTTTCCTACCACCATTGAATAACTTTGCCCTTCCCCTCCTAATCTTTTCCTACCTCCATTGAATAACATTCCCCTTCCCCTCCCATTGGAACAGCTGTTGAAACCCACTGGAACAGCTGTTGAAACAGCTGTTCCAATGGGACCATTGGAACAGCTGTTGAAAGACAGATGGAAACCTCCTGTCAAGGCCATTTAGTATGTTCTTTAACGTGCACAGGGCATCGCACCAGGCCACGAGGATCCCGAAGCCTCAGAGAAGGTTAGGTGAGGGGACCCACTGGAACAGCTGTTAGGAGACAGATGGTAGCCTCCCGTCAAGGCCATTTAGCATGTTCTTTAACGTGCACAGGGCATGGCACCAGACCACAAGGATCCCGAAGGCTCAGAGAAGGTTAGGTGAGGGGACCCACTGGAACAGCTGTTGGGAGACAGGTGGTAACCTCCTGTCAAGGCCATTTATTATGTTCTTTAACGTGCACAGGGCATGGCACCAGGCCACAAGGACCCCGAAGGCCCAGAGAAGGTTAGGTGAGGGGACCCACTGGAACAGCTGTTAGGAGACAGATGGCAGCCTCCCGTCAAGGCCATTTAGCATGTTCTTTAACGTGCACAGGGCATGGCACAAGGCCACAAGGATCCCGAAGGCTCAGAGAAGGTTAGGTGAGGGGACCCACTGGAACAGCTGTTGGGAGACAGATGGTAGTCTTCCGTCAAGGCCATTTATTATGTTCTTTAACGAGCACAGGGCATGGCACCAGGCCACAAGGACCACGAAGGCCCAGAGAATGTTAGGTGAGGGGACCCACTGGAACAGCTGTTGGGAGACAGGTGGTAGCCTCCCGTCAAGGCCATTTATTGTGCTCTTTAACGTGCACAGGGCATGGCACCAGGCCACAAGCACCCCGAAGGCCCAGAGAAGGTTAGGTGAGGGGACCCACTGGAACAGCTGTTAGGAGACAGATGGCAGCCCCATCAAGGCCATCTATCGTATTCTTTAACGTGCACAGGGCATGGCACCAGGCCACAAGGACCCCGAAGGCCCAGAGAAGGTTAGGTGAGGGGACCCACAGGAACAGCTGTTAGGAGACAGATGGCAGCCCCATCAAGGCCATCTATCGTATTCTTTAACGTGCACAGAGCGCAAAGTCTTCCCCTCTGATGAACGTATATCTTTCATTTATATCCCATGGCCGAGTGTTAGCGCACTTCGCTACTGATCTAAGGGACCTGGGTTCGAGCCCCGGGTAACACATGGCTGTTTGTGTCGTTTTTCTGCTGAGGTTCTGCCATCCTCACAGACCTTCTACTCTGGCATATAAACCTGACAGGCTCCTATCAGACCTCTGTGGCAAGCAGCTGCTTGAGGGGGGATTTATTTTTTAGTAGCGTAATTGGCTACTGATCTAAAGGACCTGGGTTCGAGCCCCTGGTAAGGCATGGATGTGTGTTTCGTTTTTCTGCTGAGGTCCTGCCATCCTCACAGACCTTCTACTATGGCATATGAAATGATAGGCTGCTGTCAGACCTCTGTGGCAAGCAGCTGCTTGAGGGTTTTTTTTATTATTATTTTTATATTATTTTAACCTCAAAATATATTTTCATGAGGGATAAGAATAATCCAAACAAGCTTTGAAATTTATTACGGGGAAAAATAAACAAACTTGAAGTGTTAAAAAACCCGATTCATCATTTAAGGTTCGGTTTTAAAGTGGTCACCATGTTTTGTGATTTTTTTTACAAGAACGTCAGAAAACGAATCTGCGAACCTGTTTTATAAATGGATTCAGCTGAAGACATGTATTAGCAACAGAAAACCTCGTTACTTTGTTTATTAATCGAACAGAGTAAGAACAGTCATTCATTCTTCCTCCTCATCAGTTCTCAAACCCATCATCATCATCCTGAGATTCATTTCCTGTGTCTAGTTTTCCCATTTCCACCATACCAGCAACAAAACTTTCACAGAGTGCATTTTATGTATCACACTCCTTTTTATTTCTCTTTTGTATCTTTTTTCAAAGTATTTCTTTTTCTTTTTGAAAGAAAAACTCTGCGATACATGTTATTCAATTTTCTCAAATTCAATTGAAGGAGAGAGGTTTGCTTTTTCGAGGTAATCTAGAAAAAAATGTACAGTGTTGGATATAAAGAAGTAAGATTGGATTGTTTTCCTCTGGGAGATACTTTTTTGCACACCATGGGCTAAATGGCCAGGTTACAAGGTCCCCTCAAGAGCTCAGAGAAGGTTGGGGGAGGGGACCCACTGGAACAGCAGTTGGGAGACAGATGGTAGCCTCCCGTCAAGGTCATCCAGCGTGTTCTTTAACGTTGGGTTGTTTTACATCTGAGCGGCACGTTTTTGAACACAATGAGCTAAATGGTCAGGTTACAAGGACCTCGAAGGCTCAGAGAAGGTTGGGGGAGGGGACCCACTGGAACAGCTGTTGGAAGACAAATGGTAGCCTCCCGTCAAGGCCATCCAGCGTATTCTTTAACGTTGGGTTGTTTTACCTCTGAGCGGCACTTTTTTTGCACACCATGGGCTAAATGGCCAGGTCACATGGACCCCGAAGGCTCAGAGAAGATTGGGGTAGGGGACCCATTGGAACAGCTGTTGGAAGACAGATGGTAGCCTCCCGTCAAGACCATCCAGCGTGCTATTTAACGTTGGGTTGTTTTACCTCTGCACTTTTTTGCACACCAGGGGCTAAATGGTCAGATCACAAGGACCCCGAAGTCTCAGAGAAGGTTGGGAGAGGGGACTCACTGGAACAGCTGTTGGGAGACAGATGGTAGCCTCCCGTCAAGGCCATCAAGCGTGCTTTTAACGTTGGATTGTTTTACCTCTGAGCGTCACTGTTTTGCACACAATGGGCTAAATGGCCAAGTCACAAGGACCTCGAAGGCTTAGAGAAGGTTGGGGGAGGGGACCCACTGGAACAGCTGTTGGGAGACAGATGGTAGCCTCACGTCAAGGTCATCCAGCGTGTTCTTTAACATTGGGTTGTTTTACATCTGAGCGGCACGTTTTTAAACACAATGGGCTAAATGGTCAGGTTACAAGGACCTCGAAGGCTCAGAGAAGGTTGGGGGAGGGGACCCACTGGAACAGCAGTTGGGAGACAGATGGTAGCCTCCCGTCAAAGTCATCCAGCGTGTTCTTTAACGTTGGGTTGTTTTACATCTGAGCGGCACGTTTTTGAACACAATGGGCTAAATGGTCAGGTTACAAGGACCTCGAAGGCTCAGAGAAGGTTGGGGGAAGGGACCCACTGGAACAGCTGTTGGGAGACAGATGGTAGCCTCACGTCAAGGTCATCCAGCATGTTCTTTAACGTGCACAGGGTATGGCTCTCCCGCACACGGAGCAACGGCTTAACGTCCCATCGACCAAACGGCGGCCTTTCCAAGCCCATCGGTGTCCCCTACTGACCGTGGGCAGGGCGGGGAGTTTTGCGGAGATAAGTCTCAACGCTGACCCTGGTAAATGTAATATTGGCTATATATGAGACAAAGACAGACCGAATACTGACATTGCCTTTATCAGAGCAATTCCTTTTTTAAAATAATATCATTCCTCTTCTTTATTAATCTTGAAGTAAATTTCTATGTTTGGTATCTTTGCCACTAAAAATTCACCTCCCATAAGTGTTCGCATATGAAACGAAGGCCGATCTATGAAGAACGAAGATAGGAAATTAAATCCCATGGTTCCCTCTCAGAATAACAGCAATGGTAACAAATCTCTCTAGAAACGTTAAAATGGCCTCTGAAACGGAGAAAACAATTGCATGCTGGGAAGGCTACATAGTTTGTTGTCCCTTCCCCACTCTCAGTAGTTTACCCTCCCACTTTCTTAATTCACCCGCCTCGAGACAATAACTTCTACTCCACTTCAATTTTTCGTTCTCGACCCCATTCCTAATTCTGCATGTCTTGATTCAATAACTTACCATTGCGTCTCCTTAATTTCCACGTTTCGATTCAATAACTTGCCCTCTGCCTCCTCCTCCTCCTAATTTTTTCCTACCTCCATTGAATAACTTTGCCCTTCCCCTCCAAATTTTTTCCTACCTCCATTGAATAACTTTGCCCTTCCCCCTCCTAATTTTTTCCTACCTCCATTGAATAACTTTGCCCTTCCCCTACTAATTTTTTCCTACCTCCAATGAATAACTTTGTCCTTCCCACTCCTAATTTTTTCTTCCTCCATTGAATAACTTTGTCCTTCCCCTCCTAATTTTTTCCTACCTCCATTGAATAACTTTGTCCTTCCCCCCCTAATTTTTTCCTACCTCCATTGAATAACTTTGCCCTTCCCCTCCTAATTTTTTCCTACCTCCATTGAATAACTTTGTTCTTCCCCTCCTAATTTTTTCCTACCTCCAATGAATAACTTTGCCCTTCCCCTCCTAATTTTTACCTACCTCCATTGAATAACTTTGTCCTTCCCCTCCTAATTTTTCCTACATCCATTGAATAACTTTGTCCTTCCCCTCCTAATTTTTTCCTACCTCCATTGAATAACTTTGCCCTTCCCCTCCTAATTTTTTCCTACCTCCATTGAATAACTTTGCCCTTCCCCTCCTAATTTTTTCCTACACCATTGAATAACTTTGTCCTTCCCCTCCTAATTTTTTCCTACCTCCAATGACTAACTTTGTCCTTCCCCTCCTAATTTTGTCCTACCTCCATTGAATAACTTTGTCCTTCCCCTCCTAATTTTTTCCTACCACCATTGAATTACTTTGCCCTTCCCCTCCTAATTTTTTCCTACCTCCATTGAATAATTTTGTCCTTCCCCTCCTAATTTTTTCTTACCTCCGTTGAATAACTTTGTCCTTCCCCTCCTAATTTTTCCCTACCTCCATTGAATAACTTTGCCCTTCCCCTCCTAATTGTTTCCTACCTCCATTGAATAACTTTGTCCTTCCCCTCCTAATTTTTTCCTACCTCCATTGAATATCTTTGTCCTTCCCCTCCTAATTTTGTCCTACCTCCATTGAATAACTTTGCCCTTCCCCTCCTAATTTTTTCCTACCTCCATTGAATAACTTTGCACTACCCCTCCTAATTTTTTCCTACCTCCATTGAATATCTTTGTCCTTCCCCTCCTAATTTTGTCCTACCTCCATTGAATAACTTTGCCCTTCCCCTCCTAATTTTTTCCTACCTCCATTGAATAACTTTGTCCTTCCCCTCCTAATTTTTTCCTACCTCCATTGAATAATTTTGTCCTTCCCCTCCTAATTGTTTCTCTCCTCCGTTGAATAACTTCGTCATTCCCCTCCTAATTTTTCCCTCCCTCCATAGAATAACTTTGCCCTTCCTCTCCAAATTTTTTCCTACCTCCATTGAATAACTTTGTCTTTCCCCTCCTAATTTTTTCCTACCTCCATTGAATAATTTGCCCTTCCCCTCCTAATTTTTTCCTACCTCCATTGAATATCTTTGTCCTTCCCCTCCTAATTTTTCCCTACCTCCATTGAATAACTTTGCCCTTCCCCTCCTAATTATTTCCTACCTCCATTGAATAACTTTGTCCTTCCCCTCCTAATTTTGTCCTACCTCCATTGAATATCTTTGTCCTTCCCCTCCTAATTTTGTCCTACCTCCATTGAATAACTTTGCCCTTCCCCTCCTAATTTTTTCCTACCTCCATTGAATAACTTTGCCCTTCCCCTCCTAATTTTTTCCTACCTCCATTGAATAATTTTGTCCTTCCCCTCCTAATTGTTTCTTTCCTCCGTTGAATAACTTCGTCATTCCCCTCCTAATTTTTCCCTCCCTCCATAGAATAACTTTGCCCTTCCTCTCCAAATTTTTTCCTACCTCCATTGAATAACTTTGCCCTTCCCCTCCTAATTTTTTCCTACCTCCATTGAATAACTTTGTCTTTCCCCTCCTAATTATTTCCTACCTCCATTGAATAACTTTGCCCTTCCCCTCTTAATTTTTTCCTACCTCCATTGAATAACTTTGTCCTTCCCCTCCTAATTTTTTCCTACCTCCATTGAATAACTTTTACCTTCCCCTCCAATTTTTTTCCTACCTCCATTGAATAACTTTGCCCTTCGCTTCCTAATTTTTTCCTAAATCCATTGAATAACTTTGCCCTTCCCCTCCTAATTTTTTCCTACCTCCATTGAATAATTTTGTCCTTCCCCTCCTAATTTTTTCTTACCTCCGTTGAATAACTTTGTCCTTCTCCTCCTAATTTTTTCCTACCTCCATTGAATAACTTTGACCTTCCCCTTCAATTTTTTTCATACCTCCATTGAATAACTTTGCCCGTTTCCCTCCTAATTTTTTCCTACCTCCATTGAATAACTTTGTCCTTCCCCTCCTAATTTTTTCCTACCTCCATTGAATAACTTTGTCCTTCCCCTCGTAATTTTTTCCTACCTCCATTGAATAACTTTGCCCTTCCCCTCCTAATTTTTTTCATACCTCCATTGAATAACTTTGTCCTTCCCCTCCTAATTTTTTTCTACCTCTATTGAATAACTTTGTCCTTCCCCTCCTAATTTTTTCCTTCCTCCATTGAATAACTTTGTCCTTCCCCTCCTAATTTTTTCCTACCTCCATTGAATAACTTTGACCTTCCCCTTCAATTTTTTTCATACCTCCATTGAATAACTTTGCCCGTTTCCCTCCTAATTTTTTCCTACCTCCACTGAATAACTTTGCCCTTCCCCTCCTAATTTTTTCCTACCTCCATTGAATAACTTTGTCCTTCCCCTCCTAATTTTTTCCTACCTCCATTGAATAACTTTGCGCTTCCCGTCCTAATTTTTTCCTACCTCCACTGAATAACATTTTCCTTCCCCTCCTAATTTTTTCCTTCCTCCATTGAATAACTTTGTCCTTCCCCTCCTAATTTTTTCCTACCTCCATTGCATAACTTTGCCCTTCCCCTCCTGATTTTTTCCTGCCTCCATTGAATAACTTTGCCCTTCCCCTCCTGATTTTTTCCTGCCTCCATTGAATAACTTTGTCTTTCCCCTCCTAATTTTTTCCTACCTCCATTGAATAACTTTGTCCTTCCCCTCCTAATTTTTTCCTACCTCCAATGAATAACTTTGTCCTTCCCCTAATAATTTTGTCCTACCTTCATTGAATAACTTTGCCCTTCCCCTCCTAATTTTTTTCATACCTCCATTGAATAACTTTGCCCTTCCCCTCCTAATTTTGTCCTACCTCCATTGAATAACTTTGCCCTTCCCCTCCTAATTTTTTTCCTACCTCCATTGAATAACTTTGCCCTTCCCCTCCTAATTTTTTCCTACCTCCATTGAATAATTTTGTCCTTCCCCTCCTAATTTTTTGTTTCCTCCGTTGAATAACTTTGTCCTTCCCCTCCTAATTTTTCCCAACCTCCATAGAATAATTTTGCCCTTCCTCTCCTAATTTTTTCCTACCTCCATTGAATAACTTTGCGCTTCCCCTCCTAATTTTTCCCTACCTCCATAGAATAACTTTGCCCTTCCTCTCCTAATTTTTTCCTACCTCCATTGAATAACTTTGTCCTTCCCGTCCAAATTTTTTCCTACCTCCATTGAATAACATTGTCCTTCCCCTCCTAATTTTTTCCTACCTCCGTTGAATAAATTTGTCCTTCCCCTCCTAATTTTTTTCCTACCTCCATTGAATAACTTTGCCCTTCTCCTCCTAATTTTTTCCTACCTCCATTGAATAACTTTGCCCTTCCCCTCCTAATTTTTTTCATACCTCCATTGAATAGCTTTGCCCTTTCCCTCCTAATTTTGTCCTACCTCCATTGAATAACTTTGCCCTTCCCCTCCTAATTTTTTCCTACCTGCATTGAATAACTTTGCCCTTCCCCTCCTAATTTTTTCCTACCTCCATTGAATGACTTTGTCCTTCCCCTCCTAATTTTTTCCTACCTTCAATGAATAACTTTGTCCTTCCCCTCCTAATTTTTTCGTACCTCCATTGAATAACTTTGTCCTTCCCCTCCTAATTTTTCCCTACCTCCATAGAATAACTTTGCCTTTCCTCTCCTAATTTTTTCCTACCTCCATTGAATAACTTTGTCCTTCCCCTCCTAATTTTTTCCTACCTCCATTGAATAACTTTGTCCTTTACCTCCTAATTTTTTCCTACCTCCATTGAATAACTTTGTCTTTCCCCTCCTAATTTTTTCCTACCTCCATTGAATAACTTTTCCCTTTACCTCCTAATTTTTTCCTACCTCCATTGAATAATTTGCCCTTTCCCTCCTAATTTTTTCCTACCTCCATTGAATAATTTTGTCCTTCCCCTCCTAATTTTTTCCTGCCTCCATTGAATAACTTTGTCCTTCCCCTCCTAATTTTTTCCTACCTCCATTGAATAATTTTGTCCTTCCCCTCCTAATTTTTTCTTACCTCCGTTGAATAATTTTGTCCTTCCCCTCCTAATTTTTCCCTCCGTCCATAGAATAACTTTGCCCTTCCTCTCCTAATTTTATCCTACCTCCATTGAATAACTTTGTCCTTCCCCTCCTAATTTTTTCCTACCTCCATTGAATAACTTTGTCCTTCCCTCCTAATTTTGTCCTACCTCCATTGAATAACTTTGTCCTTCCCTCCTAATTTTTTCCTACCTCCATTGAATAACTTTGCCCTTCCCCTCCTAATTTTTTCCTACCTCCATTGAATATCTTTGCCCTTCCCCTCCTGATTTTTTCCTGCCTCCATTGAATAACTTTGTCCTTCCCCTCCTGATTTTTTCCTACCTCCATTGAATAACTTTGTCCTTCCCTCCTAATTTTTTCCTACCTCCATTGAATAACTTTGCCCTTCCCCTCCTAATTTTTTCCTACCTCCATTGAATATCTTTGCCCTTCCCCTCTTGATTTTTTCCTGCCTCCATTGAATAACTTTGCCCTTCCCCTTCTGATTTTTTCCTGCCTCCATCGAATAGCTTTGCCCTTCCCCTCCTGATTTTTTCCTGCCTCCATTGAATAACTTTGTCCTTCCCCTCCTAATTTTTTCCTATCTCCATTGAATAACTTTGTCCTTCCCCTCATAATTTTTTCCTAGCTCCATTGAATAACTTTGTCCTTCCCTCCTAATTTTTTCCTACCTCCATTGAATAACTTTGTCCTTCGCTCCTAATTTTTTCCTACCTCCATTGAATAACTTTGCCCTTCCCCTCCTAATTTTTTCCTATCTCCATTGAATATTGTTGCCCATCCCCCCTCCTAATTTTTCATACCTTGATCCCATAACTTTCCCCTTTTTTTCTTTTTTTTTTCGTTTTCTTTCAGTAACTTCCCCTATCTTTATTTTTTCCTACATCCCGTCCTGTAAGAAACCAACGTTCCTGAAAAATCTAGAATTTGATCAGTTTGACTATAATTTCGAATATCTACAGTGACATTTATTTTTTTTTCGTAGAAAACACAAACTTATTTTCAAAGTGTTGAATGCAGGTTTCTATTCACATTGGAAGTGTTTCAGAAAAAAATCGAGAGTACACTATTTTAAGCAAGGACCGATTTCAACTTTATCCTTTTTAACGGCCTATTCTCTGTCCACAAGGCCACATCAGACACCAATATTAGAAAAAAAAAAATGTTTCTCAAATCGCAAATACTACTGCTCACAAAAACCTGAAATTTCTTTTTGATCTGGTATTAAACATACTTCTCTAACGTATATCACTTTCTCTGTTGATATTTATCTCAGATTTATCGCTTGTCCCAGAAACGCCAACGACACCGTGAAACAGCATTCTATTTCTTTTTCAAACAGGAATTCGAAACATCAAAGAGTATTTCGCGGACTGGAAACTGCAATAACATCGATCCACTGGCAAAACACAATAACAGGTGATGGGCAACCGCTTACACTTTTGAGAATGCTATCAAAACAGCAGACACAACCGTAAAGAGAAATCGTGTTTTTTTTTTCCACCTGTTTATCCCAGAATTTGACTGTGAACATTTTATCCACTGTCACTAGAGATGTGGATGGTTTTTTTATATTTCTTTTTCAAACATATCTGGCTTTTGGATCCTTCCCTTATGGTAATCGATGTCTTCTAGATCAACCAATGTGGTAATCGATGGCCGCTGCATTCTCTCCCTGTGTTAATTGATGGCTTCTGGATCCACCAATGGTGATAATCGATGGCTTCTGGATCCATCACTGGTTTACAATCAATGACTTTTGGAACTATCCATTGTGGTAATCGATGGCTTCTGGACCCTACCCTTGTGGTAATCGATGGCTGCTGGATCCTACCCTTGCGGTAATCGATGGCTTCTGGATCCTACCCTTGTGGTAATCGATGGCTTCTAGATCCTACCCATTGTGGTAATCGATGGCTTCTAGATCCTACCCTTGTGGTAATCGATGGCTTCTAGATCCTAACCTTGTGGTAATCGATGGCTTTCGGATCCTACCCTTGTGCTAATCGATGGCTTCCCGATCCTACCCTTGTGGTAATCGATGGCTTCTAGATCCTACCCATTGTGGTAATCGATGGCTTCTGAATCCTACCCTTGTGGTAATCGATGGCTTCTAGATCCTACCCATTGTGGTAATCGATGGCTTCTGAATCCTACCCTTGTGGTAATCGATGGCTTCTGAATCCTACCCTTGTGGTAATCGATGGCCTCTGGATCCTACCCTTATGGTAATCGATGACCTCTGGATCCTACCCTTATGATAATCGATGGCTTCTGGATCCTACCCATGTGGTAATCGATGGCTTCTGGAAGCTCCTTTGATTGCAGTTGATGACTTCTGGATCCTCCCCTGACATCAATCGATTTTTAATGCATTAAAAATGCTGTTGGTTGATTGGAAATTTTATGGACTATCTTAATCTATTATGTGGTGGAGAAGGCCGTAAAATAAAGAACAGTTTGCAGTGGGTTGGGTAGTTTTACCTCTGAGCACCACTTCTTTTGCACACAACGGGATAAATGGCCAGGTCACAAGGACCTCAAAGACTCAGAGAAAGTTCGGGGAGGGGACCCACTGGAACAGCTGTTGGGAGACAGATGATAGCCTCCCGTCAAGATCATAGATCATGTTCTTTAACGTTCACATGGTATGGCTCTCCCGCACACAGGGCCAAGGATTAACGTCCCATCCGACGGACGGTGGACATTCCAAGCCCATCGGTATCCCCTTTATGATCGAGGTCAGAGAAGGAAATTTTACGGAGAGGCAGGTTACGATCCTCCTACGCCCGAATTAATTAGTAGATGGGAACATGTTAGGTGGAGTCATTAAGATCTGAGGAACGCCAAGTAATTCTTCTACTATAATAATAATAAAAATAATAATATTTTTTTGTGTCTGATCCTGTTTTTTATTTCATCAGAATTTTTTTAAAATTTATCTATGGGGAGAGGGGTAAATGAGGACTTTTTCCTTTGTCCTCCTCTAAATTTGTTTTATGATTCCTTTACATGCTATGTAAAATATTAGATAAAGTGGAAATTAAAATTTGAAAGGTTCTGCTGATGATGTTAATTTTCTGCTGATGATGTTAATTTTTTGCTGATGATGTTAATTTTCTGCCGACGATGTTGATTTTCTGATGATGTTGATTTTCTGCCGATGATGTTAATTTTCTGATGATGATGTTGATTTTCCACCGATGATGTTAATTTCCTGATGATGATGTTAATTTTCTGCCGATGATGTTAATTTTCTGCCGATGATGTTGATTTTCTGATGATGATGTTAATTTTCTGCCGATGATGTTGATTTTCTGATGATGATGTTAATTTTCTACAGATGATGTTGATTTTCTGATGATGATGTTAATTTTCTACAGATGATGTTAATTTTCTGCCGATGATGTTAATTTTCTGCTGATGACGTTAATTTTCTTCTAGAGTATGGGCAAATCCCTCAGTTTCCGTGGTGCTGTGTACGAAGCTCAAGACCTCATCAAACACCATCGATGTAAAGATCCCGTTTGTGACACTCAATTGTGGAAGACGAGACACGAGTTAGATATCGCGAGACTCAGGATCCAGCAGCTCGAGGCGGAGATCCGAGGCCTGCACCTCCCCAGCGGACAAGGGTAAGAAATAAGTCAGAGGTCAAACACAGTTAAGATCAAACAAGTGTACAACTTGTGGCATTCCTCCCTAGAAGTGTTTGTTTTGTTAAATTCGATTCGCTTCTCAGCCTTTGAATGATAATCGAAGGCTTCTGGATCCACCCATGGTGGTAACTGATGGCTTCAGGACCCACCATGGTGATAATCGATGGCTTTTGAATCCTTCCCTTCTGATAATAGATGAATCCATCACCGGTTTACAATCGATGGCTTCTGGATCCACCCATGGTGGTAACTGATGGCTTCAGGACCCACCATGGTGATAATCGATGGCTTTTGAATCCTTCCCTTCTGATAATAGATGAATCCATCACCGGTTTACAATCGATGGCTTCTGGATCCACCATTTGCTAGCAATCGAAGGCTTCTGGATCCACCCATGGTGGTAACTGATGGCTTCAGGACCCACCATGGTGATAATCGATGGCTTTTGAATACTTCCCTTCTGATAATAGATGAATCCATCACCGGTTTACAATCGATGGCTTCTGGAACTACACATGGTGGTAATCGATGGCTTCTTGATCCACCCATTGTGGTAATTGATGGCTTCAAGACCACCATGGTGATAATCGATGGCTTTGGGATCATTCTCTTGTGGTTATAGATGGCTTCTGGACCCATCACTGATTTACAGTCGATGGCTTCTGGAACTATTCATTGTGGTAATCGATGGCCTCTGGATAATACCCATTGTGGTAATCGATGGCTTTAGAGTCCATCCCCTGCAGTTGATGGCTTCTGGATCCTCCCCTGACTGTAATCGATGGCTTCTGGATCTGCACATGGTGGTAATTGATGATTTCTGAATCCACCCATGGTGGTAATTGATTTTTTCTGGATCAACCAATTGTGGTAATTGATGACTTCTGGATCCATCCCTGGCGATAATCGATGGCTTTTGAATCATTCTCTTATGGTAATAGATGGCTTCCCGATCATCCTCCTGTCAAAATTGATGTCATCTGGATCGACCCCTTGTGATAATCGATGGCTTCTGGTTCCACCCCCGGTTGGCAATTGATGACTTATAGATCGATCCATTTGGCAATCATGGCTTCTGGTTGCCCCCCTGATTGCAATTTTTTTTAATAGAGCCATTGGTTCAGTCCTTTTTATATATAGAGCCACTGTTCAGTCCTTTTTTAATAGAGCCACTGGTTCAGTTATTGCTTATATATTTAGTGGTCCAGTCTTGGTTCGGTACCCTTTTTACATTGCAGCAGGTTCAGTCTTTTTTTTTTTATAGAGCCATTGACTCAATCACTTTTTTATTGTTGTAGGTTCGGGCCTTTTTTTTTACAGAGCCATTGATTCGATCATTTTTGACATTGCTGCAGATTCAGTTCTTTTTTAATAGAGCCATTAGTTCAGTCCTTTTTTTTTATAGAGCCGCTGTTTTAGTCCTTTTTTAATAGAGCCACTGGTTCAGTTATTGCTTATATATTCAGTGGTCCAGTCTTGGTTCGGTATCCTTTTACATTGCCGCAGGTTCAGTCCTTTTTTTTATAGAGCCATTGACTCAATCACTTTTTTATTGTTGCAGGTTAGGGACTTTTTTCCACAGAGCCATTGATTCGATCACTTTTGACATTGCCGCAAATTCAATTTCTTTTTAATAGAGCCACTGGTTCAGTACTTTTTTTATAGAGCCACTGGTTCATTAATTGTTTATATATTTAGTGGTCCAGTCTTTGCTAAATATCCACTGCTTCTGCTTCTTGTTTATAGAGCCACTGGTTCAGTTCTGTAATGCAACAAGGCGTATAAACTTGTGTAGATAACGTGATTGGCACTTGATAGACACGATAATTCTGGGTCGAGACTTGATCACGCTTCAGATCGCCAGGGGCGGGGGTGGCTCAGCCGGTAACGCGCCAGGCTCGTAATCTGTAGTTCCCAGGTTCGAGTCCCAGCTGGGTTAGCGTTGAGATTTATCTCCGCAAAATTTCCCCGCCATGCCCACGGTCAGTAGGGGACACCGATGGGCTTGGAAAGGCCACCGTCCGTCGGATGGGACGTTAAGCCGTGGCCCCGTGTGAGGGAGAGCCATACCCTGTGCACGTTAAAGAACACGGTGGATGGCCTTGACGGGGGTTACCATCTGCCACCCACCACTTGTTCCACTGTGTCCCCTTCCCCCAACATTCTCTAAGCCATCGGGGTCCTTGTGACCTGGCCATTTAGCCCATTGTGTGGAAAAAAGTGCCGCTCACAGGTAAAACAAGCCAACGTTAAATAACACTCTGGATGGTCTTGACGGGAGGCTGCCATCTGTCTCCCAACAGCTGTTCAGTGGGTCTCCTCCCCCCAACCTTCTCTGAGCCTTCGGGGTCTTTGTGACCTGGCCATTAAACCCATTGTGTGCAAAAAAGTGCCGCTCAGAGGTAAAACAAACCAACGTTAAACAACACGCTGGATGGTCTTGACGGGAGGCTACCATTTGTCTCCCAACCTTCCAGTGGGTCTCCTCCCCCAACCTTCTCTGAGCCTTAGGATTCTTTGTGACCTGGCCATTAAACCCATTGTGTGCAAAAAGTGCCGCTCAAAGGTAAAACAATCCAACGTTAAAGAACACGCTGGATGGCCTTGACGGGAGGCTACCATCTGTCTCCCAACAGCTGTTCCTGTGTGTCCCATTCCCCCAACATTCTCTGAGCCATCGGGGTCCTTGTGACCTGGCAATTTAGTCCATTGTGTGCAAAAACGTGCTGCTCAGAGATAAAACAATCCAACGTTAAATAACACGCTGGATGGCCTTGACGGGAGGCTACCATCTGTCTCCCAACAGCTGTTGCAGTGTGCCCCATTCCCCAAACATTCTCTGAGCCATCGGGGTCCTTGTGACCTGGCCATTCAGCCCATTGTGTGCAAAAAACGTGACCCTCAGGAGTAAAACACCCACCTAAGATGCTTGAGAATTGTTTAGAGTGCTTAACAGTTTATTTAGAAAGAGTTACACAACATGAATGAAACGCTTAAACCGCACAAGACAAAATAAAACTTCAAACGTGAACAGAATACCAAACTACAATTTGTTGACAATCAGAGTGAAAAGTAATTTGTGGTTGATTAGTAGCTAACGGAACACGGTAGCATTAATTGTAGTGGTAATTTATTCATTACTGATTATCGAAGCTTCTTGGTTTTCCAACTTCCTCCTCGCGCTGGCAAACAGTTCCGCAGAAATTAATTATTCTCTTAACTGAACGACGTTAATTAAACTGGCTTTCGAAGCTTTTGAAATTAGGCGTAATTTACCCATTCTTTTTTTTTCCGATTCTGTTGCAAGGCAGGTTTACGTAAGCTGAGGATGACGCATTTGCGTCGTAGGCATCTAATTAACCTAGAGTAACAGACTTGCTTCGAATTGTTGGTTTTCTTTTTAAAAAAATGCGATTTCAGAAATAAAAGTCGCGTTAAGAGAGAAGGAATAGTAGGGATGGATGTTTCAATATAATACAGGGAACACCAAGGGGTGGCTCAGTCGGTAGCGCGCCAGGCTCGTAATCTGTAGTTCCCAGTATGGAGTCCCAGCTGGGTCAGCGTTGAGATTTATCTCCGCAAAATTCCCCGCCCTGCCCACGGTCGGTAGGGGACACCGATGGGCTTGGAAAGGCCGCCGTCCGTCGGATGGGACGTTAAGCCGTGGCCCCGTGTGCGGGAGAGCCATCCCTCTGCACGTTAAAGGACACGCTGGATGGCCTTGACGGGAGGCTACCATCTGTCTCCCAACAGCTGTTCCAGTGGGTCCCCTCCCTCAACCTTCTCTAAGCCTTCGGGGCCCTTGTGACCTGGCCATTTACCCCATGGTGTGCAAAAAAACTACCGCTCAGAGGTAAAACAACCCATCCGAAGGAACACCAACTTAAAGATAGCTGCGTGTTGTCTTCAGAAACACGCTTGAAATCCATCAAAAATTCACTCAAGTAGATGGCCTTCTTCGATTCATGGTTACCAGTTGGGTTGGGTTATTTTACCTCTGAGCGGCACTTTTTTGCACACCATGGGCTAAATGGCCAGGTCACAAGGAACCCGAAAGCTCAGAGGAGGTTGGAGGAGGGGACCCACTGGAATGAACAGCTGCTGGGAGACAGATGGTAGCCTCCCGTCAAGGCCATCCAGCGTGTTCTTTAACGTTGGGTTGTTTTACCTCTGAGCGGCACTTTTTTGCACACCATGGGCTAAATGGCCAGGCCACAAGGACCCCGAAGGCTCAGAGAAGGTTGGGGGAGGGGACCCATTGGAACATCTGGCAGCCTTCGTGTCACGTGACACGAAGGTTGCCAGATCACTAATGTCTAAAATAAATAATTTGCCAGATATTTTTTCTGAATTCTGTAATCAACCATAGTGTTTGGATACTTTTTTGAGCGACTGTAGGTGGTCATATTATTTTGATACTAGATCGTGTGGGCTCACTCACGGAAATATTGAGCGTGTGCAGTTACCGTTCACAGCAAACTGGAGCGTGTGCAGTAACTGCACACGCTCCAGTTTGCTCTGAACGGTAACTGGAGCGTGTACAGTTGCTGTACACGCTCCAGGTATTCTTCCTGAATTCTGTAATCACGTGACACGAAGGTTGCCAGATCACTAATGTCTAAAATAAATCGTTGCCAGATATTTTTTCTGAATTCTCTAATCAACCAAGTGTTCGGGTACTTCTTTTTTGAGCGACTGTACCATAACCTGTTTGTTACATTCATGTCTTTAACCATCCACGCGCAATAAATTTACCTTTCTCTCTTTCTTTCGTTTTCAGTTCTTGGATGTTGGAAGTCCTGAGGACACGAGACATGACGAAGAACCACGTGACAACCAACGAACCCGATCATTGTACACCCCCCTCGTATAAAACTCACCCCTTGCATCCCTATGGTCCTCATTTCTTCAAGCCCATAACTAATTCGGAGATAGCTGAAATAGAGACAGTCTTATGATCACATGACCCCATCCCTCCCTCCCCCCCCAGTACTCCCAATCCCTTGATTCATCTGCTCTCCCCCCCTCCCGTCGTGAAAGGGGGATTCTTTTATCATCTATTACGGTTCGAAGTTACCGAAAAAACGAAAAAAAAACTTCCATATTCTCATGGTGCTTATAACAATTGTATAATATGTTTCTGTGTGTGTGGATATAACGTTTTAGTTTGCGGTTTATCGTGGATGAAAAGAGTGTTATCCGCGAAGCAAACTTCTCCTGATGGTGCGTAAATAGACTGGACAATTCAAATCGCATCCGTGGATGAGAAGCGACCAGTGTTTTTTCTTGCTCATTCTTTTGAGAAATTTCATGATGATTTGCTTCACTAAAGTCATCACTGCGCGGTTTATTATTGATGGAAAAAGTTCTGTGTTATGTCAGTAACGGAATCACATTCAGAACCCGGAAATTTAAACTAGGTGAATAAGAATTTTGCGAATAGAGGATGGTCATTTTCAACGAGAAAGAAGTTTTTTTAATTTCTGATTTTGCACTTTTTTTACAGTGGAAATTTGAAGTAATGGGGGATTGGAAAAAAAATGGATATTCTTTTCTTAAAATGTAAAAAAAAAATCAAGCAGTTGCTTGCCACAGAGGTCTGACAAGAGCCTGTCAGACCTCTGTGTTATATGATACAGAGGTCTGACAGGATCCTGTCAGTTCATAAGCCTCAGAGGTCTGACCGGAGACTTTCAATTCCTACGCCACATAGGTCTGGATGGATCCTGTCAGTTTATGTGCCACAGAGGTTTGACAGAATCCTGTCAGTTATTTAATACAGAGGTCTGTCAAACCTCTGTAGTATATAACTGACAAGATTCTGTAGTATATATCTGACAAGACCCTGTCAGACATCTGTGTCGTATAAACTGACAGGATCCTATCAGTTTATACGTCACAGATGTCTGACAGGATCTTGTCAGTTATATACCACAGAGCTCTGACAGGATTCTGCCAGTTTATATGACACAAAAGTCTGACAAGATCCTGCAAATTTATATACCACAGTGGTCTGACAGGATCCTGCCAATTTATATGCCACAGAGGTCTGACAGGATTCTGCCAGTTTATATGCCACAGAGGTCTGAAAAGATCCTGACAATTTATATATCCCAAAGGTCTGACAGGATTCTGCCAATTCATATGCCACAGAGGTCTGACAGGATTCTGCCAGTTTATATGCCACAGAGGTCTGACAAGATCCTGCCAATTTATATATCCCAGAGGTCTGAAAGGATTCTGCCAATTTATATGCCACAGAGGTCTGACAGGATCCTGCCAGTTTATATGCCACATAGTTCTGATAGGATCCTGCAAATTTATATGCCACAGAGGTCTGACAGGATCCTGCCAATTTATATGCCACAGAGGTCTGACAGGATCCTGCCAGTTTATATGCCACATAGTTCTGATAGGATCCTGCAAATTTATATGCCACAGAGGTCTGACAGGATCCTGCCAATTTATATGCCACAGAGTTCTGATAGGATCCTGCAAATTTATATGCCACAGAGGTCTGACAGGATCCTGCCAATTTATATGCCACAGAGGTCTGACAGGATCCTGCCTGTTTATATGCCACATAGTTCTGATAGGATCCTGCAAATTTATATGCCACAGAGGACTGACAGGATCCTGCAAATTTATATGCCACAGAGGTCTGACAGGATCCTGCCAATTTATATGCCACATAGTTCTGATAGGATCCTGCCAATTTATATGCCACAGAGGTTTGACAGGATCCTGCCAATTTATATGCCACAGAGGTTTGACAGGATCCTGCCAGTTTATATGCCACATAGTTCTGATAGGATCCTGCAAATTTATATGCCACAGAGGTCTGACAGGATCCTGCCAATTTATATGCCACAGAGGTCTGACAGGATCCTGCCAATTTATATGCCACAGAGGTCTGACAGGATCCTGCCAGTTTATATGCCACATAGTTCTGATAGGATCCTGCAAATTTATATGCCACAGAGGTCTGACAGGATCCTGCCAATTTATATGCCACAGAGGTCTGACAGGATCCTGCCTGTTTATATGCCACATAGTTCTGATAGGATCCTGCAAATTTATATGCCACAGAGGACTGACAGGATCCTGCAAATTTATATGCCACAGAGGTCTGACAGGATCCTGCCAATTTATATGCCACATAGTTCTGATAGGATCCTGCCAATTTATATGCCACAGAGGTCTGACAGGATCCTGCCAGTTTATATGCCACATCGTTCTGATAGGATCCTGCCAATTTATATGCCACAGAGGTCTGACATGATCCTGCCAGTTTATATGCCACATAGTTCTGATAGGATCCTGCAAATTTATATGCCACAGAGGACTGACAGGAGCCTGTCAGTTTAATACGCCACAGTATAAGGTCTGTGAGGATGGCAGGACCTCAGCAGAAAAACAACTCAAACATCCATGCCTTATCCGGGTCTCAAACCAGGTCTCGCTGATCAGCAGCCAATCGCGCTAACCACAGGAAAATTAAATACAAGGCATGCACAACATTGCCCCAAAACTTCTAGCTATTGTTAAGATCCTCTTATAAATTGTTGACTTGTTGTCTCATCTATTTCTACCTACTACATTTGCCACGTGCATTCCAAGAGGCGGATTTAATTTACCTTCCACCAGGGAGCTTATTTTTCAACACTATTTAGAGTTATTGGAAATGAGAAACTTGCTAACTCTACAATCAATGAAACAAACTCCGTATAATAGAATTGAACTAAAAAAAATACCCCCTCAAGCATCTGCTTGACACAGAGGTCTGACAGGAGCCTGTCAGTTTATATGCCAGAGTAGAAGATCTGAGAGGAAATGTTTCTCATGTCTTTTTACATTGTCCTCTCTATCAATTTCAACGACAAATTCTGAAGGAAAAGATGAAGAAGATTATTGACGAAGAATTGTCAATAAAATCTCTTCTCTGCAGAAGCTACAGTAAAAGCAATAGATTTAAAATTCAGACCCTGATTCTCAGTTTCTTGGAGGAAAGTTCTTTATTATACAGAATCTGAATTCATCCTTTGCTGGGTTTTCGTTTCTCGAAAATAAAAAGAAGAGGAATTTAATAATATACAAATATGAAATATTGACTGTTCAAGAAAAATGTGTTTTAGCTTACAAACTTTCTCTAGTGACCAGTATCTCAAGTGGTAACCTCATGGTTATTTTTGTGGTGGAACTGAAGAAAAAACTGTGACTGTTATTTTTTTATACCTTGTTTGAAGTGTTAATTTTGTTTTTGAAATCTCTTTTGACTCAAAAAAGAAAAGAAATTAAGAGCCAAGAGTATTGGATTACAGAAAGTCTACTCTGCATAAGTAGAAACTTTTAAAAAATTCAGAAAAACTATTATTTTTATTTTCTACATTGTGATTTACACATCCGATTCTTTGTTTGGGATAGCAGGAAGCCCATTGTTGAAGGGTTTCTAACCTTCCCATCACATTTTATCACATCACATCTGAGAGGATGGCAGGACCTCAGCAGAAAAATGACACAAACAGCCATGCCTTACCCGGGGCTCGAACCCAGGTCCCGTAGATTAGTAGCCAAGCGTGCTAACCACTCGGCCACGGGACGACTTAATTTAATTAAGATCTTTAATTAATTTTACAATCATAATTTCTCACACCGAACTTAATTAAATAGTTAATAATATCTGAATCTGATTCCATATTGATGTAATGTGGAACTATTCCCTCTACAGCAGACACCAAGCGTACAAAAGTTACTATATTTTTTTTGTTGATGGCTTCTTGTATAGTCTCTTTCTGTAGAGCAGCGTTGCCATAGCGACGGATTTATCCACGTCTTCATAAACTTCGCTGCTGCGCTCGTGCAATTATTGCAGGGTGCAGTTGGGTGTTCTGAGCACCTAAAACTTCTTAGCAAAAACGTTTTTTCTTTCGTTTTATTTTGAAAAGAAGTAATTTTAAAGGAAATTCTTCATGAAGTTCAGTAGAATAGATATGCCTAAGACTACGTCTTCGATTTCAAGTGGTTTGCTTTCGATTAAAAGAGACAAAAAAAATGTTGGAGCAATAAACAACAAATAAAATATTAATAGTTTACAATGAGTTATTTTCATGTTACAACCTATTCTGTGTTTTTAAAGTTGAGTGATGAGAAATGTTTGAAAACATTGAATTCATGGGAAAATATTGGCTCTGTTACAAGTTATTACGATGTAAATAATACAAAGTGAAACAAGTTGTTATTTTAAAGGTGAAAACAATTACAATGACTTCACTAAAAATTGTTACATTTTAGTTTTGGAAACTTTACCTCAAATATTTCAGTTGTAAATTTATTCTCTGCGATAGTTGAAAAAAAATGTTACTCTGTTCGCTATTGTTTTGAAATTTAAGTAAACGCTGCTGATATTATTATAAAACTTGTCTCAGTCTTTTTATTAAATATACTGGAAAACCCATTCACAAAATATCAGGAATAGAATTACAATTTCAATCGATTAACGACAATTAAAACACGAATTGGTTTGGAAATATCAAATTGAAATCAACTGATTCCAAACGATTTATTTATGCACATATTCTAATCTATAAATTCTAGATGTTTCGTAGCCTTACAACTCATTCAATAATACCTTAAATTTTGTGCCCCCCTGGAGTAATATTATTGCTTCACAAATCCATCTACTGGCAGTACTCAGTAAAACTGATGCAAAAGAAAGCAATATCAATTCAACAATTGGGGGTTTTGCACCAAACTGAACAAGGTAAAGACGAAAATGTCTTAGGGTGTCACAGGATCAAATAATAATTTCTTAAAAAACACTCTAATATGTTGTTAAAATATGAGAATTGAAAAAAAAAATACAATTATCATTTACAAAAAAAAAAAAGAAAAATCTGTTTCAAACGGAAATACGTACAAAACTGCAAAATTTTCGTAATAAATTTAAAAAATAGTTTCATTTTTTTCGTAAATGGCATACCATTAAATATATCACATGCGAATGTCAAGATTTTTTGCATCATTGGTGACCACTAGACCCATGCTTCACTTGTTTATTGTTTAATATTATTAAATATTAATGCTATTATTAAATAGCATTTCTGTCTGCGTTGTGGCAATGGATTCATGTTTCTTCATTTCGTTTATGTAGTCAAAATTATTACTAGGAGTTGACCGGTAAGTACACCATCGTAGATCAACAAACTTTAAAATTGACAAATTTTACTTTAAACATAGCAAAATAAATTGTAAAATATCACTTAAATTGTATTTATAATGACTTAAATTTGAATTACGAGCCACTGAAGCCACAGTACAACGAGAATATGCCAAAAGGAAATTAACGATAAATGCTTACTTATAAACGTAAAAAAGATAGATGGGAGGCAACCATCTGTCTCACAGCAGCTGTTCCAGTGGGTCTCCTCTCCCAACCTTCTCTCAGCCTTCGAGATCCATGTGACCTGGCCATTTAGCCCATGGTGTGCAAAAAAGTGCCACTTAGAGGTAAAACAACCCAACTTTAAAGAACACGCTGGATGGCCTTGACGGAAGGCTACCATCTGTCTCCCAACAGCTGTTCCAGTGGGTTACCACCCCCCAACCTTCTCTGAGCCTTCGGAATCCTTGTGACCTGGCCATTTAGCCCGTGGTGTGCAAAAATGTGCCACTCAGAGGTAAAAACAACCCAATATTAAAGAACACGCTGGATGGCCTTGACGGGAGGCTACCATCCGTCTCCCAACAGCAGTTCCAGTGGGTCCCCTCCCACAGCCTTCTCCGAGCCTTCGGGGTCCTTATGACCTGGTCATTTAGCCCATGGTGTGTAATTAATAATGTGCCATTCTTAACAACATGGAAATTGTAATATACCTATAAAACTGGAAGAGAAAGTTTCATTTCATCTTCTAAAACAAACACATTGCTTTTCACCACCCTACCTGGAAGTAATAATTGTGCTGAGTTGTTTCATCTCTGAGCGACACTTTTTTGCACACCATGGGCTAAATGGCCAGGTCACAAGGACCCCGAAGGCTCAGAGAAGGTTGGGGGAGGGGACCCACTGGAACGTTTGTTGGGAGACAGATGGTAGCCTTCCATCAAGGCCATCCAGCATGTACTTTAACGTGCGCAGGGTATGGTTCTCCCACATGGGGCGAGGGTGGCTCAGTCGGTACCGCGCTGGGTTCGTAATCTGTAGTTCCCAGGTTCGAGTCCCAGCTGGGTCAGCGTTGAGATTTATCTCCGAAAAATTCCCCGCCCTGCCCACGGTCAGTAGTGGACACCGATGGGCTTGGAAAGACCACTGCCCGTCGGATGGGACGGTAAGCCGTGGCCCCGTGTGCGGGAGACCCGTACCCTGTGCACGTTAAAGAACACGCTGGATGGCCTTGACGGGAAGCTACCATCTGTCTCCCAACAGCTGTGCCCAATTGTTGTTCTCCTGTGCGCCAGAGACGATATCCATTCTTCTGATTATTTTACACTTTCAGTAACTCTCTGACAGTGGAAATTCGAACTATTGGATAATTGGGTTAATAAACTATTAACATTTTTCTTAGTAACTGTAAAACACAAAACACGTAACCGCTACTTACGCTACGACCATTGACGCAACCACTACTTACGTTACGACCATTGACGTAACCACTACTTACGTCACGACCATTGACGTAACGTTCTCACCCACTGCTTTTTTTCACGTATTCTCTACTTAAAGACTATCATGTAACCATTTCTTATGTCACGACTATTTAAGTAACCGCTATTTACATTTCGTTTCTTCACGTAGCCTCCATGTCCTGTCGTGAACTGTAAGCCTACCAAATTTAAAACTTTTAACAAAAATAGGCAAATAAAATTCCTTTAGACCATAAATATCAAACTTAAATCATGTAGCGGGCCATATCAGTTAATTTCAATATAGAGTTGATTCGATTCCGTTTTTTAGCAATAGTAAGCAAAACCTAATTACTTACATTGTGGAGCGGGGGTGGCTCAGTCGGTAGCGTGCCAGGCTATCTACGCAAAATTCCTCGCCCTGCCCACGGTCAGTAGGGGACACCGATGGGCTTGGAAAGTCCACCGTCCGTCGGATGGGAACCCAAGCCGTGGCCCCGTGTGTGGGAGAGTTATACCCTGTGCACGTTAAAGAACACGCTGGATGGCCCTGACGGGAGGCTACCATCTGTCTCCCAACAGCTGTTCCAGTGGGTCCCCTACCCCAACCTTCTCTGAGCCTTTGGGGTCCTTGTGACCTGGTCATTTAGCCCATGGTGTGCAAAAAAGTGCCGCTCAGAGGTAAAACAACCCAAAGTTAAAGAACACTTTGGATGGCCTTGACGGGAGGCTACCATCCGTCTCCCAACAGCTGTTCCAGTGCGTCCCCTCCCCCTACCTTCTACGACCCTTCTCTGAGCCTTCGGGGTCCATTTGGCCTGGCCATTTAGCCCATGGTGTGCAAAAAAGTGCCGCTCAGAGGTAAAACAACCCAACCCAAAGCAGCTCAGAGGTAAAACAACCCAACGTTAAAGAACACGCTGGATAGCCTTGACGGGAGGCTATCATCTGTCTCCCAATAGCTGTTCCAGTGGAGTCCACAACCCTCAACTTTCTCTGAGCCTTCGGTGTCCTTGTGACCTGGCCATGTAGTCCAGGGTGTGCAAAAAAGTGCCGCTCAGAGGTAAAACAATCCAACGTTAAAGAACACGCTGGATGACCTTGACGGGAGGCTACTATCTGTCTCCCAACAGCTGTTCCAGTGGGTCCCCTCCCCCAACCTTCTCCGAGCCTTCGGGGTCCTTGTGACCTGGCCATTTAGCCCATTGTGTGCAAAAAAGTGCCTCTCAGAGTTAAAACAAACCAAAACATTTTACAGAAAAATACTTTTATGAAGGAATAAATATCCTTTCAATAGAGAAACTATTTCACCTTAGTAAAGTGCCTCTATCGTTCAGTTGTTGGGTTGTTTTACCTCTGAGCGGCACTTTTTGGCACACCATGGGCTAAATGGCCAGGTCACAAGGACCCCGAAGGCTCAGAGAAGGTTGAGGGAAGGGGACCCACTGGAACGGCTGTTGAGAAACAGATGGTAGCCTCCCGTCAAAGCCATCCAGCGTGTTCCTTAATGTTGGTTTGTTTTATCTCTGAGCGGCACTTTTTAGCACACCATGGGCTAAATGACCAGGTCACAAGGACCCCGAAGGCTCAGAGAAGTTTGGGGAAGAGGACCCACTGGAACAGCTGTTGCGATACAGATGGTAGCCTCCCGTCAGGACCATCCAGCATGTTCTTTAACGTGCACAGGGTATGGGTCTCTCCTGCATAAGGGGCCACGGCTTAACGTCCCATCAGACGGACGGCGGCCTTTCCAAGCCCATCGGTGTCTCCTACTGACCGAGGGCAGGGCGGGGAATTTTGTGGAGATAAATCTCAACGCTGTCCCAGCTGGGACTCGAACCTGGGAACTGCAGATTCTGGCACGCTACTGACTGAGCTTGTCGCCCTAGGGAGACAAAGCATTTGATTTTCGTGAAAGCCTTGACAAATTAATTCACAATCAGAATTGATCTGTCTGGCAGAACATTTAATGAGATTTTGGGAGCGATTTCTTTGGTTGCTATCAACAGCGCTTTGATGGGGATTTTGGGAAAATGATGGGGGTTATTGGATCAGGTGCTGATGCCGAGTAGATTTTCTTCGCACGGGACAAAAAAGATGCTCGAGGAGTGGCTTTACTCTGACGTCACGGGGATTTGCTTTTCCCCCACATTGTAGTGTGTCACCGGAAACGCGTCATATGACGCGTCAGCCAGAGATGAATTCGGCTGTCAAGGGATTTTAGAGATTATGAACTGGGAGAGAAAGACTTTTGAGGAAGGAACGGGGAAGGTTGAAGGGGAAAAAAGTCTTTGAAAAATAGGGAAGGTTTAAAATTCCTTTGAGAGAGTGAAAGCTAAAATTGCATTTGAAGGAGTGAATGCTTAAAACGCGTTTTGAAATAGAAACAGTGAAACCTGAACTAGCGTTTGAAAGAGTGAAAGCAGAAATCGCATTTGAAAGAGTGAAAGCAGAAATTGCATTTGAAGGAAAAGATTCAAAGCAGAAATCAAATTTTAAAGAGTGAAAGTTGAAAGCTGCAATCAAATTTGAAAGAGTGAAAGTTTATTTCTTTTTGAAAGAGTGAAAGCTGAAATCGCATTTGAAGGAGTGAAAGCAGAAATTGCATTTGAAGGAAAATATTGAAAGCTGAAATCACATTTGAAAGAGTGAAAGTTTATTTTTTTTTTGAAAGAGTGAAAGCTGAAATCGCGTTTTAAACAGTGAAAGCAGAAATCGCATTTGAAGGAGTGAAAGCAGAAATTGCATTTGAAGGAAAAGATTGAAAGTTGAAATCAAATTTGAAAGAGTGAAAGTTTATTTTTTTTTTTGAAAGAGTGAAAGCAGAAATCGCATTTGAAGGAGTGAAAGCAGAAATTGCATTTGAAGGAGTGAAAGCAGAAATTGCATTTGAAGGAAAAGATTGAAAGCTGAAATCAAATTTGAAAGAGTGAAAGTTTTTTTTTTTTTGAAAGAGTGAAAGCTGAAATCGCGTTTGAAAGAGTGAAAGCAGAAATTGCATTTGAAGGAGTGAAAGCAGAAATTGCATTTGAAGGGAAAGATTGAAAGCTGAAATCAAATTTGAAAGAGTGAAAGTTTTTTTTTTGAAAGAGTGAAAGCTGAAATCGCGTTTGAAAGAGTGAAAGCAGAAATTGCATTTGAAGGAGTGAAAGCAGAAATTGCATTTGAAGGAAAAGATTGAAAGCTGAAATCAAATTTGAAAGAGTGAAAGTTTTTTTTTTTGAAAGAGTGAAAGCTGAAATCGCGTTTGAAAGAGTGAAAGCAGAAATTGCATTTGAAGGAGTGAAAGCAGAAATTGCATTTGAAGGAGTGAAAGCAGAAATTGCATTTGAAGGAAAAGATTGAAAGCTGAAATCAAATTTGAAAGAGTGAAAGTTTATTTTTTTTTGAAAGAGTGAAAGCAGAAATCGCATTTGAAGGAAAAGATTGAAAGCTGAAATCAAATTTGAAGGAAAAGATTGAAAGCTGAAATCAAATTTGAAAGAGTGAAAGTTTATTTTTTTTTGAAAGAGTGAAAGCAGAAATCGCATTTGAAGGAAAAGATTGAAAGCTGAAATCAAATTTGAAGGAAAAGATTGAAAGCTGAAATCAAATTTGAAAGAGTGAAAGTTTATTTTTTTTTGAAAGAGTGGAAGCAGAAATCGAATTTGAAGGAGTGAAAGCAGAAATTGCATTTAAAGGAGTGAAAGCAGAAATTGCATTTGAAGAAAAGGATTGAAAGCTGAAATTAAATTTGAAAGAGTGAAAGCAGAAATTGCATTTGAAGGAAAGGATTGAAAGCTGAAATCAGATTTGAAAGAGTGAAAGCAGAAATTGCATTTGAAGGAGTGAAAGCAGAAATTGCATTTGAAGGAAAAGATTGAAAGCTGAAATCAAATTTGAAAGAGTGAAAGTTTATTTTTTTGAAAGAGTGAAAGTTTATTTTTTTTTGAAAGAGTGAAAGTTTATTTTTTTTTGAAAGAGTGAAAGCTGAAATCGCGTTTGAAAGACTGAAAGCAGAAATCGCATTTTAAGGAGTGAAAGCAGAAATTGCATTTGAAGGAAAAGATTGAAAGCTGAAATCAAATTTGAAAGAGTGAAAGTTTATTTTATTTTGAAAGAGGGAGAGCAGAAATCGCATTTGAAGGAGTGAAAGCAGAAATTGCATTTGAAGGAAAAGATTGAAAACTGAAATCAAATTTGAAAGAGTGAAAGTTTTTTGTTTTTGAAAGAGTGAAAGCTGAAATCGCGTTTGAAAGAGTGAAAGCAGAAATTGCATTTGAAGGAGTGAAAGCAGAAATTGCATTTGAAGGAAAAGATTGAAAGCTGAAATAAAGTTTGAAAGAGTGAAAGTTTACTTTATTTTGAAAGAGTGAAAGCAGAAATCGCATTTGAAGGAGTGAAAGCAGAAATTGCATTTGAAGGAAAAGATTGAAACCTGAAATCAAATTTCAAAGAGTGAAAGTTTATTTTTTTTTGAAAGAGTGAAAGCAGAAATTGTATTTGAAGGAGTGAAAGCAGAAATTGCATTTGAAAGAGTGAAAGCAGAAATCGCATTTGAAGGAGTGAAAGCAGAAATTGCATTTGAAGGAAAAGATTGAAAGCTGAAATCAAATTTGAAAGAGTGAAAGTTTATGTTATTTTGAAAGAGTGAGAGCAGAAATCGCATTTGAAGGAGTGAAAGCAGAAATTGCATTTGAAGGAAAAGATTGAAAACTGAAATCAAATTTGAAAGAGTGAAAGTTTTTTGGTTTTGAATGAGTGAAAGCTGAAATCGCGTTTGAAAGAGTGAAAGCAGAAATTGCATTTGAAGGAAAAGATTGAAAGCTGAAATCAAATTTGAAAGAGTGAAAGTTTATTTTATTTTGAAAGAGTGAAAGCAGAAATCGCATTTGAAGGAGTGAAAGCAGAAATTGCATTTGAAGGAAAAGATTGAAACTTGAAATCAAATTTGAAAGAGTGAAAGTTTATTTTTTTTTTGAAAGAGTGAAAGCAGAAATTGTATTTGAAGGAGTGAAAGCAGAAATTGCATTTGAAAGAGTGAAAGCAGAAATCGCATTTGAAGGAGTGAAAGCAGAAATTGCATTTGAAGGAAAAGATTGAAAGCTGAAATCAAATTTGAAAGTGAAAGTTTATTTTTTTTGAAAGAGTGAAAGTTTATTTTTTTTTGAAAGAGTGAAAGTTTATTTTTTTTGAAAGAGTGAAAGCTGAAATCGCGTTTGAAAGACTGAAAGCAGAAATCGCATTTTAAGGAAAAGATCGAAAGCTGAAATCAAATTTGAAAGAGTGAAAGTTTATTTTTTTTTTGAAAGAGTGAAAGGTGAAATTGCATTTGAAGGAGTGAAAGCAGAAATTGCATTTGAAGGAAAAGATTGAAAGCTGAAATCAAATTTGAAAGAGTGAAAGTTTTTTTTTTTGTAAGAGTGAAAGTTTTTTTTTGTAAGAGTGAAAGCAGAAATTGTATTTGAAGGAGTGAAAGCAGAAATTGCATTTGAAAGAGTGAAAGCAGAAATCGCATTTGAAGGAGTGAAAGCAGAAATTGCATTTGAAGGAAAAGATTGAAAGCTGAATTTAGATTTGAAAGAGTGAAAGTTTAGTTTTTTTTTGAAAGAGTGAAACCTGAAATCGCGTTTGAAAGAGTGAAAGCAGAAATTGCATTTGAAGGAAAATATTGAAAGCTGAAATCAAATTTGAAAGAGTGCAAGTTTATTTTTTTTTTTTGAAAGAGTGAAAGCAGAAATCGCATTTGAAAGAGTGAAAGCAGAAATTGCATTTGAAGGAGTGAAAGCAGAAATTGCATTTGAAGGAGTGAAAGCAGAAATTGCATTTCAAGGAAAAGATTGAAAGCTGAAATAAAATTTGAAAGAGTGAAAGTTTATTCTATTTTGAAAGAGTGAAAGCAGAAATCGCATTTGAAGGAGTGAAAGCAGAAATTGCATTTGAAGGAAAAGATTGAAACCTGAAATCAAATTTGAAAGAGTGAAAGTTTATTTTTTTTTTGAAAGAGTGAAAGCAGAAATTGTATTTGAAGGAGTGAAAGCAGAAATTGCATTTGAAAGAGTGAAAGCAGAAATCGCATTTGAAGGAGTGAAAGCAGAAATTGCATTTGAAGGAAAAGATTGAAAGCTGAAATCAAATTTGAAAGAGTGAAAGTTTATTTTATTTTGAAAGAGTGAGAGCAGAAATCGCATTTGAAGGAGTGAAAGCAGAAATTGCATTTGAAGGAAAATATTGAAAGCTGAAATCAAATTTGAAAGAGTGAAAGTTTTTTGTTTTTGAATGAGTGAAAGCTGAAATCGCGTTTGAAAGAGTGAAAGCAGAAATTGCATTTGAAGGAGTGAAAGCAGAAATTGCATTTGAAGGAAAAGATTGAAACTTGAAATCAAATTTGAAAGAGTGAAAGTTTATTTTTTTTTGAAAGAGTGAAAGCAGAAATTGTATTTGAAGGAGTGAAAGCAGAAATTGCATTTGAAAGAGTGAAAGCAGAAATCGCATTTGAAGGAGTGAAAGCAGAAATTGCATTTGAAGGAAAAGATTGAAAGCTGAAATCAAATTTGAAAGTGAAAGTTTATTTTTTTTGAAAGAGTGAAAGTTTATTTTTTTTTGAAAGAGTGAAAGTTTATTTTTTTTGAAAGAGTGAAAGCTGAAATCGCGTTTGAAAGACTGAAAGCAGAAATCGCATTTTAAGGAAAAGATCGAAAGCTGAAATCAAATTTGAAAGAGTGAAAGTTTATTTTTTTTTTGAAAGAGTGAAAGGTGAAATTGCATTTGAAGGAGTGAAAGCAGAAATTGCATTTGAAGGAAAAGATTGAAAGCTGAAATCAAATTTGAAAGAGTGAAAGTTTTTTTTTTGTAAGAGTGAAAGCAGAAATTGTATTTGAAGGAGTGAAAGCAGAAATTGCATTTGAAAGAGTGAAAGCAGAAATCGCATTTGAAGGAGTGAAAGCAGAAATTGCATTTGAAGGAAAAGATTGAAAGCTGAATTTAGATTTGAAAGAGTGAAAGTTTAGTTTTTTTTTGAAAGAGTGAAACCTGAAATCGCGTTTGAAAGAGTGAAAGCAGAAATCGCATTTGAAGGAGTGAAAGCAGAAATTGCATTTGAAGGAAAATATTGAAAGCTGAAATCAAATTTGAAAGAGTGCAAGTTTATTTTTTTTTTTTGAAAGAGTGAAAGCAGAAATCGCATTTGAAGGAATGGAAGCAGAAATTGCATTTGAAGGAGTGAATGCAGAAATTGCATTTGAAGGAAAAGATTAAAAGCTGAAATCAAATATGAAAGAATGAAAGTTTATTTTTTATTTTTGAAAGAGTGAAAGCTGAAATCGCATTTGAAAGAGTGAAAGCAGAAATCGCATTTGAAGGAGTGAAAGTAGAAATTGCATTTGAAGGAGTGAAAGCAGAAATTGCATTTGAAGGAGTGAAAGCAGAAATTTCATTTGAAAGAAAAGATTGAAAGCTGAAATCAAATTTGAAAGAGTGAAAGTTTATTTTTTTTTTGAAAGAGTGAAAGCAGAAATCGCATTTGAAGGAGTGAAAGCAGAAATTGCATTTGAAGGATAAGATTGAAAGCTGAAATCAAATTTGAAAGAGTGAAAGTTTTTTTTTTTTTTTTTTTTTTGAAAGAGTGAAATCTGAAATCGCGTTTGAAAGAGTGAAAGCTGAAATCGCATTTGAAGGAGTGAAAGCAGAAATTGCATTTGAAGGAAAAGATTGAAAGCTGAAATCAAATTTGAAAGCGTGAAAGTTTATTTTTTTTTTGAAATAGTGAAAGCAGAAATCGCATTTGAAGGAGTGAAAACAGAAATTGCATTTGTAGGAGTGAATGCAGAAATTGCGTTTGAAGGAAAGTATGAATCAAATTTGAAAGAGTGAACGTTTATTTTTTTTGAAAGAGTGAAAGCTGAAATCGCATTTGAAGGAGTGAAAGCAGAAATTGCATTTGAAGGAAAAGATTGAAAGTTGAAATCAAATTTGAAAGAGTGAAAGTTTATTTTTTTTTGAAAGAGTGAAAGCTGAAATCGCGTTTGAAAGAGTGAAAGCTTAAAGCGAATTTGAAATAGAATGAGTGAAGCTTAAAACGCTTTTGAAAGAGTAGAAGCTTAATGCGCCTTTTGAAAGCATGAAAGCTTTAAACGGCTTCGAAAGAGCGAAATCTTAAAACGCCTTTGGGAAAAGTGAAAGCTCCCTCCCCTTAGAAAGAGTGAAAGCTTAAAATACCTTTTATTTTTGAAAGAGTGAAAGCTTAAAATAACTTTTTTTAAAGAGTGAAAGTTTAAAATGCCTGTTTTTTTGTTTTTTTTTTTTTTTTGGGGGGGGGGGGGGGGGGCTCAGTCGGTAGCGCGCCACGCTCGTAATCTGCAGTTCCCAGGTTCGAGTTCCAGCTGGGTCAGCGTTGAGATTTATCTCCGCAAAATTCCCCGCCCTGCCCACGGTCAGTAGGGGTCACCGATGGGCTTGGAAAGGCCGCCGTCCGTCGGATGGGACGTTAAGCCGTGGCCCCTGTGTGTGGGAGAGCCATACCCTGTGCATGTTAAAGAACACGCTGGATGACCTTGACGGGAGACTACCATCTGTCTCCCAACAGCTGTTCCAGTGGGTCCCCTCCCCCAACCTTCTCTGAGCCTTCGGGGTCCTTGTGACCTTCCCATTTAGCCCATGGTGTGCAAAAACGTTTCGCTCAGAGGTAAAACAACCCAACCCTGTTTTTTTGAAAGGGTAAAATCTTAAAAAGCCTTTGAAACAGAGTGAAAGTTTTTAACGTTTTTGATAAATATAAATGAAAATCAAAGAAAGCTTTTAAGACAACCATAATTTGAGATTTGTTTATTTAATTTGTAATCAGACCTGGAAAGCCATTAATATACCTGTAGATTATGATAATACCGACGATTAGGCCATGAATGATATTCCGACCTGAGAGTCCCAATGTCACCTCTGTACAGTCGCTGAAAAAATTATCTGAACACTATAGTTGATTACAGAATTCAGAAAAAATATCTGGCGACGATTTTTTTTTTAGAAATTAGCGATCTGGGAACCTTCGTGACACGTGATTACAGAATTCAGGAAAAATATCTGGAGCGTGAACAGCAACTATACAAGCTCCAGTTACCGTTCACAGCAAACTGGAGCGTGTGCAGTTACTACACACGCTCCAGTTTTGCTGTGAACGGTAACTGCACACGCTCAATATTTCCGTGAGTGAGCCCACACGATCTAGTATCAAAATAATATGACCACCTACAGTCGCTCAAAAAAGTATCCGAACCCGAACACTCTGATTGATTACATAATTCAGAAAAAATATCTGGCAACGATCTTTTTAGAAATTAGTGATCTGACAACCTTCGTGTCACGTGACACGAAGGTTGCCAGATCACTAATTTCTTAAAAAATCGTTGTCAGATATTTTTTCTGAATTCTGTAATCAACCATAGTGTTCGGATACTTTTTTGAGCGACTGTACCATCAAGGTGACCTTGAAAACATAAAGAGTGAGAATTTAAAACGGCTTTGAAAGATAACGAAAGCTTTTGAAAGAAAAAAATTTAATTCTTTGGAGGGGAAAAAAAACGGTGAAAATTAAAAGGACTTTCGAAAAAGAAACATAAAATGAAAGTTAAAAAAATCCTTAGGAGAAAAAGGGTGAAAGTTAAAAAAAAAGAAAAACTTCCAAACTGAAAGCACATAAGTTTTAAAATGCCTTCAAATTAGAAACTGTTAGAATGAAACTAGATGAAATAATATCGTTTCTTACACATGTGGCATTCTCATTTCCATATAAAATTTTCCACTTTCCGCCTTTAGCACCCTCTAACGGTAGAAATTCAAACTAACTGATAATCGAGAAAATGAAAATAGTGATACTTTTTAGCATCTATATAACACAGATTTTTTTTCACTTATATTTTCGGGCGGGCGTGGCTCAGTCGGTAGCGCGCCAGGCTCGTAATCTGCAGTTCCCAGGTTCGAGTCCAAGCTGGGTCAGCGTTGAGATTTATCTCCGCAAAATTCCCCGCCTTGCCCACGACATCGATGGGCTTGGAAAGGCCGCCGTCCGTCGGATGGGACGTTAAGCCGTAGCCAGGTGTGCGGGAGAGCCATACCATATTCACTTTAAAGTACATTCTGGATGGCCTTGACTGGAGGTTACCATCTGTCTCCCAACAGCTGTTCCAGTGGGTCTCCTCCCCCAACCTTCTCCGAGCCTTCGGGGTCCTTGTGACCTGGCCGTTTAGCCCATTGTGTGCAAAAAAGTGCCACTCAGAGTAAAACAATCCAACTCAATTTAAAGTACATTCTGGATGGCCTTGACGGGAGGCTACCATCTGTCTCCCAACAGATGTTCCAGTGGGTCCCCTCCTCCAAACTTCTCTGAGCCTTCGGGGTCCGTATGACCTGGCCATTTAGCCCATGGTGTGCAAAAAAGTGCCGCTCAGAGGTAAAACAACCCAACCTATTATTCCCCAGACTGGATCTATGCTGTGGGGGAATGGCCGTGTCCCTCCCAATTTCAGAATGCATGTAATGCAGGTGAAAAAATATTATTCCCCTTGTGCATAGTTCACGCCTCATCAAGGAATTTTTTAAAAGACCTCTTAAAAGGAGTCACCTTCTGTAAAGATTCGGAAAAAATAAATGGACCGAACAAAGTTAGAAAAAGAAGCAAAAAAATAAACGCAATCACCTTTTCTCCCATTCCCTGTGATCCAAATGCAACTCCGTTAATTCCACCGCAAATCGGAGTCCACCATCACCTCCTCCTCTTCCTATTCGCCAGGAGATCTGTCTCTGACAGTCCTTTTAGATGCGGAGGGATTGTTTTCCGGTTTGGGGCGGCAGAGGCTGAGGAAGAGTTCTTTGACGGCTCCGTAATTGGCATCGAGAGCAAAAACGCGAAAACTGAGAAGTGCCCCCGCGAAATCTCCGTCAGAGTTCGGCGTCGAGGGTGGGGGGGGGGGAGGCTTTAGACGCGATTTCCCGCCAACTGTGCTCATTGGGGTGAGAGTGAAAGATGGTTCCAACAGAGGAGATTCGGTAAGCCATGAAAACAGCTCTCTCTGCAGTCGGAAGAAGAGGAGGGATTGGTGATAGAGTTAGTGATTGTTCAGATATCCGCGAAGCGAGAAAAAAAATTGGGTTTTCTCTGTTGTTTGTTTTGCTCGAATAAAAAACTAAACATGTATGGACTTCCGTTGAATTTGTTTCTGCATTTTTGGCTCGTTTTCAAAAAGAAGCAAATGTTTTTTGCTTCGTCGTTTTTCTGTCTATAGATCATTTAACTGTTTTGTTTTTTAGAGATAAAAATATTTTTTCAGTTGGGATAGATATTGATGAAATATTTCGATTCGCACTTTTCGAATATCTCAACAGTTATAACTGCGCATTCTAAGGGCGGGGGTGGCTCAGCCGGTAGCGCGCCAGGCTCGTGATCTGTAGTTCCCAGGTTCAAATCCCAGCTGGGTCATCGTTGAGATTTATCTCCGCAAAATTCCCCGCCCTGCCCACGGGCAGTAGGGGACACCGATGGGCTTGGAAAGGCAGCCGTACGTCGGATGGGACGTTAAGCCGTGGCCCCGTGTGCGGGAGAGCCATACTCTGTGCACGTTAAAGAACACGCTGGAGGCCTTGACGGGAGGCTACCATCTGTCTTCCAACAGCTATTCCAGTGGGTTTCTTCCCCCAACCTTCTCCGATCCTTCGGGGTCCTTGTGACCTGGCCATTTAACCCATGGTGTGCAAAAAAGTGCCGCTCAGAGGTAAAATAACCTAACGTTAAGGAACACGCTGGATGGCCTTGATGGGAGGCTACCATCTGTCTCCCAACAGCTGTTTCAGTGGATCCCCTCCCCACAACCTTCTCTGAACCTTCGGAGTACTTGTGACCTGGCCATTTAGCCCATAGTGTGCAAAACAGTGCCGCTCAGATGTAAAGCAACCCAACGTTAAAGAACACGCTGGATGGTCTTGACGGGAGGCTACCATTTGTCTCCCAACAGCTGTTCCAGTGGGTCCCCTCCTCCAACCTTCTCTGATCCTTCGGGGTCCATGTGACCTGGCCATTTAGCCCATGGTATGCAAAAAAGTGCCGCTCAGAGGTAAAATAACCTAACGTTAAGGAACACGCTGGATGGTTTTGACGGGAGGCTACCATCTGTTTCCTAACAGCCGTTCCAGTGGGTCCCCTCCCCATCCTTCCCTTAGAAGAGAAAATTTACCTGAATCTGGACTTGGTCAGTCCTTTTAGCAATGATCCGACACGTATCGAGAGAGAGGTGCGCAGACACTGTGCGCATGCGTCTTGGTGCCTCCATCTACAACAGAGCCATACAAGACCATTCCCGCCTTTTATAACCCCATCCGAGTCTTAAGGGTTGCACCACTATTGGATATCTGATCGCCACAGCTCAGATTAATGCTGTAACTCCTCCCTGCAGTTCCTGGCTCGTACGAGCGATATAAAACCACGGGAAACAATCAGGAAACGGGCAGTTCACTTCCGGCAACACGAAATATACGAGCTTCCTAAACTCCTTCGAATTGTAGTTTTTTTTTACTACTGTTTTTCACGAATGCAATGTCTGCCCATCGAGCTGCTATTCGGAAGAATATTTTTAACGAAGATATAATTGAATTTGGGAATGTTGCATAGTAATTTAAGTGTACCTGTCACGTGGACGGGTTGTTTTACCTCTGAGCGGTACTTTTTTGCACACTATAGGCTAAATGGTCAGGTCACAAGGACCCTGAAGGCTCAGAGAAGGTTGGGGGAGTGGACCCAATGGAATAGCTGTTGGGAGACAGATAGTAGCCTCCCGTCAAGGCCATCCAGCGTGTTCTTTAACGTTGGGTTATTTTACCTCTGAGCGGCACTTTTTTACATACCATGGACTAAATGGTCACATCACAAGGACCCTGAAGGCTCAGAAAACGTTGTGGGAGGAGACTCACTGGAACAGCTGTTTTCGGACAGATGGTAGCCTCCCGTCAAGGCTATCCAGCGTGTTCTTTAACGTTGGATTGTTTCACCTCTGAGCGGCACTTTTTTGCATACCATGGACTAAATGGTCAGATCACAAGGACCCTGAAGGCTCAGAAAAAGTTGTGGGAGGAGACTCACTGGAACAGCTGTTTTCGGACAGATGGTAGCCTCCCGTCAAGGCCATCCAGCGTGTTCTTTAACGTTGGGTTGTGTTAGTTCTGAGCGGCACTTTTTTGCACACCATGGGCTAAATGGTCAGGTCACAAGGACCCCGAAGGCTCAGAGAAGGTTGGGGAAGGGGACACACTGGAACTGAACGTTAAAGAACACGCTGGATGGCCTTGACGGGAGTCTACCATCTGTCTCCCAACAGCTGTTCCAGTGGGTCCCCTCCCCCAACCTTCTCTGTGCCTTTGGGGTTCTTGTGACCTGGCCATTTAGCCCATGGTGTGCAAAAGAGTGCTGCGCAAAGGTAAAACAACCGAACGTTAAAGACGCTGGATGGCATTGACGGGATGGCTTTGATGGGGGATGGCTTTGATGGGGGGCTACCATGTGTCTCCTAACAGCTTTTCCAGTGGGTCCCATCCCCCAACATTCTCTGAGCCTTCGGGGTCCTTGTCACCTGGCAATTTAGCCTATGGTGTGCAAAAAAGTGCCGCTCAGAGCTAACACAACCCAACGTTAAAGAACACGTTGGATGGCCTTGACGGGAGGATACCATATGTTTCGAAACAGCTGTTCCATTGGGTCCCCTCCCCCAACCTTCTCTGAGCCTTTGGGGTTCTTGTGACCTGGCCATTTAGCCCATGGTGTACAAAAATGTGCCGCGCAGAGGTAAAACAACCGAACGTTAAAGACACGCTGGATGGCCTTGACGGGAGGCTACCATCTGTCTCCCAACAGCTTTTCCAGTGGGTCCCCTCCCCCAACCTTCTCTGAGCCTTCGGGGTCCATGTGACGTGGCAATTTAACCCATGGTGTGCAAAAAAGTGCCGCTCAGAAATAAAACAACCCAATCTTAAAGAACACGCTGGATGGCCTTGACGGGAGGCTACCATCTGTCTCCCAACAGCTGTTCCAGTGGATCCCCTCCCCCACCCTTCTCTGAGCCTTCGGGGTCCATGTGACGTGGCAATTTAGCCCATGGTGTGCAAAAAAAGTGCCGCTCAGAGGTAAAACAACCGAAAGTTAAAGAACACTCTAGATGGCCTTGACGGGAGGCTACCATCTGTCCGAAAACAGCTGTTCCAGTGGGTGTCCTCCCCCAACCTTCTCTGAGCCTTCGGGGTCCTTGTGACCTGGCGATTTAGAACGTGGTGTGCAAAAAAGTGGCGCTCAGAGCTAACACAACCCAACGTTAAAGAACACGCTGACTGGCCTTGACGGTAGGATACCATATGTTTCGAAACAGCTGTTCCATTGGGTCCCCTCCCCCAACCTTCTCTGTGCCTTTGGGGTTCTTGTGACCTGGCCATTTAGCTCATGGTGTGCAAAAAAGTTCCGCGCAGAGGTAAAACAATCGAACGTTAAAGACACGATGGATGGCCTTGACGGGAGGCTACCATCTGTCTCCCAACAGCTTTTCCAGTGGGTCCCCTCCCCCAACATTCTCTGAGCCTTCGGGGTCCATGTGACCTGGCCATTTAGTCTTTGGTGTGCAAAAAAGTTCCTCTCAGAGGTAAAACAATGCAACGTTAAAGAACACACTGGATGACCTTGACGGGAGGCTACCATCTGTCTCCCAACAGCTGTTCCAGTGGGTCCCCTCCCCCAACCTTCTCTGAGCCTTCGGGGTCCATGTGACCTGGCCATTTAGCCCACGGTGTTAAAAAAAATGCCGCTGAGAGGCAAAACAACCCAACGTTAAATAACACGCTAGATGGCCTTGACGGGAGGCTACCATCTGTCTCCCAACAGCTGTTCCAGTGAGTCCCCTCCTCTAACATTCTGTGAACCTTCGGGGTCCTTGTGACCTGGCCATTTAGCCCATGGTGTGCAAAAAAGTGCCGCTCAGAGGTAAAACAACCCAACGTTAAAGAACACGCTGGATACCCTTGACGGGAGGCTACCATGTGTCTCCCAACAGCTGTTCCAGTGGGTCGCCTCCCCCAACCTTCTCTGAGCCTTCGGGGTCCATGTGACCTGGACATTTAGCCCATGGTGTGCAAAGAAAGTGCTGCTCAGAGGTAAAACAATCCAACGTTAAAGAACACACTGGATGGCCTTGACGGGAGGCTACCATCTGTCCCCCAACAGCTGTTCCAGTGGGTCCCCTTCCCCATCCTTCTCTGAGCCTTCGGGGTCCTTGTGACCTGGTCATTTAGCCCATGGTGTGCAAAAAAGTGCCGCTCAGAGGTAAAACAACCCGACATCCCAACCCATCGCGTTCGAAAAATATGACAGAACAAACCTTTTCTAAAGTCCGCAAACCGACCAACCAACACATGTCAAAGCGAAAACCAATAGCAAGACAGGAAATAAAATTCAAATATGGCTGTAAAATCCCAGATCATATTTATTACCAGATTAGTTCTTCATCGCATTTAAATTTAAACCATTAAGGATATTTTTCTATTTGGAGCAAAATTTTATCACTTAGGTAACGTCTATAATGTTAATCTATATTTAATGTTGCTAAAAGTCATTTCAACAACAAACTTTTTTATTAAATATAGGAGACTAGTTTCCTGAACTTTTGATTAAACGAAAACTTGCTTTACAAGCGTCAAGTTAATTATGCATGGAAAAAAATTGAAACATTATATATATTAATGCTATTTTCAGTTAAGATTCGTCTAAGTGGTTTTAGGAAAAAATAATACAGCAATACAGTCCATGTTAAGGTAATTTCAAAGACTTCATAAACCTGAAATTTATAATGATAATATAGAAGAAAAGTACACTCATAATAATGTAACATCATCGTAAACTTTAAACCTTTCTATTTATTGGGAGCAAATATTTTAAAATTGTGCTGAAGTATAATTTAAGGGGTTGTTTTACCCCTGAGCGGTACTTTAATATTTATACCTATCTCTCTATCCTTCTGTCTATCCATCGACCTATTTATCTTTCTATTCATTCATCTGTCTCTCTGTTTATCCTTCTTTCTGTTCATTCATCTGTCTGTCTGTTTATCCACCAGTTTGTCTACCTATCCGTCTCTCCTATATGTCTATTCTTCTCCCTGTCTACCTGTCTGTCTGTCTATTCGTATCTCCTATATGTCTATTCTTCTCTGTCCACCTATCCGTCTCTTCTATATGTCTATTCTTCTCTCTGTCTACCTGTCTGTCTGTCTGTCTATCCATCTCTCCTATATGTCTATTCTTCTCTCTGTCTACCTGTCTGTCTGTCTATCCGTCTCTCCTATATGTCTATTCTTCTGTCTACATGTTTACCTATCCGTCTCTGCTATATGTCTATTCTTCTCTCTGTCCACCTATCCGTCTCTCCTATATGTCTATTCTTCTCTCTGTCTGCCTGTCCGTCTCTTTTATATGTCTATTCTTCTCTCTGTTTTCCTGTCTGTCTGTCCATCTCTCCTATATGTCTATTCTTCTCTTTGTCTACCTGTCTGTCTGTCTATCCGTCTCTCCTATATGTCTATTCTTCTCTTTGTCTACCTGTCTGTCTATCCGTCTCTCCTATATGTCTATTCTTCTGTCTACATGTTTACCTATCCGTCTCTCCTATATGTCTATTCTTCTCTCTGTCTACCTGTCTGTCTGTCTATTCGTATCTCATATATGTCTATTCTTCTCTCTGTTCACCTATCCGTCTCTCCTATATGTCTATTCTTCTCTCTGTCCACCTATCCGTCTCTCCTATATGTCTATTCTTCACTCTGTCTGCCTGTCCGTCTCTCCTATATGTCAATTCTTCTCTCTGTCTACCTATCCGTCTCTCCTATATGTCTATTCTTCTCTCTGTCTGTCTATCCGTCTCTCCTATATGTCTATTCTTCTCTCTGTCTACCTATCCATCTCTCCAATATGTCTATTCTTCTCTCTGTCTGTCTATCCGTCTCTCCTATATGTCTATTCTTCTCTGTCTACATTTCCGTCTCTGCTATATATCTATTTTCTCTCTGTCCACCTGTCTATCTACATATCCGTCTCTCCTATATTTCTACTCTGTCTATCCTTCTGTCTGTCAATCTGCCTGTCTATTCATCCATCTGTCTGTTTATTATGCTGTCTGTCCATCTGTCTATTTGCCTTTCTATCCATCCATCTGTGTTCTATCCTTCTGTCTGTCTATATATCTGTTCATCTTCCTGTCTGTCTAGCCTTCTATTTGTTTGTCCATCCTTCCATCTGTTTAACATTCTCTCTTTGTGTACATGTGCATCTATCGTTCTATCTATCTTCATCTCTGTCTACCTGTCTATCCTTGAGTCTGTTGTCTTCCTGTCTGTCTATACTTATCCCTGTGTTTCTGCCTATCTATCTATCTATCTATCTATCTATCTATCTATCTATCTATCTATCTATCTATCTATCTATCTATCTATCTATCTATCTATCTATCTCACAAAATACGAGTCTTGTAACATTTGCGACAATCATAAAAGGAGGAAAGATAAAAAGAAAAGATCTTATTCTGTAACAAAAAAAAACCTGAAGAGAAAGTTCAAAGGCTCCATTCTAATCTGGTAGATTCACCAAAAGTACCAGCGGAAAGAACGTCAACAACGCCTGGGAAAAATAATACTTCCCTGGTTTCCATGGCAACCGAGTGGAGTGTCAGGAGCGAGAGAGGACATCTAACACGGTTGTTAAGAGCAGACAGAAGATGTCACTTCTAACAGAACCAACGTTGCCATTATGCCACTAAAACCACTAGTCCGAATCAGTTTCATCCGGGACATCAAAGTCCTAAAGAGCAATTGGCCGCCTCCTCCTCATCCTCCTCCTTTCGCGCGCGCCCAATCTCCTTCCTCGCAAAGGGTTTCCGAAAGGCACGCGATGCGTAACCGTTGAAACCGATCTCCACTGTGACAGCAGCCGACAGGTACCGAAGAGGACAATCGAGAGGACCCGACATAGAAAGTCCCCCCATCTGCACGTGGCGTTTATGGTCCTCTTGGGGGTGTGCCAGCTCGAGGCGGCGTCGCTCCTCCGCGAATGAAGGGGGATCCGGTTCTATTAAGTTAAAGAGTGGGATGAGACAGAGAATCGATTGCTGCGTAGGGATCATGGGTTTGAAACAAAAATTTGGGGTTGTTAGGAACAGAGAAATTTCGTTTTATGTAACGTTTGAAAATGTAATATTTAGATCAGGGTTGGGTTGTTTTACCTCTGAGCGGCACTTTTTTGCACACCATGGGCTAAATGGCCAGGTCACATGGACCTCGAAGGCTCAGAGAAGGTTGGGGGAGGGGACCCACTGGAACAGCTGTTGGGAGACAGATGGTAGCCTCTTGTCAAGGCCATCCAGTGTGTTCTTTAACGTTGGGTTGTTTTACCTCTGAGCGGCACTTTTTTGCACAACATGGGCTAAATGGCCAGGTCACATGGACCCCGAAGGCTGAGAGATGGTTGAGGGAGGGGACCCACTGGAACAGCTGTTGGGAGACAGATGGTAGCCTCCCGTCAAGGCCATTCAGCGTGTTCTTTAACGTTGGATTGTTTAACCTCTGAGAGGCACTTTTTGCACACCATGGGTTAAATGGCCAGGTCAAAAGGACCCCAAAGTTCAGAGAAGGTTGTGGTTTGGGAACCCACTGGAACAGCTGTTGGGAGACAGATGATAACCTCCCGTCAAGGACATCCAGCATGTTCTCTAACGTACAAAGGGTATGGTACACGGAACCACGACTTAACGTCCCATCCGACGGACGGCGGCCTTTCCAATCCCATCGGTGTCCCCTACTGACCGTGGGCAGGGCGGGGAGTTTTGCGGAGATAAATCTCAACGCTGACCCAGCTGGGACTCGAACCTGGGAACTACAGATTACCAGCCTGGCGCGCTACCGACTGAGCCACCCCCATAAACTGCGTGAAAGGTGATATTGCAAAATCGGATCATATTGAAACCGTGGAATGACAGTTCCCAGCGAAATCAAGTTATCTGAGCTGTAACAATCTGTAACTCGAATTTTGTGTGATTTACATCACCGTGGAGGAAATTTCTTTGTTAATGGCATATTCAACGTCACCAATGAAAAGCTGGGTTTTAGGTGAAAGGTTTATCCCTTCGCAGCGGGTGATCACTAAATGAGACGGCTGTCGCGATTTGTGAGCTCCTGCGGTGAGCTGTGATCAGGAAACAATAAAGAAGAAGCTGAAAGTAGATTAACCTTCATGTAGGCAACGAACATGGTAGGATTTAACATATAAGGCACTTGCCTAGAGGCGCCATACTAGTACCTAGGATTTAGTTTCGAGGGGAGGGTGTTGAGAATTTAGTTTCGAGGGGAGGGTGTTGAGAATTTAGTTTCGAGGGGAGGGGGTTGAGAATTTAGTTTCGAGGGGAGGAGGTTGAGAATTTAGTTTCGAGGGGAGGGGGTTGAGAATTTAGTTTCGAGGGGAGGGGGTTGAGAATTTAGTTTCGAGGGGAGGGGGTTGAGAATTTAGTTTCGAGGGGAGGGGGTTGAGAATTTAGTTTCGAGGGGAGGAGGTTGAGAATTTAGTTTCGAGGGGAGGGGGGTGAGAATTTAGTTTCGAGGCGCGGGGTTTGAGAATTTAATTTCGAGGGGCGGGGGTTGAGAATTTAGTTTCGAGGGGAGGGGGTTCAGAATTTAGTTTCGAGGGGAGGAGGTTGAGAATTTAGTTTCGAGGGGAGGGGGTTGAGAATTTAGTTTCGAGGGGAGGGGGTTGAGAATTTAGTTTCGAGGGGCGGGGTTTGAGAATTTAGTTTCGAGGGGCGGGGGTTGAGAATTTAGTTTCGAGGGGCGGGGGTTGAGAATTTAGTTTCGGGTGGCGGGGGTTCAGAATTTAGTTTCGAGGGGAGGGGGTTGAGAATTTAGTTTCGAGGGGCGGGGGTTGAAAATTTAGTTTCGGGTGGCGGGGGTTCAGAATTTAGTTTCGAGCGGAGGGGGTTGAGAATTTAGTTTCGATGGGCGGGGGTTGAGAATTTAGTTTCGAGGGGAGGGGGTTGAGAATTTAGTTTCGAGGGGAGGGGGTTGAGAATTTAGTTTCGAGGGGCGGGGGTTGAGAATTTAGTTTCGGGTGGCGGGGGTTCAGAATTTAGTTTTGAGGGGAGGGGGTTGAGAATTTAGTTTCGAGGGGCGGGGGTTGAAAATTTAGTTTCGGGTGGCGGGGGTTCAGAATTTAGTTTCGAGGGGAGGGGGTTGAGAATTTAGTTTCGAAGGGCGGGAGTTCAGAATTTAGTTTCGAGGGGAGGGGGTTGAGAATTTAGTTTCGAGGGGCGGGGGTTGAGAATTTAGTTTCGGGTGTCGGCAGTTGAGAATTTAGTTTCGAATGCGGGAGGGTTCCATTAATTTATTTACGAGGGGGGGGATAATTTAGCGTTCTTGAGGGGAATTCGAGAATTTTTTGGGAAGAGGGGGAGAATTTAATATCGAGATGGAATAGGGTGGTTTGAGAATTTAGATTTTTTTGGGGGGGGGCGAGAATTTTATTTCGAGAGGGGAGTCTGGGAATTTAGTTTCTTCTTTTTTTTTGGGGGGGAGATAGTTTAGTTTCGAAAGGGGAGGGGTGTGGTTCGAGAATTTAGTCGTTTTTGGAGGTGGCGAAAATATTTTTGGGGAGACGAGAATTTAATATTTTTTTGGGGGGGGGATTCTGTTTTGAGCGGGGAGTCCAAGAATTTAATTTATTTTTATTTTTTCGGGGGGTGTATAATTTAATTTCGCGAGGAGAAGTGTGTGGTTCGAGAATTTAGGATTTCTTTTGGAGGGGGGGGGGATAATTTAGTTTTGGGGATTCAGAGAATTTTGTTGTGGGATGCCCAAGAATTCATTTATTTGGGAGGGGGAGGGGTTAAAATAGAGACTTGAGTGTTTCCCAATTACTAAAATATTGTACCGAACAGGAAACGTTAAAATGTCATTCTACATGGAATGAGATTTTACAGTTGCATATTTTAATCAATTTTTAGTGTCGGACATTAAACATGGGGCTAAAATTAAGTTATACAATGACAACTGTTTTGCATTTCAAAAACAACTAGACATGTTTGAGAATTATTATAAGACGGCAGAATTTTCTTAGGGGGGCAGGGGGTATGCTCTGTTTTGCGTCGGACATAACAATTTTTTTTTTATTACTCACTAAATTGAGTTTTTTTACCAATATGGAAGGAACAGAGAAATAGGATGATTTGGGTTGGATTGTTTTACCTCTGAGCAGCACTTTTTTTGCATACAAATGGCTAAATGGCCAGGTCATAAGGACCCCGAACGCACAGAGAAGGTTGGGGGAGGGGACCCACTGGAACAGCTGTTGGGAGACAGATGGTAGCCTCCCGTCAAGGCCATCCAACGTGTTCTTTAACGTTGGATTGTTTTACCTCTGAGCGGCACTTTTTTGCACACCATGGGCTAAATAGCCAGGTCACAAGGACCCCGAAGGCTCAGAGAAGGTTGGGGGAGGGGACCCACTGGAACAGCTGTTGGGAGACAGATGGTAGCCTCCCGTCAAGGCCATCCAACGTGTTCTTTAACGTTGGATTGTTTTACCTCTGAGCGGCACTTTTTTGCACACCATGGGCTAAATGGCCAGGTCACAAGGACCCCGAAGGTTAATAAGGTTATTGAAAAAGGTGGAATAGATGCTTTAATCTTTTATAAATCTAATATATGCATTTAGGTTTGTTTATTGTTATAATATTGTTAGGAATTTTTAATAGCAAATGAGCGTGTGTTAATAGCAAATAGCCACCGTTCCAGTGGGTCCCCTCCCCCAACCTTCTCTGAGCCTTCGGGGTCCTTGTGACCTGGCTATTTAGCCCATTGTGTGCAAAAAAGTACCGCTCAGAAGTAAAACTACCCAACCCAAAAGCTATCATCTGTCTCCCAACAGCTGTTTCAGTGGGTCCCCTCCCCCAACCTTCTCTGAGTCTTCTGGGTCCTTATGACCTGGCAATTTAGCCCATAGTGTGCAAAAAAGTGCCGTTCAGAGGTAAAACAACCGAATCCCCTCGTATTTTTTTTATAGATCAGAGCCTGACATAAACCATTCCTACCCAATTAGCCCCAGTTTTTTTGGGGATGACGAATTTAAAACCGTAAAACTGTAAAAACTGACTTTCCTAGAAACACATTTTGCAGCTATGGTAAAATGCAATTAGGTGAAAAGCTCGTTTTTTACTGCAAGAATAAGTCGTCTGCTATGACCGTTTCCACTGCCGTAATATCTGCCTTTCTCTTTCGACTAAAAAAAAAATGAACGAATTCTCTGATACGTAAATCTTCCAAATGCTTTTGGCTTCTCTCCCAAAAGAAAAGCCCTCTTCGTTCCCTCTCATAATCGTGTTCTTTAAAGCCAAAAAGCTTTTGGCTGTTAAAGTACTAAATTTCGTGGTTATTGTACATTTCCAATTAAAATCTGCCATTTTTTCCCCCGTTACTTCTGAGCCACCAGTTTTTGGAGACCACCCAGGGGAGCAAATATGGATTTAATGTCGAGCAGAGATTTCATTTCAAACAACAGAATAATGAAAACACAAGAATTCTGAATGCAAAAGATTTGGTTTTCTTAAAACTGTTAATTGAATTTAAAGCCGCATACGAAGATGTAAATTTAAGGTCTGTGTTTTGGAGAAGTGCCAAACGACTATTGCCATAAGATGCAGATGGATTTTTTGATTTTGTGGCAACTTGTGTGAGATGAAAAAATGAAGAAATTACTTTTTTTTAAAGCTTAATCTGTTTTGTTAGGGGCGGATCAGTCGGTAGCGCGCCAGGCTCGTAATCTGTAGTTCCCAAGTTCGAGTCCCAGCTGGGTCAGCGTTGAGATTTATCTCCGCAAAAATTCCCCACCCTGCCCACGGTCAGTAGGGGACACCGATGGGCTTGGAAAGGCAGCCGTCCGTCGGATGGGACGTTAAGCCGTGGCCCGTGTGCGGGAGAGCCATACCCTGTGCACGTTAAAGAACACGCTGGATGGCCTTGACGGGAGGCTACCATCTGTCTCCCAACAGCTGTTCCAGTGGGTCCCCTCCCCCACCTTCTCTGAGCCTTCGGAGTCCATGTGACCTGGCCATTTAGTCCATGGTGTGCAAAAAAGTGCCGCTCAGAGGTAAAACAACCCAACCCAACCCTTGTTACCTGGCCATTTAGCCCATGGTGTGCAAAAAAAGTGTCGCTCAGAGATAAAACAACCCAACGTTAAAGAACACGCTGGATGGCCTTGACGAGAGGCTACCATCTGTTTCTCAAATGCCGTTCCAATGGGTCCCCTCCCCCAAACTTTTCTGAGTCTTTGGGGTCCTTGTGACCTGGATATTTAGCCAATGGTGTGCAAAAAAGTGCCGCTCAGAGGTAAAACAACCCAACGTTAAAAAACACGCTGTATGGCCTTGACGGGAGGCTACCATCTGTCTCCTAACAGCTGTTCCAGTGGGTCCCCTCCCCCAACCTTCTCTGAGCATTCGGGGTCCTTGTGACCTGGCCATTTAGCCAATAGTGTGCAAAAAAGTGCCTCTCAGAGGTAAACCAAACCCCTACCCCAACCTTCTCTCAACCCTTGGGTTTCTTGTGACCTGGGTAATTAGACATTGTGTGCAAAAAAAAAAAAAAAAAAAAATTCGAGAGGTGAAACAGCCCACCTTTGAAAGCAGAGATAATTTTCCCTATCTTCACGATTAAAAAACTCCATTTTTGTACATTCATAGCAAAGCGTCCTCAACGCAAATCTTTAATGATAATGTCTTGTACTTCATTTGTTTGGGTTGTTTTACCTCTGAGCGGCACTTTTTTGCACACCATGGGCTAAATGGCCAGGTCACAAGGACCCCGAAGGCTCAGAGAAGGTTGGGGGAGGGGACCCACTGTAACAGCTGTTGGGAGACAAATGGTAGCCTTCCATCAAGGCCATCCAGCGGGTTCTTTAACGTGCACAGAGTATGTCTCTCCCGCACACGGGGCCACGGCTTAACGTCCCATCCGACGGACGGCGGCCTTTCCAAGCCCAGCGGTGTCCCCTACTGACCGTAGTCAGGACGGGGAATTTTGCGGAGATAAATCTCAACGCTGACCCAGCTGGGACTCGAACCTGGGAACTACAGATTACGAGCCTGGCGTGCTACCGACTAAGCCACCCCCACCCCATATTTCATTTGTAATTAGATGCTTATGCATACTTACAATATACACACACAGACACACACAGAGAAAGTTATGGTATATTTAAATTTATTCAGTTATTACTTCATTTACACGTATGCTGAAAACGACCGGCAATTCATTTCCGGTACTGGAAGTGTGGTTTATCCCGCCATTGGGAGAATAGTGGTCTTTTTTGAAATAGCGATTGCTCTTTTTTTTTTCTCGTTAATGGGTAATAAAGAGTGCCACGATATGAATTTATGCAATCGATGCCTCGAGACATTATCGGCAAAACTGCAATAAGCGGTGGAAGAAAATGGAGTCATTTCTTGAAGTGGTCTTTGTGCACGTTCCAAACATTACTTTTTAGGGGCTTGTGTTGCCGTTTTTCGCTGCGAAAATGTCACTGAAGAGCGCTTGGCGATGGACTTCGTTTATAATTTATAGCTGGACTGGTGTTTCTCTCTCTGCCATTATCGTAAACAATTAATTCAATAATGAAAAAAGTTTCTTGAGTTTGCGCCGTGGAATGCGATAGAGGTCTGACGTCATCCACTGGGGCGGAGGTGGCTCAGTCGGTAGCGCGCCAGGCTCGTAATCTGTAGTTCCCAGGTTCGAGTCCCAGTTGGGTCGTAGCGTTGAGATTTATCTCCGCAAAATTCCCCGCCCTGCCCACGGTCAGTAGGGGACACCGATGGGCTTGGAAAGACCGCCGTCCGTCGGATGGGACGTTAAGCCGTGGCCCCGTGTGCGGGAGAGTCATACCCTGTGCACGTTAAAGAACACGCTGGATGGCCTTGACGGGAGGCTACCATCTGTCTCCCAACAGCTGTTTTAGTGGGTCCCCTCCCCCAACCTTCTCTGAGCCTTCGGGGTCCTTGTGATCTGGCCATTTAGCCCATGGTGTGCAAAAAAGTGCCGCTCAGAGGTGAAACAACCCAACCCTGACATCATTCATTTGCAGTTATCGAGATAAAGAGGACGGCACGTGACGTGGATTTTGTTTCGTTTTTTTTAGGTAGAGAGTAATTTTATTGCCACAATGCACTCAGTGGGATGGTTAGCTAACAAGAGTAACCCCAAGCCAAGAGTCACCCCAAGCTCTTGTCAGCTTACCATTGTATTTGACCAAGGATTCAGAGATTGTTCTGCAAGGATTCGGTGTTTGTTGGGTTGATTTACCTGTGAGCGGCACATTTTTGCACACCATGGGCTAAATGGCCAGGTCACAAGGACCCCCAAGTCTCAGAGAAGGTTAGGGGAGGGAACCCACTGGAATATCTGTTGCAAGACAGATGGTAGCCTCGTGTCAAGGCCATTCAGCTTGTTCTTTTACGTGCACAGGTATGGCTCTCTCTCTCTCTCTGTCACACACTGAGCCACGGATTAACGTTCCATCCAACGGATAGCGGCCTTTCCAAGCCCATCGGTGTCCCCTACTGACCGTGGGCAGGGCGAGGAGTTTTGCGGAGATATTTGGGTTGGGTTGTTTTACATCTGAGCGGCACTTTTTTCCGCACCGTGAGTTAAAGGGCCAGGTCACAAGGATCCCGAAGGCTCAGAGAAGGTTTTGGGAGAGGACCCAGTAGAACAGCTGTTGGGAGACAGATGGTATAATTCCGTCAAGGCCATCCAGCGTGTTCTTTAACGTTGGATTGTTTTACCTCTGAGCGGCACTTTTTTTCCACACCATGGGCTAAATGGCCAGGTCACAAGGACCCCGAAAGCTCAGAGAAGGTTGGAGGAAGGGACCCACTGGAATAGCTGTTGCGAGACAGATGGTAGTTTCCCATCAAGGCCATCCAGCTTGTTCTTGAACGTGCATATGCTATGGCTCTCCCGCACACGGAGCCACGTCTTAACACCCCATCCGACGGACGGCAGCCTTTCCAAACCCATCGGTGTCCCCTACTGTTCGTGGGCAGAACGGGGAATTTTGCGGAGATAAATCTCAACGCTGACCCAGCTGGGTCTCGAACCTGGGAACTACAGATTATGAGCCTGGCACGCTACCGACTGAGCCACCCGCGCCCCCCATTTCATAGCAAACAAATGTTTATGCCTTTTACGTTTTATTAAAAATACGATTTTTTTTTTCTCTACATAATTTATTTTTATCTGCTTTGATATATATTTGCATCCATCTTCTTACGAATTTCATTTTATTCCGATGTTCGCCCTTTAATTAACGAAACTCAGCGATATAAAATTCAAGCATTTTATTAGAAACAACCTCATGAATAATGGAAATCATCCGATATCCCTATACAGCAAATGAACTTAATTTCAACGCCAGAACGCACTGCATTTTTCGGCAGGGGATTTTTAATAAGCCGAGCATCACGTGACAGTAACCTAACAAAAAAAACAAAACCTTTCCCTCCAACGATCGAAAAAATAAAACAGAAAATTCATTAGAGACAGAATTAAAACTTTGAACCCAAGACATCTCTTTAATTAGTTACCCTTTTGATTTCTTGATGTTAGCGTCCGAATCAACATAACAATTATTTTTTCTTGCCATTGTTTCACTAGATACACATTGTTCGTCGACAGCGAACAATGTTGGATCCTGTTTCGTTTCAATAATTGGAACCATTTCGACAACGAACGTTTAAAAAGGCGCAAAAATTGATTCTACTGTTTGGTGAGTGTTGAAACTTTTTTCAGGGAATGATCTCATTTTCACCGTTTGGCGATTCTTTTTTTTTTCATTTCTGTTGACGATGTTTGCTGTACGAATTTCTGAACGAATTGATCGTTAATGAAATTTAAGACAGCTGCCACGTTACTCACCTATCGAAGATTTAATTCATTTTCTTTCGGCAAACGTTCCAGAAGTAAATATGCCAAACAATTTTCGTCTCCCGTTACGAAAATTGAACTCTATTTTTTTGTCGATTCCAATCCGTCTCCTAATTGTTTAGTCTGAAGTTTTAGGTTGCGTTGTTTTACCTCTGAGCGGCACTTTTTTGCACACCATGGGCTAAATGGCCAGGTCACATGGACCCGAAGACTCAGAGAAGGTTGGGGGAGGGGACCCACTGGAACAGCTGTTGGGAGACAGATGGTAGCCTCCCGTCAAGGCCATCCAGTGTGTTCTTTAACGTTGGGTTGTTTTACCACAGAGCGGCACTTTTTTGCACACCATGGGCTAAATGGCCAGGTTACAAGGACACCGAAGGCTCAGAGAATGTTGGGGGAGTGGACCCATTGGAACAGTTGTTGGGAGACAGATGGTAGCCTCCCGTCAAGGCCATCCAGCGTGTTCTTTAACGTTGGATTGTTTTACCTCTGAGCGTCACTTTATTGCACACCATGGGCTAAATGGCCAGGTTACAAGGACACCGAATGCTCAGAGAAGGTTGGGAGAGGGGACCCACTGGAACAGCTGTTGGGAGACGGATGGTAGCCTCCCGTCAAGGCCATCCAGCGTGTTCTTTAACGTGCACAAGGTATGGCTCTCTCCCGCACACGGGGTCACGGCTTAACGTTCCATCCGACGGACGGCGGCCTTTCCAAGCCCATCGGTGTCCCCTACTGACCGTGGGCAGGTCGCGGAATTTCGCGGAGATAAATCTCAACGCTGACCCAGCTCGGACTCGAACCTGGGAACTACAGATTACGAACCTGGCGCGCTACCGACTGAGCCACCCCCGCCCCAAAAGTTTTAGGTAACCTGATTTTAGAGAAAAATTCGAACGAAAAGTGCTTCTAATGTTTCGCGTTGATTAATTGTTTTTTTATTCTACGATTTTGTCGAAATTCGTTTTATTGCTCTTAACTATCGTCGAGAAAACGAAAATTTTATGTATCTTATTTAAATAACAAAACATTGAGTCATTTTCTAAATCATGTCTGCATTTTAAAAATTCATAATGTTTATAAAAAAGGACATAAGTATTTCATCGTGATAATTTTATAATTGACATATTCTGATCCAATTGTTTCGGTTGGGCGAGGGTGGCACAGTCGGTAGCGCGCTAGGATTGTAATCTGTAGTTCCCAGGTTCGAGTCCCAGCTGGGTCAGCGTTGAGATTTATCTCCGCAAAATTCCCCGCCCTGCCCCACGGTCAGTAGGGGACACCTATGGGCTGGGAAAGGCCGCCGTTCGTCGGATGGGACGTTAAGCCGTGGCTCCGTGTGCGGGAGAGCCACGGCTTAACGTCCAGGACCTGTGCACGTTAGAGAACACACTGGATGGCCTTGACGGGAGGCTGCCATCTGCCTCCCAACAGCTCTTCTAGTGGGTCCCTTCCTCCAACCTTCTCTGAGCCTTCAGGGTCCTTGTGACCTGGCCATTTAACCCATGGTGTGCAAAAAAGTGCCGCTCAGAGGTAAAACAACCCAACACGTTAAAGAACACGCTGGATAGTCTTGACGGGAGGCTACCATCTGTCTCCCAACAGCTGTTCCAGTGGGTCCCCTCCTCCAACCTTCTCTGAGCCTTCGGGGTCCTTGTGACCTAGCCATTTAGCCCATGGTGTGCAAAAAAGTGCCGCTCAGAGATAAAACAACCCAACGTTAAAGAACACGCTGGATGCTCTTGATGGGAGGCTACCATCTGTCTCCCAGCAGCTGTTCCAGTGGGTTCTCTCCTCCAACCTTCTCTGAGCCTTAGAATAAATGGATGATTCTCTGAGCCTTAGAATAAATGCATGTGACCTGATCCCGAAGGCTCAGAGAAGGTTGGGGGAGAGAACACGCTGGATAGCCTTGACGGGAGGCTACCATCTGTCTCCCAACAGCTGTTCCAGTGGGTCCCCTCCCCCAACCTTCTCTGAGCCTTCGGGCTGCTTGTGACCTTGCCATTTAGCCCATGGTGTGCCCATTCTCTGAGCCTTCTGCTCTTGATGGGAGGCTACCATCTTTCTCCCAACAGCTGTTCCAGTGGGTTCTCTCCTCCAACCTTCTCTGAGCCTTCGGGGTCCATGTGACCTGGCCATTTAGCCCATGGTGTGCGAAAAAGTGCCGCTCAGAGATAAAACATCCGAACTCCACCTATTAGAGCTCTCGAGAGATTAGGAAAATACGGATCGTAAAAATTTCATCTATATGCACATTGAAAAGAAATTTTTCCATTTATCAGTGAAAGAATAGTTGAATTTCTACAGACGGCAGATAGACGAAATTATTAAAACATTGTTTTTTTTTAAAAAAAAATAAACTAATTAAAAACAATAAGAATTATCTATATTGAAACTTTTAATGATAAAGTCGCTCGAACAACTATCCGTACACTATGGTTGATTACTGAATTCAGGAAACCTTCGTGTCAAACCTTCTAGTCTGTCTCCCAACAGCTGTTCCAGTGGGTCCCCTCCCCCAACCTTCTCTGAGCCTTCGGGGCCCTTGTGACCTGGCCATTTAGCCCATGGTGTGCCAAAAAGTGCTGCTCAGAGGTAAAACAACCCAACGTTAAAGAACACGCTGAATGGCCTTGACGGGAGGCTACCATCTGTCTCCCAACAGCTGTTCCAGTGGGTCCCCTCCCCAACCTTCTCTGAGCCTTCGGGGTCCATGTGACCTGGCCATTTAGCCCATGGTGTGCAAAAAAGTGCCGCTCAGAGGTAAAACAACCCAACTCTACCTTTAAACATTTCTCTCTGTTTTTATAGCACGTGGTAACCCATCTATGTTTATATGAGTTATGTCGAGAACATGGGGAAAATCCAAATACTGGTAGAAATAAATTTATCCCGTGCAACAGGAATGCGTAGATCTGATACCCGGGATGTCAAAGCTCGTGCATCTCTCTAGCAACCCTTCAGGGATTCGGATCTGTCCGTTCCCGAATACTTCGGGCCAATTCTGCTGGGGACATATTTCAGTGGTTCATTCCAAGGAAACGAAGCCAAGACTTGTCACCATGGAAACTAACTGGAGGAATGGGATGATTCTTCCCAAGAGAGGATCACGTTGCTCGTGACGTCAGTCTGGTCTCGTAGAAGAAGATGGAGCGAGGGCGAGTGGATGGTGATGAGCTGGGATCGAGATGGGGGAATTATTCTCCGTCTCACTTTTCCACTTGTTGTTTTGTCACGAGGTCCGATGATAGTTCGCTGATCCTTTGGGAAATGAAGTGATGAAATTTCGTCATAAATGAAAACAGCGGGATTTTTTTTTAAATTTCCACGCCTTTTCGTCTTTTCTTTCACCATGTTTCGTGGATTTTTTAACTCCTCAAACTTGTTTTACTATTTCTTTCTTTTAAACGTAGTTTTTTTTTTCTATCTTCAAATTTCCAATGGTTTTTTTTCTTTTCTGTTTTCATTTTTTTCCTTCTGTGCTTTCGATCCTTTCATTTACACTTCATTTTTACTGGACGGAAGGTCAGATCATATTATTTTACCCCCCAGATCCGATCAATGACCAATATGCAATATTTATGCCAGCTTAGTGTTTTAGTAGGATCGTTATAATTCTCTGCAACACTTTTTTTTCATTTGCTCACAAAATAGGCTTAATGGTCAGCTCACAAGGAACCCAGAAGTATAGAGAAATTTGGGTAAAAAAATCCATGCTATTAGGATAAAGATGTAAGCATCCCGTCAGGGCCATCCACTTTGTTCTTTAATCTTCACAGAGCATCGCTCTCCTGCACACAGAGAGACGGTTTAACGTCCCATCCGACGGACGGCTCTTCTTTTCCAAACCTAATGGTCTTCCCTTTATCAAAATATGCCAAACGGCAGTTAGGTAAGAAAATCCTTAAAGAAAGCTTAGTTGGGATTCCAACCACCTTCCCTACCAAAAAAAAAAAAATTTGGAGGTTAAAACGTTAAAGAACGTTAAAGAACACGATGGATGGCCGTCAAGGCCATCCAGCGTGTTCTTTAACGTTGGATTGTTTTACCTCTGAGCGGAACTTTTTTGCACACCATGGACTAAATGGCCAAGTCACAAGGACCCCGAAGGCTCAGAGAAGGTTAGGGGTGGGGACCCACTGGAACAGCTGTTGGGAGACAGATGGTAGCCTCCCGTCAAGGCCATCCAGCGTGTTCTTTAACGTTGGATTGTTTTACCTCTGAGCGGAATTTTTTTGCACACCATGGACTAAATGGCCAAGTCACAAGGACCCCGAAGGTTAGGGGTGGGGACCCACTGGAACAGCTGTTGGGAGATAGATGGTAGCCTCCCGTCAAGGCCATCCAGCGTGTTCTTTAACGTTGGGTTGTTTTACATCTGAAAGGCAGTTTTTTGCACACCATGGGCTAAATGGCCAGGTCACAAGGAACCCGAAGGCTCCAGAGAAGGTTAGGGGTGGGGACACACTGGAACAGCTGTTGGGAGACAGATGGTAGCCTCCTGTCAAAGCCATTAAGCGTGTTCTTTAACGTTGGATTGTTTTACCTCTGAGCGGCACTTGTTTTGCACAGAATGGGATAAATGATCAGGTCACAAGGGCTCCGAAGGCTCAGAGAAGGTTGGGGGAGGGGACCCACTGGAACAGCTGTTGGGAGACAGATGGGAGCCTCCCATCAAGGCCATCCAGCGTGTTCTTTAACGTGCACAGGGTATGACTCTCTCCGTACCTAGCTCACGGATTAACGCCCCATATAACGGACGGCGGCCATTCCCAGCCCATCGGTGTCCCCTACTGACCCTTGTTAGGGCAGAAATGTTTTAATTTTAACGTGAAAAATCAAATATAGGAAATGCGAAACGTTGTTGTAAATCAAGAAAAATAATACGGTTTTGGATTGTATTTTAAGGGGTTATGATTTCATGTGACCTTATGGAAGTTTACGAAATTTCACCCTTTATGACGTTATAAAATTTTGCCGCAAAATCCACTATAGAGACTTAGAATTAAGCCTTATTGAAATTTCTGTTGAATAAACAATATTTTTGCACATTTTGAGCACACAGATATTTCTGTTGTTTAATTATTTAATAGACGTCCCCTGGTCGACTGAGGGGCGGGGGTGGCTCAGTCGATAGCGCGCCAGGCTCGTAATATATAGTTCCCAGGGTCGAGTCCCAGCTGGGTCAGCGTTGAGATTTATCTCCGCAAAATTCCCCGCCCTGCTCACGGTCTGTAGGGGACACCGATGAGCTTGGAAAGGCCGCCGTCCGTCGGATGGGACGTTAAGCCGTGGCCCCGTGTGTCGGAGAGCCATACCCAGTGAACGTTAAAGAACACGCTGGATGGCCTTGACCATCTGTCTCCCAACAGCTGTTCCAGTGGGTCCCCTCCCCCAACCTTCTCTGAGCCTTCGGGGTCCATGTGACCTGGCCATTTAGCCCATTGTGTGCAAAAAAGTGCCGCTCAGAGGTAAAACAATCCAACCCTCACAGAACGTCTACTGTCGCCTATAAACTGACAGTCTCCTGTCAGACCTCTATGAGAAACAACTGCATGAAGAGGTATTTATTTATATATTTTTTATTATTTACTAAAATATAAAGGGGCGGAGATTGCTCAGTCTACTGACTAAGCAGCCTTCGTGTAAAGAATTCAGATAAAATATCTGGCGACGATTTTTTTTTAGAAAATAGTGATCAGGCAACCTTCGTGTCACGTGTCACGAAGGTTGCTTGATCACTAATTTCTAAAAAAAAAAATCGTCGCCAGATATTTTTTCTGAATACTGTAATCAACCATAAATGAAAAAATAAATACTCCCTCAAGCAGCTGCTTGCCACAGAGGTCTGACAGGAGCCTGCCAGTTTATATGACACAGTAGGAGATCTGAGAGGATGGCAGGACCTCAGCAGAAACACAACACACACATCCATACCTAAATCCGGGGCTCGAACCCAGGTCCCTTAGATCAGTAGCCAAGCGTGCTAACCACTCGGCCACGGGGTTCGGTTATTTTTTTCAGCGACTGTACATAAAATACTATGACAGTATCTGATATATCATATACCTAAAGAAAGCTAAATTGAAAAAAAACCATCTACCGATACCAACTCCTCGTGAAACAAACCCGAATTATCCCATCTTCCCTGACATATACAGCTGTCATCACGGTAAAAAGCCCAAACTACTACTTCCCAGGAAAATCCACGCGCATTCCCGCATCTTTAACATCACCAACGATCAACCTTTCCATTTTCTTCCGCGGGATTCGACGGTTGCCCCGGTAACGACTCTCCTCTTCTCGTGCGGCGCACAGCTCGTTCCCGATTACCCACAAAGCCATGGAGAGGGGTGGGTGGGTAAGAAAAGTACGAATGATAAGGCAGTCATTCTCTGCGCGAACGACGTTTAAAAATCTCGTCGTGTGTGCGCGCGCGCGCGTGTTCTCCTCGGGAATGGTGTGCCCGTGCCATCAGCGAACCGACGGATCCTGGCAGCCAACAAATAGTTAATGCGCACTCAGATACGAGCGTCCATTTGGGTCGTGGCAGTGAGTTGGAATATGAGCTCCTATATATCTCTCAACGTATTGACCGATTCTGTAGGCGAGGCTGGAAATGCCGCAGAAAGTCACGAGCAATAATCGGGGATGGAGTCGTAGGATGCTTTGCGAAACAATGAAATCAGAAATGGTTTCTGTGCAGCGGGGTTATTTTTTGTTTCACTTCTTTTTCGCAAAATATTTCGTTTTAAAGAATGGATGGTAAAGTTTCAGATACATTTAAAGGGAATACGAAAGAGGAATTTTTTTTTCATTTTTATTTATATATTTGTGTATTTGCATAATGAAATGATACAGGTATTTTAGAGTATTATATTTTAGTTGGGTTGTTTTACATCTGAGCGGCACTTTTTTGCACACCAATGGTCACATGGACCCCGAAGGCTCAGAAAAGGCTGGGGGAGGGGACCCAGTGTAACAGCTGTTGGGAGACAGATGGTAGCCTCCCGTCAAGGCCATCCAGGGTGTTCTTTAAACGTTGGATTGTTTTACCTCTGAGCTGCACTTTTTTGCACACCATGGGCTAAATGGCCAAGTCACAAGGATCCCAAAGGCTCAGAGAAGTTTGGGTGAAGGGACCCACTTTAACAGCTGTTGGGAGACAGATGGTAGTCTCCCTTCAAGGCCATCCAGCGTGTTCTTTAGCGTGCACAGGGTATGGCTCTCCCGCACACGGGGCCACGTCTTAACGTCCCATCCGACGGACGGCGGCCTTTTCAACCCCATCGGTGTCCCCTACTGACTGTGGGCAGGGCGGGGAATTTTGCGGAGATAAATCTCAACGCTGACCCAGCTGGGACTCCAACCTGGGAACTGAAGATTACGAGCCGGGCGCGCTACAGACTGAGCCCTATTCCACTCCTCCCCCCACCAAAAAAAAAAAAAAATAGGACAAAGCAAAAAAAGAAATATGAAAAAAAAAAAAAAAAAAAAAACAGAAGTCTTTCTTCTGGTTATCCATTTTTCCTTTAAGACAATAGTCGAAATCATTCACCCCAGGGAAGGTGAACGACCGTGACTGAAATCGTATATCTCGCTGAATTTTGACAAATGATACAATTTCGATACCCGGAGTTGGAATTTTATGAACCTTCTAGGAATATTCCCGAGACAGAAACGACTAGGCTAATATCCTGCAGCTCTACTGGAGTGCCAGCGAAGAATCTACCGATTCATGAAATTCGTTTCGATTTATTTCCATTTAAGTCACTGCGTCTAAACAGAAAAGGTCTCTCGCGATTTTGAAAAATGGACTCAACGGAAACCAGAAAGTGCCTTCGAAGTGACGTCAGCCGAACAGACAGGAAACGTTTACTATTGGCTGACATTTTGTGTACAACCGAAGCATTTAAATGATTGTTGTATCGCAGTTTTTCGTCATCAATTCTTTTTCTCTGTCTGCGTGGGGCGGGATGGCTCAGTCGGTAGCGCGCAGGCTCGTAATTTGTAGTTCCCAGATTCGAGTCCCAGCTGGGTCAGCGTTGAGATTTATCTCCGTAAAATTTCCCGCCCTGCCCACGGTCAGTAGGGGACACCGATGGGCTTGGAAAGGCCACCGTACGTCGGATGGGACGTTAAGCCGTGGCCCGTGTGCTGGAGAGCTATACCCTGTGCACGTTAAAGAACAAGCTGGATGGAATTGACGGGAGGCTACCATCTGTCTCCCAACAGCTGTTCCAGTGGGTCCCCTCCCCCAACCTTCTCTGAGCCTTCGGGGTCTTTGTGACCTGGCCATTTAGCCCATGGTGTGCAAAAAAGTGCCGCTCAGAGGTAAAACAACCCAACGTTAAAAAACACGCTGGATGGCCTTGACGGGAGGCTACCATCTGTCTCCTAACAGCTATTCCAGTGGATCCCCTCCCCCAACTTTCTCTGAGCCTTCGAGGTCCTTGTGACCTGGCCATTTAGCCCATGGTGTGCAAAAAAGTGCCGCTCAGAGGTACAACAATCCAAAAACAATGCATCAACGATTCAAGCGAGAACAACACAGTCTCATTAAAAATGGAGTAACAGGATTCGGTTTGTCTCGCGAACAAAATAAAATGTCTTAAAATCAAATGTAGAACATTTCTTCTTACAAAGCAATGAAACCTTCTTCTATGTATCAGTGTAATATGTCTCATAACCATTTTATCTTTTATACTATTGAATTATTGTACTATTTGAATTATTGTATACTTAGCGCGCTTGGCTACTGATCTAAGGGACCCGGGTTCGAGTCCCGGGTAAGGCATGGATGTTCGTGTTGTTTTTCTGCTGAGGTCCTGCCATCCTCTCAGATCTCCTACTGTGGCATATAAACTGACAGGCTCCTCTCAGACCTCTGTGGCAAGCAGCTGCTTGAGGGGGTATTTATTTTTTTTTATTTTTACTTTACTGTTGTCATAATTGAACTAAAGAAAATGGGAGCATTAACTAAAAATAAGCGTCAGCTTACTATGCTCTCCTTTTTTGTTTCGCCTTTCCTATTAAACACCAATATTTAATATGATTGTTATTTACCTTAATTGTTATTAGATAATTATGCTATGTAAATGTATATTGTATTGACTGGCGGAATAAAATAAAGATTATTATTATTATTAACAACAGTTAAGCCGAACGTGAACGAGATAACCTTAACTGTTGGGTCATTAGTGCCGAGCGGAGTCTTCATAATTGATCAAAGTGGACCTGAGAATCGTATTCGGGGAGCTCTAATTTTTGTCAGTTGAGCAATTATTTGTTGAATCTTCGACGATCGTGTATAAAGCGTAACACTGATCATATTTCCCATTATTGTTAAATATGATGCAACAATGTAGATAGAAATCTTCTCGGGAAGATGAATTTAAGGGAAATAAATATTAGAGTTGAAACGTTTTACTTCCGGGGGGGGGGGGGGGGCTCAGTCGGTAGCGTGCCAGGCTCGTAAATTAGTTCTCAGGTTCAAGTCCCAGTTGGTTCAACGTTGAGATTTATCTCCGCAAAATTCCCGCCCTGCCCTCGGTCAGTAGGGACATCGATGGGCTTGGAAAGGCCGCCGTCCGTCGGATGGGACGTTAAGCAGTGGCCCCGTGTGCGGGAGAGCCATACTTGTGCACGTTAAAAACATGTTGGATGACGGGAGGCTACCATCTGTCTCCCAACAGCTGTTCCAGTGGGTCCCCTCCCCCAACCTCCTCTGAGCCTTCGCGGTCCTTGTGACCTGGTCATTTAGCCCATGGTGTGCAAAAAAGGTGCCGCTCACAGGTAAAATAACCCAACGTTAAAGAACACGCTGGATGGCCTTGACGGTAGGCTACCATCTGTCTCCCAACAGCTATTCCAGTGGGTCATCTCCCCCAACCTACTCTGAGCCTTCGGAGTCCTTGGGACCTGGCCATTTAGCCAATTGTGTGCAAAAAAAGTGCCGCTCAGAGGTAAAACAACCAAACGTTAAAGAACACGCTGGATGACCTTGACGGGAGGCTACCATCTGTCTCCTAACAGCTGTTTTAGTGAGGTCCCTCCCCCAACCTTCTCTGAGCCTTCGGGGTCCTTGTGACCTGGTCATTTAGCCCATGATGTGGAAAAAAGTGCCGCTCAGAGGTAAATCAAACAACACTCTTTTAGTTACGTTAATGGTTGACTAACGATTTAGCTAAATTTTGAAAAAACAGCAAGAAACAGAATTACATAATAAATTGAATCATTTTCAATTATTATGCAATTACACTTATATCGAGTGCATTAACCTATATAATATTACAATATAATAATATTACAATTATAACAAAATTTCAAAATTTGTTACAATTTTTTTCCCACTGTTTTTATCTATTTTTTTTTGGTAACAAATATATATCGCATAATATTTTCAAAATTATAAAGAAATAAATAAAAACAAAAACACTCTGAAGCAAGTCTGCGAGGATGGCAGGACCTCAGCAGAAAAATGACACATACATCCATGCCTTACCCGGGAATCAAACCCAGAACCCTTAGATTAGTAGACAAGGGCGCTAACCACTCGGCCACGGGACGGCAAATTTTACAACTGATATATTTTTCTTTAATATTTTTGCTCATCATCATCATCATCCTCAAGCAGCCATGGGCTACGGAGGTCCAACCACACCGTGCAATTTAATTCTCCAAGTAAGTCTGTCCTGAGCTACATCTGCTGCATCTGGCCACTGCACACCAATTCTAAAAAGGTCCTGTTTGACATTGTCTGCCCACCGCATCCTAGGTCTCCCACTCTTTCTGAGGCCTTTAGGCACACTGCTCATAACTCTTTTCATCATTATCATCATTCTCAAGCAGCCATGGGCTACGGAGGTCCAACCAGACCGTGCAATTTAGTTCTCCAAGCAAGTCTATCCTGAACTACATCCTCTGCATCTGGCCACTGCACACCAATTCTAACAAGGTCGTTTTTGACATTGTCTGCCCACCGCATCCTAGGTCTCCCCCTCTTTCTGAGGCCTTTAGGCACACCGTTCATAACTCTTTTCATCATCATCATCCTCAAGCAGCCATGGGCTACGGAGGTCCAAACAGAACGTGCAATTTAGTTCTCCAAGCAAGTTTGTCCTGAGCTACATCTACTGCATCTGGCCACTGCACACCAATTCTAACAAGGTCCTGTTTGACATTGTCTGCCAACCGCATCCTAGGTCTCCCCCCTTTTTCTGAAGCCTTTAGGCACACTGTTCATAACCCTTTTCATCATCATCATCAAGCAGCCATGGACTACGGAGGTCCAACCAGACCGTGCAATTTAGTTCTCCAAGCAAGTCTGTCCTGAGCTACATCTGCTGCATCTGGCCACTGCACACCAATTCTAAAAAGGTCCAGTTTGACATTGTCTGCCCACCGCATCCTAGGTTTCCCCCTCTTTCTGAGGCCTTTAGGCACACTGCTCATAACTCTTTTCATCATCATCATCATCATCATCATCATCATCATCATCATCATCATCATCATCATCATCAAGCAGCAATGGACTACGGAGGTCCAACCAGACCGTGCAATTTAGTTCTCCAAGCAAGTTTATCCTGAGCTACATCTGCTGCATCTGACCACTGCACACCAATTCTAACAAGGTCCTGTTTGACATTGTCTGCCCACCGCATCCTTGGTCTCCCCCCTTTTTCTGAGGCCTTTAGGCACACTTTTCGTAACCCTTTTCATCATCATTCTCAAGCAGCCATGGGCTACGGAGGTCCAACCAGACCGTGCAATTCAGTTCTCCAAGCAAGTCTATCCTGAACTACATCCACTGCATCTGGCCACTGCACACCAATTCTAACAAGGTCCTGTTTGACATTGTCTGCCCACCGCATCCTAGGTATCCCCCTCTTTCTGAGGCCTTTAGGCAAACTGCTCATAACTCTTTCAATCATCATCATCATCATCGTCATCGTCGTCGTCGTCGTCGTCGTCAAGCAGCCATGGACTACGGAGGTCCAACCAGACCGTGCAATTTAGTTCTCCAAGCAAGTCTATCCTGAGCTACGTCTGCTGCATCTGACCACTGTACACCAATTCTAACAAGGTCCTATTTCACATTGTCTGCCCACCGCATCCTAGGTCTCCTGATGCCTTTAGGCACACTGCTCATAACTCTTTTCATCATCATCATCATCATCCTCCTCAAGCAGCCATGGACTACGGAGGTCCAACCAGACCGTGCAATTTTAGTTCTCCAAGCAAGTCTATCCTGAGCTACATCTACTGCATCTGGCCATTGCACACCAATTCTAACAAGGTCCTGTTTGACATTGTCTGCCCTCCGCATCCTAGGTCTCCCCTTCTTTCTGAGGCCTTTAGGCACACTGTTCATAACCCTTTTCATCATCATCATCATTCTCAAGAAGCCATGGGCTACGGAGGTCCAACCAGACCGTGCAATTTAGTTCTCCAAGCAAGTCTATCCTGAACTACATCCTCTGCATCTGGCCACTGCACACCAATTCTAACAAGGTCCTGTTTGACATTGTCTCAAACAGGACAATGATAATATTTCTGCTACCTTGTTGATATTTAATTTCGTTACAATAGAGATTTTAGTTTTAAAACACTTTCTATTGGCTGATGTTTTTGTTTAGTGATCAAATTTTATCCATATTTTAGTTAAGGAGTAATTTTTCAATTATTTATTTCAATATGCTATTAAGCAAAATTCTTCAAATTACTTGACAGGCATTCATAATTTTAATTAATTAGTAGGTTTCTTAAATTTTGGTCTTAAATTATATTTGAATTGAACATATTTCAACCAATAGATGGCAGCACCAGATAAGAGAATAGAAATCTAGAAGGTTGATCCATTTGACAATAGATGGCAGCACTGCACTTAGACGAAAACATTTCTAGGTTTCTAATAATAATTCTAATATAATATCATTCAAATATGAATATAATGTCAATGTATTTATACACTGCGGAATTATATTATTCTCTGTATAGATTGAAAAAATAAGATATGAAATGACAAACTTAATCCAGATTAGATTGCCAAAAATAAATCAAAGAACGTCTGCAGAAGGCGTTGGACAAATTTTATTTGCCATTTAGGAAGAATATTTATGGATAAATATTTGGCAACTAATATTCGTGATATTTGAAAGATTAATTTATGCTGCCGTCGCGTGGCCGAGTGGTTAGCGCGCTTGGCTACTGATCTAAGGGTCCTGGGTTCGAGTCCCGGATAAAGGCATGGATGTATGTGTCGTTTATTCTGCTGAGGTCCTGCCATCCTCTCAGACCTTCTACTATGGCATATAAACTGGCAGGCTCCTGTCAGACCTCTCTGGCAAGCAGCTACTTGAGGGGGGTATTTATTATTATTTATTAGTATTTAATTTATTCTGTCTGATTAATTAATAGATTCAATTATACATCCTATTAAATCCCATATAAACCAATTTTTTTCAAAAAATTATATCCTCGAAATAAAAGTTTTTTAATTTAGTCTCATGTATAATATATATAACAGAAAAAAAGACGATTCATAAGTGCAATGTTTTCCGAATTTAGTGCCCTCTACCGGTGGAAATTCAAATTAACGGAAGGTTCGAAAACACTAAGAATTATTTTGAGTAAGTACTTTAAATCAGTTGGGGCTAAAATTTTCGAGCCCCCCTCCTCAGAACAAAGCTAATCAGCCCTATTTCATCTGTAACAAGTGGCTCAGTCGGTAGCGCGCCAGGCTCGTAATCTCTAGTTCCCAGGTTCGAGTCCCAGCTGGGTCAGCGTTGAGATTTATCTCCGCAAAATTCGCCGCCTATCCCATGGTCAGTAGGGGACACCGATGGGCTTAGAAAGGCGGCCGTCCGTCGGATGGGACGTTAAGCAGTGGCCCCATGTGCGGGAGAGCCATACCCTGTGCAGGTTAAAGAACACGGTGGATGGCCTTAACGGGAGGCTACCATCTGTCTCCCAACTGCTGTTCCAGTGGGACCCCTCCCTCAACATTCTCTGAGCCTTCGGTGTCCTTGTGACCTGGCCATTTAGCCCATGGTGTGCAAAAAAGTGCCGCTCAGAGGTAAAACAACCGAATGTTAAAGAACACGCTGGATGGCCTTGACGGGAGGCTACCATCTGTCTCCCAACAGCTGTTCCAGTGGGTCCCCTCCCCCAACCTTCTCTGAGCCTTCGGGGTCCATGCGACCTGGCCATTTAGCCCATGGTGTGCAAAAAAGTGCCGCTCAGAGGTAAAACAACCGAACGTTAAAGAACACGCTGGATGGCCTTGACGGGAGGCTACCATCTGTCTCCCAAGAGCTGTTCCAGTGGGTCCCCTCCCTCAACATTCTCTGAGCCTTCGGTGTCCTTGTGACCTGGCCATTTAGCCCATGGTGTGCAAAAAAGTGCCGCTCAGAGGTAAAACAACCGAATGTTAAAGAACACGCTGGATGGCCTTGACGGGAGGCTACCATCTGTCTCCCAACAGTTGTTCCAGTTGGTCCCCTCCCACAACCTTCTCTGAGCCTTCGGGGTTCATGCACCTACCAATTTAGGCCATTTTGTGCAAAAAAAGTGCCGCTGAGAGGTAAAACAACCAACAACCAACTTCATAATATATATCTGTCTACATTTGAAAAAAAAATCAATCGATGCCGTATAAATCCGAGTCTATAATTGTATAAAACGGAAATTGGTTTCGTTTTCTTAACTTTCCGAAACGTACGTTGGCAAAACTCTCTAAGAGATGGCGCCACCATCTGCGCATTTATTCTCACAACAAATAACTAACCTAATCAGGTATCGACCGTGTAATACGTTGGTTTGCGCAAATTAGTTCAGCAGCTTGGTTCTTTGGGATTTTATGTTGGATAGGCAACTTAGACCATAAAGCGGCAAACATGGCTAAATAAAGAAGTAATAAACAGCAAAACCAAAAACCAAAGTTAAAAGCAACACACAAAAAGGATTGGGTTGGGTTGTTTTACCTCTTAGCGGCACTATTTTGCACACCATGGGCTAAATGGCCAGGTCACATGGACCCCGAGGGGCGAGGTGGCTCAGTCGGTAGCGCGCCAGGCTCGTAATCTGTAGTTCCCAGGTTCGAGTCCCAGCTGGGTCAGCGTTGAGATTTATCTCTGCAAAATATCCCCGCCCTGCCCACGGTCAGTAGGGGACACCGATGGGCTTGGAAAGGCCGCCGTCCGTCGGAAGGGACGTTAAGCCGTGGCCCCGTGTGCGGGAGAGTCATACCCTGTACACGTTGAAGAACACGCTGGATGGCCTTGACGGGAGGCTATCATCTGTCTCCCAACAGCTGTTCCAGTGGGTCCCCTCACCCAACCTTCTCTGAGCCTTCGGGGTCCATGTGACCTGAACATTTAGCCCATGGTGTGCAAAAAAGTGCCGCTCAGAGGTAAAACAACCCAACCCATGGACCCCGAAGGCTCACAGAAGGTTGGGGGAGGGGACCCACTGGAACAGTTGTTAGGAGACTGATGGTAGCCTCCCGTTAAGGCCATCCAGCGTGTTCTTTAACGTTGGATTGTTTTACCTCTTAGCGGCACTTTTTTGCACACCATGGGCTAAATGGCCAGGTCACATGGACCCCGAAGGCTCAGAGAAGGTTGGAGGAGGGGACCCACTGGAACAGTTGTTGGGAGACAGATGGTAGCCTCCTGTCAAGGCCATCCAGCGTGTTCTTTAACGTTGAATTGTTTTACCTCTTAGCGGCACTTTTTTGCACACCATGGGCTAAATGGCCAGGTCACATGGACCCCGAAGGCTCAGAGAAGGTTGGATGAGGGGACCCATTGGAACAGTTGTTGGGAGACAGATGGTAGCCTCCCGTCAAAGCCATCCAGCGTGTTCTTTAACGTTGGAATGTTTTACCTCTTAGCGGCGCTTTTTTGCACACCATGGGCTAAATGGCCAAGTCACATGGACCCCGAACGCTCAGAGAAGGTTGGGGGATGGGACCCACTGGAACAGCTGTTGGGAGACAGATGGTAGCCTCCCGTCAAGGCCATCCAGCGTGCACAGGGTATGGCTCTCCCGCACACGGGGCCACGGCTTAACGTCCCATCCGACGGACGGCGACCTTTCCAAGCCCATCGGTGTCCCCTACTGACCGTGGGCAGGGCGGGGAATTTTGCGGAGATAAATCTCAACGTTGACCCAGCTGGGACTCGAACCTGGGAACTACAGATTACGAGCCTTGCGCGCTACCGACTGAGCCACCCCCCGCCCCCACAAAAAGGATGAAAGCTACGAAAAAGGAAAGGACATAACAAGAAAGAAAAATGTTGCCCGGATATTCACCCTATTATAAATAAAATAAATAAATACCCCCTCAAGCAGCTTCTTGCCACAGAAGTCTGACAGGAGCCTGTCAGATTATATGCCACAGTAGGAGATCTGAGAGGATGGCAGGACTTGAGCAGAAAAACGACACGAACAGCCATGCCTTACCCGGGGCTCGAACCCAGGTCCCTTAGATCAGTAGCCAAGCGCGCTAACCACTCGGCCACGGGACGGCTAGGGGACCCTATTATGCATGCAAATAAAACACTACACAAAGGTAAAAAACAACAAAATATTTTCGTCTTTTTAACCAATGGCAGATTATAGTACCTGAAGGGGCTATAAAGGTCCAGGATGTTCCAAACTGCATGGAACAGGGGGGGGGGGGGGTACTAAATCTACAAAAATATTTAGAACTTACGAAAGAGGTTTAATTGGTAGTATATTTGCCCATTATCTTGGGTATTAGGTGATTTAACTTTGTGACTAATGATGAGGTTAGGCAAAGGAGTTTGCAACCTCCTTTAAGCAGCATATTGTGCAGAGAGAGACTCCGTTGGTTTGGTCATGTTGCCCGTATGGATAATTATAGATTGGCGAATAGGGTTATGAACAGTGTGCCTAGAGGTCTCAGAAGGAGGGGGAGACCTAGGATGCGGTGAGCAACGTCAAACAGGACCTTGTTAGAATTGGTGTGCAGTGGCCAGATGCAGCAGATGTAGCTCAGGACAGACTTGCTTGGAGAACTAAATTGCATGGTCTGGTTGGACCTCCGTAGCCCATGGCTGCTTGAGGATGGTGATGATGATGAAAAGGGTTATGAACAGTGTGACGTTGCTTCTTCGTTTGTTTGTGTATTGGGACCACTTAGGAATGTCCCCTGGGTTCGATCGCAATACGCGACGGGTGAAAGAGTTTTTCAGATCAAAAATCAAAGATTTTATCACAATTGAAGGGACTCGATACTGAGGCTCCTTCCCAATAAATTGGTTCAACTTAGTCCTTGGTAAAACAATAACTATCCTTTATTGACATAAACTACATTGAGTGATGAGGAAAAACACACTCGTCACTCATTTACTATGAATTACAAAACCAGCTTACTATCCCCGTTCAGCTGTTTTCCCGAGAGCCTACGTACCGCTAATACCAGTCGGCACTCACCAGCTTTTCCATTTTATGTCCGCACGCTTTCGAAACTCGACCGGCTCTGTCCCTCGCTGTTGCCAAATCCTTTCTTCCTTTCTCTCTCCGCCTGACCATCTGGGAAGTCCCTTAGCCTCCGGGTTGGTTGTCAGCGGACGCGAGCGTTTTGGGTGACCTCTGTCCCCCCGGACACTGCTACTTCAATTAACTTTCCAGATGCCGGGACAGAGGCCTCCCACGTAGCAAATGCCTATTTTGGTGAAATCCAAAATAATGTACAAATCATGAACAAAAAAAATATCTAAAAATGGCCTGTAGCCTGACACCTCCCTGCCAGAAGTCAGTAGTTAGTCCTGTTAACTGCTGACTAAAAAGTCAAGTTGAATCAGAAAACCAGAGTTCATTTTCGCGTAAATCTTAGAGTTCAATGCCATAAAATTCAGAGTTCTAAGTCACTTCATGAATTCTATAAATTCTCTGCGAATTGGCACCTCTTTTACACATTTATGTACACTACACTTAAACATAAAAGAACTTCTAGGTATATCCCGGTGCACTGAGTCTAAATATTGTCTTTTTGCTTCAAACAAAAAAAAGCCTGGTGACTGAAGTAGTTGTCCGAGAGTACACAGTTTATAAATTAATTATCTCACTAATAACTGTCTTTGACGTAGGTATGCCCTACTGGCGGTGTTCATTCGTCCACAGGTGACATCCCATGTGAAAGGCTATGCACACCTTTCGTGACTACCTAGATATCACCTTCCCGTACGTACCCTCTGCCTCTACAGGCTGAAAGTCGTCGACATTGGCGTCGGCCTGACCATTTAAATTTGTAAAAGGTGTTAGTGTACCCTAACTAAGACAATTTGGCTCATCGTAAACATCGAGTCTGACGGATTGCTTCACATGTTTGGGCTGGGAGATAGTACGGCGTTGATTGGACGGTCTCCATGGAGCATACATTTCCCTTTTTCTAACTGGAATTCTTCTACCTCTTTCATAGTAACTTCCTCTATTGGCCCACGGCTCGTGGATTTTCCTCCTGAGGTTACCAGTTACAGGTCTTCTCTCCTTCTTTCTAATTAACTTACCATATGCTTCCACACTCAGAAGTACCTCCTTCCGCAGATTTGCTACTACTGCGCATAGCACTTGAATTTCTCCGCCACTCCCAGTGCTATTGTCTGAGCCATCAGTCAAACCCAAAGGCAGCTCTTTTACCTCTGCCCTTATGGCATCACCAAACGGCCCATGCAACAACAGATGGTCTTTTACCGGGTGCTTTTCTTCGTTCAGCATCTCCTTTCTGATTACTGTCAGGTCTGCCCCCGAATCCACGACTGCTCTAGCTGTCTTGTCGCCACCTCTGATTCGAACCTCTTTATAATCTACTGGGATACGCATCTTTCCCTGTTCCATTACTCGACTGCTTGGACTTGGCTTTGAAAGTGTCGTAACCCTTCCTATTGTTGCCTCACAAACATCTTCAGAATTCTGATCCAAGGTGTTAATTTGGTACACCTGAGTTCGACTCTCACGGTCCACAGTTCTCAGTGGGCAATCTTTCATCAAATGTTTGTCAGATCTACATTTATGGCACCTCCTTACCTTTGGGATATTTCTATATTCAGCTAAATTAACTGCCGATTGATACCTTCTGCTCGAGTACTTTCTCTCCGAGTCTATCCTCCGCTGGGGGGAAACAACACGTTCTGCATATTGTCTACGCCTTAACTCTTTAAAAGTTTGGATTTCTTCCGTTCCGTTTACACTGGCTAGATGGATTCCTGCCCACGTTGCTATTTCGTCTGCTTTTGCCCATGACTCCGCCTCTTTCTGTACTACGTAAGCATGAGTGTCTTGAGGAAGGCTATCACGTAACTTATCCTACACTATCAGGTCCATAAGCTCCTCAAATTTTGTCACCTTCCTACTGCGGACGTAGTAATCCCAGCTATTTCTGAGTCTCGAGGCTAACTGATTATATGACTCATTCGGTTCTTTCGCGATAGTTTCAAACTTTCTCTTGTACGCAGAGGGAGTGAGCTTAAATTCTTTTAATACTGCCTCTTTAACTTTCTTATAATTAATAAAATCCTCTGCACTTAATTTTCGAAAAACGTGATTTGCATATTTACCGTTTAAAAAAGAAATGATGACTTTGCCTTGAAACTCCTCTGGTACTTCATATATCTTAAATTCCCTTTCCGCTGTCTCAAAGAGATTTATCACCACTTCTGGGTTTTTAGGGCTTCCAGCTAACATATTTACCAATAATTTTATATAATTAGCCAGCCGCGCATCTGCTGGATTACTAGAAACTGCCACCGTTCGCACATCACCCCTCTCCTCGTTTGCATTCCTCATTTGCAGTTCCAGCATTCTATACTCATGCTCTCTCTCCTTTTCCCTTTCCGTTGCCTCTCTCTCCTTTTCTCTTTCTGCCGCCTCTCTCTCCTTTTCCCTTTCCGTTGCCTCTCTCTCCTTTTCCCTTTCTGCTGCCTCTCTCTCCTTTTCCCTTTCTGCTGCCTCTCTCTCCTTTTCCCTTTCTGCTGCCTCTCTCTCCTTTTCCCTTTCCGTTGCCTCTCTCTCCTTTTCCCTTTCTGCCACCTCTCTCTCTTCCCTTCTCAGTTGCATCTCTAACCTCATCCTCTCTAATTCAAAATCATATCCAATCCTTTCTTTAGCTCTCTGCTTTCTGGTCCCACTCTGCAGCATATCCGTATCGTTGTCATTGCTATAATCCCTCAACCCTCTCATGTCTTCTGCAGCATCCGACTCTCTGTCTATTGTCACCTCCTCGCTTCCCCAGTCACTCCCTGAATAACCACCCTGCGCGCTATCCCTTTCTGTGACTGTGTAGCCTCGCCTTAACTCATCCCTTTCCCTATCGCGACCACTCCTAAGCTCCATTTTAGCTCGTACAGGCCTCTGCCGTATCTAACTACTCGCCCCTAGAATAAGAGGATACTTACCTCCGATGTGATGACAGGAACGAACCGCCTCGTCAGTCTGCCACCTGAAGCACACAGTCGGAACACTCTTGGTAGTATCAGCCTTGCGCTGGTCAGCTCCCAGTGGATGTTGAACTTTTCCGTCACCTTCACAGCTTTTTTCACAGTTCGAACGTGATGCACGATTCTTCAGGTACCTTCACAGCTATTCTATCGCCTGAAGCACACTGCAGGACACTCTTGGCAGTATCAGTCTTGTTCTGGTCAGCTCACAATGGATGTCGGAACTCTTCCGTCACCTTCGCCGCTACTTTCACCTCTGTTGCGTACTGGCGGCTGCGCCACTTTGTGAAGTTGCTTCTTCGTTTGTTTGTCTATTGGGACCATTTAGGAATGTCCCCTCGGTTCGATCGCAATACGCGACGGGTGAAAGAGTTTTTCAGATCAAAAATCAAAGATTTTATCACAATTGAAGGGACTCGATACTGAGGCTCCTTCAAAATAAATTGGTTCAACTTAGTCCTTGGTAAAACAATAACTATCCTTTATTGACATAAACTACATTGAGTGATGAGGAAAAACACACTCGTCACTCATTTACTATGAATTACAAAACCAGCTTACTATCCCCATTCAGCTGTTTTCCCGAGAGCCTACGTACCGCTAATACCAGTCGGCACTCACCAGCTTTTCCATTTTATGTCCGCACACTTTCGAAACTCGACTGGCTCTGTCCCTCGCTGTTGCCAAACCCTTTCTTCCTTTCTCTCTCCGCCTGACCATCTGGAAAGTCCCTTAGCCTCCGGGTTGCTTGTCAGCGGACGCGAGCGTTTTGGGTGACCTCCGTCCCCCCGGACATTGCTACTTCAATTAACTTTCCAGATGCCGGGCAGAGGGCCTCCCACGTAGCAAATGCCTATTTTGGTGAAATCCAAAATAATGTACAAAACATGAACAAAAAAAATATCTAAAAAAGGCCTCTAGCCTGACAAACAGTGTGCCTAGAGGCTCAGAAAGAAGGGGAGACCTAGTATGCGGTGGGCAATGTCAAACAGGACCTTGTTAGAATTGGTGTGCAGTGGCCAGATGCAGCAGATGTAGCTCAGGACAGACTTGCTTGGAGAACTAAATTGCATGGTCTGGTTGGACCTCCGTAGTCCATGGCTGCTTGATGATGATGATGAAAAGGGTTATGAACAGTGTGCCTAAAGGCCTCAGAAAGAGGGGGAGACCTAGGATGCGGTGGGCAGACAATGTCAAACAGGACCTTGTTAGAATTGGTGTGCAGTGGCCAGATGCAGCAGATATAGCTCAGGACAGACTTGCTTGGAGAACTAAATTGCACGGTCTGGTTGGACCTCCGTAGTCCATGGCTGCTTGAGGATGATGATGATGATGAAAAGGGTTATGAACGGTGTGCCTAAAGGCCTCAGAAAGAGGGGAGACCTAGGATGCGGTGGGCAGACAATGTCAAACAGAACCTTGTTAGAATTGGTGTGCAGTGGCCAGATGCAGCAGATGTAGCTCAGGACAGACTTGCTTGGAGAACTAAATTGCACGGTCTGGTTGGACCTCCGTAGTCCATGGCTGCTTGAGGATGATGATGATGATGATGAAAAGGGTTATGAACAGTGTGCCTAGAGGCTCAGAAAGAAGGGGAGACCTAGGATGCGGTATGCAATGTCAAACAGGACCTTGTTGGAATTGGTATGCAGTGGCACACCAATTCTAACAAGGTGTGCAGTGGTTCACCAGTTCAAACTGGAGCGTGTGCAGTTACTGCACATGCGCCAGTTTGCTCTGAACGGTAACTGCACACGCTCAATATTTCCGTGAGTGAGCCCACACGATCCAGGTCTTTGTGAGCTCACACGATCCAATGTGCTGTGAACATTAACCGCAACCGCTCCAGTTTGCTGTAAACGGTAACTGCACACGCTCCATATTCATTGCATTATGTATTTATACGCATTATATACAGGGTGATTCAAAACTTATCGTTCAAATTTCGTGGGGAGGTAGGGAATACGTCAGGAAACCGATTTCACATAGGAAAGTATGTCCGCAAACGTCACCTACATGAACAAAATGGACAAGTAAAGTGAACACAAGGAAACAGTACAGTTAAGTGGCAACGAATGTGACTTTTATTCCAACAAGGTAAAGTACAGGTTCACAGTAGGTGCTCAAAATTGCGACCATTTACACGGACACAGGATTCACAGCGCCGTTGCATTGACCGCCGAACATTTTCAAAAACGCCTGGCAGATCACGGACAATGCCTGCGGCGGCCACTATTCGTGCAACAAGGTCCATTTCACTGTCGACGGGGGTCTCGTACACATGGTATTTCATGGCCCCCCACAAAAAGAAATCCATGGGCGATAAATCAGGTGACCTGGGTGGCCAAGCGATCGCTGATGACAGCGGGAGTGGTCGGGCGAGCTGTACACTGGTTGGGTACACACAGCGCCCTCTACATACGCATGCGTACATTTGCGGACATACTTTCCTATGTGAAATCGGTTTCCTGACGTATTCCCTACTTCCCCACGAAATTTGAACGATAAGTTTTGAATCACCCTGTATATTAAAAAGCATCCAAACACTATGGTTGATTACAGAATTCAGAAAAAATATCTGGCTACGATTTTTTTTAAAAAAATTAGTGATCTGGCAACCTTTACACGAAGATTGCCAGATCACTAATTTCTGAAAAAAAACAAAAACTTTGCCAGATATGTTTTCTAAATATTCTATATCTTTCTAAACTATAGTGTTCGGATATTTTTAGAGCGAATGTACATGAAAAATAAATCAATTTCACAATTTCTTTTGCCTCTATTATCTTTACTAGTATTTCGAAAAGGGAGATCTCCCCCCCCCCCGCTATCTAGGTTTGGTCCTGCCCTCCTGTATTTTTTGTCATCTAACCATTTAGCGAACTGAGTATGAAGAAAAGTGTGTTGCTGACAGAAAAACAACAACCCAATTTTCCCTAATTCTTCCCCCATTTTTCAACGTACAGTCGCTCAAAAAAATATCCCAACACTATGATTGATTACAAAAATCAGGAACAAATATCTGGCAACGTTTTTTTTTTAGAAATTCGTGATCTGGCAACCTTCGTGTCAGAATTCAGAAAAAATATCTGGCAACGATTTTTTTTTTTTTTTTAGAAATTCGCGATCTGGCAACCTTCGTGTCAGAATTCAGAAAAAACATCTGGCAACGATTTTTTTTAGAAATTTGTGATCTTGCAACCTTCGTGTCAGAATTGAGAAAAAATATCTGGCAACGATTTTTTTTTTTTTTTTTTTAGAAATTCGCGATCTGGCAACCTTTGTGTCAGAATTCAGAAAAAAATATCTGGCAACGATTTTTTTAGAAATTCGTGATCTGGCAACCTTCGTGTCAGAATTCAGAAAAAATATCTGGCAACGATTTTTTTTTTTTTTTAGAAATTCGCGATCTGGCAACCTTCGTGTCAGAATTCAGAAAAAATATCTGGCAAAGATTTTTATTTATTTTTTTAATTAGTGATCTGGCAACCTTCGTGTGACACGAAGGTTGCCAGATCACTAATTTCTAAAAAAAAATCGTTGCCAGATATTTTTTCCGAATTCTGTAATCAACCATAGTGTACGGATTTTTTTTTCAGCGACTGTACTACCACCCAGTTTGCTAAGAGCTCTGTAAAACCACCAAAATCAGAGAATTATTTCTCAGTAAAACACTTTCAATTGTTACGTGACATTGAGTCATCACTTCTCATCTCCCTCCCTCAACAAACACATCATCGGCAGATGACCCTCATCTTTCAAACTTCATCAGATCTTCTATAGTCTACCCCTCTTGATAAATGTCATCCCTCAACGCCAACAATCCTTCCAACAACTTCATGTATTATTCAAATGTAACGGCGGGTTCCCTCCCCCCCTCCAAGAGTATCCGTTTCGACCCTCCCCGTATGGGAATATCCTTCACGAAAGCAGCGTTTGGAAGATATATATAAGTAGCACATTTTGATGTAATCGGTCAAATTCCTCTTTTTTTGGGGGGGTTCACGTGGCCTTATCAGACTTCGAATAGACGGAAATGCGCGCCTAAAAGGACGAATCAGATTGAACGAGAATGATTGGCATTGTAGTGTGATTGATGAGTAGTGATGACTGCACAGATTAAGGAGATGATTTGATGAGGAATGGATGCTGAGATGGAGTACTGCCTCTTTTACTCTTCTGTACAGCTTTTAGATAGTCAGAAAGATTGTGTCAGACCAACATCAACTGGGCTTTTAAAAGTTTGAATATTTTTATTAATGAACTTTGAATGCTGATTTGATTTTTTTTTTCTGATTTCGAAAATTGACTTTTGCTGTAGATAAGAATGTATCGTCTTCCGGTTTGCTCTTGCGTGTCGGGAAGTGACGTCACAATGTTTTTGGGCGGGAAGCAGTAGACTTTTGTCAACGAGATAGCAGAAAAGCCTTCTTGCGATTTAAATATGTTTTTGGTTAATAGAAAATTAATATTAAATTACCCCTCGAGTACAGTAGGGGACACCGATGGGCTTGGAAAGGCCGCCGACCATCGGATGGGACGTTACGCCGTGGTCCCGTGTGCGGGAGAGCCATACCCTGTGCACGTTAAAGAACACGCTGGATGGCCTTGACGGGAGGCTAACATCTGTCTCCCAACAGTTGTCTCAGTGGGTCTCCTCCCCCAACCTTCTCTGAGCCTTTGGGGTCCCTGAGACCTGGCCATTTAGCCCATGGTGTGCAAAAAAGTGCAGCTGGTAAAACAACCCAACGTTAAAGAACACGATGGATGACTTTGACGGGAGGCTACCATCTGTCTCCCAACAGCTGTTCCAGTGGGTCCCCTCCCCCAACATTCTCTAAGCCTTCAGGGTCCTTGTGACCTTTCCATTTAGCCCATTTTGTGTAAATAGTGCCGCTCAAAGGTAAAATAACCCAACGATGAAGAACACTGGATGGCCTTGACGGGAGGTTACCATCTATCTCCCAACAGCTGTTCCAGTGGGTTCCCTCCCCCAACCTTCTCTGAGCCTTCGGGGTTCATGTGACCTGGCCATTTATCCCATTGTGTGAAAAAAAGTGTCCCCCAGAGATAAAACAACCCAACGATAAAGAACACTGGATGGCCTTGACGGGAGGTTACCATCTATCTCCCAACAGCTGTTCCAGTGGGTTCCCTCCCCCAACCTTCTCTGAGCCTTCGGGGTCCATGTGACCTGGCCATTTATCCCATTGTGTGAAAAAAAGTGTCCCCCAGAGATAAAACAACCCAACGATAAAGAACACTGGATGGCCTTGACGGGAGGTTACCATCTATCTCCCAACAGCTGTTCCAGTGGGTTCCCTCCCCCAACCTTCTATGAGCCTTCGGGGTCCATGTGACCTGGCCATTTATCCCATTGTGTGCAAAAATGTGTCCCCCAGAGATAAAACAACCAAACGATGAAGAACACTGGATGGCCTTGACGGGAGGCTACCATCTATCTCCCAACAGCTGTTCCAGTGGGTCCCCTCCCCCAACCTTCTCTGAGCCTTCGGGGTCCTTGTGACCTGGCCATTTAACCCATTGTGTGCAAAAATGTGCCGCTCAGAGATAAAAACAACCCAATCCGTCAGTTTTATTTAGTGTTTCCAGATAAAGCAATATTGTTCTCAAAGGATATCAAAGTTTTGTTGTTATATTTTGAAACAATATTTTTTTATGTGTGTATTTCGTATTTCCTTTTTTAAATAATCAGTTAATTCCTTTTTTTTGCAAGACAATTATAGCAATTAAAAAATCTTGAAATAAATATTATTCCTGAAATAAATCAGATTACACTAGTATGCATAGGGGCGGGAGTGGTCCAGTCGGTAGCGCGCCAGGCTCGTAATCTGTAGTTCCCAGGTTACAGTCCCAGCTCGGTCAGCGTTGAGATTTATCTCCGCAAAAAATCCCCGCCCTGCCCACGGTCAGTAGGGGACACAAATGGGCTTGGAAAGGCCGCCGTCCGTCGGATGGGACGTTAAGCCGTGGTCCCGTGTGCGGGAGAGCCATACCCTGTGCACGTTTAAGAACAGGCTACCATCTGTCTCCCAACAGCTGTTCCAGTGGGTCCACTATCCCAACCTTCTCTGAGCCTTCGGGGTCCATGTGACCTGGCCATTTAGCCCATGGTGTGCAAAAAACTACCGCTCAGAGGTAAAACAACCCAACGTTAAAGAACACATTGGATGGCTTGACGGGAGGCTACCATCTGTCTCCCAACAGCTGTTGCAGTGAGTCCACTCCCCCAACCTTCTCTGAGCCTTCGGGGTCCTTGTGACCTGGCCATTTAGCATATGGTGTGCAAAAAAGTGCCGCTCAGAGGTAAAACAACCCAACGTTAAAGAACACGCTGGATGGCCTTGACGGGAGGCTACCATCTGTCTCCTAACAGCTGTTCCAGTGGTCCCCTCCCCCAACCTTCTGAGCCTTCGGGGTCCATATGACCTGGCCATTTAGCCCATGGTGTGCAAAAAAGTGCCGCTCAGAGGTAAAACAACCCAACCAACCTAGTATGCATTCAAGTGGTGTTCCGCTGTGCTTTATAAGAAATAAGATTTTATTATGAAAACAATTTTATTTTCCCAAAATAAATTAATGTTAGATTACATTGCTTTTTAATGAAGCTTAAATCTCCAGAGATTTTTTACCATTTGAAAGCATAAAAAATACAAAGTAGCGTCTGGAACTTGACTGGCATTGTAGTCTTCGAAATTACTTTTTGAAATTTTCACTCTTTTTCTTATGATTTCAGGATCATTCGCTTTCTGGATTTTCTGCAAAGTAGAAATCTACGTTAAGTATATTGTTTTAAGCACTTTACATATATAAAACATCTTACAAAATCTTGTGCAATTATCTGAAACGACATTTTCAAAACATATGCATATTGTTGTTGGGTTGTTTTACCTCTGAGCGGCACTTTTTTGCACACCATGGGCTAAATGGCCAGGTCTCAAGGACCCCGAAGGTTCAGAGAAAGTTGGGAGAGGGGATCCACTGGAACAGCTGTTGGGAGACAGATGGTAGCCTCCCGTCAAGGCCATCCAGCGTGTTCTTTAACGTTGGGTTGTTTTACTTCTGAGCAGCACTTTTTTGGACACCATGGGCTAAATGGCCAGGTCACATGGACCCCGAAGGTTCAGAGAAGGTTGGGGGAGGGGACCCACTGGAACAGCTGTTGGGAGACAGATGGTAGCCTCACGTCAAGGCCATCCAGCGTGTTCTTTAACGTTGGGTTGTTTTACCTGTGAGCGGCACTTTTCTGCACACCATGGGCTAAATGGCCAGGTCACAAGGACCCCGAAGGTTCAGAGAAGGTTGGGGGAGGGGATCCACTGGAACAGTTGTTGGGAGACAGATGGTTGCCTCCCGTCAAGGCCATTCAGCGTGTTCTTTAACGTTGGGTTGTTTTACCTCTGAGCGGCACTTTTCTGCACACCATGGGCTAAATGGCCAGGTCACAAGGACCCCGAAGGCTCAGAGAAGGTTGTGGGAGGGGACCCACTGGAACAGCTGTTGGGAGACAGATGGTAGCCTCCTGTCAAGGCCATCCAGCGTGTTCTTTAACGTGCACAGCGTATGGCTCTCCCGCACACGGACCACGGCTTAACGTCCCATCCGACGGACGGAGGCCTTTCCAAGCCCATCGGTGTCCCCTAGTGACGGTGGGCAGGGTGGGGAATTTTCTACAGAACAGTTGAAACTAGCTCTTTCTACTCAATTGGTCAACGTTTACCTCTTAATTTTTATAGTCAATATCCTATTTGTCTCTCACTTGAGGCACAAATCATTCTAATTATCTGTGCTAACTCATTAGGTTTTACACTAATAAAACTAATCAAGCTCCCGCGCACGGGGTGGGAGTGGCTCAATCGGTAGCGCGCCAGGCTCATAATCTGCAGTTCCCAGTTTCGAGTCCCAGCTGGGTCAGCGTTGAGATTTATCTACGGGAAATTCCCCGCCCTGCTAACGGTCAGTAGGGGACACCGATGGGCTTGGAAAGGCCGCCGTCCGTCGGATGGGACGTTAACTCGTGGCCCCGTGCACGGGAGAGCCATACCCTGTGCACGTTAAAGAACACGCTGGATGGCCTTGACGGGAGGCTACCATCTGTCTCTCAACAGCAGTTCCAGTGGGTCCCCTCCCCCAACCTTCTCTGAGCCTTCGGGGTCCACGTGACCTGGCCATTTAGCCCATGGTGTGCAAAAAAGTGCCGCTCAGAGGTAAAAAAATCCAACGTTAAAGAACACGCTGGATGGCCTTGACGGGAGGCTACCATCTGTCTCCCAACAGCTGTTCTAGTGGGTCCCCTCCCCCAACCTTCTCTGAGCCTTCGGGGTCCATGTGACCGGGCCATTTAGCCCATAGTGTGCAAAAAAATGACGCTCAGAGGTAAAACAACCCAAACAACCCCATAAGGTGCGTGCGAGATATGCGTTCCACCCAAAATAAATATTTCAACCATGTGGAGCAGAACTCGGTGCCCAGACAAACCAGCCAACGTCTTATCAGTTAACAGATACAAGCCAACCGAAGTAGAAGCACAATGCACCCTCAATGGTCTACGAGGCACCACTAAAGTATTCAAGCTATGCAAAAGCCTTCTGTTAGTGTGTGTGAACCCGTTTACAAGGGGAATTCCCTTTCCGAACGAGCTGACACTGCCAGGTACTCTTGGGGAGGAGCAGTGTGTTTGCTTGGAGGGGAGGCGGCGAAATCCTCTGTCGGCGCACAGGTTGTTGTTTCGAGAAAAGACCCTTTACCATGTGAGAAAAAAAATTATAAAAGCTGATAAGATTTCTGTTAGCATCGCAGTGATAAATAGGATTAATGGCTTCCTCTTCGACACACATTTTTCTCACACATTTTTCTATACAATCTTTCTCTTCATACCCCTTCGTTTTTCCATGTCAGCATCTATGTGTCTGCGAAGTGATGGAGATAATTAAGATGAAGAGAATCAATAGAGAGACGAGGAGATATATCGGACATTTGTACGCATGTGCAGAGCATGGATGATAAGTGTGGAGTAAATGATGTGTGTCTCTGCTGAACTTGGCGTAGTGTGTTGTGTAGTAGAACTTTTTGTGTTTTTTGCAGTCTGTCGTTTTGACGAATTGCTGTTGCGATCGGTATCACAAGAAGAGAATTCATAGCCGGAAAGGAAAGGCATCGCCGGCGATAGGCTTCTGAGAATTATCTGAGTGCGGGGCTATTTTCTAAGTAGTTTCCTGGGAGACTTTTGAAGACCTCTCTTAAAGGTTATACACGACGACAACAGGTTTTTAAAAGAGTAAAATTAACCCTTTCACCTTTTCGTTTTTTATTTTTTGGTCCGTGTTTGTGAAAGTTGTAGTCAGTAAAATTTCAACCATTTCGATGACGTTATTAGTTATTTATTGGACTCTTCTAATGACTAAAAAACGTTTAGATAACAGATGTAACAACCACACGGGGACAAAAAGAATTAAAAAAAATGCACAGAAACGTTTAGTGTGATTGTCTCTCACAATTGTTATGGCTAAGTGATTTTTCTGATCATTTAATTGATGTGAAACTAAGTTCATGATGCAGTTCTTTCTGGTTTTTAATGCTGACAACCAGTTTTTTTGCTCAGCAGGGTTTCGGTCCGGAGCTATCGGTTCCCACTTGGCGATTGCATCTAGAATAAGTTATGCTATGCCGAATAAGTAAAAATTGGTCTCTATAACCTCTAAATTAAGTTTATTTTTTGTTTTGGGTTGGGTTGTTTTACCTCTGAGCGACACGTTTTTGCACACCATGGGCTAAATGGCCAGGTCACATGGATCCCGAAGGCTCAGAGAAGGTTGTGGGAGGGGACCCACTGGAACAGCTGTTGGGAAACAGATGGTAGCCTCCCGTCAAGGCCATCCAGCGTGTTCTTTAACGTTGGGTTGTTTTACCTCTAAGCGGCACTTTTTTTGCACACCATGGGCTAAATGGCCAGGTCACATGGACCCCGAAGGCTCAGAGAAGGTTGGGGGAGGGGACCCACTGGAACGGCAGTTGAGAAACAGATGGTAGCCTCCCGTCAAAGATATCCAGCGTGTTCCTTAATGTTGGTTTGTTTTATCTATGAGCGGCACTTTTTAGCACACCATGGGCTAAATGGCCAGGTCACAAGGACCCCGAAGGCTCAGAGAAGGTTGGGGAAGGGGACCCACTGGAACGGCTGTTGAGAAACAGATGGTAGCCTCCCGTCAAAGCCATCCAGCGTGTTCCTTAATGTTGGTTTGTTTTATCTCTGAGCGGCACTTTTTAGCACACCATGGGCTAAATGGCCAGGTCACAAGGACTCCGAAGGCTCAGAGAAGGTTGGGGGAGGGGACCCACTGGAACAGCTGTTGGGAGACAGATGGTAGCCTTCCGTCAAGATCATCCAGTGTGATCTTTAACGTGCACAGAGTATGGCTCTCCCGCACACGGGGCCATGGCTTAACGTCCCATCCGACGGACGGCGGCCTTTCCAAGCCCATCGGTGTCCCCTACTGACCGTGGGCAGGGCGGGGAATTTTGCGGAGATAAATCTCAACGCTGAGCCAGTTGGGACTCGAACCTGGGAACTACAGATTACGAGCCTGGCGCGCTACCGACTGAGTCACCCCCGCCCCCCAGTATAGGTAGATTATATTTTATATTTCAAGAGACTATCAGAAATGAAATATGAAACAAGATCATATAAAATTACCTTATGTTCTCAACATGCTTTAATGAGAAATGTTATGCGTTGAAAAGTTTAATAAATTAAAAAACAATTATATTTTTTTCGTATTTAGTTATTTAATATTGTAATGGAATGAAGCGACTTTATTAAAGTACAGTCGCTGAAAAAAATATCCGAACACTATGGTTGATTACAGAATTCAGAAAAAATATCTGGCAACGATTTTTTTTAGAAATTAGTGATCTGACAACCTTCGTGCCACGTGACACGAAGGTTGCCAGATCACTCATTTCTAAAAAGAATCGTTGCCAGATATTTTTTCTAAATTCTGTAATCAACCACGGTGTTCGGATATTTTTTTTTCTGAGCGACTGTACATGATGTCTATCTTGTTCAGTAATTAGCTGTTTTTCAATTTGTAATTAGCGAAATGTAATATTTTGATTACAAATCGTATGAAACACATTTTTATGTACGAATTTAATCCTAATTCGTTATAATATTTAATTCATTTAATAATAAGGTTCTTTATTCAAGAAATTTACAATTGTGCATATTTTAAACATGGGGCCCCTCAAAATTAAATGCTTATATTCCTCAGAATAAAACACTTTGAGGGGCCCCACATTTAAAATATGCACACTTATATAAATTTCTTGAATAAAGGACATTATTTTTCTGAAAAAATAATCAAAACTATTTTGGCCATACAAAAAGTTACAAACCTAAAAAATAAATAAAATAAATACCCCCTCAAGCAGCTGCTTGCCACAGAGGTCTAACATAGTCGAAAATTTTTTGAATTATAATATATTCTTGTTCGCACTTTTTTAATTTGCTCATACAACGAAGTATATGATTTTGGGCGTACTGTAATAGTTTAATAGCAGACGAAAACATTTTTTTAAGTTGAGGTTCATAAAGTTACTCTTGTATTTATAGAAAAAAATTATCTTCAGCGATTTGGGACCTGAACCTACGATCTCATCTTAACATGGCAGATACTCTGGGTGCTCAGAATTGTAAAATGACAAGCAAATTTGTCGCATTTTTCGTATATTTGTATTCATTCTTTTATTTTTATTTTCGCTTTTTTTTTGGGGGGGGGGCTAAAATTTTCCCGCCTGGGGTCAGTGCCTTATGCGCTCTCCACGAAGAAGAAACAAGATACGCAAAAGAAATATTTGGATCACTTGAAGGCAATGTCTTCGCTTACAAAAAAATTAAATAAAATACCCCTCCCCACCCCCTCAGGGAACTGCTTGCCACAGAGGTGTGACAGGAGCCTGTCAGTTTATATGCTACAGTAGAAGGTCTGAGAGGATGGCAGGACCTCAGCAGAAAAACGACACATATATCCATGCCTTATCCAGGGCTCTAACCCAGGTCCCTTAGATCAGTAGCCAAGCGCGCTAACCACTCGGCCATGGGACGGCATTCGCTTACAAACAGCAGGCTGAAAAAAAACTGTAATGCAGGTTGCGATAATATTCAATTAATTAATTAATTAACAAATGACTTGGTGTTTCTCTAGTTTAAAATCATGAAGTCTCTCTTAACACAGGGGGTTCAGGATTTTAAATTGCACATGGAGCATTTTTAAATTGCACACACATTTTCCCGCACTCGGAGTCACGACTTAACGACCGTCGGATGAGACGTTAATCCATGGCCCCGTGTGCGGGAGAGCCATTCCCTGTGCACGTTAAAGAACACGCTGGACAGCCTTGACGGGAGGCTACCATCTGTCTCCCAACAGCTGTTCCAGTGGGTCCCCTCTCCCAACCTTCTCTGATCCTTCGGGGTACATGTGACCTGGCCATTTAGCCCATGCTGTGCAAAAAAGTGCCGCTCAGAGGTAAAACAACCCAACTTTAAAGAACACGCTGGATGGCCTTGACGGGAGGCTACCATCTGTCTCCCAACAGCTGTTCCAGTGGGTCCCCTCCCCCAACCTTCTCTGAGCCTTCGGGGTCTTTGTGACCTGACCATTTAGCCCATGCTGTGAAAAAAGTGCTGCTCAGAGGTAAAACAACCCAACGTTAAAGAACACGCTGGATGGCCTTGACGGGAGGCTACCGTCTGTCTCTCAATAGCTGTTCCAGTGGGTCCCCTCCCCCAACCTTCTCTGAGCCTTCGGGGTCCTTGTGACCTGACCATTTAGCCCATGCTGTGAAAAAAGTGCTGCTCAGAGGTAAAACAACCCAACGTTAAAGAACACGCTGGATGGCCTTGACGGGAGGCTACCGTCTGTCTCTCAATAGCTGTTCCAGTGGGTCCCCTCTCCCAACCTTCTCTGAGCTTTCGGGGTCCTTGTGACCTGACCATTTAGCCCATGCTGTGCAAAAAAGTGCTGCTCAGAGGTAAAACAACCCAACTTTAAAGAACACGCTGGATGGCCTTGACGGGAGGCTACCATCTGTCTCTCAATAGGTGTTCCAGTGGGTCCCCTCCCCCAACCTTCTCTGAGCCTTCTGGGTCCATGTAACTGGCCATTAGCCCAAGGTGTGCAAAAAAGTAAAACAACCCGATTATAATGCTATTATTTTCGTCTTTTTTTTATTTGCGACATTTAGGATAGAGAAGAATCTTAGAAGCTACTCCTAACTTTTCCAGGCCTCCTCATTAAAGGACATGCCCTACAAAAACCGAAGACACCGCTGACCACTCTCTCAGTTAGAACTAACACACAAAGTTTGCCTTGTTGCAGCAGTCTCTGTGCTCTAAGTATTCAAAAGAAGATGTTAAGGTGTCAACTTTCGTTGTTATTTCAAGACTTATGTTTATTTTAGCTCTTTGACGTGTCAGCTAATTTTTAATCTTTACTGAAGGTTTGCTGTCAAGACTCTGACATTCGTTTCTGCTTACAAAACAGTATTTGCGTTTCTCTATTGAGGTCCTGCCATCCTCTCAGATCTTCTACTCTGGCATATAAACTGACAGGCTCCTGTCAGACCTCTGTGGCAAGCAGCTGCTTGAGGGGGTATTTATTTTTTTTTATTTTTTTTTATGCTTCATTCTACCAACCACATTGTCAATTTCATAACTAGAAGAATAGGATATCGCCTGAGTAGAATAGGACTCAGAACAGCACCCTCTTACGGTGGGAATTTGAATTACTAGTTGATTGAAAAATTGGAAATAGTACATCCTCACAGACCTTCCACTTTGACGTATAAACTGACAGGTTGGGTTGTTTTACCTCTGAGAGACATTTTTTTTTGTACACCGTGGGCTAAATGGCCAGGTCTCAAGGACCCCAAAGGCTCAGAGAAGGTTGGGGGAGGGGACCCACTGGAACAGCCGTTGGGAGACAGATGGTAGCCTCCCGTCAAGGCCATCCAGCGTGTTCTTTAACATTGGATTGTTTCACCTCTGAGCGGCACTTTTTTGCACACAATGGGCTAAATGGCCAGGTCACATGGACCCCGAAGGCTCAGAGAGGGTTGGGGGAGGGGACCCACTGGAACAGCTGTTGGGAGACAGATGGTAGTCTCCCGTAAAGACCATCCAGCGTGTTCTTTAACGTTGGGTTGTTTTACCTCTGAGCCTAACTTCATTGCACACCATGGGCTAAATGGCTAGGTCGCAAGGACCCCGAAGGCTCAGAGAATGTTGGGGGAGCGGACCCACTGTAACAGCTGTTGGGAGACAGATGGTAGCCTCCCGTCAAGGCCATCCAGCGTGTTCGTTGGATTGTTTTACCTCTGAGCGACAGTTTTTTGCACACAATGAGCTAAATGGCCAGGTCACAAAGGACCCCGAAAGCAGTTGGGCTAACTGCTCGTGTAGCGTACACAGTTCAAAGTTAAGGAACTTTGAACGTAGCTTCACATTTACGTAAACATTGAGAACCTTTTTGCAATTTAGGATATATTACGTGATCGACTTGAAAAACATTTTACGATCTAACTGGTTTTGAAATTACCTATAAGAAACACGCGAAAAATATAAATGGATGAACTTCTAAGTGTGAAAACAGAATCCTCCTCAACTGAGTTTTTTACCATCAGATAATTCTTATCTAGGTTTGCTTGCTATTGAAATAAATACCCGAAAAAACCACTACAAGAAAACGAAACAGAGACATCACCAGAACAGTTGGAAGATTTTCTACCCCATTAACTAAGATCTGCATCAGAACAACCTACAGAATCTGTCTTATCATTAAAAAATCTGAAAATATATTCCAGGAATGGATCTAAACAAATACAGCTGCCCCAGGTCATAACAACAAACAGATACATAAACAACACACACACTCAGACGGAGAGCAAACAAGATACGACTCTCAATGCTTACCTGGCCATTACTTATACGAAATGTAATTAGTTAGAGAGTGCAGGAAATACTTCGAAGTAGGAGAGTTGGGATTCCAGAGGTAACGCATTTAACAGAGATAAGTATCACAAAGTAATTACACCCAATTGCAGTTGGGGCAGTTAGAGGGAGGAAGATCTGCTCGAGAATATGAAAGCATTTGATAACTTCCTCTTCATTTGACACGATTCATCACGTGACACATACGAGATATTCAAGTGTACAAATGTTATGTCGTTATTTTTAAGGGTTGGGTTGTTTTACCTCTTACCGGCACTTTTTTTGCACACTATGTGCTAAATGGCCAGGTCACATGGACCCCGAAGGCTCAGAGAAGGTTTGGGGAGGGGATCCACTGGAACAGCTGTTGGAAGACAGATGGTAGTCTACCGTTAAGGCCATCCAGCGTGTTCTTTAACGTTGGATTGTTTTACCTCTGAGCGGCACTTTTTTGCACACCATGGGCTAAATGGCCAGGTCACATGGACCCCGAAGGCTCAGAGAAGGTTGGGGGAGGGGACCCACTGGGACAGCTGTTGGGAGACAGATGGTAGCCTCCAGTCAAGGCCATCCAGCGTGTTCTTTAACGTGAACAGGGTCTGACTCTCCCGCACACGGGACCACGGTTTAACGTCCCATCCGACGAACGGCAGCCTATCCAAGCCCTATTTTTTAGGCGAAGGATAAGTTTGAGGAGTGAAAAAATTTCGTTAGAAGAATTATCTCATTTGTTTTGAAACTTATCAATTCAGAATTGGGGTCATTAAATGTTGATTCGTTTCATTTATTTATGCCAATATTTTAATTTTAAAGCTTTTGGAGTCTTATTATTAACTTACCAATCATTCTATATTCAGTAAAGTTTCAACCCAACATTAAAGAACACGCTGGATGGTCTTGACGGGAGGCTACCATTTATCTCCCAACAGCTGTTCCAGTGGGTCCCCTCCTCTAACCTTCTCTGAAACTTCGGGGTCCTTGTGATCTGGCCATTTAGACCATTGTGTGCTAAAAAGTGCTCCTTAGAGATAAAACAACCGAAAAGAATTCATAATTAAGGTAGCCTTCTTCGAAAGTTTCATGTTCAATATCAAGGAATCGCAAATGAATCACTTTCAAAAATCAAGAATAAATATCACTGTAAGTTGATAATTTGGACACCAGTCAAGTCTTCAGGTATTCTGTTAAATTATTAATATCCGTTTTGTAATTTTCACAATTTTTAAATTGTTCTAAAGTGGCAGAATATTTTTTGTATATCCCGCACACGGAGCCACAGCTTAACGTCCCATCCGACGGACGGCGGCCTTTCCAAGCCCATCGGTGTCCCCTACTGACCGTGGGCTAGGCGGGGACTTTAACGGGGATAAATCTCAACGCTTCACTCTAACAACAAGAATTCACACTTCGTGAACGAAGGTTGGCAGATCACTAATTTCTGAAAAGGTCGTTGCCAGATATTATTTTCTGAATTCTTTAATGGACCATAGTGTTCGGATACTTTTTTGAGCGACTGTACCACAACTGTTCGCATGTCAACATTATATGTGTGTCTTACAAATACTTGGCCCAGACATGAAACACTAGTTTGAGTCTGTCTTATAATTGTATCTAAATATGGTTGGAATCCATATGAAGAAACCATATCCAAATAAATGGGTTGGGTTGTTTTACCTCTGAGTGGCACTTTTTTGCACACCATGTGCTAAATGGCCAGGCCACAAGGACTCCGAACGCTCAGAGAAGGTTGGGGGAGGGGACCCACTGGAACAGCTTTTGGGAGACAGATGGTAGCCTCCCGTCAAGGCCATCCAGCATGTTCTTTAACGTGCACAGGGTATGGCTCTCCCTCACACGGGGCCACGGCTTAACGTCCCATCCGACGGACGGCGGCCTTTCCAAGCCCATCGGTGTCCCCTACTGACCGTGGGCAGGGCGGGGAGTTTTGAGGAGATAAGTCTCAACGCTGACCCAGCTGGGACTCGAACCTGGGAACTACAGATCACGAGCCTGGCGCGCTACCGACTGAGTCACTCCCGCCCCTGGAATCCATATGAAGAAACCATATCCAAATAAATGTTGACATAATCATTATCAAGAGGCAATATTTTAAGATCACCAGTAAATACAACTGTACTATTTTAAATTAAATTTAAAGAGTCATTTAATTCCTCTATAAACCCGCCCTGCCCGCGATCAGTAGGGGACACCGATGGGCTTGGAAAGAACGCCGTCCGTCTGATGGGACGTTAAGCCGTGGCTCCGTGTGCGGGAGAGCCATACCCTGTGCACGCTAAAGATCACACTGGATGGCCTTGACGGGAGGCTACCATCTGTCTCCCAAAAGCTGTTCCAGTGGGTCCCTTGCTCCAACCTTCTCTGATCCTTCGGGGTCCATGTGACCTGGCCATTTAGCCCATGGTGTGCAAAAACGTGCCGCTCAGAGGTAAAACAACACAACTTTAAAGAACACGCTGGATGGCCTTGACGGGAGGCTACCATCTGTCTCCCAACAGCTGTTCCAGTGGGTCTCCTCCCCCATCGTTCTCCGAAACGTCAGGGTCCTTGTGACCTGGCCATTTAGCCCATGGTGTGCAAAAAAGTGCGGCTCAGAGGTAAAACAACCCAACATTAAAGAACACGCTGAATGGCCTTGACGGGAGGCTACCGTCTGTCTCCCAACAGCTGTTCCAGTGGGTCCCCTCCTCCAACCTTCTCTGAGCCATGTGACCTGGCCATTTAGCCCATGGTGTGCAAAAAAGTGGCGCTCAGAGGTAAAACAATCCAACATTAAAGAACACACTGGATGGCTTTGACGGGAGGCTACCGTCTGTCTCCCAACAGCTGTTCCAGTGGGTCCCCTCCCCCAACGATCTCTGGGCCATCGGGTCCCCTCCCCCAACGATCTCTGGCCATTGTGTGCAGAAAAGTATCGCTCAGCGGTAAAACAACCCAACCCTAAAGGAAATTTATTTCCTGAAAGTTCCTTTTGATAAAGTTTAAAAAAAAAATAATTTTTAACTACATCCATTTCGTTAAAATAAGTGGATTGATTGTGAACCAATCCATTTTTGTGTTGAAAATAAGTAGACTGATTTTACGATTGCAAACCGATTACTGAACTTTTTTTTTTGATAAAGATCAGCTGATTGAATTTGAAATACTTTCTTTTTGATAAAGATTGCCTGATTGATATTTTAATACTTCTTTATTGCAATTTACCTGACTGGTTTTGAAATACTTTCTTTTTCATAAAGATTAACTTATTCATTTCAGAATTCTTTCTTTTACGCGAAGATTACCTCATTGATTTCTTAATACTTTATCGCATATATTACCTGATTGAATTCGAAATACTTTCTTTTTCTTAAAGATTGGATGATTGATTTCGGAATACTTTCTTTTTCCATAAAGATTACCTGATTGATTTCAGAATGCTTTCTTTTTCATAAAGATTACCTGGTTGATTTCTTAATACTTTTTCGTATATATTACCTGATTGATTTCAAAATACTTTCTTTTTCTTAAAGATCAGCTTATTGATTTCGGAATACTTTCTTTTTCCATAAAGATTACCTGATTGATTTCAGAATGCTTTCTTTTTCATAAAGGTTACCTGATTGATTTCTTAATAATTGTTTGCACAGATTATATAATTCATTTCGAAATCCCCCTTTTTTAAAAAAAATTAACTGAATGATTTTGAAATACTTTCCTTTTAATAACGATTATCTAATTGATTTTGAAATAGTGTCTTTTTTGTAAAGATTAGCCCATATAATATCAGAACACTTTATGAAGAATAAAGATCACCTGATTGATTTCGGAATACTTTTTTTTATCTGATTGATTTCGGAATACTTTTTTTTATCTGATTGATTTCGGAATACTTTTTTTATCTGATTGATTTCGGAATACTTTTTTTATATGATATATTACTTAATACTATTTCATAACAGAATACCTGATTGATTTCGAAACGATTTCTTCTCTCATAAAAACTAGCTGATTGATTTTGAAACTCTTTCTTTTTGATAAAGACTAGGTTATTGATTTTATAATACTTTCTTTTTCATAAATACTAGCTGATTGATTTTGAAATACTTCCTTTTCCATAGAGATTAGCTTATTCGTTTCAGAATACTCTCTTTTACACGAAGATTACGTGATTGATTTCGAAATACTTTCTTTTTCTTAAAGATTAAGTGATTAATTTCGAAATAATATCTTTTTCATAGAGATTCGCTTATTCATTTCAGAATACTTTCTTTTACATGAAGATTACCTAATTGATTTCGAAACGATTTCTTTTCGCATAAAAACTAGCTGATTGATTTTGAAACTCTTTCTTTTTCATAAAGACTAGGTTATTTATTTTGAAATACTTTCTCTTTCATAAATACTAGCTGACTGATTTTGAAATACTTCCTTTTCCATAGAGATTAGCTTATTCATTTCAGAATACTTTCTTTTACACGATGATTATAATAAAAAAATAAAATACCCCCTCAAGCAGCTGCTTGCCACAGAGGTCTGACAGAAGTCTGTCAGTTTATATGCCAGAGTAGAAGGTCTGAGAGGATGGCAGGACCTCAGCAGAAAAACGACATATACATCCATGCCTACTCCGGGGCTCGAACCCAGGTCCCTTAGATTAGTAGCCAGGCGTGCTAACCACTCGGCCACGGGACGGCACACATGATGATTACGTGATTGATACTTTCTTTTTCTTAAAGATTAGGTGATTAATTTCGAAATACTTTCTTTTTCATAGAGATTAGCTTATTCGTTTCAGAATACTTTCTTTTACACGAAGATTACCTGACTGATTACGAAATACTTTCTTTCTCTTAAAGATTAGGTGACTGATTTCGAAATACTTTATTTTTTCATAGAGATAACTTATTCATTTCAGAATACTTTTTTTTACACGAAGATTACCTGACTCATTTCGAAATACTTTCTTTTTCTTAAAGATTAGGTGATTGATTTTGAAATACTTTCCTAAAGATTAGGTGATTAATTTCGAAATACTTTCTTTTTCATAGAGATTAGCTTATTCGTTTCAGAATACTTTCTTTTACACGAAGATTACCTGACTGATTACGAAATACTTTCTTTCTCTTAAAGATTAGGTGACTGATTTCGAAATACTTTATTTTTTCATAGAGATAACTTATTCATTTCAGAATACTTTTTTTTACACGAAGATTACCTGACTCATTTCGAAATACTTTCTTTTTCTTAAAGATTGGATGATTGATTTCGGAATACTTTCTTTTTCCATAAAGATTACCTGATTGATTTCAGAATGCTTTCTTTTTCATAAAGATTACCTGGTTGATTTCTTAATACTTTTTCGTATATATTACCTGATTGATTTCAAAATACTTTCTTTTTCTTAAAGATCAGCTTATTGATTTCGGAATACTTTCTTTTTCCATAAAGATTACCTGATTGATTTCAGAATGCTTTCTTTTTCATAAAGGTTACCTGATTGATTTCTTAATAATTGTTTGCACAGATTATATAATTCATTTCGAAATCCCCCTTTTTTAAAAAAAATTAACTGAATGATTTTGAAATACTTTCCTTTTAATAACGATTATCTAATTGATTTTGAAATAGTGTCTTTTTTGTAAAGATTAGCCCATATAATATCAGAACACTTTATGAAGAATAAAGATCACCTGATTGATTTCGGAATACTTTTTTTTATCTGATTGATTTCGGAATACTTTTTTTTATCTGATTGATTTCGGAATACTTTTTTTATCTGATTGATTTCGGAATACTTTTTTTATATGATATATTACTTAATACTATTTCATAACAGAATACCTGATTGATTTCGAAACGATTTCTTCTCTCATAAAAACTAGCTGATTGATTTTGAAACTCTTTCTTTTTGATAAAGACTAGGTTATTGATTTTATAATACTTTCTTTTTCATAAATACTAGCTGATTGATTTTGAAATACTTCCTTTTCCATAGAGATTAGCTTATTCGTTTCAGAATACTCTCTTTTACACGAAGATTACGTGATTGATTTCGAAATACTTTCTTTTTCTTAAAGATTAAGTGATTAATTTCGAAATAATATCTTTTTCATAGAGATTCGCTTATTCATTTCAGAATACTTTCTTTTACATGAAGATTACCTAATTGATTTCGAAACGATTTCTTTTCGCATAAAAACTAGCTGATTGATTTTGAAACTCTTTCTTTTTCATAAAGACTAGGTTATTTATTTTGAAATACTTTCTCTTTCATAAATACTAGCTGACTGATTTTGAAATACTTCCTTTTCCATAGAGATTAGCTTATTCATTTCAGAATACTTTCTTTTACACGATGATTATAATAAAAAAATAAAATACCCCCTCAAGCAGCTGCTTGCCACAGAGGTCTGACAGAAGTCTGTCAGTTTATATGCCAGAGTAGAAGGTCTGAGAGGATGGCAGGACCTCAGCAGAAAAACGACATATACATCCATGCCTACTCCGGGGCTCGAACCCAGGTCCCTTAGATTAGTAGCCAGGCGTGCTAACCACTCGGCCACGGGACGGCACACATGATGATTACGTGATTGATACTTTCTTTTTCTTAAAGATTAGGTGATTAATTTCGAAATACTTTCTTTTTCATAGAGATTAGCTTATTCGTTTCAGAATACTTTCTTTTACACGAAGATTACCTGACTGATTACGAAATACTTTCTTTCTCTTAAAGATTAGGTGACTGATTTCGAAATACTTTATTTTTTCATAGAGATAACTTATTCATTTCAGAATACTTTTTTTTACACGAAGATTACCTGACTCATTTCGAAATACTTTCTTTTTCTTAAAGATTAGGTGATTGATTTTGAAATACTTTCCTAAAGATTAGGTGATTGATTTTGAAATACTTTCTTTCTCTTAAAGATTAAGTGATTGATTTCGAAATACTTTATTTTTTCATAGAGATAACTTATTCATTTCAGAATACTTTCTTTTACACGAAAATTACCTGACTCATTTCGAAATACTTTCTTTTTCTTAAAGATTAGGTGATTGATTTTGAAATACTTTCCTAAAGATTAGGTGATTGATTTTGAAATACTTTCTTTCTCTTAAAGATTAGGTGATTGATTTCGAAATACTTTATTTTTTCATAGAGATAACTTATTCATTTCAGAATACTTTCTTTTACACGAAAATTACCTGACTCATTTCGAAATACTTTCTTTTTCTTAAAGATTAGGTGATTGATTTTGAAATACTTTCCTAAAGATTAGGTGATTAAGAAAAAGAAAGTATTTCAAAATCAAAGATTAGGTGATTAATTTTGAAATGCTTTCTCTTTCATAAATACTAGACGATTGACCTTGAAACATTTTTTCTTTTTCGTAAAGATTAGCTGTTTGTTTTTGAACTACTTTCCTTTTAATAAAGATTACCTGATTGATTTCGGAACATTTTCTTCTTCTTTTTCATAAAAATTACTTAATCGATTTTGAAATGCATCCTTTTTCATGAAGACTTAACAACTTCTCGACGTTTTTGTTCAACTATCGAAGAAATATTGCTCTTAATTTAACGTCGAAATCATATTTAGAGGAACTATCCTCTTCAACCTGGTGTGGTACGAACACAAGATCCTTCAATTTACTCAGTTGTATTTTCGTACATATTTGTTATCTGTTTCTTCAGGTTGCTTGTGAGCTGCTGGGACAATACCTTCAAGAGACACAGAAAATAGTCTATTGTTGGTAGAAGGGGCGGGGGTGGCTCAGTCGGTAGCGCGCCAGGCTCGTAATCTGTAGTTCCCAGGTTCGAGTCCCAGCTGGGTCAGCGTTGAGATTTATCTCCGTAAAACTCCCCTCCCACGGTCAGTAGGGGACACCAATGGACTTGGAAAGACCGCCGTCCGTCGGATGGGTCGTTAAGCCGTGACGCCGTGTGCGAGAGAGCCATACCCTGTGCACGTTAAAGAACACGCTGGATGGCCTTGACGGGAGGCTACCATCTGTCTCCCAACAGCTGTTGCAGTGGGTCCCCTGCCCCAATCTTCTCTGAGCCCTCGGGGTCCATGTGACCTGGCCATTTAGCCCATGGTGTGCAAAAAAGTGTCGCTCAGAGGTAAAATAACCCAACCCAAGACGAGTAAAATGATTCTTAACGGACATCTGTCTCGTTGTTGCAATTTATAACAATGCATCTGAGAACAATGATTTTCCGATCTTCTGATAAAACAAATCTTATTGATGAACTTCGAAACCAAACATAAACCCTTCTAATAGAACACAAAGGGACAACTGAAATCTTATCTTAAATTTGCTTCAGATATTCATCTAGACATTTTCGTATAAATCAAGACAAGCTTCAGGCAATTACACATCTCAAGCGGGAATCGGGCTATAAATTACGTCACCTGAATTCGACCACCCATATCTTATTAAATCTATGGTCCTTAATTTGAACTCTAAACCGTTAAAGATGAACACCTGCTCCCGCCCGTCACTTAATAACGGAAGCTGAGGTGGGATGGTCCCAGTTTTCCAGATGCTCACAGTGTCAGTCGATAAACTAACTGGTCTGGTTGATCTGTTTCACGAGCTGAGGAAAGCAATCTGCCAGTTTGTTTTTGATTTATAGTTTCAGAAGGCAGAGGCCCACAGGGCTAATTGTAGGTTTGGAGGCTATTAACAGATAGAACAGTTGAAGGTAGGAACAGTTTTCAAAACACTGTACTTTGAATGTATTACATGTTTCTCTCCTTTTTTTTTTTATCTTTTTCTTTGGGTTTCAACACGTGTTAAAAAGAGTAATTGTCGTTGTGAAATGGATATGTAAAACGTATAATAGCCGTAACCGTCCCGTGACCGAGTGGTTAGCACGCTGGGCTACTGATTTATGGGACCTGGGTTCGAGCCCCGGTTAAGGCATGGATAGTAATGTTTTTCTGCTGAGGTCCCGCCATCCTCTCAGACCTTCTACTGTGGCGTATAAACTGGCAGGGGCCTGTCAGACCCTCTGTGGCAAGCAGCTGCTTGAGGGGGTGTTTATTTATTTTTTATAATAGCCGTCCCTTGGCCGAGTGGTTAGCGCGCTTGGCTACTGATCTACGGGATCTGGGTTCGAGCCCCGGATAAGGCATGGATGTGTGTGTCGTTTATTCTGCTGAGGTCCTGCCATCCTCACAGACCTTCTACTATGGCATATAAACTGACAGTCTCCTGTCAGACCTCTGTGGCAAGCAGCTGCTTGAGGGGGTATTTATTTATTTATTTTTTTATATATATATCAATGGTTCTCAACCTGTTATGCTTCACGTACCCCCTGGAAATGTGTATGTAACTGGCGTACCCCTTGTATAGATAGATAAAACTATAGCTATAGTATAAAAATGGGAATAAAATAAAACATATATATCAGTGGTTCTCAACCGTTTATGCTTCACGTACCCCCTAGAAATGTGCATTTAACTGGCGTACCCCTCGTACAGATAGATACAACGATAGTTATAGTATAACAATGGGAATAAAATAAAACATATAAATCATTGGGTCACAACCTTTTATGCTTCACGTACCCTATGGAAATATCTATGTAACTGGCGTACCCCTTGTATAGATAGATAAAATTATAGTTATAGTATAACAATGGGAATAAAATAAAAAATATTTATAAATCAGTGATTCTCAACCTTTTATGCTTCAAGTACCTTTTGGAAATGTGTATGTAACTGACGTACCCCTTGTATAGATAGATAAACCTATAGTTATAGTATAACAATGGGAATAAAATAAAACATATATATATCAATGGTTCTCAACCTTTTATGCTTCACGTACCCCCTGGAAATGTGTATGTAACTGGCGTACCCCTTGTATAGATAGATAAAACTATAGTTATGGTATAACAATGGGAAAAATATAAAAAATATATATAAATCAGTGGTTCTCAACCTTTTATGCTTCACGTACCCCCTGGAAATGTGTATGTAAGTGGTGTACCCCTCGTATAGATAGATAAAACGATAGTTATAGTATAACAATGGGAATAAAATAAAACATATATATCATTGGGTCACAACCTTTTATGCTTTACGTACTCTATGGAAATGTGTATGTAACTGGCGTACCCCTTGTATAGATAGATAAAACTATAGTTATAGTATATCAATGGAAATAAAATAAAACATATATATCAGTGGTTCTCAACATTTTATGCTTCACGTACCCCCTGGAAATGTGTATGTAACTGGCGTACCTCTTGTATAGATAGATAAAACTATAGTTATATAGTATAACCATGGGTATAAAATAAAACATATATATCAGTGGTTCTCAACCTTTTATGCTTCACGTACCCCCTGGAAATGTGTATGTAACTGGCGTACCCCTTGTATAGATAGATAAAACTATAGTTATAGTATATCAATGGAAATAAAATAAAACATATATATCAGTGGTTCTCAACCTTTTATGCTTCACGTACCCCCTGGAAATGTGTATGTAACTGGCGTACCCCTTGTATAGATAGATAAAACTATAGTTATAGTATATCAATGGAAATAAAATAAAACATATATATCAGTGGTTCTCAACATTTTATGCTTCACGTACCCCCTGGAAATGTGTATGTAACTGGCGTACCCCTTGTATAGATAGATAAAACTATAGTTATAGTATATCAATGGAAATAAAATAAAACATATATATCAGTGGTTCTCAACCTTTTATGCTTCACGTACCCCCTGGAAATGTGTATGTAACTGGCGTACCCCTTGTATAGATAGATAAAACTATAGTTATAGTATATCAATGGAAATAAAATAAAACATATATATCAGTGGTTCTCAACATTTTATGCTTCACGTACCCCCTGGAAATGTGTATGCAATTGGCGTACCCCTTGTATAGATAGATAAAACTATAGTTATAGTATATCAATGGAAATAAAATAAAACATATATATATCAGTGGTTCTCAACCTTTTATGCTTCACGTACCCTATGGAAATGTGTATGTAACTGGCGTACCCCTTGTATAGATAGATAAAACTATAGTTATAGTATATCAATGGAAATAAAATAAAACATATATATCAGTGGTTCTCAACATTTTATGCTTCACGTACCCCCTGGAAATGTGTATGTAATTGGCGTACCCCTTGTATAGATAGATAAAACTATAGTTATAGTATATCAATGGAAATAAAATAAAAAATATATATCAGTGGTACTCAACCTTTTATGCTTCACGTACCCCCTGGAAATGTGTATGTAACTGGCGTACCCCTTGTATAGATAGATAAAACTATAGTTATGGTATAACAATGGGAATAGAATAAAAAATATATATCAGTGGTTCTCAACCTTTTATGCTTCACGTACCCCCTGGAAATGTGTATGTAACTGACGTACCCTTTGTATAGATAGATAAAACTATAGTTATAGTATAACAATGGGAATAAAATAAAACATATATATCAGTGGTTCTCAACCTTTTATGCTTCACGTACCCCCTGGAAATGTGTATGTAACTGGCGTACCCCTTGTATAGATAGATAAAACTATAGTTATGGTATAACAATGGGAATAGAATAAAAAATATATATCAGTGGTTCTCAACCTTTTATGCTTCACGTACCCCCTGGAAATGTGTATGTAACTGGCGTACCCCTTGTATAGATAAATAAACTATAGTTATAGTATAACAATGGGAATAAAATAAAACATATATATCAGTGGTTCTCAACCTTTTATGCTTCACGTACCCCCTGGAAATGTGTATTTAACTGGCGTACCCTTTGTATAGATAGATAAAACTATAGTTATAGTATAACAATGGGAATAAAATAAAACATATATATCAGTGGTTCTCAACCTTTTATGCTTCACGTACCCCCTGGAAATGTGTATGTAACTGGCTTACCCTTTGTATAGATAGATAAAACTATAGTTATAGTATAACAATGGGAATAAAATAAAACATATATATCAGTGGTTCTCAACCTTTTATGCTTCACGTACCCCCTGGAAATGTGTATTTAACTGGCGTACCCTTTGTATAGATAGATAAAACTATAGTTATAGTATAACAATGGGAATAAAATAAAACATATATATCAGTGGTTCTCAACCTTTTATGCTTCACGTACCCCCTGGAAATGTGTATGTAACTGACGTACCCTTTGTATAGATAGATAAAACTATAGTTATAGTATAACAATGGGAATAAAATAAAACATATATATCAGTGGTTCTCAACCTTTTATGCTTCACGTACCCCCTGGAAATGTGTATGTAACTGGCGTACCCCTTGTATAGATAGATAAAACTATAGTTATAGTATAACAATGGGAATAAAATAAAACATATATATCAGTGGTTCTCAACCTTTTATGCTTCACGTACCCCCTGGAAATGTGTATGTAACTGGCGTACCCCTTGTATAGATAGATAAAACTATAGTTATAGTATAACAATGGGAATAAAATAAAACATATATATCAGTGGTTCTCAACCTTTTATGCTTCACGTACCCCCTGGAAATGTGTATGTAACTGACGTACCCTTTGTATAGATAGATAAAACTATAGTTATAGTATAACAATGGGAATAAAATAAAACATATATATCAGTGGTTCTCAACCTTTTATGCTTCACGTACCCCCTGGAAATGTGTATGTAACTGACGTACCCTTTGTATAGATAGATAAAACTATAGTTATAGTATAACAATGGGAATAAAATAAAACATATATATCAGTGGTTCTCAACCTTTTATGCTTCACGTACCCCCTGGAAATGTGTATTTAACTGGCGTACCCTTTGTATAGATAGATAAAACTATAGTTATAGTATAACAATGGGAATAAAATAAAACATATATATCAGTGGTTCTCAACCTTTTATGCTTCACGTACCCCCTGGAAATGTGTATGTAACTGGCGTACCCCTTGTATAGATAGATAAAACTATAGTTATAGTATAACAATGGGAATAAAATAAAACATATATATCAGTGGTTCTCAACCTTTTATGCTTCACGTACCCCCTGGAAATGTGTATGTAACTGGCGTACCCCTTGTATAGATAGATAAAACTATAGTTATAGTATAACAATGGGAATAAAATAAAACATATATATCAGTGGTTCTCAACCTTTTATGCTTCACGTACCCCCTGGAAATGTGTATGTAACTGACGTACCCTTTGTATAGATAGATAAAACTATAGTTATAGTATAACAATGGGAATAAAATAAAACATATATATCAGTGGTTCTCAACCTTTTATGCTTCACGTACCCCCTGGAAATGTGTATGTAACTGGCGTACCCCTTGTATAGATAGATAAAACTATAGTTATAGTATAACAATGGGAATAAAATAAAACATATATATCAGTGGTTCTCAACCTTTTATGCTTCACGTACCCCCTGGAAATGTGTATGTAACTGGCGTACCCCTTGTATAGATAGATAAAACTATAGTGATAGTATAACAATGAGAATAAAATAAAATATATATATCAGTGGTTCTCAACCTTTTATGCTAGAGCAATCTATCTTATTGATTAAATTTTTAAATTTTCGAGGGCCAAAAACTATAAAGTTTGGAGATTGTTTTTTTTTTTTTGACCGCTTTTTAAAATTTTTCGAACACTTCCATTAACGATGTTTTAATTTCTAAATATTGCTATTAACTCCACAAAATGTAGCATACGAAAAATTTAATGAATTTCTTTAATATCAGCAACATTTTCTTTGGTTAAAATTAATCATAATTACTTAAATGAAAATTAAAATTAAGGAATATTGTAGTCGATTCTTATTGATTTAGAATGCCTGAAATTATTAATAAATTACAGTATGTCTAATAAATGTTTCAAATGTTAAATAACTTTCGTATTTCTTCCGTGTCTTAGGGAAAAAACATCTGGTGGTAGTGAAGTATTCATCAAAAGTAAAGAAAGTAAGAACAGTTTGTTAATTTTTACTATTTAAATCAGATATGCATATATATTAATTTTTTTTAATCAGACGTCGCCAACCAATTTAATTCCATTTTTTTTTTGAACTAACCATATTTGAGTTCAAAACCAAAGGATTTTAAAAATTCCTAGTAATCATTAAACAATAATACTTTTTTTTAAATCAAGGTTCCTGGTTATCCGGTATTCAAGCATCCGTAATTCTCCAGAAAATGGCATCAATTTCAAATGAAACATCTGATCTCGCTACAGCAAATATCATCGCACGGGTTGTGGGTTGTTTTACCTCTGAGCGGCACTTTTTTGCACACCATAGGCTAAATGACCAGGTCACAAGGATCCCGAAGGTTCAGAGAAGGTTCGGGGAGGGGACCCACTGGAACAGCTGTTGGGAGACAAATGGTAGACTCCCGTCAAGGCCATCCAGCGTGTTCTTTAACGTTGGATTGTTTTACCTCTGAGCGGCACTTTTTTGCACTCCATGGGCTAAATGGCCAGGTCACAAGGACCCCGAAGTCTCAGAGAAGGTTCGGGGAGGGGACCCACTGGAACAGCTGTTGGGAGACAGATGGTAGACTCCCGTCAAGGCCATCCAGCGTGTTCTTTAACGTTGGATTGTTTTAACTCTGAGCGGCACTTTTTTGCACACCATGGGCTAAATGGCCAGGTCACAAGGACCCCGAAGGCTTAGAGAAGGTTGAGGGAGGGGACCCACTGGAACAGCTGTTGGGAGACAGATGGTAGACTCCAGTCAAGCCATCCAGACTGTTCATTAATGTGCACAGGGTATGGCTCTCCAGCACACGGAGCCACGGCTTAACGTCCCATCCGACGGACGGCGGCCTTTCCAAGCCCATAGGTGTCCCCTTTGCGGAGATAAATCTCAACGCTGACCCAGCTGGGTCTCGAACCTGGGAACTACAGATTACGAGCCTGGCGCGCTACCTACTGAGCCACCCCCACCCCATTCATTGCACGTGATAGTTCTCCCTACTTTTGACTTTTTATTGCTTATTTTAACAGATTGTAATTTTTTTGCTGTGGTATTTATATTATATCGAACCAGGGTCTTTTACACCTGGGTTGGTTTTATCTATTTGTATCTATATTGTGCAATGAATTTTTAAATAGAAAATCATGAGCCTGGTTCAAAAAGAACATTTAGCAACAAAAATTATAAATGAATTAATTTAATTAGTTATCTGGCAACGACACGAAGTTTGCCAGATCACTAATTTCTAAAAAGAATCGTTGCCAGATTTTTTCTGAATTCTCTACACAAAGGTTGCCAGATCACTAATTTCTAAAAAAAAAAATCGTTGCCAGATATTTTTTTCCGAATTCTCTACACGAAGGTTGCCAGATCACTAATTTCTAAAAAGAATCGTTGCCAGATTTTCTTTCTGAATTCTCTACACGAAGGTTGCCAGATCACTAAATTCTAAAAAAAAAATCGTTGCCCGATATTTTTTCTGAATTCTGTACACAAGGTTTGCCAGATCACTAATTTCTAAAAAAATCATTGCCAGGTATTTTTTCTGAATTCCGTAATCAACCATTGTGTTCGGATATTTTTTTGAGCGACTGGACTTTCTGACCAAAAAAAAAAATTCATTAAAAAACAGCACACTTTTAACATTATTTTCTATTTAAAAAAAAAGGAATATTATTGAAAACTGCATACGGAATTTTTCTGTACTTCTGACCAAAAGAATTTCTTTACAAAATAACACACTTTTAAACATTGTTTCAATTTAAAAAAAAAAGGAATATTTTTGAAACCTACATATGAACGATAAGTAAAAAATCAAGTTCGTGGAAATCCTTCCCCCCCCCCCCAAAAAAAAGAAAAAAACTAAAAAAAGAAACCAATAAATGTGACCCGAAACCACTTCAACGCTTTCCAAGAAAATTGCAGGAAACCACCGACGAAAATCGTTGAAAAACTGGAGTTTAAAATCTAAATAATGAGGAAATACATGTTTAGAAAACCATGAGATTATTGCAAGCACAATCACGTGAAGCGAGACATGCAAAGGGTCTTCCCCGTGCAGACAGGCGAGCACTGGCCACGCCCATTCGCTCTCTGGTTCGCTCTCTTAGTCGCATACCATTGAGAGTCGACCAATGAGGCAGGCTGGGGTTTGACAGCTATGTAATAAATGGCACAATAGGTGGCTATCTGTTTATCTCCGTAGCTGCATACACGAGCTCACCATCCCCCTATGACAACCCCCTATATTGCCACCCCCTCTCTTTTAGAGTGATTATCTGAGAACAGAAAAAGGTCTCAGTGATCTGGCAACACAAATGTGGGTAGAGCAGTAGCGCCATCTGTAAACTGCTGTTATTAGGTTTTAGTTCGAGTTCTTAGGATTTTGGGTTAGTTAATTCTGACTAGAGCTATAAAAATGTAAAAAATGGGGGATTGGTTGAATGAATATTTTTTTCTTCTAGTTGTCTTTGGAAATGTTGAAAAATATGTGTAATATAGGATCAACCATGTAATTAATAATTTTTGTTTATCATCATGTATAAGGGGCGGGGGTGACTCAGTCGCTTGCGCGACAGGCTCGTAATCTGTAGTTCCCAGGTTCGAGTTCCATCTGGGTCAGCGTTGAGATTTATCTCCACAAAACTCCATTCTCTGTCAGTAGGGGACACCGATGGGCTTAGAAAGGTCGCCGTCCGTCGGATGGGACGTTAAGCCGTGGTGCCGTGTGTGTGAGAGCCATACCTTGTGCACGTTAAAGAACACGCTGGATGGCCTTGATGGGAGGATACCATATGTCTCCCAACAGTTGCTCCAGTGGGTTCCCTCCCCCAACCTTCTTCTGAGCCTTCGGGGTCCTTGTGACCTGGCCATTTAGACCACTGTGTGCAAAAAAGTGCCGCTCAGAGGTAAAACAACCCAACGTTAAAGAACACGCTCGATGCCCTTGACGGGAGGCTACCATCTGTCTCCCAACAGCTGTTCCAGTGGGTCCCCTCCCCCAACCTTCTCTGAGCCTTCGGGGTCCTTGTAACCTGGCCATTTAGCCCATTGTGTGTAAAAAAAGTGCTGCTCAGAGGTAATACAACCAACCAAACAAATATCATCATATAATACATTAACAACGTAGAAAAACATGAGTTTAAACACAAAAAAACACGTGTTTTGTGACCGAATGAAATTAATAATGAAATTAATAAATACTTACTACATAGATTAAAAAAGCGATATTTGTTAGTTTCTGAGAGATATACAATAATTTTTTATTTTATACTAGGTTTTTCAACATATGTAACATATCTTCCAATAAAAAACTGTTTAAACTTTTTAAAGTTTTTTAATTTCTCATTTCAGTAGGTAACTGATTGTAGATTTCAGGGCGATGTATGAAATAATTCTTGTGGGGAATTATTTTTCCGTCTAATGGTTCTGGGTTCGAGCCCTGGGCAAGGCATGGATGTTCGTGTTATTTTCTGCTGAGGTCCTGCCATCCTCTCAGACCTTCTATTATGGCATATAAACTGACAGGTTCCTGTCAGACCTCAATGGCAAGCAGCTGCTTGAGGGGGTATTTATTTTTTAGTAGAGCACTTGGCTACTGATCTAAGGGACCTGGGTTCGAGCCCTGGGTTAGGCATGGATGTACGTGTCGTTTTTCTGCTGAGGTCCTGCCATCCTCACAGACCTTCTATTATGGCATATAAACTGACAGGCTCCTTGTCAGACCTCAATGGCAAGCAGCTGCTTGAGGGGGTATTTATTTTTTAGTAGCGCGCTTGGCTACTGATCTAAGGGACCTGGGTTCGAGCACTGGGTAAGTCATGGACGTTCGTGTTGTTTTCCTGCTGAGGTCCTGCCATCCTCACAGACCTTCTACTATGGCATATAAACTGACAGGCTCCTGTCAGACCTCTGTGGCAAGCAGCTGCTTGAGGGGTATTTTTTTTAGTGAGCTGCATGGCTTGAGTGGTTAACAGGCTTGGTTGTGAACAAAGGGACCTGGGTTCGATCCCTAGGTAAGGCAGGGATGTTGGTGTTTTTTAGCTGAGGTCTCGCCTTCCTTATAAATCTTATCTATGGTGTATTTAACTGACAGGATCCTGACAAACTTCGATAAAAAAAAGTGTTTGAAGTGGTGTTTAATTTTTCGTCATTGAAGGCATACAGTCGCTCAAAAAAATATCCGAACACCATGGTTGATTACAGAATTCAGAAAAAATATCTGGGAACGATTTTTTTGATTTGCACAAAGACTCGATGGTCATAATGTTTTGGCTCTTCGGTGTATATGCAATCGTATCAGAATAACATGACTACCCATCATATTATTCTGATACGACTATGTACAGACGCTCAAATAAATATCCGAACACTATGGTTGATTACAGAATTCAGAAAAAATATCTGGTAACGATTTTTTTTTAGAAATTAGTGATCTGGCAACCTTCGTGTCACGTGACACGAAGATTGCCAGATAATGTTCGGATAATGTTCGGATAATTTTTTGAGCGACTGTACATCAATCCCTCGATTTATACGGTAGATAAAAAAAAAATAAATACCCCCTCAAGCAGCTGCTTGCCACAGAGGTCTGACAGGAGCCTGTCAGTTTATATGCCACAGTAGGAGTTCTGAAAAAAAAACGTCGTGTAACTCGAAATCATGTAAATCTAGAAAAGCAATATATAGGGGAAAAAGAGGATAGTTTAAAAAAAAAAACTTTTTGATAATAAAGTGTAAATTGAAAGTATTATTTTTGCATATTTATTTCAAATTTCAGTTCACTAGCAATAATAATCATTAATTCAATATTAATTAACTTAAACTCCTTTTTTTTTTCTTCAAAATTGCGAGAAAAATTAGAAATAGAAATTATTCTGAACTCGAATTTATGTCAATGTCAGATCTTTATCAAGCAGCTGTTTGATTAATAAAAAAATTAAATTAAAATTATTAAGTGTCGTCGTAAATTCTTATTAATTGCAATTCAGTTGTTAAATATTTTCAGTTTCAGTAACTTTTTTAAGTGAGGACCCTGCAAATAACTTCTTAAACGGAATTCTGTAAATAACTTCTTAAACGGAATTCTGTAAATAACTTCTTAAATGAGGACTCTTTGAATAACTTCTTAAATGGGAACTCTTCAAAAATAACTTCTTAAATGAGGACTCTCTGAATAACTTCTTAAATGGAAACTCTTCAAAAATAACTTCTTAAATGAGGACTCTGAAATTAATTTCTTAAATGAAGACTCTTTGAATAACTTCTTAAATGAGAACTCTTCAAAAATAACTTCTTAAATGAGGTCTCTGAAAATAATTTCTTAAATGAGGTCTCTGAAAATAATTTCTTAAATGACGACTCTTTGAACTACTTCTTAAATGGGAACTCTTCAAAAATAACTACTTAAATGAGGATTCTGAAAATAATTTCTTAAATGAAGACTCTTTGAAAACTTCTTAAACGAGGATCTCAAATAGTTTCTTAAATGAGGACTCTTCAAAGATAACTTCTTAAATGAGGACTCTTCAAATAACTTCTTAACTAGGTGGGATGCTATTGCATTTACCTATGGAAACTTGAAATTTAAACAAGCCTCTGTCCAGGTCAGAATCTCAAAAAATAAAAGTGGGGACCGAAAAAAAAAGAAACGGAGCTCGATTTTCTTTCTACTTTAACATTTGGTCCTCCGTTTTTTGATTGTTAAGCTTTTGTACATTTCACGCCTTTTTTCATGATTTTTTTAACCAATTTTTTTGCTTCAATTACCCTCACTAGCATTCTCAAAGAGAAGGGGGGAGAAGGCATGCCCCCCCCCCCCCCCCCCCCAGCGTCGCCCATCGGCTCCCAGGAAAAATTTTGTCACCACCGTATCGCCAGCTTCGCTGTGACCTCGTTAAGAAAAATGAATTTTTTATCACGTGTTATTCCCACGTGATCTAGTGGTTTGGATACCTGGTTTTCATCCAGGAGGCCCGGGTTCGATTCCCGGCGTGGGAAATATTAAAAATAGGCGTCCCACGGCCGAGTGGTTAGCACGCTTGGCTTCTGATCTAAGGGACCTGGGTTCGAGCCCCGGGTAAGGCATGGATGTTCGTGTTGTTTTCTGCTGAGGTCCTGCCATCCTCTCAGATCTTTTTCTTTGGCATATAAACTGACAGGCTCCTGTCAGACATCTGTGGCAAGCAGCTGCTTGAGGGGTATTTATTTATTTTTTTTATTATATAGACAGACACTAAAGGCAAACTTACAGGAAGAATTTTTTTTTTTAGGCAACGTAAAGTCTTTTTTAACACACAATTAGTCAGTCATGATGAAATATTCACAGATTATATAGGGCCATCATTCTTGAAAAGGTTTCTTTGAAAGGAAGGTTTCGTAATTGGGCGGGGGTGGCTCAGTCGGTAGCGCGCCAGACTCGTAATCTGTAGTTCCCAGGTTCGAGTCCCAGCTGAGTCAGCGTTGAGATTTATCTCCGCAAAATTCCCTGCCCACGGTCAGTAGGGTACACCGATGGGCTTGGAAAGGCCGCCGTCCGTCGGATGGGACGTTAAGCCGTGGTCCCTTGTGCGGGAGGGACATACCCTGTGCACGTTAAAGAACACTCTGGATGGCCTTGACGGGAGGGTACCATCTGTCTCCCAACAGCTGTTCCAGTGGGTCCCCTCCCTCAACCTTCTCTGAGCCTTCAGGGTCCTTAAGACCTGGCCATTTAGCATATGGTGTGCAAAAAAAGTGCCACTCAGAGGTAAAACAACCCAACGTTAAAGAACAAGCTGGATTGCTTTGACGGGAGGCTACCATCTGTCACCCAACAGCTGTTCCAGTGGGTCCCCTCCCCCAACCTTCTCTGAGCCTTCGGGGTCCTTGAGACCTGGCCACTTAGCCCATGGTGTGCAAAAAAAGTGCCACTCAGAGGTAATCCAACCCAAAAGCTTTCATAGTAAATTAACGAATACTCTAATTTGAATTATAACTTATGAGCTTATTTAAAAATAAATTTTTCGGACTATCTGTAGGATAACTAAAAATTAACTTTAATACTATTTTATTTTATTTACAGAAATAATAACATTTTAATTACAGAATCGCCCCAATATATAACTTTAGCCACCAGCAAATTGTCGGTCTTTATTGTCGACAGCCTCACTTAAATTGTTTTGTTACGTCACCTAAATTGTCTGCGGATCGCAGCTAAATTGCTTTGTTACGTCGCCTAAATTGTCTGCGAATCGCAGCTAAATTGCTTTGTTACGTAGCCTAAAATGTCTGCGGATCGCAGCTAAATTGCTTTGTTACGTCGCCTAAATTGTCTGCGGATCGCAGCTAAATTGCTTTGTTACGTCGCGTAAATTGTCTGTGGATCGCAGCTAAATTGCTTTGTTACATCGCCTAAATTGTCTGCGGATCGCAGCTAAATTGCTTTGTTACGTCACCTAAATTATCTGCGGATCGCAGCTAAATTGCTTTGTTACGTCACCTAAATTATCTGCGGATCGCAGCTAAATTGTTTTGTTACGTCGCCTAAATTGTCTGCGGATCGCAGCTAAATTGCTTTGTTATGTCGCCTAAATTGTCTGCGGATCGCAGCTAAATTGCTTTGTTACGTCGCCTAAATTGTCTGCGTATCGCAGCTAAATTGCTTTGTTACGGTAACTAAATTGTCTGCGGATCGCAGCTAAATTGCTTTGTTACGTCACCTAAATTATCTGCGGATCGCAGCTAAATTGCTTTGTTACGTCACCTAAATTGTCTGCGGATCGCAGCTAAATTGCTTTGTTACGGTAACTAAATTGTCTGCGGATCGCAGCTAAATTGCTTTGTTACGTCACCTAAATTGTCTGCGGATCGCAGCTAAATTGTTTTGTTACGTCACCTAAATTGTCTGCGGATCGCAGCTAAATTGCTTTGTTACGTCACATAAATTGTCTGCGGATCGCAGCTAAATTACTTTGTTACGTCACCTAAATTGTCTGCGGATCGCAGCTAAATTGCTTTGTTACGGTAACTAAATTGTCTTCTGGTCGCCCGTACATTATACTGTTACCTTGCCTAAATTATCGGATGGATGCACTTTATCTGATTACATCACTTGATATTGTCTTATTGTCACACCTAAATTGTCTGATGATCAAACCTATATTCTGTGGTGCATTATCTAAAATTACTGATTACACCACTTAAATTTTCCGGTTGCATCACCTAAATTTTCTGATGGCCACACTTTAATTGTCTGATGGCCACCTTTAATTGTCTGATGGCCACACTTTGTCTGGTTGCCACACCTTAATTGTCTGATGGCCACACTTTAATTAACTGATTACATCACTTTATATTGTCTTATGGCCACACTTTAATTGTCTGGTGGCCACACTTTAATTGTCTGATGGCCACATTTTAATTGTCTGGTGGCCACACTTTAATTGTCTGGTGGCCACACTTTAATTGTCTGATGGCCACATTTTAATTGTCTGATGGCCACACTTTAATTGTATGATGGCCACACTTTAATTGTCTGATGTCCACACTTTAATTGTCTGATGGCCACACTTTGTCTGGTTACCACAGCTTAATTGTCTGATGGCCACACTTTAATTATCTGATTACATCACTTTATATTGTCTTATGGCCACACTTTAATTGTCTGATGGCCACACTTTAATTGTCTGATGTCCACACTTTAATTGTCTGATGGCC